>BPLT01000142.1:0-1200000 GCA_019656295.1 Rhododendron mucronatum var. ripense | reverse complement strand
TGTAATTGCTTTTAATTTCCAAAGTTTGTCATAATTATGCTTTTGCCCTTCAAATTTTGTTTCTTGGCATTAAACCCTAATTGGCAAGCCTAGTTAGTTTCTAACCGACTTGTTGGAGCAACTAAGCTAGGAAGCTATCCAGCTACCTTTCCCTAACCGCAAAATGACCGTTTTGCCCCTCATGAACCTTTTGAACCCTAGACTAAGAATTGGAATATTCTTTTTCTTTTAATTATTTTGGTTTTAATCTTTGTCCATTGGACAATAAATGTTAGGGAAACTATTATCCATTGGATAATAGAACCCCATTTGTTTATATTAATTGGTTATATTAATTGTCTACTTGGTCAAAGTACTAAGAATATTAAAAAGTAACTTTTTGATTACTTTAAAGTACCTTTTTGGATTATTTTAACATTTAATCTCCCTAGCAACTATTATCCATTGGATAATAAAAGTTAGGGGATTTATTATCCATTTGGTAAAAGGTTGGTCTTTCCACCAAGTACAAAGGGATTGATAAACTAGTCTTTTCTTAAAATTCCCATGTGATGAAGTACTTTTATTTTATTTGTTTTCTTGCACCTTTAGTGTGTGTGTGTGTGTGTGTATATATATATATATAGATATATATATATATATATATATATATATATATATTGTGTAGTAGTGTACTTAAGGGAGAGAGAGAGGAGAGAAATTTCGGCCAAGGGAGGGGGAGAGAGAGAGAGAGAGAGAGAGAGAGAGAGAGAGAGAGAGAGAGAGAGGAAGGAAGAAAGAAGAAGGAAGATTGGATTGTACTCACCTTGATCTTTCCTTGTACTTTCGTATCCTTGGTGTGAACTCTTCCTAACCAAGAATCTAGTCCTTTATTGTCCTTCCATGAATTGTTAAACCCTAGAAATCTTGTTCACACCTCTAGTCTTCCAAGAAGGACAACCCTAGCCATGCAAGCCTAAGGTTAGGCCTTGATCTTTCTAGTTGGCATGACAAGTGTCAAAATGAGAGTTAGAGAGGGGGGGGGGCGGCCTTGAGAAGAGGAGAGAGAGCCAAGCTTTGCCTATAAATAGAAGGCCATTCCAAGCATTTCAACTCACCCCTTCAAGCATTTGCTCTTCCTTCTCTCTAGAAACCATTCCTGGCAGCCTACTGCCCTTCGGAATTCCTCAGTTTTCTCCTGTTTCAAGTAGTTTTTAGAACCAACTTCCTTCCGGAAAGTTGTAGAACACTTCAAGAGCTTCAAGTTAGGGTCAAGAACCACCCCAATCGGTGAAGAGATGACAAAGTTATTGTCATCCAAAGTTCAGTGAAATCTCGGATTTCTATTTCCAGACAGCTTACTGTCTCTTTCTTCATCACCATTTTTCTCCTACCTAAAATCGTTTCTAGGATCAACTTCCTTCACGAAAGTTGTAGAGAATTTCAAGAGCTTCGATTTAGACCCAAGAAAGATCATATTCGGCCAAAGATTGACCGAGTTACTGCCATCCGAAGTTTGGTCCAGATTCGTGAAGTTTCACCACCCGTGGAATTTTTTCCAACTAGCTTATTCGGCCCCGACTAGTTTCGGATCAAGGTAGGATACTCTTACCCTATCCTAAGTTTATGTATGATCTTCTTATTTTCCATCTCAAGTATAACGTATGTTGTTTGATCTCTAAGAAAGAACTTATTGTTTGGAACGAAGTATTCGTATTTTGATCTTTTAAGATGTTTATAAGAATGCATATATGAATTGCTTGTATTACTTGTGATACGATAAAGCATAAGTAATTTATCACTCCAAGGGCGTCCGAACATGTGGCGTTATGCTTTAAGCGTTAATGTGAGCGTGATTAGCAATATAGAGTTGAATGATCTTGTTTGTTTACAAGAAATGATTTATGTTACCTTTGTCCTGTCTCGGAGTCTTGCATGTAAACGAGACACGAGAACCGAAAAAGTAGAAACATGGCACCTAGGGGTGTGGTTAATGAAAGAAAATGTTTTTCGAGGAAGAAATGTGTTTTCCGAAAAAGAAGATATCTTATAAACTACATAATGACCATTTCAAGGGTATTATGTATGTGTGTGTGTTCCAATGGAAATCCGGAATAGCGGAACCATTGTGAGGTTGTGTGCGTTCCCATGGGATCCCGGACCGGCGGAACCATGGTGAGGTATAGCTTGGTTATCTGCGGTACGGAGCCAATGCAATTGTGTGCCAATGGGAACCCGGCGCGGCGGATCCGAGGTTGGGTGTGTGGCTTGGTTATCCGCGATACGGAGCCAATGTCAAATGATTTTGAAAGGGCTGGTTATCTGCGGTACGGAGCCAATACAAATGATTTGAAAAGGATGTTTGTAAGTGAAAATGTTAACACGGTCTACGACGAGTCGCGTAGGAGAAACACGGAAATCTTGGACACCAACGAATGTGGATGTGTGATTGTTGTATTGTTGTAAATGATTTTCTGTGATAAGATTGGTTGGGTAAGAATTTCCTATTGAGCGTTGTAGCTCACGGTGTTGCCTTTTGGTGACCCTGACATATTATATTGGTGGGGATGCCGGTATAATGTGTCAGATCTCCTAGATGAACAGGGTGAGAAGTACACCTTGGAGGCCTTCGGAGCTGAGGAGCTTGCCAGAATGGAGGAGCAAGCGGAGCAGTAGTTAGGAGCCTTAGTTTCTCCTTTGTCGAATGAATGTATTCCTTTGATGTATTTATGATGTAATAATGAGCTGGACTCTCTTTATTATGTAATAAATGACTCATTAACGTACCCAAAATTCGGGGCGTTACACCAAACCACAAAAATGCTCCGCGCATTAACCACATATCCATCAGCTCCACTATATTTAATCCCACTGACCATATAGCAGCAATGAATCAACCTAGGCCGATCGTGCCTATCCCCTCTCAACCCGAGGCTGAGATTTCCTATATCCACTCCGAGGAAGGACAGTCGTCCAACTCCAACGCGCCCTCCGCGCGCCTGCAGAATGGAGCATTTGTGCTTATGCTTCCATCAGTGACCTGTTCCATCAGTCTATCCCATCTGTGCAGCTCAACTCTGCCTCTACTTTCGATAGCCCATACTTCAATGTGACGGATCCAAACCCTTCTCCGAATCTGATGGACCACTTCAGATCTACTACTCCCTGTCAGCCAGAGCAACAACTGGACATGCAAGCCGTGGGTTGGGCTATAGCTGATAATGATGACTATGTCACCCCCATAATCAATGAATGGACAGAGCTGGAATTGGACGGCTTTCCGTAGAACCCCGAATATGTCCCTTTCTACCATGCTTGGTACGATGCTTGGATGGCCAATTATGAAGCAGCCATGCTTGATCCTTTGGATGGTTTCTCATTAGACATGCTCTTCCAACAACCTCAGCCCGTTTTGCCCGAGGAAGAGTACTATTGGGACCCCGAGCCCGCTTGGCAATTTCCATTGGGATTTGACCCGAATCCTCTCCAAGGTTACGCTCTGCCCAATTATGAAATTCTGTATTTGAAGAAGGACCTCATTCAAGATGAGACCCGTGTTCTAAGGGAATGCTTTTTCCCTTCTACTCTTGACAGGCTGGTTAACTCGGTGGCTGATCCTGAATATGATCCCACGTTTTACATCGTCGACGAAAACCTCCCACGCCCTGTAGTGCCTTCCCCTTCTGAAGAGGATTGCAACATCATGGTTATGGACCTTGTGCCACCAGCTGATCTTTGGGATGTCGATGATGTGGTCAATATCCAGGTTGGATCCGAGGTTTGGACTGTCAATCGATCCTTAGCTGATGGAGGACTGTGGGACATCCCTTTTGTTGCTAAAATGGAGCCTGTCCGAGAGGCTGTAGCTATTGGGGATCCGGACTTCTGGGAATCACTACTAATGAAAGATCTGGATGAAGATTTGGGTTTGAACATGGAAGTGCATGTAGCCCCTCCGACTTCTGACAAAGGAAAGCGCAAATTGGGGGAAGTCCCTGCTGACCTGTGGGACGATAGTCAAGACCCTCAAGTAGTGCCCTCTTTAGAGAACGTTCTTAATGTTACAAGAAGTGGACGAGTCTTTCAGCCTGCTAATCTGCAGGTAGGGAGTTCGTCCAATTCTTCCAACCGGAAGAACGAACCTCCCATTTTCTCAAGGTCTGCACCGCTTGAGGTACCTATTAACGCCCCGAATGACGACATGATTCAAAGGCAATTGGAGCGGTTCCCGCTGCTATCTCACTCTGGGGACTAATCTGTTCCTCCCGTGAGCATCGTCAGAAATTCTGCCACACTCTCTCTCCTTCTTGAGATTCGACCGGACGTCACGCCTGAAGCAATGATCTCCCTTATCCTCCCGCCTACCTCTAAGCACACCGTGGTCTTTCCTGATAAGGATCTACCGCTTGAAGGAGTTAACCACAACTGCCCCTTGCATATCACAGTTAAAAGCCGTGGACTCTGGGTTCCGACTGTTCTCATCGATAATGGTTCGGCAATCAATGTCTGTCCTTTAAGGGTGGCTCATCGTTTGGGACTAACTAAGAAGGACTTTACACCTTCTAGCATGGCAGTTAAGGCATATGACAGCACACGTCGCATGGTCAAAGGCACGCTCGTACTCAATCTTGATACAGAGGGATTCAAAATGGATGTCGAGTTCCATGTGGTGGACATCCCAGCCTCCTTCAATCTCTTGCTAGGAAGACCGTGGCTTCACAGATCTGACATCATGGCCGTGCCATCTACTCTTCATCAGAAAGTCATGCTGGGACTTCCTACTGGGACTTTGACTATCTACGGGGACTCAGGCATTCGCTCGCTCAAGGAGGACGACACACCTGTTTTGGGTATCGCATGTGACAACGAAGACGTCAACCTCGCGGGTTTCTCCTTTGACACTTCGGGCTTGGTTTCGGCCATCAACGTAGATGGGGACTTCATCATAAGCTCTGTCGCTCTGGACATTATGAGAAGGATGTCCTATCTACCTGGCCTCGGGTTAGGGATTCACCAACAAGGGATCCCGGAGTTCCCTACATTTCCTTCCTGTGAGGGCCGCTTTGGTTTGGGGTACTCTTCCTCTGCTGAAGATGCCAAAAGAAGGAAATGCACGGGAAAACCTCGATCCCTCTATGGTGAGCCCGACAGCTATTTCGTCCGTGAAAAGGGAAACGACATCTACATTGGGCAGGCTGAACCTTTCATTGACTCGGTTACTGGAGAGTTGCTGCCTGGTTTCGAGATCTTTGCTGATGATACTTGGTCTTCTAGTGACGAAGAGCCAGCAAAGGCAGAATTTAAGAAGAAACTTAGCCAGCCCAAGCTGAAGACTGACTGGCTGGGATCGCTTAATCAAGGGAGCTTAGAGCAGCTGTTTGTTGAGTTCTCCCAAGTGGGTTTGGCCAAGGAAGCTGATGAGGCCGAAGTGTTCATGCTCGGGCCCGACGCCCTCGAAAACCCCACCTCTCTTATCGTGGAAGCTAAGGGTAGCCTTAAAAATTGCATTTTCAAGCCGCGCCTTACTTGCATTGATGATGTCTCTGAGTCTGACACTGAGTCTGTTAAATCCTCTGAGTCTAAGTCTAGCTCTGAGTTGGAGTTTGTGCCTCTCGGCCCTCCACGTCATAGCTTTTACTTTGAGTTCGACTCCCTTGTACTTGGCGACCCTACAGGGTCTTGTGAAATGAAAGACTCCTCTTCTGAGTACTTGAATGATCTTTACATAAACTGTGTCGACCCCGACGATGAAGGAATAGATTTCGATGGGGACATTCCCAAGGAAATCCGTGCCTTCATCGAAAGGGAAGATGAAAGGCATGCTCAGCCATTAAAAGAAGAAATAATCTTAATAAACTTGAAAGATGAGAGTGATCCTCGGATGGTTCAAGTGGGCTCCACGTTAAATCCAGAGGAGCATCGTGGTTTCAAAGAACTCCTCACAGAATTCAGCGATGTTTTTGCATGGTCTCATCAAGACAATCCCGGTATCGATCCTGAGATAGTGGAGCATCGAATCCCTTTGTTGCCCGATGCTAAGCCGGTAAAACAGAAGCTCAGATGGATGCGGTCAGACTGGGTGCAGAAAATCAAGGAGGAAGTCACCAAGCAGATTGACGCTGGTTTTCCTCGCAGTCTCCCAGTATCCCACTTGGGTGGCCAATATCGTCCATGTTCCCAAGAAGAATGGCCAGATTCGTGTCTGTGTTGACTTTCGGGACTTGAACAAAGTAAGCCCCAAAGACGATTTTCCCTTGCCACACATCGATGTGCTTGTGGATAATACTGCAGGGCATGCTTTGCTTTCGTTCATGGACGGCTTCTCAGGCTACAATCAGATCCTCATGGCACCCGAAGACCGCGAGAAAACGACTTTCATTACTGAATGGGGGACTTACTGCTATTTGGTCATGCTGTTTGGTTTGAAGAACGCTGGTCCTACCTACCAGAGAGCTGCCACGACTATCTTGCATGACATGATGCACAAGGAGGTTGAGGTCTATGTTGACGACATGATTGCCAAATCAAAAACCCGGGAAGGACACATTCCTGTGCTAAGGAAGCTTTTCGAACGACTCCGTAAGTTTCGGATGCGTCTTAATCCGCAGAAGTGCACCTTCGGAGTCACAACAGGCAAAATGCTTGGTTTCATGATCACTTCTCGTGGGATTGAAGTCGGCCTGTCGAAAATCAAGGCAGTACTCGAGATGAAGCCACCAGAGTCTGAAAAGGTAGTGCGGAGCTTTTTGGGAAAGGTTCAGTTCATCAGCAGATTCATCGCCAAGTTAACTTTAACTTGCGAGCCGATGTTTTGTCTACTCAAGAAGGACACCCCGTTCGTATGGTCGGACAAGTGCCAAGCGGCTTTCATTTCAATCCAGGGCTATCTACAGAATCCGCCTGTTCTCATGCCGCCTGTACCTGGGAAACCTTTGATTCTCTACTTATCTGTGAGTTCTACGTCCATGGGATGTTTGCTAGCTCAAGAAGGGGACAAGGGAGTTGAGAAAGCTATTAACTACCTGAGCAAGAAGATGGTTGGAGCCGAAGAGCGCTATACCGCTTTAGAAAAGACGTGCTGGGCCCTTATCTGGGCCTGTAAGAAGTTAAGACACTACATGCAGGCTTACCCAGTGAAGTTGATTTCTCGAATGGATCCTTTCAAGTATCTATTTGAAAAGCCAGCGCTCACTGGTAAGTTAGCGCGTTGGTTGCTTCTCTTAGCAGAGTTCGATCTCGAGTACGTCACGAGAAAGTCGGTAAAGGGACGCGCCATTGCAGAATTCTTAGCTGACCACCCCGTGGAGGGACCGGAGGACTCAGATTTTCTATTTCCAGAAGAGGAAGTTCTGACAGTTGTCAAAGACGCTTGGACTCTTTACTTTGATGGGGCAGCCAATCAGAAAGGGTTCGGAATCGGGGTTTTGTTAATCACCCCTGATGGTTCTCATATTCCGCTTGCGTTCAAACTCAATTCCGACGTCACCAACAACCAAGTTGAATATGAAGCCTGCATTGTGGGTATGGAAGCTGCACTCGCACTCAGTGTTGAGAGACTCGAAGTCATTGGGGATTCTAATCTTGTTGTTTCTCAAGCCAATGGAGACTGGAAGGTGCGCGAAGAGAAGTTGAAACCTCACCATCAGGACTTGGAAGGATTAATCCCTCGTTTCAATAGGGTGACCTTCACTCACATTCCCCAGTTGAAGAACCACTTTGCCGACGCGCTTGCAACCTTGGCTTCCATGATCGAGCTGCCACTGGGTGTCAAACTCCGTCCAATCTTAATTGAACAGCGGGACTGCCCTGTTTATCTGTATGTCAACGCCATCGATGACGTTGATGATGGCCTACCCTGGTACCATGACATATGGAACTGCGTCGAGAGTGGCTTGTACCCGTCTGAGGCCTCTCAGAAGGATCGAACTGCGTTACGAAGGATTGCTGCTCACTACATTATCTGTGGGGGAAAATCGTATAGGAGATCTCATTGTGGAATGCACAAGCTCTGCGTCAATGGCACCGAAGCTGTCAGAATTATGGAAGAAATCCATGAAGGGGTTTGTGGTCCTCACATGAGCGGTGTCATGCTTGCTAGGAAGATCTTGCGTAAGGGCTACTTCTGGTCTACTATGGAATCTCAGTGTGTGGATTACGTGCGGCGATGTCACAAGTGCCAGATCCATGCTAATCTGATGCATGTTCCGCCCTCTAATCTATTTGGCATGGCTTCGCCTTGGCCTTTCTCTGTGTGGGGCATCGATGTCATTGGCATGGTCAGACCCTCTGCTTCAAACGGTCATAGGTTCATCCTGGTAGCAATCGATTACTTCACTAAGTGGGTAGAAGCGGAATCTTACAAAACCTTGACTACGGTCCAAGTTGCTCATTTCATCAGGAAGAACATCATCTATCGGTACGGGGTTCCGCAGGCATTTGTATCAGACAATGGGAATCATTTCAAAGGCAGGGTTCTGGAGCTCTTTGAAGAATTCAAGATCCAAATCCATCACTCTACCGTCTATCGCCCTCAAACAAATGGAGCAGTCGAAGCAGCGAACAAGAATGTCGAGACTATCATCAAGAAGTCCGCGGAATCCGCCAGGGACTGGCATGAGCAGCTGCCCTTAGCTCTTTGGGGATACCGAACATCGATCCAAACATCAACAGGGGCAACCCCTTATTCCTTAGTCTACGGGATGGAAGCAGTTCTCCCCATAGAGCTCGAGGTGCCGTCTCTAAGGATTATGGTAGAATCAGAACTCTCGGAATCTGAGTGGCTCAGCGGAAGGTTTGTCGAACTCATGCTTTTTGATGAACGAAGGCTCCAAGCTTTGTACCATGTTCAGCGGTATCAGCGGAGAATTGCCCGAGCATTCAACAAAAAAGTAAAATCTAGAGATTTGATTGAGGGGGACATGGTCACGAAAGAGATTCGAGCGCCAGTTTTTGACCCTCGCGGCAAGTTCCGACCTAAGCGTTCCGGACCATACATCATCAAGACCTTCCTTTCTGGAGGAGCTGCTCAGCTCATTGATCTCGACGGCAACGAGTTCAACACTCTGGTTAACCTAGATCAACTCAAGCGTTACTATCCCTGAGAGAAGCTCGTTGGACCGAAAACCACAAGGGTGGGCGGTTCCAAGCAAAAATTAAAGCAAGCCTGCTAGACCGAAAACCTGAGAAGGCGGTTTAGGCAAAAATAAATAGACATCAATCAAAGCTCGCTAGACTGAAAACCCGAACGGGCGGTTCTGGGCAAAAGTTAGAGCGCAAAAGGAGAGCTAAAATACCCGAGCGAACCTTGGCCTGAACTACGTGCTGACCTGATTCCTTGAAAAGGGATACGTAGGCAATCTCTCCGTGAGATTCGGTCACAATCAATCGACTTGATCCGCGGTTTTCTTGTTGCCAGAGTTTGGCTCGATATTCAAGAGACCCAGTGGTTCAACACTTGAAACAAAAGGGGAGAGTTCTCCAACTTTCACTTTTATTTAAATTATAACTTCTATTACACAAGCTGAGCAGTCTTAAAAACAATTAAGCATAAAAACAGAATGAAATGCTCGAGGGCCTTAACAGGCTCACAGTTTACTCTAGATCATTCGAGTCTGTCAAAGAGTCAGTCGTTGTTTTGTTTGCTTGCAACCTCTCTTTTCAGCCATGCTCGATATCGGGGCATAAGCTCTGTGCTGAAGTCTGGGTCAGCTCCTCCGAGTTGTCTCAAGTCCCAATTGTGCTCATATCCTCTCAATTTCTAGAAAGTAAAGGCAGGGACTTGGAAGTCCTCAACCCCAGCTCGGTGAAGCCCTTGGCTTATTCCCAACTGACGGAGAATACGGCCAGGAATATAGAACGTGAAAGCGGTCAGCCCAGCTATCGCCATCCTCTCAAAACCTGCAGATTTCAAGGCCATATCTGGAATGTTCAGGGCCTCATGCCTCCAAGTGATCTCATTCGGTAGCATCTCTCTCATGAATGTGTTCCATTGATGCACGGTCATCTCCGGGTAAATCATGCCTCGCTGATGCATTCGGCCAGGCAAGTGGGGCCAATTTGCTTCCGGCGCAGTGAGCAGTCCCAACTTATTAGACAGCCAAAGCTGCAAGAGCGGAAAAACAAGTAAGAATCCATATAAAGCTTGAGCGAAAAAACAAGTGAGAAACTCCAATATAGCCTTAGCCGAGAGACGAGGTAAAAATAGAATGTGCGAAAACCAGAAAAAGGTGAGCTGAGTGATAGTTTACCTGCAGCAGAAGCGGGCTACCGCCAAAGACGTTTGTTTGGCCTGTAAAGACCAAATCCAAACCCATGAGTGTCTCAGCCAAGACAAGTGGCACCACGTTCCTTCGGGCACCCATTTGAGCAGCAACGCTCACCAGCATAGGGTTCACCTGCCCATTCGGAGATACCAGTAAATAAGCAGCCAGCACACTGATTGTTAGAGCAAACCGACGTCGGGCCTGCAGAGCCGTATCCCCTACATCCCGTTCCGGCCCGTACCATTCCATTAGGCGCATGATGTTGACTTGCCCTCCGGCGAGTAAACTTTCACCAGCTCCCCTGGTGATGTCAAGGCTTGACTGTAAGAGCTTTGGTATATTTTTCCTGTAAGGTGGCACGACGATCACACTTGAAGCAACGCCTTGGAGGTACGCTTGGAATTCCTCCACGGTGGGGCACAGCTCGTTGACCCCGAACCTGAACACGTGAACATTCGGATCCCAGAATTTCAGGATGAACCCTCACATTGCAAAAGAAAAGGAATGCGGCCAGCCCATGGAACCGAAATGACAGCCAATCTCCAGCAACAAAGGCTGAAAGCCAGGGACTAATTAGGACTGGGAGGTTATTTGCCATGTTGGTTTTTCGAGGGAATCTCAAACTGTGAGAGGAATGCCTTCCTTTAGCAGAGCATCGGCCTCTTTTATAATCAGAATGCGTGAGCTATCCCTCTGTCCAGAGCAAATATCTACACCGTGTCAACCATTCATCCGAAGCAAAAGCATCTCTGCACTGTCCCCTGAAATACTCTGAGGAAAAGTGATACAAGGCCTGCTTGTCCTGGAATTCTGAGATGGTCAAATAAAGATGGCCTGGCATGGCTCAACCATCGCGCGATGCTTTCACTCTATCGTGCGAGGGTTTAGCATCCATTCCATCGCGCGATGGACTCACTTCCTCGCGTGATGGTTCAGCCTGCAATTTGACAGATTATACCAGCTGCTGCCCAAATTTGCTCATTTCAAGTTCCAAAGGTTCTTTTGCAATTTTTATGATTCCGGCAAGTCACTATAAGCATATATGACCATATCCAAGCATCGGATTCGAAAAATTGCATTTAACGAAGATTTTGGACCCTCGGTGGCCCGTTTCAAGTTCAAAAAGCCGTTTTGGGAAGTTGGAACTCGTTTCCAAGGGATTCTCCCCTTTCTCTCATGTCGTACAGGTCATGGTGGCCTAATATGACTGTACGGGGGTGTCGGTTTCAGTCCGGGACATAATAGAGTCTTGTTTTTCCATTTCGTGTCCATTTTGTGTCCTTCGGGGCGCTTTCATGTCCAATTCACGTTTTAGGGCATGTTTCTCAATTCTGTCAACTCTCGTGGGTCGTTTTTCATATGAATGACCTCACCATAGCGTCAGTTTTGCCCCAGTTGGAATATTTTGAGTTTTGGCTTACAAATGTCCAAAATTCCATCATATTTCTCATATCCTGGCCGTGTCCTAAGGTATTTTATTGTTTTTCTTCTGAGCTAAGTCCCGTCTGTACTTATACATGTGTTTGTGAACAGTCTCAGTACATTATCAATGCAAGTACGGTATTAGCGGTAAACATCTACTTTAACCCATTGCAAGGATAAAATAAATCGAAAATGCAAATTTTATAGCTAAACTGTGGTCTATCCATGTCAAAATAAAAGACGTTGCTCTGCATGCTGCACTCCGGCCACCCAAAAATCATCATGTCAAACTCGGGCACACTCGCCCATCAAAGTCAAAAAGGCGCGCAGGCCTCAAAAGTATCTACCAAAGTAGCAAGCTAAGGCACACTGGCCTTCTGTCTATCTACGCAGGCACGTAGGCCCAAAAGCAAAAATCAAAATGCGGAAATTGGGATAAGGCTCCTCGACGGCCCTCAGTCATCCCCGAACCAATCGCCCTCTCCGTCGTCGTCCTCATCGTCTCTCTCTGTGGGATCCACCCTGAAGCCTGGATCGTCCGCTGAGTCGTCTGACCCGCTGCTCTCAGACGCATCCTCTTCCTCCTCCTCTTAGGAGACCTCAGGCAGGATCAGTCGCTTCTTGCGGACCGGCTCGTCCTGTGAAGGCCTCTGGCGCATCTTCAGCTGGTACCTCTCCTCGGCACGTGCCACGGCCTCTAGAGCCGCCTCCTCGCTGGCAGCAGATGGCTGTGAGCCCCGTGCCTGTGGCCTGGTACTAGGTGTAGGAGCAGGAGTCCTGGTAGCTAATTTCTTCTGTGGGGGATCCCTCACGCTCTTCCTCCTAGGAGCCGCCTGTCCCTATGCCTGCATTGTAAATATTGTATACATTAGCATATGTCTGCATATTTCATATTCTAAAAGCAGGTATGATCAAGCAAAATCAAGAAGCAATCAAAGCATGCTGTCTATCGTGCAAACATGAGCATACGTCTGGTATCGAAAGCAAAGGAATGTATCGAATGCAGGAGTGTATCGTTTTCTGAAGGATACACCTAAGACCTCCGAGCTGCTGGCTGAGGATAGCGCAGGTCCAATGGTAGCCCACTCGCCGCTCTCCTGATCACATTCTCCAACGCAAGCATGCGCCGAACGGCCTCATTCACCCACTCATTGGGCACCTGCAAAGAGGATTTGAACATGAGCAATTGAATGGCATTTCAAACTTTATCGAAGTACAGTAATGAAAGCAACAATGTCTTACCTGTACGATAACAGGCGTTGGCTCGACTCTGGCCGGGGTAAGGTGCAACTCAGCTGGATTGCCTTGAGAGTCTACTATTGCTATCTGCCATGTTAACTCTGGTGGCCCACCTCTCACTGGTCCACTCGGACCCCGCCTCGGGCGACTCTCACCACTGCCCGGCCTCCCTGAGACGGCTCTCCTCTCCTCAGCAGCTCCGCGGGCTTGACTCCAAACCTCTCTGAACTCACGTACTCCCAGTGGCCCCGCCAAGCGCTCCCTCTGATAGGCTACATAGTCCATGTCAGGACGCAACTGGCATGCCAAGTCAGTATTAGGCCATGTGAAGACCTCTAACTCAGCCAAGGTGTACTCTCCCGTGTGTGAGGCCCGTGGTGGAAGCGGTCCAGGCACCTGAAACCCCGCATAGCCAAGTGATTGACGTGTTACTCGGTCACCCAAGTACCACTGCCAACCAAAGGCCGACTCCAGCAGCACTCTACTCGCCGTGACGACCCTGCTACGAGCCAATTACTCAGGCTCAGGCTCTGCCACCCTCCAAGGATCCCACTCGACCTGTAAAGGCAAACAATGCAAGTATCGGTCAGCGACAGCATTGAAGCAATAGAAAGGCACGCACATTGTTATTTCTACGAAGTATAATGTTATACCTGTGAAGGGCGTAGCTCGTCGAGGTATATCCTGAAGCCGTTCAGATCGCATCTACCCCTCTTCTCACCCATGTTCTTCTTGCTCCATATGTGTGCACGCTGGAGAATCCCCAAGTCCAGGCTCTTCGTCACCGGACGGCACATGTTCAACACCTCATAAGCCAAGAGCTGCACGATTGTCAATAGATCAAATCAGTAGTACATGCAAGAATACTATTGAACGGATTATGCGATCAAAATGAAAACAAGTATGAATTGCGGAATGTGCATTACTCAATGATGAATCATACCTCCCAAATCCGCCAGTACCCGGCAGTGCTCACCTCCGTCCTCGACGAGTCCCCAAAGAAGCCGTAGGCTGCACTGAGTGCTACTCCGCCCCAGTCAAAGCGCGAGGCCGTCCTCAAATCCCTCAGCACGGGCAAGTAAGACAAGTGAACCTTGCTACGCCTGTTTGGATACAGGGTAGCGCCAAAAAGGTACAACAGGTACGCCCGGGCCATCTGCTTCGCCTCCTAATCGGTTGTCACCTCCTTCTTAAGATATCGGGTGAACTGCCCATATCTCGCCATCCCCTCCTCAACCTTGGGCACCTCACCCAGAAACCACCCTAGGGCCGCTTCATCTCCCTCGATGCCCGAGTCAAATGGGATAGGCTCACCCCCAACCCTCAGGCCTGTGATTGCCGCAAAGTCAGTAGGCGTCACCATCATCTCCCCAATCAGTAGGTGGAAGGTATTTGTGGTGTCCCTCCACCTCTCTGCAAGTGCAACCGAGACAGCATGGTCATTCCTCACCGGCATGAGAGTCTGAATGAACTCTCCAAAACCCGCCTCGTCCACCAACTGCCTCACCCTCTCCGGCAAGCTCTGGTACAACGCCAAAGAGCTGCATGCACCCCCAAAGCCGCGGATGTCTCTCGGTTGTGCCCTCTCCTACACCAGACACGAAAACAAACAACAAAGGATATGTCAGCATACAAAGCTTTCATTTTCAAGTTCTAGGTAATCAATGTGGCCTGGCGATGGGTGGTTGGTTCAAGTTATTATGTCTCATGCACGACATTCAAACATGGATCTATGGTATCGCTATTCGAAGTCTACTTCAGAGGGTTACTATTACTCTACAACTTTTAACATTTGGGCGCATGCATTGTATTTGAATGGCATCTAATGAAGGAAATGAGTGTTTATCAGAAAGTTACCTCAGACCAGCTGCGCGAGATATGAGTGTCAGGGTTTCTCAAAACCAACTCGGAGTCATACTTCGTCTGTCGTGGCCGATATGCTGTGAAACTCGACGGCACAAACAAGTGAGGAACAGGTGGCCTGTACCCCTCTGCTGAAAACGGAGCCCGAGTCAAACTCTCCGCCTCTTACATCGCCGTCACCCTGGGGCCCTGTACTCTAGCACCAACCCTCTCCTCGGTCTCGGCATCCCTCAAAAGCTCCTCATCAGCAGCTCGCTCTCTCTCGGCTCTTGCCGCAGCCTCCGAAGCAGCTATCTCCCGCTCTCACTCCTCTCGAGCCTCCAAGACAGCAGCCCCTATCATGGGATCCTCCTCGAGGAGCCGAGCTAGTCTCTCCTCGCTCAGAAACTCTGCAAGGTCCTATCTCGTGATCGGTCTATGGCCTGACGACGTCGCTGCTAGCTGAAACAGTACCTCCTCCTCGGGAACCTCTGTGACACCCTCCTCCTCGGTCACCACACCCTTGCCTTTTGCCGGATCCCTCGGCAGAATATCACTTGGCCCAACATCGCCACCACCGGCACTTCTACTGCCCGTGCCCTCGGAACTACCACCAACTACTACTGAGCCGCTCATGGCCTCGCTCGGGTCCAATGGCTCGACTTCAGAGGCCACTGTCCCGACCCCCTCCATCGTGTGACGATCTGACTTCGTTGCGCGATGCACCCCATCACCTTCAACCGCCTGTGCATGGCCATGAACGCCATCGCCGTCGCCTGTCATCGCTGCACTAACATCCGGAGCGGCCTCCGCCGGCGGCTGATCGCCTAATTCGACCACCATGGGTCCTCTCTCGTCCTCCAGACGATCAACAACCTTATCTCCGCCGCCCCCATTGCCGTGGTCTGCCATGGATGAGTCTGGGTGTTTTGGATTTATGGATTTCGGAGTAAAATCAAGGGTTTGGGGTTGAGAGTTTGAGAGAGAGTAGAGTTAAGGGGAGTTCGAAACTGCTGTGAGCGGTTTCAGAACGTCCCCGTCGTTTAAAAGGGAAGAAAGCAAGCACGGGCCGGGTCTGGGCTTGTTTCAGATTCAGGCCCTGACTGAAACCCTCGCGCGATGGTCTGACTTGCTCGCGCGATGGTCGAACTGGGCCGTTGACCGGTGTCAGCCTCTGGTTCGGCCCAATCTCAGGTGTAATCATCACAATGGCCCACAAGTTTTTCTTGGGTCTTGCAAATAATTCTGGGTCTCTACTGGACATCCGTGATCAAAAGTGCTTTATATCCCCAGCAGTGGTCTGCCCCACGCAAAGTTCCAATTTCAAATCCGCGACGATCCATCCGTCCAATTTCAAATCAGCGACGATCTATCCGTCCAAAGTTCAATTCGGCAACGATCCATATGTCCAATTTCAAATCAGCGACGATCCATCCGTCCAATTTCAAATCCGCGACGATCCATCCGTCCAATTTCAAATCAGCGACGATCCATCCGTCCAAAGTTCAATTCGACAACGATCCATCCGTCCAATTTCAAATCAGCGACGATCCATCCGTCCAATTTCAAATCAGCGACGATCCATCCGTCCAAGGTTCAAATTCAGCGATGATCCCTCCGTCCAATTCCTTGATGCACGGTATTTGTACATACTGTCTTACACTTTTCAATTAATAGGCTTTTGGGTGAATTAGATGGGTGTCTAGAAATCTTTGACGTTACCCGTACCGACTAATAGTGCTCCGCGTGCCGTCACAGAGGGACTACTGTAGACACCCTAATCTGATTTCCCAATCATTTTATTTCTTTTTCAGTTTCTTGTTCCCCCGATGATGAATCAGGGCGCGAGCAGTATTGAGAAAATGAAATGGCTTGAGTTTGGTGTGTATGGAACCTATCCTTAGCCCCAGAACCATTAAACCCAAACCTTGACTAAGGGTTTGACTCTCGCGCAACTTACTGAGTCACTCGCACGATGCTCTACTTGCCAGGTGGTGGTCAAAGTCAAGCTTTGACTGATTGACCATCGCGGGGAAGCTAGAACCCTCGCGCGATGGTCTCACTCCATCGCGCGATGGTCGACACCTGTCAGATCCAGCTGGATTTTGTGATGATGAGGCATCTGCAGGTCTGTGTGACCCCGTTCCATCGACTGAACGGCGTTTACAGGGCCAGCCTTGCACCACCTAGTCCCCCACTCTCCCATCAACTTTTGCACCCTCTTCTCTACCAAGTAAGTGCAGCCAGCATTGTTGGCTGGCTGCATGACCTTGTCTCACCACCAACCAAACCCCCTCTTTCTATAAACCACACCCCCCCCCCCCCCCCTTTGTTCTCTTTCAAAGGGTTACCAAAAAAAATCTCAAAAGAAGAGTAAGAACCATAACCTTGATCTCTTCTCTCATTCAAATCCCTACTACTTACTCACTTGTCAAAGCCATACCACCTCACTCAAACCATATTCAAAGCATTCAAGCAAAGGTATAATCCTTGTTCTTTACTGTTTTGATCCCTGAGGGGGGCTGACAGGGCTAAGGCTGGTAATCAATATCAGTCTTGGTCCCAAAGCCAGCAAATTTACAAGTTGCTGAGGACAGAAGAACCCACGCGCGAGATACCCACTCCATCGCGCGACGGTTCTCCGTTTGTGTGATAAGGTTCCCGTGGGGATGAGATTCTTGTTCTTGTCCATTTATGTAATTTCATGCTTTCCTGTTAAACAATATCTAGTATATCCCACTGTTTTGCATGTTAAAAATCAGTAGGTTAACCTAGTTTGCTTTCCTGTTCACATTGGAATGCCCCTGGGTAGCTTCTGAATATGTCTCAGACCCCAGGCATGCAAAGCAATTCCTGGAAGTCCAGTCAGAACCCTCGCGCGACAGTGTGACTCCATCGCGCGATGGTTCAGTCATTTCCAGTAATTGCCTTTGTATGGGCAGCTAGGCTCTCAGCCTCTGTTTTAATACCCTCACTGTTTAAGGGTTGCATTTTATTCCAGTCGTGTTAATTTGTTAATATTGGTTTACTTTCAGTACACATAAACTGCTTGGTTTGACCCTGGGTGTGCACTAATCCTTCCAGAGCCCAGAAGGGGATAAAATTTAACCTGTTAGTGGGATGTCAATACTCGCGCGACGGTGTGAGTGTATCGCGCGATGGTTGGCTTGCATGCATAAACTTCTGTCCATGCAAGTTGGCCACTGCTCGCAATAAACTCAAACCAGAGCACTATTCTGGCATCCTGAAATCAGTGCTAAATATTATCCCATCTATTCCTCGTCACTTCATTTATCCATAAACATCTATCACATCCTGCAAATTGCTACAGTTTTAATCCCCAAATTAATTGTTCCCCACCCTAATTGGCTAAAAATTGATTAATAAAATGGAATCGCAAAACAAACATTTTCGCAAAAGCTTTAGTAGAGACCGATCTCCGGATTGGGCGAGAGGGGTGCCATAAAACCCCTCCCCTCTCGTAACCTAGCTCCCGAACCCAGATATGGTTATGACGGACTGGTTCCTTAACTTTTTCAAATCAAACAGCGTGGCAAGTGCTTCGAAATACGGGTCCTTGGGTGTCGGACCTTCAAACCCGAGTGGCGACTCAATATTTTTCGCGAGCGCTTGTCGTCCAGCTAAAAGCGCTTCCGCAAACCGGCAGCATTTTCTCTTCTTCTCAGGAGGGGAACGGAATCCCTTCCCGAGGAAAGAAAAATCGGGCATCCGCATGCCCACAATCATCTTGACATTCTTGTTCGCAGCCTCGACAGCCCCATTTGTCTGTGGCCGATAGGTTGTTGAATGGTGGATCTTGATTTCGAATTCCTCGAAGAGCTCTAGGACCCTTCCCTTGAAGTGGCTTTCATTGTCCGATACAAAAGCCTGAGGGACTCCATACCGGTAGATGATGTTCTTTCGAATAAACTGCACAATTTGAACCGTTGTCAGGGTTTTGTAAGATTCGGCCTCGACCCATTTGGTAAAGTAATCAATGGCTACCAGTATGAACTTGTGGCCATTTGAAGCAGAGGGTCTGATCATCCCGATCACATCAATTCCCCATACCGAAAAAGGCCAGGGCGAGGTCATGCCATAATGCTCAGTTGGAGGAACGTGTTGCAGGTTAGCGTGAATCTAACACTTGTAGCAACGCCGCACGTAATCAATACACTGCGACTCCATTGTAGACCAGTAGTAGCCCTGTCTGAGGATTTTTCTTGCGAGCATGACACCACTCATGTGAGGACCACAGACTCCTTTGTGAATCTCCTCCATTATCCTCGTTGCTTCTGCGCCATTCACGCACAGCTTATGCATCCCACAGTGAGACCTTCGATACAACTTTCCCCCACAGATGATGTACTGAGTAGCCAGTCATTGCAGGGAGATTCGATCCTTCTTAGTGGCTTCAGCTGGGAACTCCCCGCGTTCCACAAAGTTCCAGATATTGTGGTATCAGGGCAGGCCATCATCGACATCATTAATGGTGTTGACATACTCATTGGCGGGCAGGTCCCTCTATTTGATCACGATTGGTCGCAGGTTAACTCCTACTGGAAATTCGATCATAGAAGCCAAAGTCGCCAAAGCATCGGCGAACTGATTCTTCAAGCGTGGAACATGGGTAAAGGTTACCCTGTTGAAGCGAGGAATCAGTTCTTCCAAATCTTGGTGATAAGGCTTCAGCTTTTCCTCACGAACCTTCCAGTCCCCATTGATTTGAGAGACTACCAAATTTGAATCTCCAATCACTTTGAGCTTCTCGACCCCCAGTGCAATTGCTGCCTCCATTCCAACGATGCAGGCCTTATACTCGGTTTGATTGTTGGTGACATCGAAGTTCAGCTTGAAGGCGAGTGGAATATGAGCACCGATAGGCGTGATCAGCAACACCCCAATTCCGAACCCTTTCTGATTAGCAGCCCCATCGAAATACAGCGTCCATACTTCCTCAGTTACGGTCAGCACATCCTCGTCTGGAAAGTTGAAATCCACATCCTCTGGCCCCTCAACCGGGTGATCCGCCAAAAATTCTGCCACGGCGCGGCCCTTTACTGACTTCCTTGTGATATGCTGGAGATCGAACTCAGCCAGCAGAAGCAACCAACGTGCTAGCTTATGGGTGAGCGCTGGCTTCTCGAATAGATATTTGATGGGGTCCATCCGAGAAATCAGCTTCACCGAATAGGCTAACATGTAGTGTCTAAGCTTTTTGGTAGCCCAAACTAACGCCCAGCATGTCTTTTCCAAAGGGGTATAGCGCTCCTCACTGCCCACCGTTTTCTTGCTCAAATAGTAGATGGCTTTCTCGACTCTGTTTTCCCTTTCTTGCGCTAGCAAACAACCCATTGCCGCCGGAGTCACAGATAAGTACAGAATCAAAGGTTGACCTGGCGTAGGCGGCATCAGTATCGGGGGGTTCTGCAAGTACCTCTGAATGGATTCAAAAGCAGCCTAGCATTTATCTGTCCACTCGAACGGGACATTCTTCTTGAGTAGACGGAATAATGGCTCGTAAGTCGGAGTCAGTTTGGCGATGAACCGGCTGATGAACTGGACCTTCCCCAGAAAGCTGCGCACTCCTTTCTCAGATCGCGGGGGCTCCATTTCGAGAATTGCTTTGATCTTGGACAGGTCCACATCAATTCCTCTCTTGGTGATCAGAAACTCCAACATTTTTCCTGCTGTAACCCCGAACGTGCACTTCTGCGGATTTAGACGCACATTGTACTTGCGAAGTCTTTCAAGGAATTGCCTGAACAAAGGGAGGTAGTTCTTTTCCTCTTTCGCCTTTACGATCATGTCGTCCACATATACTTCGACCGTCTTGTGAATGAAGTCATGGAATAGGGTTGTTTGGGCTCTCTGAAAGGTGCATCCCGCATTCTTTAGCCCAAACGGCATCTTTACATACCAGTACGTTCCCCATTCGGTGACAAACGTTGTCTTCTCCTGATCCTTCAGGGCCATAAAGATCTGATTGTATCCTGCAAACCCGTCGACAAAGGAGAGCAAGGCATACCCCGCCGTGTTGTCCACAAGCACATCAATGTGAGGCAAGGGAAAACTCTCTTTGGGGCTTGCCCTGTTCAAGTCTCTGAAATCGACACAGACCCGGATCCTCCCATCTTTCGTGGGGACGGGCATGATGTTAGCGACCCACTTGGGATATTCAGCAACCCTTAGAAATCCTGCACCAATCTGCTTGGTAACCTCTTCCTTGATCTTCTGAATCCAGTCCGGCCTCATTCTGCGGAGCTTCTGCTTGACGGGCACTGCCCCTGGCATTAACGGAATTCGGTGCTGCACTATCTTGGGATCAATACCGGGCATATCCACGTGGGACCAAGCAAAAACCTCAAAGTATTCCTTGAGCGCCTCGATTGTACCAGCGTGATTTTTCGGGGACAGGTTTGAACCAATTTGCATCATACGGGGGTCATCCTCATCTTTCAGATTTATTGAAATTACTTCTTTTTTTAGAGGCTGAGCATGTCTTTCATCTTCCCTTTCGACGAGGGAACGCAACTCAGCCGGGATGTTCCCGTCGAAGTTGATTCCTTCATCGTCGGGGTCGACACAGTTTATATAGAAGTCAGCAAAGTAGTCGGAAGTAGGATCATTCATTTCAAAAAGCCCGGAAGGGTTGCCAAGTACAGTAGACTCAAACTCGAAGTAAAATCTACAACGTGGAGGGCCGAGAGGCACGAACTCCGACTCTGAGCTAGACTTAGACTCGACAGACTCTGTGTCAGATTCAGAGGTATCATCGATGCATGTTAAACGCGGAGTAAAAATGCAGTGATTAATACTACCGGTTGCTTTCACGATGAGAGAAGTTGGATACTCGAGAACGTCCTGAGAGTCGGGCCCGAGCATCAGCACTTCAGCCTTTTCTCCCTTGCCAACCAAACCTACTTGGGAGAACAACATTTCCAAACTCCCCTGATCAAAGGTCCTTACCCAGTCGGCCTTCCTCTTGATTTCAACCAGCTGCTTCTTGAAGTTCTCCTGAGCTAGCTGCTCCTCGGCTATTTCATCCTCATCATCAGCCCAAGTGCCCTCAGCGAAGATCTCGAAACCCGGAAGCAAAGTGCGAGTCTTAGGATCCCAAAAGTGCTCGATCTATCCCAGATAAGCAGTGCCACCTCCTTCGCGGACGAAGTAGCTGTCAGGATTACCATAGAGGGTTCGAGGTTTTCTCACGTCTTTCCTCTTTTTGGCACCCTTGGCTGGGGGAACGTATCCCAAACCAAAGCGGCCTTCGGTGAAAGGAAAGGCGGGAACTCAGCGATCCCCTGTTGGTTGATCCCGAGTCCTAGGCCAGGCATGAACGACATCTTTCGCATGATTTCGAGAGCGGTTGAGCTAATGAGGAAGTCGTCGTCCATGACGATGGATAGGACTGAGCTGGATTGTCAAAAGTGAACCCTCCAAAGTCTGAGTCCTCTTCTCCGTGCATGATCCCCAAAACTGGTGTCCCATCATCCTTGAGGGGGCGGATCCCAGAGTCTCCACAGATAGTTAAAGTTCCGGTAGGACGCCCCAGCATGACCTTTTGGTGCAGGGTCGAAGGCACAGCCATAATGTCCGGCCTATGCAGCCATGGCCTGCCTAGCAGCAGGTTGAAAGTAGCGGGTATGTCGACCACGTGGAACTCTACATCCATCTCAAAGCCTTCAGCATCAAGCTTGAGCATGAGGGTCCCTTCCACCACACGGCGCGTGTTGTCATAAGCTTTGACAGCCAGATTGGAAGGCGTAAGGTCATTCTTTGTAAGCCCCAGACGGTAGGCAACCCTCATTGGGCAGACATTAATGGCGGATCCATTGTCGATCAACACGGTTGGCACCCAGTGTCCCCTACACTTAATGGTAATGTGTAGCGGGCAGTTGTGAGCGGTCCCATCGACAGGTAGATCCCTTTCAGTGAAGGTGACAGAATGCTTGGAGAGCAGAGGCAAGACCAAGGCGATCATTGCCTCAGGAGTGATGTCTGTCGGTACCTCGAAGCAGGCCAAAGCCATGGCGAGCCTATCACGATGCTCCTTTGATGACGATATCAAACCCCACACAGAGACGGCAGCAGGAATCCTGTCAAGTTGCTTCTGAAGGAAATCCTCTTATGGTGCCCCACTTGGAACGAGTGGTGCATTCCTTTGAGCCGGTGGAGAGGTGGATTTTTGAGCCAAAGGGTTGGACGAGCTTCCAGCCGAAAGATTGGGTGGCTGAAAGACACAGCCACTCCTCGTGACATTGGCAACATCCCACCAAGAAGATGTATCAGGCGAGCCCCAGAAGTCTGTAGGTATCTCCTCCAGATTCCATTTCCCCTTGTCGGTCGATGCAACCATTGCTGTCGTGCTTTATTCCGGAACCACATCCCATAGCAATTCCTCCATTACTGTTCCTTCCCAAAAGCTCGGATCCTGTGCGGCGGTTTCCTCAAATGGCAATCCCGGATTGGTGACGAACGGCACATCCCAAAAGCCTTCGTCGACCAGAGCAAAGTTGGCAGTCCATACTTCGTCGCCCACCTTCATATCAACCACTTTATCGACGCCCCAGAAATCAGCCAGCAGTGGACTTTTGTTAAGGTCGACAATCTCGTCTACCTCCCACAGGTCATCAGGCGGTGCGTTTAAGACCATGACCGAACAATCATCACGAGGGGGCACTACCGGACGTGGCATTCCCACAGGCACAATGTTGACAGTTGGGTCGCCTACATGTACAGCATTCGAGATGGAGTCTAACAGTGGCCATGCTTCCCCTAGTTGTCGACGCATATCGGGGATGATTTCCCCTTCGATGTAGCAATCCAAGTACTACTCACCCAAATCCTGATCATCGCCTACTTTATCCATGTTGAAATTCTGGTTTCAGGCTAACTGCGCAGCGTCGGGATCCGGATCCCACACATACTCTTCCTCAGCCTCGGCTGCAGCGGGCTCAGGCTGATAGAAAAGCATAAACAAAGATAGGCCATCGAGTAGATCTGCCCTTGCTACGTTCCAATCTTCGTCCCATTGGTCCAACTGAGCCTGATCGACAACCGGAGCCTGAGGGAATCCCATGAAGTTCCGCTCGTTCCAGCCATTGGCGAGTTCTGCCCACTCCCTTGCTTTGTCTTCCATATCCCAGCCAACTGCCAGCATGTTGACATCGAGCTCCACCGGGATGGCTACAATAGGTTTAGGGTGATGTTCTGGGGTTATATGGTCATTGGGGTTGAATATAGTGGATGTGAGGTCTATCTGGTTTATTTGTGGGTTAGAATTGTGGTTGGGCATGGAGTTGGTAATGATGTTGGGCTTAGAAGGGGTTGAAAGAGTACCATTGTCCACCAAATCTTGGATAGCATGGCGGAGACGATAGCAAGAGTCGGTGTAATGGCCGGGCATCTGGTGATAGGCGCATAAGGCATTCGAGTTGTGGCTCGGAGACGGGTTTTGAGTAAGAGGGGTTGGGTCTAACGGCCTGAGATGACCGGATTTGACCAACCTTTTCAGCACTTGAGACAGAGGAGCCTCAAACTTGGCGAAGTTTTGGGGTTGGTTACGGTTACGGGGTTTTTGAGGGGTTTGCACTTGGTTGATGTCGGTGACATGGCTGGAACCCTGGGTAGCACTGTTGCTGGCAGATGTGGCATTGGCGTAGTTGTTACCGCCGAATAGAGCAGTGCTACTGCCGGTGTAAGCACGGGGCATGGACTTTGAAGTAGAGGAAGAGGTGTCACTTCGCTGCAGAACTTCAGTTTGGAGAGCTTCTTCGATAGCAAGGCCGGATTCAAAGAAGGTATCGAAATCGGCGCCCTGGACAAGTACAAGATTCTTGGCGAAGTCAGGCTGCAGATTACGGGAGATAATGCGGATTTGGTCCTTTTCACTGGGCCAATTGGTCATGAGAGCTGCCTTAGCCCTCCACCTTTTGATAAAGTCCGAAAAAGACTCCTTGGTGTTCATCTTAGTTGACTCGAGTTCCCGAGTGGTCATCTTGAGCTGAGCGTTATAGCTGTATTGGGCGTTGAAAGCCGCACCAATGTCTTCCCATGTTCGACGCTTGGCAATGTCGAGAGACAAGAACCATTGAAAAGCGGGACCGGCCAGAGTTTGCGGGAAAAGCTAAGCCATAGCTTCCTCCTCTACCCCATGTAGTTTCATAGCACCATGGTAAGCCAACAAGTGGGTCTTGGGATCCCCTGTTCCGTCGAATTTTGCATAATCCGGCATCTTGAACCTTTCAGGAAGCCTGGCGTTTGGAAACGGGGAAAGACGATCCATGTCCAAACCACCGGCTCCTATCCATTCGGCTTTGGAAACCGTTTCTTCGAGCTTTGCCATCTTGGCGATTAGAGCAGCCATTTCTGGATTTGGAGGAGGGATTTCGTCTTGAGGGACTTCTTCGGCCTCGGGTTGACGGTCATTCCTTTCCCTGCCTCCACATCTTGCAGGGAGTCGTTCCTCAATCAGAGCACGCAGGTTGGCCATAGAGGTATCAGCTTGATCGGCCCTCTCCCATAAGGAAAACATGGATATATTATTTCCAACCGAAGCAACACGTAAGTTTCTTGATATTCTTTTCACTTGTTCTTATCACTCAGTGATCAGTAGTCTTTACATCTAATAGGAATCACTATTCTCTTTTCACATGACAAGTAGTCTAAACACCAACGAACTGTCACGTGTTCCAGTGGTTCTGTTGGACATGACTAGTAGTCTAAACACCTACTAACCGTCATGTATTTTCTCGTGGCCAGCAGTCATACCCTTGTATGATGTGGGAACCATTTCTTTATTTTCATCCCATAAGGAAAACAAGCATGTATTATTTCCAATCGAAGCAACACGTAAGTTTCTTGATATATATAATTGACCAACTCTTGAAATGAGAGCGTCTTCGATTCGAGGCAACAAATATTTATTTGAACAAGTACGTAAGATTCGATCCATAATAGACCACAGTTTTTCGATTACATTCCACCAAACGCACACTTTCAGAGTTCTTTTCACTTGTTCATATCCCATAATGATCAGTAGTCTTTACATCTACTAGGAATCACAATTCTCTTTTCACATGACTAGTAGTCCAAACACCTACTAAACATCATGTGTTTTTCTCGTCGCCGGCAATCATACCCCTGTAGTACGTGGGAACCATTTCTTTGTTGTCATCCCATAAGGAAAACAAGCATCTATTATTTCCAAACGAAGCAACACGTAAGTTTCTTAATATATATAATTGACCAACTCTTGAAATGAGAGCGTCATCAATTCGAGGCAACAAAGATTTAATTGATCACGTACGTAAGATTCGATCCATTACAGACCACAGTTTTTCGATTACATTCCACCAAACGCACACATTCATAGTTCTTTTCACTTGTTCTTATCACTTAATGATCAGTAGTCCTCACATCTACTAGGTATTACAATTCTCTTTTCACATGACTAGTATTCTAAACTCCTACTAACCGTCATGTGTTTTTCTCGTGGCTAGCACTCATATTCTCGTAGGACGTGGGAACCATTTCTTTATTTTCATCCCATAAGGAAAACAAGGATCTATTATTTCCAACCGAAGCAACACGTAAGTTTCTTGATATTCTTTTCACTTGTTCTTATCACTCAGTGATTAGTAGTCTGTACATCTATTAGGAATCACTATTCACTTTTCACATGACAAGTAGTCTAAACACCAACTAACCGTCACGTGTTCCGGTGGTTCTGTTGGACATGACTAGTAGTCTAAACACCTACTAACTGTCAAGTATTTTTCTCGTGGCCAGCAGTCATACCCTTGTATGACGTGGGAACCATTTCTTTATTTTCATCCCATAAGGAAAACAAGCATCTATTATTTCCAACCAAAGCAACACGTAAGTTTCTTGATATGTATAATTGACCAACTCTTGAAATGAGAGCGTTTTCAATTCGAGGCAACAAAGATTTATTTGAACAAGTACGTAAGATTCGATCCATAACAGACCACAGTTTTTCGATTACATTCCACCAAACGCACACTTTCAGAGTTCTTTTCACTTGTTCATATCCCTTAATGATCAGTAGTCTTCACATCTACTAGGAATCACAATTCTCTTTTCACGTAACTAGTAGTCTAAACACCAACTAAATGTCATGTGTTTTTCTCATCGCCAGCAATCACACCCTTGTAGCACGTGGGAACCATTTCTTTATTTTCATCCTATAAGGAAAACAAGCATCTATTATTTCCAAACGAAGCAACACGTAAGTTTCTTAATATATATAATTGACCAACTCTTGAAATGAGAGCGTCATCTATTCGAGGCAACAAAGATTTAATTGATCAAGTACGTAAGGTTCGATCCATTACAAATCGCAGTTTTTCGATTACATTCCACCAAACGCACACATTCAGAGTTCTTTTCACTTGTTCTTATCACTTAATGATCAGTAGTCCTCACATCTACTAGGTATTACAATTCTCTTTTCACATGACTAGTATTCTAAACTCCTACTAACTGTCATGAGTTTTTCTCGTCGCTAGCACTCATATTCTCGTAGGACGTGAGAAACATTTCTTCATTTTCATCCCATAAGGAAAACAAGGATCTATTATTTCCAACCGAAGCAACACGTAAGTTTCTTGATATTCTTTTCACTTGTTCTTATCATTCAGTGATCAGTAGTCTTTACATCTATTAGGAATCACTATTCTCTTTTCACATGACAAGTAGTCTAAACACCAACTAACCGTCACGTCTTCCAGTTGTTCGTTTGCACATGACTAGTAGTCTAAACACCTACTAACCGTTATGTATTTTTCTCGCTGCCAGCAGTCACACCCTTGTATGACGTGGGAACCATTTCTTTATTTTCATCCCATATGGAAAACAAGCATCTATTATTTCCAACCGAAGCAACACGTAAGTTTCTTGATATATAATCGACCAACACTAGAAATGAGATCGTCATCAATTCGAGGTAACAAAGACTTATTTGAACAAGTACGTAAGATTCGATCCATAACAGGCCACAGTTTTTCGATTACATTCCACCAAACGCACACTTTAAGAGTTCTTTTCACTTGTTCATATCCCTTAATGATCAGTAGTCTTTACATCTACTAGGAATCACAATTTTCTTTTCACAAGACTAGTAGTCTAAACACCTACTAAAAGTCATATGTTTTTCTCATCACCGGCAATCATACCCTTGTAGTACGTGTGAATCATTTCTTTATTTTCATCCCATCAGGAAAACAAGCATCTATTATTTCCAACCGAAGCAACACGTAAGTTTCTTAATATATACAATTGACCACTTCTTGAAATGAGAGCGTCAACGATTCGAGGAAACAAATAGTTCTTGGATCAAGTATGTAAGATTCGATCTATTGCAGACCACAGTTTTTTGATTACAATACACCAAACGCACACTTTCAGAGTCCTTTTCACTTGTTCTTATCACTTTGTGATCAGTAGTCTTTACGTCAACTAGGAATCACGATTTCCTTTCCACATGACTAGTAGTCTAAACACCTTCCAACCGTCACGTGTTCAAGTGGTTCTCTTTGACATGACTAGTAGTCTAAACACCTACAAACCGTCATGTGTTCTTCTCGTGGCCAACACTCATACCCTTGTAGGACGTGGGAACCATTTCTTTATTTTCATCCCCTATGGAAACCAAACATCTATTATTTTCAACCCAAGCAACACGTAAGTTTCTTGATATATATAATTGACCAAGTCTTGAAATGAGAGCGTCATCGATTCGAAGCAACAAATATTTATTGGATCAAGTACTTAAGATTCGATCCATAACAGACCACAGTTTTTCGATTACATTTCACCAAACGCACACTTTCACAGATCTTTTCCCTTGTTCTTATCCCTTAGTGATCAGTAGTCTTTACATCTACTCTGAATCACAATTCTTTTTTCACATGACTAGAAGTCTAAACACCTACTAACCGTCATGTGTTTTTCTCGTGGCTAGCACTCATACCCTTGTAGGACGTGGGAACCATTTCTTTATTTTCATCCCATAAGGAAAATAAGGATCTATTATTTCCAACCGAAGCAACACGCAAGTTTCTTGCTATTCGTTTCACTTGTTCTTATCACTCAGTGATTAGTAGTCTTTACATCTATTAGGAATCACTATTCTCATTTCACATGACAAATAGTCTAAACACCAACTAACCGTCACGTGTTCCAGTGGTTCTCTTGGACATGACTAGTAGTCTAAACACCTACTAACCGTCATGTATTTTTCTCGTGGCCAGCAGTCATACCCTTATATGACGTGGGAACCATTTCTTTATTTTCATCCCATAAGGAATACAAGCATCTATTATTTCCAACCAAAGCAACATGTAAGTTTCTTGAAATACATAATTGACCAACTCTTGAAATGAGAGCGTCATCGATTCGAGGCAACAAAGATTTATTTGAACAAGTACGGAAGAATCAATCCATAACAGACCACAGTTTTTCGATTACATTCCACCAAACGCACACTTTAAGAGTTCTTTTCACTTGTTCATATCCCCTAACGATCAGTAGTCTTTACATCTACTAGGAATCACCATTCTCTTTTCACATAACTACTAGTCTAAACACCAACTAAACGTCACGTGTTTTTCTCGTCGCCAGCAATCATACCCTTGTAGTACGTGGGAACCATTTCTTTATTTTCCTCCCATAAGGAAAACAAGCATCTATTATTTCCAAACGAAGCAACACGTAAGTTTCTTGATATATATAATTGACCAACTCTTGAAATGGGAGCGTCATCGATTTGAGGCGACAAAGATTTTATTGATCAAGTACGTAAGATTCGATCCATAACAGACCACAGTTTTTCAATTACATTCCACCAAACGCACACATTCAGAGTTCTTTTCCCTTAGTAAACAGTAGTCCTCACATCTACTAGGTATTACAATTCTGTTTTCACATGACTAGTATTCTAAACTCCTACTAACCGTCATGTATTTTTCTCGTGGCTAGCACTCATATTCTCGTAGGACGTGGGAACCATTTCTTCATTTTCATCCCATAAGGAAAACAAGGATCTATTATTTCCAACCGAAGCAACACATAAGTTTCTTGATATTCTTTTCCCTTGTTCTAATCACTCAGTGATCAATAGTCTTTACATCTAATAGGAATCACTATTCTCTTTTCACATGACATGTAGTCTAAACACTAACTAACCGTCACGTGTTCCAGTAGTTCTCTTGGATATGACTACTAGTCTAAACACCTACTAACCGTCATGTATTTTTCCTCGTTCCCAACAGTCATACCCTTGTACGACGTGGGAACCATTTCTTTATTTTCTTCCATAAGGAAAACAAGCATCTATTATTTCCAGCCGAAGCAACACGTAAGTTTCTTGATATATATAATTGATCAACTCTTGAAATTTGAGCATCATCGATTCGAGGCAACAAAGATTTATTTGATCAAGTACGTAAGATTCGATCCGTAACAGACCACAGTTTTTCGATTACATTCCACCAAACGCAGACATTCAGAGTTCTTTTCACTTGTTCTTATCCCTTAGTGATCAGTAGTCTTTACATCTACTTGGAATCACAATTCTCTTTTCACATGACCAGTAGTCGAAATACCTACTAACCATCCTGTGTTCTCCTTGTGGCAGCACCTATACACTTGGGGGACGTGGGAACCATTTCTTTACTTTCATCCCATATGGAAAACAATTATCTATTATTTCCAACCGGAGCAACACGTAAGTTTCTTATATATATAATTGACCAACTCTTAAAATGAGAGCGTCAACGATTCGAGGAAACAAATATTTATTGGATCAAGTATGTAAGATTCGATCCATAGTAGACCACAGTTTTTCGATTTCATTACACCTAATGCACACTTTCAGAGTTCTTTTCACTTGTTCTTATCACTTTGATATCAGAAGTCTTTACTTCTACTTGGAATCACGATTTCCTTTCCACAAGACTAGTAGTCTAAACACCTTCCAACCGTCACGTGTGCCAGTGGTTCTCTTTAACATGACTAGTAGTCTAAACACCTACAAACCGTCATGTGTTCGTCTCGTGGCCAGCACTCATACCCTTGTAGGACGTGGGAACTATTTCTTTATTTTCATCCGATAAGGAAAACAAACATCTAATATTTTCAACCAAAGCAACACGTCAATTTCTTGATATATTTAATTTCCCAAGTCTTGAAATGAGAGCGTCATCGATTCGAGGCAACAAATATTTATTGGATCAAGTACGTAAGATTCGATCCACAACATACCACAGTTTTTCAATTTCATTCCACCAAACGCACGCATTCAGAGTTCTTTTTACTTGAACTAATCCCTTAGTGATCAGTAGTCTTTACAACTACTAGGAATCACAATTTTCTTTTCACATGACTAGTAGTCTAAACACCAACTAAACGCCATGTGTTTTTCTCGTCGCCGGCAATCATACCCTTGTAGTATGTGGGAACCATTTCTTTATTTTCATCACAAAAGGAAAACAAGCACCGATTATTTCCATACGAAGCAACACGTAAGTTTCTTGATATATATAATTGATCAACTCTTGAAATAAGAGCGTCAACGATTCGAGGCAACAAAGATTTATTTGATCACGTACGTAAGATTCGATCCATAACAGCCAACAGTTTTTCGATTACATTCCACCAAATGCACACATTCAGAGTTCTTTTCACTTGTTCTTATCCCTTAGTGATCAGTAGTCCTGACATCTACTAGGTATCAGAATTCTCTTTTCACATGTCCAGTATTCTAAACTCCTACAAACCATCATGTGTTTTTCTTGTGGCTAGACCTCATATTCTCGTAGGACGTGGGAACGATTTCTTTATTTTCATCCCATAAGGAAAACAAGGATATATTATTCCCAACCGAAGCAACACGTAAGTTTCTTGATATTCTTCACTTGTTCTTATTACTCAATGATCAATAGTATTTACATCTACTAGGAATCATTATTCTCTTTTCACATGACAAGTAGTCTAAACACCAACTAACCGTCACGTGTTCCAGTGGTTTTCTTGGACATATCTACTAGTCTAAACACCTACTAACCGTCATGTATTTTTCTCGTTGCTAGCAGTCGTACCCTTGTACGACGTGGGAACCATTTCTTTATTTTCATCCCATAAGGAAAACAAGCATCTATTATTTCCAACCGAAGCAATACGTAAGTTTCTTGATATATATAATTGACCAACTCTGGAAATGAGAGCGTCATTGATTCGAGGCAACAAAGATTTATTTGATCAAGTTCATAAGATTCGATCCATAACAGACCACAGATTTTCGATTACATTCAACCAAATGCACACTTTCAGAGTTCTTTTCACTTGTTCTTATCTCTTAGTGATCAGTAGTCTTTACATCTACTTGGAATCACAATTCTCTTTTCACATTACTAGTAGTATAAACATCTACTACCCGTCATGTGTTCTTCACGTGGCAGCACCTATACCCTTAGAGGACGTCGGAACCATTTCTTTATTTTCATCCCATAAGGAAAACAAGCATCTATTATTTCCAACTGAAGCAACACGTAAGTTTCTTGATATATACAATTGACCGACTCTTGAAATGAGAGCGTCATCGATTCGAGGCAACAAAGATTTATTTGATCAACTACGTAAGATTCAATCCATAACAGACCACAGTTTTTTGATTACATTCCACCAAACGCACATTTTCAGAGTTCTTTTTACATGTTCATATCCTTTAAAGATCAGTAGTCTTTACATCTACTAGGAATCACAATTCTCTTTTCACATGACAAGTAGTCTAAACACCTACTAAACGTCATGGGTTTTTCTCGTCGCCGGCAATCACACCCTTGTAGTACGTGGGAACAATTTCTTTATTTTCATCCCACAAGGAAAGCAAGCATCGATTATTTCCAAATGAAGCAACACGTAGGTTTCTTGATATATACAATTGACCAACTCTTGAAATGAGACCGTCATCGATTCGAGGCAACAAAGATTTATTTGATCAAGTACGTAAGATTAGATCCATAACAGACCACAGTTTTTCGATTACATTCCACCAAACGCACATTTTCAGAATTCTTTTCACTTGTTCTTATTCCTTAGTGATTAGTAGTCTTTACATCTACTAGGAATCACAATTCTCTTTTCACATGACTAATAGTCTAAACACCTACTAACCGTCATGTGTTTTTCTCGTCGCCAACAATCATACCCTTGTAGTACGTGGGAACCATTTCTTTCTTTTCATCCCACAAGGAAAACCATCTATTATTTCCAACCGAAGCAACACGTAAGTTTCTTGATATAAATAATTGACCAACTCCTGAAATGAGAGCGTCATCGATTCGAGGCAAGAAAAATTTATCGGATCAAGTACGTAAGATTCAATCCATAGTAGCCAACAGCTTTTCGATTTCATTACACCAAACGCACACGTTGAGAGTGCTTTTCACTTATTCTTATAACTTAGTGAACAGTAGTTTTTACATCTACTAGGAATCACTATTCTCTTTTCACATGACGAGTAGTCTAAACACCTACCAACCGTCACGTGTTCCACCGGTTCTCATGGACATGACTAGTAGTCTAAACACCTACTAACCGTCATGTGTTTTTCTCGTGGCCAGCACTCATACCCTTGCAGGACGTTGGAACCATTTCCTTATTTTCATCACATAAGCAAAACAAGCATCTACTATTAACAACCGAAGTAACACGCAAGCTTCTTGATATTCTTTTCACTTGTTTTTATCACTCAGTGATCAGTAATCTAACCGTCACAAGTTCTAGCGGTTCTCGTGGACATGACTAGTAGTCTAAACACCTACTAACCGTCATGTGTTTTTCTCGTGGCCAACACTTATACCCTTGTAGGACGTGGGAACCATTTCTTTATTTTCATCCCATAAGGAAAACAAGCATATACTATTAACAACCGAAGTAACACGCAAGTTTCTTGATATTCTATTCACTTGTTTTTATCACTCAGTGATCAGAAGTCTTTACATATAAAAGAAATCACCATTGTCTTTTCACATGACTAGTAGTCTAAACACCTACTAACCGTCACATGTTCTAGTGGTTCTCGAGGACGTGACTAGTAGTCTAAACACCTACTGACCCTCATGAGTTTTTCCCGTGGCCAGCACTCATACCCTTGTAGGACATGGGAACCATTTCTTTATTTTCATCCCATAAGAAAAACAAGCATCTACCATTAACAACCGAAGCAACACGTAAGTTTCTTGATATATATATAATTGACCGAAGCAACACGTATGTTTCTTGATATACATAACTGACCAACTCTTGAAATGAGAGCGTCATCAATTCGAGGCAAAAAAGATTTATTTCATCAAGTACATAAGATTCGATCCATAACAGACCACAATTTTTCGATTACATTCCACCAAACGCACACTTTCAGAGTTCTTTTCACTTGTTCTTATCCCTTAGTGATCAGTAGTCTTTACATTTACAAGGAATCACAATTCTCTTTTCATATCACTAGTAGTGTAAACACCTACTAACCGTCATGTGTTCTTCTCGTTGCAGCACCGATACCGTTAGAGGACGTGGGAACCATTTCTTTATTTTCATCCCATAAGGAAAACAAGCATCTATTATTTCCAACCGAAGCAACACGTAAGTTTCTTCATATATATAATTGACCAACTCTTGAAATGAGAGCGTCATCGATTCGAGGCAACAAAGATTTATTTGATCAAGTACGTAAGAATCGATCAATAACAGACCACAGTTTTTCGATTACATTCCACCGAACGCACAGTTTCAGAATTCTTTTCACTTGTTCTTATTCCTTAGTGATTAGTAGTCTTTACATCTACTAGGAATCACAATTCTCTTTTCACATGACTAATAGTCTAAACACCTACTAACCGTCATGTGTTTTTCTCGTCGCCAACAATCATACCCTTGTAGTACGTGGGAACCATTTCTTTCTTTTCATCCCATAAGGAAAACCATCTATTATTTCCAACCGAAGCAACACGTAAGTTTCTTGATACAAATAATTGACCAACTCCTGAAATGAGAGCGTCATCGATTCGAGGCAAGAAATATTTGTCGGATCAAGTACGTAAGATTCGATCCATAACAGCCAACAGCTTTTCGATTTCATCACACCAAACACACACTTTGAGTGTTCTTTTCACTTATTTAGTGATCAGTCTTTACATCTACTAGGAATCACTATTCTCTTTTCACATGGCGAGTAGTCTAAAGACCTAAAAACCTTACCGTGTTCCACTGGTTCTCGTCGACATGACTAGTAGTTTAAACACCTACTAATCGTCATGTGTTTTTCTCGTGGAAACCACTCATACCCTAATAGGACGTGGGAACCATTTCCTTATTTTCATCCCAGAAGGAAAACAAGCATCTACTATTAACAACCAAAGCAACACGCAAGTTTCTTGATATTCTTTTCATTTGTTCTTATCACTCAATGATCAAATAGTCTTTACATCTACTAGGAATCAATATTATCTTTTCACATGACAAGTAGTCTATACACCAACGAACCATCACGTGTTCCAGTGGTTCTATTGGACATGACTAGTAGTCTAAACACCTACTAACCGTCATGTGTTTTTCTCATGGCCAGCACTCATGCGCTTGTAGGACGTGGGAACCATTTCTTTATTTTCAACCCACAAGAAAAACAAGCATCTACTATTAACAACCGAAGCAACACGTAAGTTTCTTGATATTCTTTTCATTTGTTCTTATCACTCAATGATCAATAGTCTTTATATCTACTAGGAATCACTATTCTCTTTTCACATGACAAGTAGTCTATACACCAACTAACCGTCATGTGTTCCAGTGTTTCTCTTGGACATGACTAGTAGTCTAAACACCTATTAACCTTCTTGTATTTTTCTCGTGGTTAGCAGTCATACCCTTGTACGGCGTGGGAACCATTTCTTTATTTTCATCCCAAAAGGAAAACAAGCATCTATTATTTACAATCGAAGCAACACGTAAGTTTCTTGATATACAGAACTGACCGACTCTTGAAATGAGAACGTCATCGATTCGAGGCAACAAAGATTTATTTGATCAAGTACGTAAGATTCGATCCATAATACACCACAATTTTTTGATTACATTCCACCAAACACACACTTTAAGAGTTCTTTTCACTTGTTCTTACCCGTTAGTGATCAGTAGTCTTTACATCTACTAGGAATCACAATTCTCTTTTGACATGACTAGTAGTCTAAACATCTACTAACCGTCATGTAATCTTCTCGTGGCAACACATATACCCTCGGAGGACGTGGGAACCATTTCTTTATTTTCATCCCATAAGGAAAACAAGCATCTATTATTTCCAACCGAAGCAACACGTAAGTTTCTTCATATATATAATTGACCAACTCTTGAAATGAGAGCATCATCGATTCGAGGCAACAAAGATTTATTTGATCAAGTATGTAAGATTCGATCCATAACAAACCACAGTTTTTCGATTACATTCTACAAAACGCACACTTTCAGAATTCTTTTCACTTGTTCTTAAGCCTTAGTGATCAGTAGTCTTTACATCTATTAGGAATCACGATTCTCTTTTCACCTGACTACTAGTCTAAACACCTACTAACCGTCATGTGTTTTTCTCGTCGCCAGCAATCATACCCTTGTAGTACGTGGGAACCATTTCTTTATTTTCATCCCATAAGGAAAACAACCATCTATTATTTCCAACCGAAGCAACACGTAATTTTCTTGATATATATAATTGACCAACTCTTGAAATGAGAGCGTCATCGATTCGAGGCATGAAATTTTTATCGTATCAAGTACGTAAGATTCAATCCATAACAGGCAATAGCTTTTCGATTTCATTACAACTAACGCACACTTTGAGAGTTCATTTCACTTATTCTTATCACTTAGTGATCAGTACTCTTTACATCTACTAGGAATTACTATTCTCTTTTCACATGACGATTAGTCTAAAACTTACAAACCGTCACGTGTTCCACTGGTTCTCGTGGACATGACTAGTAGTCAAAACACCTACTAACCGTCATGTGATTTTCTCGTGGCCAGCACTCATACCCTCGTAGGACGTGGGAACCATTGCTATATTTTCATCCCTTAAGGAAAACAAGCATCTACTATTAACAACCGACGTAACACGCAAGTTTCTTGATATTCTTTTCCCTTGTTTTTATCACACAGTGATCAGTATTCATTACATCTACAAGGAATCACTATTGTCTTTTCACATGACTTGTAGTCTAAATACCTACTAACCATCACGTGTCCCAGTGGTTCTCTTGGACAAGACTAGTAGTCTAAAGACCTAATAACCGTCATGTATTTTTCTCGTGGCCATCACTCGTACCCTTGTAAGACGTGGGAACCATTTCTTTATTTTCAACCAATAAGGAAAACAAGCATTTATTATTACCAACCGAAGGAACACGTAAGTTTCTTCATATATGTAATTGACCAACTCTTGAAATGAGAGCGTCATCGATTCGAGGCAACAAAGATTTATTGGATCAATTACGCAAGATTCGATCCATAGCAGCCAACAGCTTTTCGACCAAACGCACACTTTCAGAGTTCTTCTAACTTGTTCTTATCACTTAGTGATCAGTAGTCTTTTAATCAACTAGGAATCACCATTCTCTTTTCACATGACTAGTAGTCTAAACACCTAATAACCGTCACATGTCCCAGTGGTTCTCGTAGACATGACTAGTAGTCTAAACACCTACTAACCGTCATGAGTTTTACTCGTGGCCAGCATTCATACCCTTGTAGGACGTGGCAACAATTTCTTCATTTTCATCCCATAAGGAAAATAAGCATCTATTATTTCCAACCGAAGCAACACGTAAGTTTCTTAATATATATATAATTGACCAACTCTTGAAATGAGAGCGTCAACGATTCGAGGAAACAAATATTTATTGGATCAAGTATGTAAGATTCGATCAATAGCAGACCACAACTTTTCGATTTCATTACACCAAACGCACACTTTCAGAGTTCTTTTCAATTGTTCTTATCATTTTATGATTAGTAGTCTTTACGTCTACTAGGAATCACGATTTTCTTTCCACATGACTAGTAGTCTAAAAACCTTCCAACCGTCACGTGTTCCAGTGGTTCTCTTTGACATGACTAGTAGTCTAAACACCTACAAACCGTCCTGTGCTCTTCTCGTGGCCAGCACTCATACCCTTGTAGGACATGGGAACCATTTCTTTATTTTCATCCCATAAGGAAAACAAAAATCTATTATTTTTAACCAAAGCAACACCTAAGTTTCTTGATATATATAATTGACTAGTGGTTCTCTTGGACAAGACCAATAGTCTAAACACCTAATAACCGTCACGTGTCCTAGTGGTTCTCATGGACAAGACTAGTACTCTAAACACCAACTAACCGTCATGTCTTTCTCTCGTGGCCAGCACTCGTACCCTTGTAGGATGTGGGAACCATTTCTTTATTTTCATCCCATAAGAAAAACTTGCATCTATTATTTCCAACCGAAGCAACACGTAATTTTCTAGATATAAAAAATTAACCAACTCTTCAAATGAGAGCGTCATCGATTCGAGGCAACAAATATTCGTTGGATCAAGTACGTAAGATTTGATCCATAGCAGACCAGATTTTTTCGATTTCATTACACCAAACGCACACTTTTAGAGTTCTTTTCACTTGTTCTTATCACTTAGTGATCATTAGCCTTTACATCTACTAGGAATCACTATTCTCTTTTCACAAGACTAGTAGTCTAAACAGCTACTAACCGTCACGTGTTCCAGTGGTTCTCTTGGACATGACTAGTAGTCTAAGCACCTACTAACTATCATGTGTTTTTCTCGTGGCCAGCAGTCAAACTGTTGTACGACGTGGGAACCATTTCTTTATTTTCATCCCATAAGGAAAACAAGCATCTATTATTTCCAACCGAAGCAACACGTTAGTTTCTTTATATATATAATTGACCAACTCTTGAAATGAGAGCGTCATCGATTCGAGACAACAAATATTTATTGGATCAAGTACGTAAGATTCGATCCATAGCAGCCAACAGCTTTTCGATTTCATTACACCAAACGCACACTTTCAGAGTTCTTTTCACTTATTCTTATCACTTAGTGATCAGCAGTCTTTACATCTACTAGGAATCACTATTCTCTTTTCACATGACTAGTAGTCTAAACACCTACTAACTGTCACGTGTTCCAGTAGTTCTTTCTTACATGACTAGTAGTCTAAACACCTACTAACCGTCATGTGTTTTTCTCGTGGCCAGCAGTCTTACCCTAGTAGGACATAGGAACCATTTCTTTATTTTCATCCCATAAGGAAAACAAGCATCTATTATTTCCAACCGAAACAACACGTTAGTTTCTAGATATATAAAATTGACCAACTCTTGAAATGAAAGTGTCATTGATTCGAGGCAACAAATATTTATTGGATCAAGTACGTAAGATTTGATCCATAGCAGACCACAGTTTTTCGATTTCATTATCTCAAACGCACACTTTCAGAGTTCTTTTCACTTGTTCTTATTACTTAGTGATCTGTCTTTACATCTACTAGGAATCACTATTCTCTTTTCACATAACTAGTTGTCTAAACAACTACTAACCGTCATGTGTTCCGGTGGTTCTTTTTGACATGACTAGTAGTCTAAACACCTACAAACCTTCATGTGTTTTTCTTGTGGCTAACAGTCATACCCTTGTAGGACATGGGAACTATTTCTTTATTTTCATCTCATAAGGAAAACAAACATCTATTATTTCCAACCGAAGCAACACGTTAGTTTCTAGATATATAAAATTTACTAATCTTGAAATGAGAGCGTCATTGATTCGAGGCAACAAATATTCATTGGATCAAGTACGTAATATTTGATCCATAGCAGACCGCCATGTGTTTCAGTATTTTCTTCTTCACATATTCTAAACACCTACTGACCGTCATGTGTTTTTCTCAAATGCATACTTTCAAAGTTCTTGAGAAAAAGGAATTTTAAAAGTAGACATTTGAGGAAGCCAACTTCGAACTTCAGCTGCTTAGCTGGTTATGAATGCTTGGGTAGAAAGCAATGGCAAAATTTTACAACTCTGAATTTTATATTATTACCTTCTCCAGGGTCCATCCTATCGATGCTTTATTGGTTTTATTGGGCTCCAATTTTTTCTAAACTGTGCTCCATTAGTTTTGAAGAAACAACGAAGTGGGCACCAAACATTTAATGTCAAGAAGGGATGCAAGGGTATCCTACTTTCTCCCTTAGCATGTACAAAAAATTAACTAACCATTAAGAAGATAAGCAATATGAAGTAATTAAAAGGGGGGAGCCATTGCATCGCACTCTCCCTTGACAAGCACCACAACAAAACAAATTTCACACATTTAATGTCAAGGAGGGATGCAAGGTTATCCCACTTTCTCCCTTACCAAGTATAAAAGAACTAACCATTACGAAGTGTATATAAGAGGAGAGCCATTGCATCGCACTTTCTCCCTTGACAAGCACCACAACAAAACAAGTTTCACACATTTAATGTCAAGGAGAGATGCAAGGGTATCCCACTTTCTCCCTTAGCAAATATAAAAAAGAAATAACCAAAAGTATATTACCAATACAATTAAAAGGGGAGGAGTCATTGCATCGCACTTTCTCCCTTGACAAGCACTACAACAAAACAAGTTTCACACATTTAACATCAAGGAGGGATACAAGGGTATCCCACTTTCTCCCTAGAGAGTATAAAAATAGATTGAGTATTACCTCAGTGACCGACGAGAATGAGCAAAGGAACAATTCCCAAAATCAGCGTGAATCAATCTGAGAATAAACAAACTAGATTGCTTATCAACTCTAAACAAAGACTCAAAGCCACGTGTAAGATCTGGATCATAGGCGCACCACTAAATCCAAAATAAAAAATGATTATCGAAATAAACTATAGGATAGGAGCGGTCAATGGTGGGTCATCAATACAAGTTATGCTTCTACTGAAAAAACAAAATAAGATTGTTGGTACTTCCCATATTGTTTAAAATTCTGTCACATTGTTGGTTCTGTGGAAGAGAATAAACAATACTAATTAGTAAACAATACACGTTAGGAATTAAGTAAGATATTTAGTTGTTGTAGCGTATAGATGTAATACAAGTGATCTAGACTGTGTGGGTTTCAAATTCCCAAACTGTATATTATGTAGCCTAAATTAACACTACACCTAAAAGTGAGAAGTTTGGTATTAAAGAGTCTTAGTTAATTAGAATCGAACTGTAGTGTTCAATAGAGAAATCGAAGTTTAGAGAGAAATTGGAGTTTAGAGAATCGTATGAATCAGACTAAAAATCAAACAGTAGTGTATACACAACTTTACGTTTCTACTTTCTATGACTAGGGTGGCCACTAGCGACAGCGTAGAGAACGGCTTGTTTGAATGGCAACATCATAGACAATGGTGAGTTTGAGCTGCGACGATAGTCTGAGAAGGGCTTTAGCGTTTTGAGCTTGGAAACTTCGAATAAGAGGAATAGGGCTTTTTATTTATTTTTCTTAACCGACCAAGAGGTGGCACTCCCCCTAAATGTGTTGTGAGTTCTCGAAGAACTTGTTGCAACTTATTTTAGTACTATTCAAAAAGTAAATTGACTTGTGAGTAAACACATGCTCAATGGAGTACATGAAGGAAGGACAAGAAACCAAATTACTGTCAACCTCATTCACTAAAGGAAAAACCCAAACAATATAAAAGAATAAATCTGAACCAAAAAAAAATATGTACCTCAATGTTCCCACAAACCTTATAGGTAATGACCTGTGACAAGAAAAAATCAAACATCATATATAGATTTAGAAACAATTCATACATAGACAACAGTACACTCTTTCAATTGCAAAAAGTTTAGGAAATCTCAATCCAAAAATGAACAGAATCCATAACAAAGATGCATATAAGGCCATTTGGAAATCTCAATCCACAAAATCAAACATCAGAAATGGCATTACAATAGTTCGTGAAACTTGACATTTTATTATTCCTCCCTCCCTTGTTATATAGATAGTAGGGCTGTCCACGGTCCGGATTGGATCGGATTCGTATGAATCCAATCCTCATCCAAAAGTCCACGGTTCGGTTTGGATTCCGAACCGTAAGTCACGGTTCGGTTCCGGTTTTATCCACGGATTTTCTTCCATAAACACTAAAAAACGCAAAATTACTTCAACTACTATATTACATATCATTCCAAATTTCTAGTTCAAGTCATGAGCAATAAGAGAAACATTACAGTCCAGATTGGCAAATTTCCAGTTCAAATGACCAGCAATAAGAAAAACATTACATTGCAATAAGCTACAAACTGCAACATTACAGTTACAGCCATTGTTACATAATTTTAGTCCAAATTTCAGTCCAGGTTTTATCATTCCAGTAACCATATTTTATCAGTCTTGAATTTGATTAAGGGAAACATTTTAGAGTTTGGACAGTTTACCCCTTAAATTTTATATATTGTTATATTAATGTAAAATTGTTATAAAAAAAATCATAACAAGCAGCAAAATTATAATTATTTATAAATATTACCTACACGCACATATATATATATATATAATTTTTTTTTTTTAAATATTTCACGGTGCGGTTCGGTTAATCCGCGGTTTTGAAATAAAAATCCAATCCTAATCCGTATCTCACGGTTTTTTAATTTTCAAATCCGTGTCCAGACCATTAATCCACGGACAAAATCCAAAAAGCACGGATCGGTTCGGTCCGGACTGGTTTCACGGTTCTCGGTTTTTCTTGGACAGCCCTAATAGATAGCAGAGTTGCAGTTCAAGCTACTCATAGGTGAAAGGACTATCCTGAGCAAGGCTTTTAAGTCATGCCAGAACTAACTTGTCTTTTTCTCTCTTTTAAGTCATGCTAGAAAAATGAATGTTGAATATTGAACTTTGGTCCATGATTCATTGAATGTGGTGGTAGTGTCATGAAGTTTGAACATTGAAATTTGAACTTTGCCTTTGTTGTTGTTATACTAGTCTGAACATATGGTTTTGGGAATGGATCTTGAAAGTTGAAGGGCAGTGGCCTTGTTTGTTTTTAACTACATGATGTAACAGGGATATTGCCTTAAAAAAAAATTGGTGGCGCATAGGTAGACTTGGCAGTGGGTCGCCGCCCGACTAGAGCCATGCGCCATTTAGAACACACGAAGACATAAACAAAAACATGTGTTCCCTACTTTATCATAAGCTCAAATCCTTATCTACTATTCCAAATACTTGGTCAATCAATACGGAGATACAATAAGCACAATGCTTCACCATACAAAAATGATCTTATTATGAAACAATCATCACATGACAACCAAGTTCAACTCTGTATCTAATCAGATTCTCCTGTTCTATCTAAATGTACAAAACTCAGAGGAACTTTTTCAATTCACTACCAATCTTTCTCCTTCATAATTCAAAATGAAATTCAAAATAAAGAAGGCCCTAAACCAACATTTTATCCAGCTCCATATCAATAAAATAATAAAATAAAATGTTTGTGTATGCGCTCAGAGGCTAACAACGCAACTAGTGACTTGACGCCCTTTGTTGAGGCATTTCTCGGGGTTACTGTCCTTGCATTTAAGGAAGGCAAATTTTATAATATGATTGAGTTTGGGGCTCGAGAGGCCGACGAAGGGGATGGTGTGGGGAGTTAGGTGGGTGGTGGAAGATGCGGGAGATGGAGGAGGTGAGGCTGGAGTAAAGGAGGCCTTTGACTCCTTTGAGTGATAGTATTTTTTATGTTCGTCGGCGTTGAATGTCTTAGATGATAGATCGAAGAATGAACAAAAGCGATGGGATTTACCTGGTCTGCCGTGGGAGAAGATGAGCAGCAAACATGAAGGTTCTGGAGAGGTCACGAACACCAGTGAGAGGACAGGAAACAAAAGTTAGAACCGATTTAATCCGAATCAAATTTAGAGAAGGAGAAACTCAAAGATTCGGAGAAGATGTTGATTGTTTCCGGGGGGAGAGAGAGAGAACGAGATGTACCAGGTTAAGGTTGCAGCGGCTGTCAATTGAGTAGAAGCGAACCAAAAAGGCGCAGGACAAACTGAGAAGCACGGGGTCGCATATGGTTGAAAACCAAGGGAGATGGCTTGATGGTGGCACTGCGGTAGGACGAAGAGACGGAGCTTCTGTGAGATGGAGATGAAGAGAGGCTTCTGTGAGATGGAGATGAGGAGAGGAGATGGAGGAGAACTACGATTGTGCCAGTGTGGGAGAGAACAAGACATAAAAGTTATGCATTGTTTGGAACTTAGGGAAAGTTATGGAAAGTGAGAGAGAAGAAAATTTGGGGAAAATGAGAGGAAAAATTCACTATTCACAAAACCTGAATTTTTTTATTCTCTCCTCTCTCTCCAATCCTAACAATTTGCGGGAAACTTTTTTAACTTTTCTTTCTTTTCCCTCGCTTTTTCTGATAATAGCACGAAATCAAAATTTGAGCGAAAATATTGGGCGGGTTATATTTGTTGGGCCTAAAGGGAAAGGCCTATACTAACAATTTATTTTAGGCCGTTACCAAAAATTGGTAATCCAGTAACGGCTCAACAAAACGCGACACTAAAGTCCCATTTCTAATAACGTCTTCAAGACATTTAGTAGACCCCATCCATACCGACGGTCAGTGTTCTACATGGCAGCTACCGCTCGACGACATGTCACCGCCACGCCTACACCCCTTGGCGGTTCGCTTAGCGTCCAAAGAGCTTTGGCAGAGCTAGGTGGACTTTGGTGGAACTAGACGATGCCTAGGCTAGGCAACTAGGGGTCACCGGAATAATCAGATCTGGTTCGTATACAGAAATAGAGCATCGTCGGAGGTTTGCTGGAGGTCGGAGTGCTTCGCCGATGGTTTGGGTGTCTCACCGGTGGTGTTCGATGGTCGTCGGAGTAGTCGGAGGTCTGGTTGTCTTGTCGGAGGCATGATATGGTTGCTGGTCAGGGACTGATATAGATTAACACAAATATATATATTGGGAGAGAGCACCGACTAAGAGGTGCAAATGCTTTGATTTGTTGGGAAAGTGAATGTTTTAAGTACTACTTTGTTGTGTCTCAATTGAGATGCACCGACTAAGGTGCAAATGCTCTGATTTGTTGGGAAAGTGAATGTTTTAAGTACTACTCCACTTTGTTGTGACTCAGTTGAGATGCACCTACTAAGGTGCAAATGCTCTGATTTGTTGGGAAAAAAAATGTTTTAAGTACTACTTTGTTGTGACTCAGTTGATATATATATATATATATATACACACAAACACACACACACACACAAAATTAGCTTCTAATAAGGACCTTAAAATGAGGACCCAAGTTAAGGACCTCATAGTTTGGAGCATTCTAAATCACATTTTGATGATCCAAACCATTCAACTTGTTTAAAACATGTTTTTAAGGATACCCACGAGAAATCGGCTCAAAATATAATCGGGAAGAGCTTAATCCAAACATTTTTTACATAGAACAGTTCTTGTCAAGCTCTATGAAAAACTGCTTGGATTAAGCACTTCCCGGTCATATTTTGAGCTAATTTCTAATAAGTACTCTTAAAATCACGTTCTGAATATATTGAACGGTTCAGATCATCAAAATTCGATAATAAAGGAGAGGTCCTTAATTTAGTAAGTTTAGGGATCCCTTAGTGGAAGGAGACATACATACATACATACATATATATATACATATATATATATATATATATATATATATATATATATATTCTCAGCATTACCAACCATTAGATGAGAGTGGGTCTAGTTTTTGGTGCGTGTCAAAGTGCACATGGGTTGCAAGAAAAATAGTTGTGTGCAGCTTGGAAAAGTGAACAAGCATCTCTTTTTTTAGTGGGGCACAGCTGTACTCATCCATTTTTTTCAATGGTATTTGAAAACTAATTGCTACTAGGCCAAAAATATTTATAAAAAAAAAAAAGGCCAAATTGCTTGGCGGGCTTGGCGGTGGGTCACCACCCGACTAGCGCCAAGCACCATTTAGAACACTGCCGACAGTTTTTTCAACTGTTTCTAAAAAAAAATTGTTGGGAGATCACGAATTTCTTTGAAGTGGGAGCAGCATGGTATATGTTGGGATTTGTCCCACATTGATTAATTTCCTCCAAAACTAGTATATGAGCCTGGACGTCCTCTCCACTCTTTGCCAATCGGTTTGGAGTTGGATATTTTAACATGGTATCAGAGCTAGGATTTCGGAGAATTTGTTCCCCCTTATTTGTGCCATAAGTGCACCGTTGTTTGTTGTGATCCAAGTGGTTGTGGATCCATTGTTTATCTCTCCACGTGCGAGTTAGGGGTCGCACGTGCGGGGAAGTGCAGGGATTTGTCCCACATTGATTAATTATCTCCTCCAAAACTAGTATATGAGCCTGAACAGCCTCTCCACTCTTTGCCAATTGGTTTAGAGTTGGATGTTTTAACAGGGGGTCCCACGTGCGGGGGAGTGCAGAAATTTGTCCCACATTGATTAATTATCTCCTCCAAAACTAGTATATAAGCCTGGACAGCCTCTCCACTCTTTGCCAATTGGTTTAGAGTTGGATGTTTTAACAGTATGAACTAAGAAAACCAAACCCATAAAAAGCAGGGGCTGCTAGAGTGTTTCCTTATTCATTATATATGTACATATAATTTTTCAGCGTTAACTAATACTCCCTCCGTCCCATAATATTTGTCCGGTCCGCAAAACGGATACGTAAAAATAATTATATTTTTGTAAGAAAAGTTGGGAAAAAATTCAACAACTTACTAGATCTCGACGAGTTCTTTTAACTTGTGAAAAAAATTTGAATTTTTTCTTGAAAGAAATGCATTATTTTGTAGTCTCCGTTTTGCGGACCGGACAAATATTATGGGACGGAGGGAGTATTCAGCACTTGGCATTTATGTATATGGTTTAAACATCTTTGGCAACAAAAAGAATACAGTTTCAAGTTTCCAATTCATAGGTTCAGCATTTGAAGACATGGTTCAGGCTCTGAAGTGTAAGTTTCAACAATTTTCAGCAGCCAGACATCAAAAACAGCTCTTGGAGAAGCTACTTCAGCTTCTCACTACAACAAAAATCACATTCTATATCGTGCCAAAAACGCTATCGAAAGGTATACATAGCGTTGCAAGAATCGCTGTATTAGCCAATGCTATTTAAACCCTCAGACATTCGATACTTAATTTTACATTGGTGTTAAATTGGGTACCTGAACAAATCCCAATATCCATGTGATTTGTCCAACCAGTCACCAAGATGTAAATCCACCTGCAAGATGAAGAGTATTAACAATCAGAGAGGAATGTAACCTCAATGTGGAACTTGTACTTTATACCAAAAGGCCTCGTTTGATTCGTGGATTAAATGTCTGGGATAGGACTAAGGACCCGTTCCAGAATGGGTTTAAGAACTTATTTTTTGTTCAATAATAAGGCTTGTTCCACGAAATAAGGGGTAAGTACTTATTTTTTGGTTAAAGCAACTTCAACCTCAAAAATCATGTGTTTACGCAAATAATTTTGCTATCAATACGGATCTTGTTTGATAGATCTCATTGATATCTTTAATACAGTGCAAAAAAATTAAAAAATTATTTTTCATTTACGTTATTTTTGAGTTTGAAAATGTGAAATAAGCTGCTTATTTGGATTTTGTGGAACAACCCTTCTTATTTTTATTTGAGAAGTTTCAAAATACGTACTTATTTTTTAATAAGGTTTCTGGAACAGAGCCTAAATGTACCTAATCCTGAGTTATCCCACGTTTGGTTCCCGAAATGACTGTCGGGATTATTAATCCCAGGATTATTTTTATTCCTATATAGGGGGTTACCAAATAATCCTAGGTGAAGGTGGAATTGCGTAGGATTAACAAATAAGGAATTGTTTTCAAAAATATTTGGATAATATTGAGATTGATTTCAAAAAGTATTTTCAGAATTACTTTCTTTAATATTAATTTCAGAAAATGTTTTTAAAAAATATTAATTTCAGAAATTGTTTTGAAAAAATATATATTTTCAAAACTTTCTTTTTCAAAAAAATTTTACAAAAACTTTTAGAAAAAAAAACTATTTTCAAAACTTCCTTGTTTTTCAGAAATTATTTTTGTTAAAAAAATACGAAAAATGTTTTTCAAAACTTTCTTTTCTCAAAAAATGATTTCAAAAACTATTTTGTTTGAAAAATGTTTTCAAAAAACCTTTTTCTTCAAAAAAAGTTTCAAAAACTAGTTTTTTTTTTTCTTTCAGAAAATTGATTTTCAACTTTTTTCAGAATTTTTTTTTCAAAAATTAGTTCAAAAAAAAATTTCCCAAATTGCTTTGTAATAAAAATGTTTCACAAAATTATTTGTTTTAAAATATTTATTTTTCAAAAGTTTCTTTTTTCAAAAAATGTTTTTAAATTTTTTTTTAATTAGGGATGAAATTAGTCTAGGACAAATAATCCAAGGATTATTAATCCCAGAACTGTTAATTCCATCATTTTCAATTCGCGAATCAAACAAGGCCAAAGGGTTTGAATATCTTGAATAATCGGTAAATTGCATCACAAACATAGAACACAAATGTAAAACAGGTAACCATAAGGAATCCAAACAAGAATTGGCCAAAGAAAGAACCAAACAAGTACATTGAAACTTATTCTGCAAAAATTGTTGTCATTCAATTATTTATAAAGATCAAACAAAAAATTACCTGAGTTAGAATTTAAAAGCTAAGCATATACTAGCAAAGGATTTAGAGAAATGGGACTTGTGGGAAGAAAGGCCAGTGAGTATCATAATTTAAATAACAAATAATCTCCAAAGCAGATTTTTAGTGATGAAAATCATGAAACTGTCTGATTAGCTCAATCGCTGATCCACTACCAGAATGGGAAAAGCAAAATAAAGTATCTAGTTCATGTTATTTGAGTCCAAGGAATAGAAAAATTTTGTAACTAGAACAGAGGACAAGGATTCAAATAAAGATACAAAAACATTGTCTTCGGAATGCCGGTTGTGGTAGATGATAAGGTTTTGATAAGACCCTAAATCTTTTGGACTATCATCCCAATCTCTAGCATGGAGAGCTTGTTTCGCTTGTCTCCCTCCATCCCAATTTGTTTCGCTTGTTTCCTTTTTGGGACATCCCAAAAAATTGTTTATATCTCACAATCTATAATATTTTATATATTCAATATGGATCTTGTTAGATAAATCTCAATTTATTTTTTCGAAATCATAAATAACATTATAGATTGTAAGATATAGACAATTTTTTGGGACGTCCCAAAAAGAAAACAGGCGCCACAAAGTGGGACGGACCAAAGACAGGAGATCAATGATATACGATGCAGCTGGGAACAATCTCTAATACACCTAAAGTTGAAATCTAACAGAGTTGGAAGTTGGAACTAAAGTGAAAAGAACGCATTCTTTCTCCTTCCCACTTAGCTAGCAATGAGCTCATACAAAGATAAGCATACAGCTTTGTTGAACAATTTTCAATAGAAAAAAGTACATAATCAATTCAGAAGGAAAATAAGAGAACACATAATTGAATTGGAATGGCATCTTATAAGGGCAAATGAAAATATTAGACAAAGCACGGGAAATTAAACCAAGCAAGAGGGAAATCCTATTCTACCTGGACAAAACAAAGTAGCAAGATCACCCTATGTGAAAGCCCTCCATGCCATTTGAACATTGCACATTTTCACCTACACACAACAAAGACCAATTCAAAGCAGAACTTGTGACAGGAAAATCGAAGACAATAATCGTAGAACTTGTGACAGGAAAATCGAAGACAATAATCGAGAAAGTGTGCAGATAATCATTTAAGACATACAATGACTTAGAACATACAAGCACGTTTTGGTCATCAACAAGCATTAAGAGATTTGCATATAATACGAATAACGTAACTTTTTTATTGCATCTTATTACCTTAGCACGATACACATCCGATGGTGACCTTGAATAAATATCCTTACCCAAAACCTGAGTTAGGAACTTCAGTACATGGATGGTCGAACGGATGTGGTGTTAATCTTTCTAAACTACAAAAAACAAAAGAAAAGGCCTCTATTACCTCTAGCTATAAATAAATTAACATGTACTACTACTAGGTGTATCATAGCAAAGAAATCAAAACCCATACAAAGTTTCTCTGAGTTTAATTGTTTAAATCAAATACTTTATGATGCTTAACCCCTCGTCTTCCTCAATCGAGCGGTATTGTCGAACGCGACAACAAAGTGGTCCCACACAAATCTCTCTCTTCTTCTTTTTTGGCCAAAAGATAAAAGGGATATAATTAAGTTCAATAACCATTTCAAGCATCTGTTAATTTCACACGAGTGACCATCAAACAACATAATTCATACAAGAGACCATCAAACGGTATTTCCCTTATGCTATAATGGATCAAATGACCAGCAATCACTCCGAATCTGCAGTTTTCTGCCATGATGTTCAAAGTTAAACAGTCCATGATAGAAAAAACACAAAATCCGGTTTGAAAAGTAAAAGAAACAACAATCTCATGGTTAACTTGTTATCAATTAAAAGCAAAAATCAACAGACCTATATGGAATCCCCAAAGCTCCCAACATAAAAGTAGAACGAGATGACCATCACGCAACATCGAGTGTGAAAGTAGTGAATCAGAGAGTAAGAAGAAATTGGATACCTCCCTTCAGCAGCCCAAAACCACCACGCCATGGGAAATATCAAACGCCGACAAAAGAACCATCAAGAAGACGGCCAATTGCGGAGAAGAGAACAGATCGGGTCGCTTCCGCTACCAACCCAACCACATGTCTCCAACCCGCAAAGCAAGGATACTCCAAGCAAGCCGTGATATCGCCAGATCTGTTGCAAAGAAATCTGCCTGAGACATCTCGTACACCACCAGGAAAACAAATGGACTCCATTACTACAAGAAATTACACTATTGGTGGCTAAGATTTTAGTTGCTAAACGTCCATATTTAGTCACCAAACCATTTGGTGACTAAGAAACGTTGGTCATTGAACCTTGGTTACTGAAAGGTTTCGGTGACCAAAAAACGTACTGAATGTCTACAATTGGTGACTACATTTTGGTCGCCATTGAAGTCTTTTGGCGAGTAACTACTTTGATCACAAGAAGTTGTTGAGTCACCAATGATTAATCTTTCGCGACCAAAGGCACCAGTCACTGAAGTTAGTCGCAGAAAGAACAATTCGGCGACCAAACATGTTAGCCACCGAAAGTTACCAACATTTTAAAAATAAATAAAAAAATCTGGGCTAGAATAGTTTTTAACCCATTTGTATTATCTAGCCTCTACTCTGTAACTTCCACCACAAACAATATTCATCCATTCACTATTGGAAGCATATCCAAAACTTGTTGCAAACTAATTAGATACAACCATCAAAAGAATAAAAATTCATCCAAAATATTCTTTACGAAACATGATCTAAGTTGTGCAAACATACATCACTCACATCTAAATTTTTAGAAGATCTGTCTCTCATCCTCATGACTGAGCACCTGATGTAAGAGTAGGAGAAAGAAGTTTGAGACTCCAAATCCTGTAGCATATTTAGCCTATGTTACATGGATCCTTGATTTTGGCTCAAGTACCCGTGTCGATGTGTCCGACACTCGTATCCTTTTGGACACTCGGATCCTCTAATTGTTAAGATACTTACATAAAAGGACTATCAAATCAACTAGAAAAGCGATATTTCCAGCATTTCACAGAGACAAGAAATAGGGAAATAGCAAAAACATAATTTTCTTAACCCTTTCTTGTTTAACTGCATTCGTAAACATAGTTTACAGAACATAATCTGAGAAAATTATGCAATATATAATACAAAAAAGAGTTCAGGACGTGTCCCCGTACCCGTACCCGAGTTGGGGACACATATCCACGTATCCTAAGATTTAAGTTTAGGAAGGTCCGACTCTTGGACTCGCACCCGATACTCGCACCCGAGTCCATGTAACATAGTATTTAGCAAATGGACAAAAATATTAAAGTTAGACAACAAAGATATTATGACTGCAATCCTATAAGAATGTATACTTAATCTAAAACTTCATGACAGAATCGAAGATAACAATTTATACAGGCACTGATTCTCAAATACTACTAAACAATACAGATTTTCAAACTATCATACGGTCAACTTTCTCATAATATAGTTGAATGTCAACTTCACAAGTAACACCACATTTGGTTATGCATATATGATATATCATAAACGAATGAAATATAATACCATGTAACACCACATTTGCGGTAAGACTTGGTTGAATGCTGAGAAAGAAAACTTAATCATGCATTAATGAGATTAACCTACGTGTGTCGCGATACGTTATGCTCTGAACTAGATGACTTCAAGAGTGAGTATATGAGCTAAGCTCAACAAGTAAAACAAAGTGATAATAACCTATATTAAAGTTATCTTCTTCCAATGTATTTATGTTTAGCAAAGTGGAAAATCTTGACAAAGTGCAAGCCGTTTGAAGGGATGGCAAACACAGATTTTAAAATTTAAGTCTTTTTACTAGCTCACAAATTTGCTAAAATGAATACCACTAATGTCCAGATTCTGAATTTTTCTATGAAAGAAGGTGCATTTTCATCACCTCCTTCCCTATCCTCCGACTAAACAACGAAAGCTCCAGCTAGAGATTGACAATAGACTACTCCACTAAGTAACGCTGATTATTTATTCAACTGTATTCCTACAGCTATATGGATTACCCTTCGTCTACTATCTACAAGAACTAAAACTTAATTCCAAAAATGGACGGAAATGGTAGCACTACACACACAGATAACATTCTACACACACACATCTTTACTTGTGATCCACCTGCACACACTACACTACACTACACTACACTTCCCAAACACACACACACATCTTTACAGCAACAGCAGCATAATCATAGCTTTCTCATATGTACAGAACCCATAAACAGGCTAGTGAAGGCATGCATATAGATTTCTAAGCCAATCGAAGATTACCTGCATTGAGGCTCTATATCTGGATCTATATCAGTGTCAGTGCTAATCATATCTTCCTCTTCGTCACTTTGCTCATCAATGGACTCGTCCTCTTCATCACAAATGAAGTCATCATCGTTGTTGCCCCCAGCTTGATCTCGGCCATGAGACTGCAAAACCACCTCCTGTGGAATAATTTCAGTGTCAAGACTCAAGATCCAGTCTACAAGAACACAAAAGGGCTTTAGACTCCAATGCTAAAGCAGCATATGCCATCTGAGTTTCAACATAAACCTTTGAAACAAAAACACATTGCAACATTAGTTATTTAGCCACTACCAAATAGTTAGCAAAGAATTGGAATCCCTGGGTTACATGTATGATCAAATATGTATGAAAAATAGATCATATTCCATCAAATTAATTTTGATATATTAACTCAGTCCACAATCAATAGAAATACAAATAAAAGTATCCATTTGTTATTTTCCATTGGTTATAGGAATTACACCCTCAGTTAATAAGATTCTAGTATCCAATTGTAGTCTAGCCAACCAATAAACATTAGTGCTTCCATAGCGATCCAGAGATTGAAATGAACAAACAATTATATATCTTGCTAGCAGCTTCAAGTATCACACCACCAGCAACACATTAGCTTGAATAACAGCATTATACAACCAGCAGAGCAGCAATGTTTTCAACCAAACAAGAATGTTTCTTTAAAAGGTCTATAGATCTATACTTGCATTTTAAAAGAGAGATCAAATGATATCTGCATCCTAGCAGTCAACAGGGCACGTAATGACTTGTACACTATATACAACGAGCAGGAAGTAAACACTACTTGAATAAGTCTTAAATAAAACATTAATCCAACTTGAAAGCATGATTATGCCAATAATAATTTGGCAAATGATTTCTATTTGAGAATCTGTGAGGGGACAGTTACTCTAATAAAGGCGAAACGATTTGGGGTTTCCGATCTGGGCGTCCGTACGCGAACGATTTAGGGTCTACAAATTTGATTCATCATATTACGCCGAAACCAAAACCCAGTTAAAGGACCAAATCCAGTTTCAAACCCACAAAATCCACCAAACAAAACCCTCAACCAAATCGAAGGGAAACCTCGTTCGAGGTTGTTCGTCCAAATCAAATCGAAGTTATGTGTGTGACTGTGCGTGTTCGAGAGAGGGATAGACAGAGAAAGAGTTAGATATCTTACCAAAAACATGAGGAAGATCGACGTGGTCTAAGTGTCAGATTTGGTGTAGGCAACAGCTTGATTAGGGGTGGCCTGAGAGTGACGAACGACGCCGGAAGTGGAAGAACGACGATAGGAGGTGGTCGGAGAGTAAGACCGGAGACCGGCGGCCGGCGGTTTGAGAGCGAGGTCGCCTCTCTCTTTCTCTCTCTCTCTCTCTCTGAAAAACGGTGGACTGGGCTGGAAGGAAAACAAAGAAGGCAAGATAACCCCAGGGGCCCGATTGGATACCGTACGAGTTCTGGTGTATTATTTATGAAGGGGTGATAAGATAGTAAGGGGTATTAATTAAGAAGGGAGGGCCACGTCGATGTGACATTTATAGAAGGTGTATTAAAAAATAGATGGTTTGGATGGTGTATTAAAGAAGGGGGATAAAATAATACTTGGTTTGGATGAATGATAAATTGGAGGTATAAGGAATGGTGTATAATGTAAAAAGTTATCAATTGACTCTTTTGTCCTTGTGCAGTGCTAAATTAGATTATTGATTAGATTAAATTTTTAATTACAAAATTGAACTTTTATTAATTTTTTTTCACAAAAAATCAAAAGTAAATTAGTTAACTAATATAATAATTAATTATTTAATTTAAAATGTTAAAAAACGTTCGACATTTCTGCTTTTTATCCATTTCTGTTTTTTTAAACATAAAAATATTAAGTTTGATTTTTTGTTTATATATATATATATATATATATATATATATATATATATATATTATGTTGATAGCACCGAAAAAAAACCAACCACATATTTACTGCACCTCATCACTTCTCTCTCTCTTTATTATCTCTTTTTATACCCCACGCCCCCACACACACCCCACCCAGGACCCCACCACCCCCCCCCCCCCCCCCCCCCCCACACCGTCCGCCTTCTCCCATGGACGACAGAGGCGGCGACTTTCAATTTTTCACACGAAGACCAAAGGACGGCGGTCACACGACGGCGATCGTCCCTCCCTCTCTCCCACAAATCCGATCGTGCTTCCCTCTCTCCCACAAACAGTCAAAAAATCCGTTCGTCCCACATGAAAAATAGGTATGTCTCTCTCTCTCTCTCTACATATACATACATATTTCATGTGTTTTGTTGTGGTGGTGGTGGTGGTGATTTGTTGTTCTTGATTTTTTGTTTCTTCTTCTTCTTCTACTTGATTCGCTGTAGATGGGAGAGAGAGAGCCGTTAGGGAAGGGGGATAATGAGGGGTAAAACAGTCCAAATTCGGGTGTATTAGGGCCGGAGAAGCTATTACGGGCTCAGGGGGTAGCAATAATTTAGTACCTCTCCCACCGGATTAGGGTGTATACGCGTAGAAGGGGGAGAGTTGAATACAGGTGGAAATAAGCTTGCCAAACCCAGCTAAAACTGTCACATCACCCCTAAACCGGGTGTATTCCACAATACACCCACCCAAAGCTGCATCCAATCGGGCCCTAGAAGTACATATATATCGAGTATAATATTCATGTGAAACGGCGCCGTTTTTCTTCGTTTCATATTTTTACAGATCCCGCGCTTTTTGTCGGCCAAAACATTTTCAGAAAGAGTTTATAAATGTAACCGCGAATTTATTACATGCAGCTTTTTGTTAATTTAAATCACAAATTTTATAAAAATTTGCTACCATACAACCTCAAAATAGCTATGAACTTCCAAAATTATCCTTCCCTACTCCAACCAAGTACTTCGGCCAAAATTTTGAAAACCTCCGCTCACTGTTTTCTGAAACCCACCCAGTTCTGAAAACCCTCCCACTCAGTTCTGAAAACCTTCCTCTCCCCTCTGTTCCAGTTTTAAAACCCACCCAAAACACCCCCACCATTCCCTTCCCCCTTCTCCCCATTCTTCTCCCTGACTACCCTTGTTGTCTACATTGTCGAACCACCATCACCACACAACAGCAAGCACCACGGTGGCATCACTACCATCACCATCATCGTCCGACCCAACTCCTTAAAAAGGTAATTTTTGAATCCCTAACTGATACAATCAGATATTAGAACTTGATTTTAGGTTTTCTGTTCAATTATTAGAGTCCGAAAATCTGGTGCCATATTCAGACATATGAACTTGAAATTTTCAATTTTCAGATGTTTGAAATTGATTTTTGTGACAGATTTCGAACTTAAGAATCTTAATTTTTACACTTATTTCAGATGTTTGAATCTGAAATAAATCCCCTTTTGTTTCGGAAATAGGTAATTGAAAATTATAGTGGTTCCTCTATGTTTGTTTTTTTATGTTTCTAATCAACTGTAATTAACTTTGCACACCATGTGTTCATTGAAATTTCTAAGAGAAAAACCAATGTAGAAAAGAGGACCAGTTGATCCGATTGTACACATTATGGTGAGCTAAAAATGCATACTTCCCAGTTTTTGCTTTCTGTTTATGGTTATCATGTGTTGATAGCTTGCTGCAACACTCCAGGTTTTCTACTAGATCATGGAGGAGACAATCTTTAGGGTTTCACATGCCATAAAAATATGGGAAAAGAACTAGTTCTTAAACAAAATTTATTTAGTGCTCTTCAATTATGATTTAAATTTCAGCCTGAAAAATCAGAGGAATCCAATTATGGAAGTTTGTTTTATGCTCATACCTCTTTTTTTCAATTCTTATTTCCCTGTAAATAAATCTCAACGTGATCTGTTTTAGAAAAAAGAAGCGGAAGAAGGAGATGGAATATATGCCAGGAATGGAACTAGGCAATTGTGTTCCATTTTAGATGAAAAAACTCGTGGAACTACATTCAATCATTATATATTTCCCCCACCTTTTTGGAACGGGCGTACAAATATCCATGAGAGACACTGTCATAGAGAAGGTTTTCTTTGTAATTATGATGTTGTCATAGATAAGGTTTTCTTTTTCGATTTCTCATGGAGAGAAGAAAAATTTAACCAATTTCAAAGCTCCATTGACTGGGAAACATCATCTTGGAATATGGGATAAACAAGAAAGATGCTTTTTAACTGGATACACCATCTGTGTGTGACTACTTGGTTACGTTTTTTTTTTACTCGTTTGTGCGATGCACATGCAACCGTGATTAAGCATGAAAAAGATGAGAGCAACAAGAATAATGATTTGGGTTTTTGTGGGGATTTGATATGTAAGAACTCCATATTTCAAGATTTAAGATACTCCATACTTCGTAAACTCCAGCATGCATTGTTGTCTATTTCCATTTATTGGTGTTTATGAATGTGTTATGATGTTCTCTTGCAAATTTTGCCTCAAGTATAACGTTCTAACATCTTTGATTTGTTTCCTTTTCATGCCTGCAATTGCTAAAATTATGTATCGATCTTGTTAAGGAAATCTATAATTTTTTTTTCTTTTGAGTAGAATATAGAAATCCATCCATTTTGAATTCACTAATCCAAATGGAAAACTATTTCATCTGTTACTCACCAACAAGCTATATAACAGCAGAATGCAAATACACACACAGAGGTTTGACATATCTAAATTCAGATGGAGTAGAATACAACTAGCTTCATACAAGTATTCAAACTTACACATAGTTCAAACTTCCACTTTGGTACTAAGTTTTATGTGTTTCTTTCTTATGATATTCTTCTAAGAATGAGTCTTATTTGCTTGCACTATGTGAGATGTTCTATCATTTTAGATGTTTGAAATCCATTTTTTTGAAAGAAAATGAAGAGGAATCCATGTGCTAAAGGTTGATTGCTCTTAATTGGTGAATGCAGGAAAATGAAGAGGACTTGTCCTACTATTTCAGCAAGGAAGAGGAAGACTGACCAAACCTCAACTTCAGAAGTTGGAAAAGTTGGAGGGAGAGGATAACGACAGAGGCAGAAGAAGGTTGTCCGAAAGGCCGGGGAGGAGGAGAACAGGCCTGAGGCAGAGCAACAAGTGGAGGAGGAGGCCAGGCCCGATGCACAGACAGAAGAGGAGGCCAGGCTCGATGCACAGGCGAAGAAGGATGAGACCAGGCTTGATGCACAGGCGGAGGAGGATGAGGCCAGGCTCAATGGACAGGCGGAGGAGGAGGCCAGGCCCGATGTACAGCCCGAGGAGGAGGCCAAGACTGATGCACGCACTGAGGTGGTAGAGCCAGAGGCCGAGTGACATGAGGACGATACACACACTAAGACTTCGGTTGTACGCAGAGGGCGAGGGAAAGGGTGACAATAGAGGTAGAGGCATGATGAGGTTCCGATTGGTCCAGAAGATCCGAGCTTGTTAAAAGATTTTAGGAATCATGTTGCAGCTGATATTTGGAATGGTAGGGAGCGATAGTTGTTGAAAATATATAACCACTCGCGTTATTTGAAAATTTGGGAGCTACCGACAACCAATCGTAGGTTCATGGATAGGGTTACAGCTTCAGGGTTACTTCCATTCGCTCAAATTACTTACAAGTATTGCAACAAGTTGTTAGTGTCTGCGTTTGTGGAGAGGTGGCACCCAGAGACAAATAGCTTCCACTTTGGGTTTGGAGAGATGACCATTACACTTGAAGAAGTGCTCTATCTTGTTGTGCTCCCAGTTGAGGGGTTAGCTATGCATGCAGAGGTTCATAGTATGGAGGATTGTTTTGCTCTTGTGCATAGATGTCTTGGTGTGACAGTGGCTAAAGCAAGCGACGTTGTTTCTTATGGTGGTTTTTAATTGCACTGGTTGAAAAATACTTTCATGAATGTGGGAGATGATGCCACGGATGAGAGGGTGGATTATTGTGCATTAGCTTTCTTGTTGTACCTTCTCGGGACCACACTATTTGTGGACAAGACTGGAATTAGAGTGAATGTTTCCTACCTCGCTCCTTTGTTTGACTTGGGACAGGTTAGGAGGTATGCTTGGGGTGTAGGAGCATGGGGTTCCTATATAGGCAGCTTGGACAAGCAAGCAGGAGTCACATTAAACAGATGGGTGGCTACATCTCAAATAGGGGAGTCCTAAATTCATGTGGGATAGAAATAAGACTCTTCTCTAAAGAAGCTTTGACTTCAGTTTCTTGTAACAGAATAAATCGGTGCATTTTCTCTCATATATTGTCAAAGTTGCGTTGGGAGTGCTCAAGTTGATGTTTTAGCGCGGCATGTGCACTCTCCGCCCTATGAATAAATAAATATATCCAGACGTTAGCCATATCAGATAATATATATAGATTTTACTTGAAATACAAAAAGAAAGTGCTTAAATTGCGAATAAAACATTTACCTATTACTTGTTAGGTTACCAAAATGCATGACTTTATCTATCCAAGCTCCAACAAACCTCTCCTTATAAGGTATTAACCAATTTTTCTCCACATAATCAAGTGTTGTAGGAAACATTTGAAAATCACGCTTCAAAGCACGAATGCGCTCCTCATACTGTGTAATACTCGCTGAAAGGACAACTAGGCTCCAACTACAACTAAACTCCTCCCACATCTTGTCATCAAACATCTTCCTACACTTAGCTAAGACTTTCTTTGAGATATGAAACCTATACATCATATATTTGGTATCAGAGCCACTATGGCTTAAACTAAAGTGTTGGTGCATGTATGGATTAATTTATTATGAAGATGCCTTTATAATAAAAAAATTTCAAATGAAGATTTAAATGTAAGTAGACATTCAAGGTAGTGGGACGTCACTCAAGTCGCGTTCGGATTTGTCCGGCCATGAAGACCCGGGAAGGGTGATTTGGCCTTGCTCCGATAAACCGTTGATAGAAGTGCTATCAGGAATGTTTCCTTCCATTTAAAAAAAAATCATAATAAAATAATTTATGCATGTATTAACACAATCATCTCATAATGAGGAGATTATTTAGGTCTGATAATGAAAGAATAAAAAATTCTGAATTAGTGGAATATGCTAATGTGCAAGAACAATTGAATCACTGGACTATTCCTCCAGTGTGTCCATCTACTATATATGGGCATGGAATGTTTGAATTCAAAAGTAGCATGGCAATAAAAACCATGGAAAGAACAGAAAGCTTAGAGCTTAATGATAAGATAATAAACCTTATGGATCGTAGTGATCTGATTGCTCATATGCGCAATTATAAATATGTTCATATTGGTTTAGTGCAAATTGCTCTTAAACCTTTAACTTTGCTTGGAATGGACACTTGTTTGCAAGTTACTTTGCGTGATGGCAGGTGTAATGATTGGAGATCCTCGATTATGGGGGCAATTGAGACCAGTTTGAGTCATGGTCCTGTTTATTTTAATGCTTATCCTGATTTATCTCTGTCTCTAATTGATAGAAATATAGGAAAAGCTTTGACTTGTAGAATCCAGACTAGAGGTTATGATTTCTTACCTGGATCTGAAGTGATTGCTGTGATTTATAGAATTTACTATAAAGTCATGAATACTATGAATCCAAGGGTGCGGATCATGCGTCCTGCTGATCAAACTGTTTTGATTGAATCCAATATGCTAACGTCTAATATTGCAACTAATAGATTGATTAATTGAGAAGAAATTACTTTTCCTGACAGTTGGACTATACCTAATGTTGTTCCTCCTAGACCTATTGTTAATAGGATTGAACAAATAATTCAAGATAATGATGGAACTGTTTTCTTAAATTTTAGAAATACATAGGCTAATAGGTTTACCAGAAGCCTGAGTTCTAGAAATAGTCAAACTCCGTATAGAGTTAGTATTCTAAATACCAGTAGACACTTGACATCAGAAGTTCCGGAATCTCATCATCCAATTGAGGATGATAACCTGGTTGGAATCAGAATATCCCAAAACCAAATGCCGCATGGAGTTTATACTCATCCTAATAATACAGTAGAATCACCTACTGCTTGCGAAATGGCTTTTACCATAAATAATGATAATAGGACCTGAAATTAGGAAGGAGATTAATAAAGAATTTCAACAACCCAAATACCAAGAATTTAGAGATTGGTATTTCGCAAAATATGATGCGAATCAGTTACAAAAATTCAAAAAAGAATTTTATGACTGGCTTGAATATTCTAAAAAAATTATTCCATTTACCCAATGGTTTTATTGTAGATATTGGACAGAATTTGATAAGTCCATAAATGTGATTCAAGATTATCATAGGAATTGGAGATCTATGGCGGGAATCGTAATAAGAGCAGTTCATCCTCCAACCATACCATTGTCAATTGAGGGCAATTCTGAATCTGACTCACCTTTGGAAACTGCTGCCTTTGTCAAATTTACAAACACAGATCCAAATGGAAAAGTTTATAAACAGAATAATCATACTAATGTCTGTCTTAATACAATAGGAGACCAATTGGTTCGTATGGAAGAGCAAATAGCTCAAGTCAGGGAAGATATTAAAAATTATCCCAAGACTGATAAAAAAGAAGATGAAATCTCACCGTCAAATATCCGACCACCAATACCAATAACAGGATTTAATCTTACTGATCCTAGTAAGAATACTGAATTAATTAAAGAATTACAAAAGAGATTTAAGGGTTTAACTCTTAATGTTATAACAGAAGAACAAGAGATGTCCAATCAAGAGGTTACAGAATTAGAAAGTTCTTTTCTTCAGTCTCAAATTGAGACTATAAATAAAATACAATATCCTCAAAAGTTTCCTTATGGAGGAGCTGATAGATACTATTATCCTAGACCTACTCCTCAAGATATGCTATATGAAGAATCTGGTTTTCGGAAACAAATGACATATAGTGGCAAAACCATTTATGAATGGAATATAGATGGTATGACTGAATATCAAATTTTTGGGGTAGCACACCAAATGATGATGTGATAAGCTCACAAGATCACATGATCTTGTGTGCTCAAAGCCTTCGAATTGCAACGTTCTTATGTTTATTTGTTCTTTTTAGTCATATTTTGCACGTAAGGTGTGTCTTTGAGCTTTTCAGGAAAAACGTGTGAATAAGGCGCTTTTGCGCGCCAAGGAATGAATCTCGGAAGGTGCAAGGAAACTCAACCAGATCAGCAGGCAGTGTCTGCATTTCCATGAGATGTTATCGATAACGCAAGCATATGTTATCGATAACGTTCCTAATTCCTGGCCACCAAGCATCACTTAACGTTGATGTTATCGATAACAAAGTAACTGTTATCGATAACCTTTTCTCCATCTTGGCCCAGAAGTTGTCCAGAAGCAAGGAGAGCGATAACAGTGAGTTTTGTAATCGATAACGTTGGCCCAGAATTTGTCCAGCAATCTAATGTTATCGATAACCTTCCCAACGTTATCGATAACTCTGCAGCTATTTTGGTCCACAATCTTCCAGACTTGAGGGAATCGATAACCAACACCCTGTGTTATCGATTACATTCTTACCCGGGGAGGTGTTATCGATAACTTTTCCTTGTGTTATCGATAACGAAGTTGTCCAGAAGATATTTTTCCTGTTTTTCAGAACATTCCACTTATGGAAACTTTCCACTTTTGTTATGTTTTTGGGATATTTTGGGGGTCTTTTTGTCCAGTTTTTGGCTGATTGTTTTGGCCTTTAAATAGCATTATTGGCCTTTATTGGCCATTATGTACTCTTAGACAATTTTCAAGTCTCTTTATTCCTAGAACTCCATTTTCATTGCTTTCAAGTTCTTGTCTTTAATTCCTCCATAGTTCAAGTAAGTATTGTTATTTGATTTAAATCTCAAGCGTTAACGTTGTTCGTGTGGATTAGATCTTCTCATAAATCTAGTTTATTTCTGTTTTCATCGGTTAAACATGTTTTCATTTTTTAGTATAATCTCTAGTCTTTCTCCTATGTGTGAGTAGTTAATTGGTTCAGTCATGGGGTGAGATGAACCCTATGGATTAGTCGTTTAAATGGTTTCGCTTAAACTTTAATTCGATTTCAAGGTTTTGAATGAATTTAACCCATGATTTCCTGCACTGATCATGGGGTCAGTGGCTTCTTTGATCAATGAAGTCTATCGCCCTGTGCTACATGCTTGATAATCTTACGCGTGCGAACGATCTATTTTTGTCTCTCACTTGCGTTAAATGAGTTCAGTTTGAATTAATGCCTTGAGTTGAGTTATAAGTAGTCTTCAGTTTTTAATTCTTCAAGTGGAATCCGGACGGTTTCAGTTCACTCATGAGTTAGATGAAGGAACCGTTTTATGACTAAGTCGTGGGCTAATCAATCCCTTTGGCTTGACCATCTTTAATCTAGTTTAATTTCAAGTTCAAATTCCGTTAATCAAATCAATCACCGAGTTGGCCGCTTGAAGGCCTCGCTGCATACTTACTATCTAATCCAAATACGCTGAAGAAGATTTCTCTGTGGGAACGATCCCGGTCTTACCGGTTTTATATGCTATCAACGACCTAGCCCTTTGCTCGGGTGCAAACCTTATTAGAGGATAGGTTGCGGTGATAAGCAAATTTTGGCGCGGTTGCCGGGGATTTCTTATTATCGCTTATTTGGAGGTTCGACAAACCCTTGTAAGTATTCCATTTCTTTTACTTTAAGCAACTTGTACTTAGTCTAGCGGAAACCTCTACCTGATACTCCAATCGACTTGAGGTGTAACGAAGTTAGCATAGGTACACCTTGTTTCTTTTCCTTTATCATATATATTTTCATTTGCTAGAATAGTCGTTGTTTTGGTTATTTTTGTGGTTGGAATTCACGCTTATTCTCTGCATGTATCGATAGTGCATGACTGGTTTCTATCGGAGTCCAAACTCTAATAGACTCTGTCGGTCACTATCACCTCAAGGTAGCCCAAGAGGAAGATCTCCTCTTTTCGTGCCTAGACGTCCGAGATTAAAATCTCCTTCACGTCCGCGGGGCCGGCGTCTCAAAAAGAGAATGGGTGAACCACCACCGCCAGTGAGGACTTTGAGGGATATCTTGAATCCGAGAAGTCCGGTTCAACAATCCCCCATAGTCCTCCCTGCTACTACTAATGCCAATTCTTTTGAATTTAAGGCAGGTTATCACAATCTTATACCACAATTCCATGGGTTGAATCGAGAGAGCACCTATGATCACATTCGTGATTTTGAGGACATCATTAACACTTTCACCCCGGATGCCGGGCGCTTGGAGAATGCAAGGTTGCGGTTATTCCCTTTTTCCCTAAAGGACAGAGCGAAACAGTGGTTTAGTTCTCTTAAACCTCAATCATTGCGAAACTGGGCTGATGTCAAAGCTGAGTTCCACAAGAAGTTTTTTCCCGTCCATAGAACAAAGCTCCTCAAGGAACAAATTCAGAACTTCAAACAACGTGAGGGGGAAACATTCTATAAATGTTGGGAGCGGTACAAGGATTTGATCGCATCGCTTCCACATCATGGTCTTGAAAAGCCTCAGTTGATCAGCCATTTCATGAACGGGGTTTCCCAATCAAGTTACCAACTCATTGATACTATGGTTGACGGCGATTTTCTAGACAAAACGGCTGCGGATGCATGGGATTATTTGGAGCAGTTGGCTGTCAAAAATCAGTCTTGGAATTTCGTTGATGTAGGTGAGCGGGCTATGGCAAACCAAGGGCCGAGTGGTTCCGGTAAATTTTCATTGAGTGAGCCAAATGCCCTCGAGACTAAGGTGGAGCAGCTCACTCGCAAGTTGGAACAAATGGAATTGAAAGGGCCCCGTGAAGTCAAGTCCGTAATTAAGGTGGAAGAGCTATGCGCTATATGTGAGATGGCGGGGCATTCTACCGACGACTGTTTTAATATCCCTGTTCTCAAGATGGTTCTTAATAGCATGACTCCGGAGGAAGTGAGCGCCGTTCAACGGTATGAGCCATATCCGAACAATTTCAACTCCGCTCAAAGGCAAAATCCAACCTTCCGTTGGAACCAACCAAATGAGATGGGGCAATTTCAAGGCCCGCCACCGGCTCAAGCTCACACATGGCGTTCCCCTCAAAACTTCGGGCCACACCGTTTCCAACAAAATCAAGGGCCTCCCGGGTTCAATTCTTCTGGTTTCTCGCAAGGCCAGGGCCAAATACAAGCACCTCCTCCAAAGAGATCGGTGGAGGACATCATGAACTCATTCTGCCAAATGCAGGCTACTACCAATGAGCAAACTTCTCAAGCAATGAATGACATCAGAAACCAAATGGGCAAACTAACGAATGCCGTGGGCCTCTTGCAACAAGAGAGAGGGAAATTCCCTGCACAACCGTAAGCTAACCCTCAAGGTCAACATTTGGTTGGTAGCTCTTCGGTGCCTTTCCCCGAGCAAGCCAAAGCGATTATTTCTTTAAGGAGTGGCAAGACCGTTGACAACGCCCAAGTGGAACCACCGGTGATGCCTACCTTTCTACCTCAATCGGCGCCATCAAATTCAACTCTTGGGGAATCTCCCAAGCCAACTTTGGAAGAAGACGGGGAATCTCCCGTGGCCAACTCTAGGGAAGAAAAGTTCATTCCCATTCCACAAGTCTCTCCTGTGCCGGCACCGTATCCTCAACGGTTGAAAGCACCAACGAATTCCGTGGCAAATGCGGAGATTTATGAGCTATTCAAACAAGTCAAGATCAATATCCCCATCATGGATGCTATCAAGCAGATACCATCATATGCTAAATTTTTGAAAGACTTGTGTACGCAAAAGCGCAAGACCAATGTCCACAAGAAGGTCCTTCTCACCGAACAAGAGAGTTCGATCATTCAAACTAACATTGCGCCGAAGTACCAGGATCCGGGGTGCCCTACTATTTCTGTTACAATTGGGGGAAAGAGGATTGAGCAAGCATTGTTGGATTTGGGGGCGAGCGTTAATTTGCTCCCATATTCTGTCTATGAAGAACTTGGTCTTGGCGAGATGAAGCCGACTCGAGTTACATTGCAATTGGCAGATAGGAGTATCCGCATTCCAATGGGCGTGGTGGAGGATGTCTTGGTTCAGGTCGACAATTTCGTTTATCCGGTGGATTTTGTGGTATTGGACACTTGTCCCAGGGTCTCTTCTCCAACCGCGACACCCGTTATTCTCGGCCGTCCATTTTTAGCTACCTCAGATGCTGTTATTAGCTGCCGGAGTGGTCTTGTGAACATGACTTTCGGGAATATGAAGATGGCGGTTAACGCTTTTCATGTGGGAAGTCAAATGGGAGATGACGATGATGTTCAAGATGTCAACTGTATCGACTCATTAGTTCAAGATCATGTGAATGACCTCTTGTCCAAGGATGCTTTGGAGGTATGTCTTACCGCCGAGGAAGCCGAGTTCTTGGAATCTCCGGAAGTTGAGTATCTTTTCTCTTTACTCGAAGAAAAGGAAGTTTGTGGGGCGGAACCGTGGATTCCTTCATTTGAGGAGTTACCAAAGAACAAGAGAGAAATGTTGCCGTCTAGTGTAGAGCCGCCTAAACTCGATTTGAAGCCCTTACCTGAAACGTTAAAGTACGCTTATTTGGGTGACAACGAAACTTTTCCGGTGGTGATATCCTCCACTCTTGGAATTCTTCAAGAAAAGGAGTTGCTTGCAGTATTGAGAAAACAGAAGAAGGCTATCGGGTGGTCCCTAGCCGATATACAGGGTATCTCTCCCTCCCTTTGCACGCATCACATCTATCTTGATGAGAATGTGAAGCCATCACGCCAGCCACAACGGCGGCTGAATCATATTATGAAAGATGTGGTTCGCGCGGAGGTGTTGAAGTTGTTGAATACGGGGATCATCTATCCAATCGCAGATTCCAATTGGGTGAGTCCTATCCAGGTGGTGCCTAAAAAGTCAGGGGTCACGGTGGTCAAAAATGCACAAAATGAGCTAGTGCCAACCCGAACGGTCACCGGGTGGCGTGTTTGTATTGATTACCGCAAGCTGAATGCGGTAACCCGGAAGGATCATTTTCCGCTCCCGTTCATTGACCAAATCTTGGAAAGGGTGGCTGGGCATGCTTTCTACTGTTTCCTTGATGGCTACTCCGGGTACAACCAAATTGAGGTCGCCATGGCCGACCAAGAAAAGACTACATTTACTTGCCCATTCGGGACTTTCGCTTATAGGCGCATGCCATTCGGCTTGTGCAATGCTCCCGGCACTTTTTCAAGGTGTATGATGGGTATTTTTAGTGACATGGTGGAGAAGATCGTCGAGGTTTTTATGGACGATTTCTCAGTATTCGGAGACTCTTTTGAGTCATGTCTTGCTAACCTTGACAAAGTATTAGAACGGTGCGAGGAGAAGAATCTTGTTCTAAATTGGGAAAAATGCCATTTTATGGTAACACAAGGCATCGTGTTGGGCCATATCGTTTCATCAAAGGGCATTGAAGTTGATAAGTCGAAAATCGATCTCATTGCAAATCTCCCTACTCCCAAGTGCATCAAAGACATCCGTAGCTTCCTCGGGCACGCCGGTTTTTATCGGCGATTCATTAAGGATTTCAGCGCCATCTCTCGGCCGTTATGCCATCTTTTATCGAAAGACGTCCCTTTTGAGTGGACGGATGTTTGTGAGGAAGCTTTTCGGAAGCTCAAGTCAAGTCTTACAACTCCACCTATCGTTCAAAGCCCCGATTGGAACCTCCCGTTTGAACTTATGTGCGACGCGAGTGATTATGCGGTCGGGGCTGTTCTGGGCCAAAGAAGGGACAAGCAGCCATGTGTTATTTCCTACGCGAGCAAAACCTTGAACGATGCCCAAATGAACTATTCAACCACCGAAAAGGAGTTGCTCGCGGTAGTTTTTGCATTGGATAAATTCCGCTCCTACTTGATTGGTTCGCCCATTGTCATCTATACTGATCACGCTGCCCTTAAGTACTTGCTCACCAAGCAAGATGCTAAGGCTCGGCTTATTCGATGGATTCTCTTGCTTCAAGAGTTTGATCTCACCATCAAGGACAAAAAAGGAGTGGAAAATGTGGTGGCTGACCACTTGTCACGGTTGGAGTTTGAAGATCATACGTCTACACTTCCAATCCTCGATACTTTTCCGGACGAACAACTATTTGGTGTCACGAGTACCCCGTGGTTTGCAGATATTGTCAACTATTTGGCAACGGGGTTGATGCCAACATATTGGAAGTCTCAAGAGCGGAAGCGTTTTCTTTCATTGGTGAAAAGGTTTTCCTTTGATGATCCTTACTTGTTTAAGTATTGTCCGGATCAAATCATCCGGCGATGCGTTCCGGATTCTGAGCACCGAAGTATAATGAACTTCTGCCACACGGAAGCTTGTGGTGGCCATTTCTCTTTCAAGAAAACCGCGGCTAAAATTCTACAATGCGGTTTCTATTGGCCTTCTTTGTTCAAGGACACGTTCGAGTATACTAGAGCCTGTGAACGGTGTCAAAAGTTGGGCAAGATCACCCGAAGAAACGAGATGCCCCAAAATCCCATTTTAATCATTGAAGTTTTCGATTGTTGGGGCATAGACTTCATGGGGCCTTTTCCCATGTCATTTGGCTATCTCTATATTTTGCTTGCCGTGGACTATGTGAGTAAATGGGTGGAGGCCATCCCCACACGCACCAATGACGCACAAGTTGTAGTCGAATTCCTTCGGGGGTATATATTGGCACGCTTCGGGATGCCAAGAGCTATTATCAGTGACCAAGGCACGCATTTCTGCAATAGGTCATTTGCGGCCTTAATGAAGAAGTATGCAATTGTGCACAAGGTCTCAACAGCTTATCATCCCCAAACCAACGGGCAAGCTGAGTTAGCTAATCGGGAGATAAAAGGCATTCTTGAGAAAACGGTTAATCCTACCCGCAAGGATTGGTCTCTTCGGTTGACCGACGCCTTGTGGGCTTACCGTACTGCTTATAAAACGGTGTTGGGAATGTCTCCTTATCGGCTAGTTTATGGAAAGCCTTGCCATCTTCCGGTGGAATTGGAGCACAAAGCTTATTGGGCGATAAAGAAGATGAATGCCTCAATGCCACTTGCCGGTGCTAAGAGGAAGCTTCAGCTCAATGAACTTGAGGAAATCAGGTCCGATGCTTATGATCGCTCGAGTTCATATAAAACCAAAGTCAAAGCTATGCATGATAAAAATATTCTTAGGAAAGACTTTGCAATAGGACAAAAGGTGCTTTTGTATAATTCTAAATTGCATTTGTTTCCGGGCAAGTTAAGATCTCGTTGGGCGGGTCCTTATATTGTTAAATATGTTTCCCCTCAAGGGGCCATAGAAATTGCAAATGAATCCAATGGGAATGTTTTTAAAGTTAACGGCCAGCGGCTTAAGCCGTTTCTTGGTCATTTTGAAGTTGGCGAGCCCGATGAAGACTTGAGCAATCCCGTTTATTCTGATGCTCTAGTTTCTTAGTTTGTTTTGAACTAATTTTGCACGGGGAGCGAAAGCGTAACCACTGAACTTAACTGTTTGTTGGACCCGGCCCCCGGGTAGGGGGTACCCATCATTGACTTGGGTTTATATAGCGCCGCACGCCGCTATTAAAACAAGGATCGTATGCCCAGCTCCGGTTAGTAAGGGCAATGTTATCTTTTTGTACATATTTGCATGCTTGTTAAGTTATGGGATTTTCATTTGATAACATTTCACCAATGCATCTTTGTAAAGGGCTTTCATTAGTTCTCTTTGTGGTAGTTTACCGTTAATGATCCATGCTTTCCAGATATGTCCCTATCGGGGGCAATTTAGGTCTTTGGGCGAGACTTGGTATTCCCGTGCTTTGGCGCTAGGCTCTATCTTGTCTCACTTTGTTTCGATCATAGGGAACGCTGGGCTTAATCGCTTGGCGAGGTCAAACGGTAAATTTTACTTCGGGCGTTGATGTAACAAATGTGACGGTCTAGTATAGCCACCCATGTCTTTCCTAGTCGGTGCGACATGGGAAGAAAAGTATGACTCGTGAGATTGCGTGAAGATCGGGTGGTGTTTTTACTATTTCGTTTGTATATATGTTTGTTGGCGCCTGGATAACATGAGCCGGGCGGTTCTAATGTCATTTGTCTCTTAGTAGGTAGTTCGAGCTTAAGTCTTTTGCAGGGTGTACATGCTACCACATCAGCCTTGGTGGTTTGGGTCTACAGTTGGAGTGAATGCGGCATTCAGGAGCCCTAAGCATGGGTGCGATTGCGTGTCGCGGTTGTTAGTCCAATAAAACTTTGACCATGACCCTGTGTGACTAGCTGTGGTTCCGTTGGACGAGCCGAAGGAGTCGACCTTGGAAGCCGTTCGTATGACGAAAGGAGACAGTGACGCAAAGCCTCCAACTTGGTCGAGGTATACGGGGGTTGACATTCCCCGGAGGTATGATTTTTGTTCTTTCCCTCTTATTACTTTGTTCTCCATGCTATGAGGACATAGCTCATTTCAAGTTGGGGGGAGAGATAAATATATGCTATATATGCTATATTTTTATGATTTTCTTAATGCTTTCATGCTTTTGGTTGAAATTTTCATTTTTAGTTACAATCCTTCCGTTATTACAAAATTAGTGGATTAAAATAACGTGGCACGTGTTTTCAAGTGTTAGTCTGCAAGAGTTCGTTTTACGCAAATTTTGTATCTCGCAACTTTCATGAATGGGCTAAAGTGGAATTCACGAGGTCTGAGTTGTTTTGAACAAGTTTTGCCATATCCCGTTTTTGTTCGTTATACGTTCGTAGTTAGGAAATATTCTCATGTCATGCCTGAGTGTGCGTGATAGCCTAGATGAATCAAAATGGAATATATGGCGTACTTAGGAAGTGATACAAGGCATTCTTTGAGTGATTATACCACCTACGTGTCCCTTTGTCCAATATTTGTACCTAGTCCGTGTCCTCCCTTTTTGTTCATTAACTTAGGGATCCGGATGTTCGGAGGGTGGATGGGAAGTGATTTTCAGTGTTGTGAGGTGTGGCAGAGTGTTTGAGGATATGATTCCAACTGATGGGAAGTGGTACAGGTGAAGAACTGCAGAATTGCAGAAAATTTCAGTCGTTATCGATAACTATAACCGTTGTTATCGATAACATTCGGTTCAGAGGGGCCAAAGCATCGTTGTTATCGATAACCACAACTAGGTTATCGATAACTATGTCGTACAGTCGGTTTTAAATAGCTGAAGAGGCGCGACCAAGTCATTTAAATACATTCTCTCTCTCTCTACTCTTCCATAACCGTTCCACCCCTCTCTCTCCCACTCGGCCGCACCCCTCCATCACCCATGAAATTTCCAAAAACCTCCATCTCCATAAACAACCACCACAATACTTCCATTGATTCAAGGTTTTGAAGAATCTACGAGGGTTTTGGAGTTTAAACTCACAAAAATCAAGGTAAACCCACGTTTTTCCTATTTCTCTGTATTTTTCAGAACCTCTTACATAAATAATCACCATCTCTCATCTTCTCCACCTATAAAATCCATTCCAATCACCAATTTCTACCCCATTAACCAAAGAAATCAAACATGCATACAAATCCAGGGTTCAGATCTTTGAAACCCCTCAGTTGAACAAAATCGAATTTGTACTAATCTGCTACTGATTAGTCCTATTTTGGGGATCTGAAATTGGGTTTTTGATTCATTATTACACTATTTGGTTGGGTTGTTCTGCATTTTGGAAATTTTATTGGTATTGCTCAGTTCGATCTCTCTGTTTTGGTTTAGTTGCTGAGTTTTGGATATTCATCTGTGGCTGCTCTGCTTTTCTGGGTAATCATTGAAATGGTGAGGGTAAAACAAGTCAGTGCAAGCAGTAGTGGCAAGGGTAAGGCTATCGAATCTTCATCTCGTCAAGAGATAGAGGAGGATACTCCGGAGGGGAGTGAGTATGATGAGATGGAAGAGGACAGTGATGAGGAGTCTGTTCCTGCTGTGAGTCGGACAGGGCAACGTGAGAAGCGTCGTAAGCGCAGAACTCCGGAAGAGATGGCAGAGGATGCTAAACTGAATTGGGTGGAGTCAATACCACTCAGGGGGTTCAAAAGTGAGAGGCAAGTCAGCCGGAGGAGCTTTGCTGATGACAATGACATTCTCACCTTGCTTCAAAATCATGGCCTGCGTTTCTGGACGAGGAATCCTCGGGGTTACAATGAAGCTGGAGTCATTGAGTTTTATCAGAATCTGAATATAAGTGAGGCATTGGAAAAGGGTCAAGTCAAGTCAAAAGTGAATAAGAAGAACATTGTGGTGGATGCCCATGGGATAGCCAAGTATTTGGATTATCAAAGGCCGGATGGAGATGTGGTGAATTACCCCCGTGCTGAACCAATTGACTCTGATGCAGTTCACCGCGATATATACACAGCCATTCCGAATCAAGGGGTTCCTCCACACAAGCCGGGAAAGTTTATGGATCTTTATCGGGTTTTGAACCAAGTCTTGCACTACAACCTTTACCCCCGTGGAGCGGAAAACAAGCCGTCAAAGCGGAGTGCAGAAATTATGTTTGCCTTCAAGAATGAGTCGGAATATCGAGCTGATTGGGCTAGGTTCATTTTTGACCAGATCGTGGATTTCAAAGGAGATACATTGGGTAATGCTCGTTGTCCGTTTCCATGCATGATAACGCAGTTTTTAAGGGACAAGGGTGTAGAAAAGGGGCCATATGAAAAGTTGGAGTCACCATCCCCCGGTATTATCACTAAGGCGGTGCTGACTCGAAGCAAGTCTCAATCCAAATCTGCTGCAGCTGGTACATCAGCAGGGCCTTCAGTTTCTGCTCCTCCCGAGCCATCCCTTTGGTCGGTTCCGGATCCAAAGGCGACCAAAGAAAGTATTTGGCGTAAACTCTGTTGCCAAAACATTGCCATTTGGAACTGCATTCAACAGGAGAAAAAGGAAAGGAAGAAGTTGGCACGAGAGGTCGGGGAGCTCAAGCACGAGCTGAATTGGCACACGCGGTACATTGAGAACACTACAGATGAGAAGTACGAGGCTCCGCCAAGGGTTGAGGAAGCTGAGAGTGATGAGGAGGTTTTGTTTGGTCCGGGCACTATGCCCGGAGGACAGTGAGGTGGATGTCTTGCGTCGGTGGTCCTTAGTCAGTCAGTCAAATCCCTCTACTTGGTCGGGGTGCGTGGTGGTTGACAGCCCACCTTGCTATCTTTTTGTTTTTGTTTAGTTGAACTCGTAACTAGTAGTCTTTATGTTTTTGTTTCGGCCAGCTTGTAGCCGTTGACTTGGTAATTGAGTTGGTGGTGGCCGAAGGTAGGGTTGATGTCCAAGCTAGTATACGGCCGCCACATGTTTTTGCTAACCGTTCTTTCGCTAAAACCAAGGTCATTAAATGCTTATAAAGTCCTTAGTTGATCCTTAATACGCCTTTATTCCATTCGGATTCATTGTGTGATGTTAAGCATAATTTAGCTTACAAGCTTATCTCAGTTCATGGCATGCTTCCTCTTGGTACTTAGCTTAAAACTTTGTGATTTGCGATTTCTTTCAATGGTGCTCTCCACAAAATAGGCAGGGTATTTTTGCTCCCCATTGCCTATCTCTGAGCACTTCTTTGTGGGATGTGGATTGTTGCATGCTTTGGCATATGTGTTAGCCGTATCTCGTTTCTGTCGAATACGGTCTTTTGATTGCTTGCTTTAAATATGCTCCATACTTAGTGTTCCATTGAAGTTTTCCAGAAGCAAGGAGAGCGATAACAGTGAGTTTTGTAATCGATAACGTTGGCCCAGAATTTGTCCAGCAATCTAATGTTATCGATAACCTTCCCAACGTTATCGATAACTCTGCAGCTATTTTGGTCCACAATCTTCCAGACTTGAGGGAATCGATAACCAACACCTTGTGTTATCGATTACATTCTTACCCGGGGAGGTGTTATCGATAACTTTTCCTTGTGTTATCGATAACGAAGTTGTCCAGAAGATATTTTTCCTGCTTTTCAGAACATTCCACTTATGGAAACTTTCCACTTTTGTTATGTTTTTGGGATATTTTGGGGGTCTTTTTGTCCAGTTTTTGGCTGATTGTTTTGGCCTTTAAATAGCATTATTGGCCTTTATTGGCCATTATGTACTCTTAGACAATTTTCAAGTCTCTTTATTCCTAGAACTCCATTTTCATTGCTTTCAAGTTCTTGTCTTTAATTCCTCCATAGTTCAAGTAAGTATTGTTATTTGATTTAAATCTCAAGCGTTAACGTTGTTCGTGTGGATTAGATCTTCTCATAAATCTAGTTTATTTCCGTTTTCATCGGTTAAACATGTTTTCGTTTTTTAGTATAATCTCTAGTCTTTCTCCTATGTGTGAGTAGTTAATTGGTTCAGTCATGGGGTGAGATGAACCCTATGGATTAGTCGTTTAAATGGTTTCGCTTAAACTTTAATTCGATTTCAAGGTTTTGAATGAATTTAACCCATGATTTCCTGCACTGATCATGGGGTCGGTGGCTTCTTTGATCAATGAAGTCTATCGCCCTGTGCTACATGCTTGATAATCTTACGCGTGCGAACGATCTATTTTCGTCTCTCACTTGCGTTAAATGAGTTCAGTTTGAATTAATGCCTTGAGTTGAGTTATAAGTAGTCTTCAGTTTTTAATTCTTCAAGTGGAATCCGGACGGTTTCGGTTCACTCATGAGTTAGATGAAGGAACCGTTTTATGACTAAGTCGTGGGCTAATCAATCCCTTTGGCTTGACCATCTTTAATCTAGTTTAATTTCAAGTTCAAATTCCGTTAATCAAATCAATCACCGAGTTGGCCGCTTGAAGGCCTCGCTGCATACTTACTATCTAATCCAAATACGCTGAAGAAGATTTCTCTGTGGGAACGATCCCGATCTTACCGGTTTTATATGCTATCAACGACCTAGCCCTTTGCTCGGGTGCAAACCTTATTAGAGGATAGGTTGCGGTGATAAGCATGATGTATAGTACAATATGTAGAAATAATAAAAATGAGGATAAAGAGATTGCTGGATGGATCGCAGTTGGATTCTCTAGCATGATCAAAGACTGGTGGGATAATGTCTTGACTGAAAGCCAACGATAAGAAATATTGAATGCTGTAAAACCTAATGAAACTGGTGGTGTTAAACAAGATGCCGTTTACACCCTTGTCCAATCTATAATTTTACATTTTGTTGGTCACTGGGATCACCAACGTGAAAGAAGTAGAGAATTACTTCAAAATCTAAAATGTCCAACGTTAACTCATTTTCGTTGGTATAAAGACGTGTTTCTTGCAAAAGTAATGCAAAGGATCGATGCTAATAGTGAGCATTGGAAGTCAAAATTTGTTGATGGCTTACCCTATTTCTTTGCTGAGAAAATAAGAAAGAAATTGAGAGACCAAAATAATGGTTTAACTATTGATTATGATCGATATACCTATGGTCAATTAATATCCAGCGCCAACTCCCTATCCGTGACAATAACAACCGGAAGTGCATCAGCATCCATCATGCCCTTTAACTTCTCCAACACCCAAGTGTAGTTTTCCTCCTTTTCACAATTTATGAAAGCAAAGGCTACGTTGAAAGTCAACTCTGTACATGTTACGCCAACAATTTGCAACAAAGGAAACCTGTACCTATTTGTCTTGTTCGTGCAATGTCACGACCCGCTATCCCTAGACCCCTTAATAGGGAATTACAGCATGTGACCAGCCAACAAGGCGTTCAAACATAACCAAATGGGTTCAAAAGAAAGTGCACCAAACAAAGTAACTAAACATTTGCGGAAGCGATTAAAAAAACTTCAATTAGTTTTATGGGGTCTCATGGTAAAAGTAACCATAAATGAGGTTGAGTAAAATGAGCATAACCCATTTGGTCCAAAACGTTCATACACTGATAATTTACATGATACCATAATCACATTAGCATGAACATCTATAACCTTTTCCTAACACGCATAGCTTACGTACGTTACTTTACAAAAATATATACATCTTTGTCCATAAGAGAATCAAGTACAAAATATGTCCAAAAATTACAAGTCTTCTCTCTACTTTCATTCTAAATGCAGAACACTTCATGAAGTCCCACTTGCACAAAACATAGCACCAAAAAGCTATCATACTTCATCACCTGAAATTGGTAAATAAATCGTCAGCTGAAAGCTCAGTAAGTAAAACTCATACTCTAATTTGGGTTTTGAATATTCAACACATATATAGCACATTAGTTACGAATATTTAAAAGAAATCCAAAAGATATTTTACATGAAAGCACAAAGTACTCGAATACATTTACATAGCAAATACCACCAAGCTTATCACATACATATACATGAAACATATCGGGATTCCGGCCGATTACTGGTACCCATCAGCAAGAGCACATACCTGGATATTATGGAACCCTCTAGGAAGGCACATACCTGGATATTATAGAACCCTCCAGGGAGGCATAATGGTGGGCACATACAGTATAAAGCATGGGCATGGCTTATACACTTCATAGACTAAGACTTATAACATACATGGAATTATAACATCTTAAAAAGCACATTGAGAACCATTCCACATTATAACATAACACTCAAATCACGTAAACATATTATTTCCTAGCATAGGAAGACCAAATCACACTTCATAGAAAAAGAAGTTCATAAAATTTCCCATTTCAAAGTATGAGATTACTCACATTCCTTTACACTTCAAGTAAACATCAACTGGTGTCCCTTATATCCTTCTCTTGTTCACCAAATCCTACATATTGCATATGCACACACATCATTTACACAAAGATAAAAAAAAATGGCAAGTTAACCATGACTTGCTCCAATAATTCTTAAGAATAAACCACAATGAACTAGGTCTCGAAAATTTTAACGCATCAAGGGGACTCATATGCACATAGTATCAAATTTTCTTGAGAATTTACGTGGCCAAGAACTTCCCTTACAAATTAGAAGAATAAGGAGCAAAACCTCAGAATTCAGCACAGTCTAAAACAGAACGCAGCTTAGTAAACAAATTGTTTAAAATTATTCTCTTTGAGTTTTACTCTAATTTTTGGACACAATACACTAGACACATATGGGTACCTCACATAAAAACTTCAGAAAATAACGTGATGCGAAACTAGATCAAACACACCAAAAACCGAAGGCCAAAACAGAGATTTAGCAGTAGCAGTAAAACAGAATGCAGTCTAGTGCGAGATTTTTCTAGACTTCGTTTTAAGAAATATTGATCCCAAATTTTTACACAACATTTTAGACTCATAGAGGAACATCCCATAAAAATTTCGTAATTTTTGAAGATGATTTACTGTCTAAAAATTCGTGGCTTAGGGTACAAAGTCCAGTAAATTCTGGACAGATTTCTCTTCAAACTCACTATAAGGAAACTTACCTCTTTTAGGTTTAAACCATGGATTGAGATAGCTTCAAACACTTGGGTGAGAGATGGATTTGAGATTGAATCTTGCTCCAAGAGCTTGATTGAACCCTAGAAGTAGAAGATGGGGAGACTTCTTGATTTTTTTCTTGAGAGGAATGAGAGAGGAAGAGAACGTTGGAAGAATGAGAGGGTGGGAGCCGATTTTTTTTGGCGCGGCTATTCGCAGCCACGTATTTTTTGCCACAGCCCGTTAAAAATTTTCAATTAGATTCAACAGTTATTTACCGAAATTGAGATACATTTTCAGCATCCAATTACCGAAATATGATATTTTTTTCAACAGCTATTTACCGAAAATGCATGTTTGGCAGTTGTTTACCGAAAATTGAATATATTTTCGACATGTAGTTACCGAAATATAATCTTATTTTCAACAGCTATTTACCGAAATATTATTTATGATTTTCAACAACCACTTGCCGAAATATAGTGGGCTATGGGAGAAAATAGGTGGCTGCGAATAGCCGGCCCCATTTTTTTTCTTCCTTCTAAGTCTGGAATTGTCTAGAAAAGGGGGTGATCTAATTATCAAATGAACCCTCACATAACATTCTCTTCAAATAAGGACCCAATAATATTTTCACATTGACCCATAATCTTATTTTATGAATCTCTATGTTTTGTCTTAGAAAATTTGACTCATAACACATAAATCATATACATGGAATATAATTCAAACATAATTCGTGTGTGTCACATAGCACATAAAGGGCACGTAAGCACTTAAAATCACATAATTTAACATCTATGATTAACTTATACTTAAATAAGCATGATTAGCATAATTAAACATCTTGGGTGTTACATGCAATCCATCATTAACACTCGAGGGAAAGCACGTAACATCTCGCTAGCGCAAGGGGAGCCCAAAACAAGTCTGTGACATTCCCATCCTTATTTGAACGGTCCCAATTCACATAGCTAAAATGTTGTAGCCGAGCCATTAAATGTTGCATTTGAGTTCTCCTGGCTTTCTCTATCACTCGGTACTTATGTCGTGTATTATACACATGTTTGATTGTCTTGACATTCGAAGGATCATTACCCTTTAACTGACTTAGAATTTGTTTGGGTTTAACCATAGAGACTGACAAATCCACCAACATGGCAGTTTGCTCCGATGACAACCTTCCAGGATATGAATGCCCTTCTAAGTACACAGTTGGAGGATGATTGTGAGTGCCATTGTGGATAGAGATAGTCCAACCATCATTGCCCTTTACACCTTTCAATAGAAATGGGCATTCAATTTTCTTTGTACCCGTGGAACGCGTCGCCCTCTTCTTCACAGCCATCTCCTCCCCTAAAGACTTCTTCACAACTTCCTATACTTCCCCCTCCTTTCGCATGAAAACCTCATCCTTGGTTTGCGATTCTTAATAAACTTCTCCGAGGCCTTAATGATAATGACAAAGCCATATCGTTTACCCGCAGATCTTGTCTACTCTACCAACTCTTTCTCGGATGAAAATACCTGTAGAAAATTAAAAAAAAATAATCATAACCCACACCATAAGGTTGCACATGAAAAAAAACTCCATGGTTTGAAACCCTCACCTTGTCCATTGTGAAATGCTCCGTGTAATCATATAGTATAAGAGTGGGAGTAGGATTAGTTGCGGGTCCCGCATGACTACCAAATGTTGAAGCACCCTAGAACACCCAAAGAAAAACCAATTAAACACACTCTGCACAATATTCGAACTCTAGAGTTTAAAATTTGGGCAGCATTTCAAGTTTTAGAATATGATATTGTCAACAAGTTTCAAACTCTAGAGTTTGAAATTTTGTGATAAGTTCAAGTTTTAGAATATGATATAAGTTTCAAATTCTAAAGTTTGCAAATTTAGCATAATTTTAAATTTTAGAATCTGAACATTTCGGGACAGAACCAGCTTAAAAATGAAGGAGTGATTATTGTCTACAATATTCAAACTCTAGAGTTTGAAATTTGGCAAAATTTCGAGTTTTAGAATATGATATTATCCTCAATTTTCAAACTCTAAAGTTTGAAATGTTGGCCTAATTTCAAGTTTTATAATCTGATAATGTCATGCCAGAACCAGGTTAAAAATGGAGGAGTGATTACTGTCAACAATTTTTGAACTCTAGAGTTTGAAAATTTGGCAGAATTTCAAGTTTTAGAATCTGATATTGTTTTTAATTTTCAAACTCTAGAGTTTAAATTGTGGCATAATTTCAAGTTCTAGAATATGACAATGTCGGGACAGAACTAGGCTAAAAATGGAGGAGTGATGAGTTACCTCTTGCTGTGATTTCGGCTCCGAAACTACAACATCCATGGATCCCTCTTGCTTGTCAACTTCCGTTTCCATTGCACAACATTCCAATCCCCAATCAAATTGCACATTGCTCTCATATGTTGGGTCAAAAACTTCTTCTTTACCAATGGAGGGAGAGGAAGCAATGGAGGCTTCCATTGAGAGTTAGGAGGTGTGAGGTGAGAATTCGAAGGCAGATGTCGACTAGGTTTATGGTGGGAGGTGGGAGCTCAACAATGGTGGTGGCCTGGAATGGAACCAGATGAACTAGAAGCAAGAAGATTTCCCCTGGAAGAAGATGGAAAAAAAATGGAGGGAAATATGGGTTATGGGGTGTATATGTTTTGGATGTGGTAATATATTTGTGTTTGTATGTAATAAAAGTAGGGGTATTTTTGTCCATTTTTATAAGGGCATTTTTGTCCGAACATTATTTACTTAAAAACAAGTTACATGCAATAAATTCGCAGTTTGTATTTATAAACTCCCTTGCAGAAAGATTGATGCTCTGCAATCGAATACTGAAGCGTGTAGTTTGAAACGTCCTGCTCTTTACTTAATTATATCCGAATCATTTACCTGCGATTACCTCATCGAAACACTTTTATATAAAAAAAATAGACGAGTCTAATCATTTGCATAACTAAACTATTCTGATGAGGTGGTTATGGGTATTCAATTTACTTGATTTTGGGCGTGAATGATCTACTCTATTATATTTAAAAGATAGACAGTTCTGATAGTGAAAAAATACCTCAGGCAGTGTTCGAGTGGTGCATTATCAGACATTAATTCCTCTAGACATATTAAATGTTTCCCGACCAATTTGGCTCACACTGATGGAATTGGTAAGGTGTGAAATCCTAACGGTTCAAATCGATCATTACTTAATAGACTTGTTAATTTTCTTTAGTATATTTATATATAGATAGATATATATATATATATTAACACATTTTCATAATTATGCAAATTTATATAAAAATATAAAATCAAAAAATCAATATTGAGTGGAGGCACGTGTTCGAGTGAGGACACATGCCCCATGTAGGTCCGTCTCTGGCGCCACTTTATTCACCGCCTACAAACGAATAGAAAAACTCGCTGAACAAAGGAGTTTTTTTGTTCTGATAATGTCTGCAACAACCGCTTCAAAAATTCCCATGACTGAAATAGACTTCCCCCTCCGGCATACCTTCTTTCCGCCAACGCAATAAGAGAGTATGATTATCAAAGCTCCACGGGCCTCCATCAATAATCTTATTCAACCGATCTTCGGCTACATTTGTTTTAATTTAAAATATTTTACAATATTTTTCATGTTAAATATTTTTTTAGAAAATAAACATCAAATTTTTATTTTTCGGTGTTTGATTGACACTTGAAAATATTTTCAGAAATCAACGAAGTAGTGTAGGGGGGGGGGGCTTAAATGGTGGAGAAATCTAAGAATATTGGAATTGAACGTGGGTCAAGACTGACGATCGAGAAAACTGAGCAGTAAGAATTACAGTACAAGGCAGAGGATTCATTTCAGAAAATAACTTACAGAAGATTTAAGGGTAAGTCTTTTTTATCCAATTGATGGAAAATGTTTTACATGTAAAATGTTTTTCTAATTTTTTATACAACAAAACACCGAAAAATAAGTAAAACATTTTACCGAAAAATATTTTACGTCCAAACAAACGGAGCCTTCATTCGAAAATCAAAGATGAAAAAGTTTGTTGCCAATGACAATGATGCGCAACTTGTTACTTTGACCCCATGCCCATGATCATATTTGCTATCAAAGCCCAATGACTGAACCATTAAGTCGTAATTTATTTGCCAACCTGAATGCATGTAGTGATACTCCACATGTTCTGCAATCCAAGACCCCATAACAATCTCACTATCCTCCTCTTCTCAAAGGTTGATAGTTCCAAACCTATCAAAAACATCATCCAACATTCGCCTCTAGATGAAGCTGATAAATCTTTATCAAAGGAAAATCTAAGTAAGTAAGAGGCAACTTAATTGGAAAATGGGATGCCAAATAAACCCCTCTGCCTATTTTTATATGCACACTTTTGCCACAAGGGCGATGGAGGTCAAAAAAGTGAGAAAGAAACTCTTGATCCCCTAGCGTTCCAAGTGAAAGTAAAGAGCCAACTTTAGGAGTTATAAGAACCTCATATATAAAAGTCATAAAGTTGAGACAATTTTAGAAGATCTAGAGAGAGAAACTAGAGGACAAAGCTCTCTCAATGAGAGTGGACGTATTTGCTTTTCCTAATAGTTATGTGGCCAAAAACAAACGTGTAAAGGATCAGAGTGGCTAATCACCTTTTTTCTTCAGAAAGTCTAGGAAGCAGGACAACCAACCCACGACTCAAAACAAGACAAGCAAGAAAAAGATCCAGTGTTAACGAAACCATTGCTTGTAAAGTAGTAATAGAATCACAGTCCAGACCATAACTTTCAATAGTTTTAGGACAAATTACAGTACCTTTTATATATTCCACCAGAATTTCTAGATATTCTCAGTTAATACCCTCTTTGCATACCTTTGTATTTTGTGCTTATATTTCCGCAATTATTTTTCATACCCTCCAGTAAAATTGGTATCAGAGCCATCAGTACTATTTGTTAATTCAAGTAGCCAGTATAAAGATCTTTGTTGTTAGTTTTGTTTATTGTTGTTTAGTTTTGTTATGATTGATGATTTCATAAAAGTAATTAGTCCTAGTTTAAGTGAAATTAGATCTCAACAGACAAAACAGAGTGTTCATATTAAAACAGGTTTCCAGTTAGTAGAACAATTCAGTAATAGTTTAGATAAAAGATTTAATAATATAGTAACCAGAACTCAGTTTGAAGAATTTTCAAGAAAATCTCTTGAGCAAACTACCCAGATCTTAGAACAAATTAACAGATCTAGATCCAATAGAGAATTAGAAAATTTAGATTATTTTAAAAATTTACATTCAGAAATACTCAGAAGAATTAATAGACTAGAAGAAAAACAGTTAGTAATATCAGATAAATTACCCTACAAACAGGATAAAATAAATCTGACTAGTAAATTAGATACTACTCAGCCAAAAGACATAGAAACAGAAATCAGAAATTTAGTAGAAAGTCTTAAATTTGAAGTTGATAGAATTAAGCAGAACTCAGTCCAGGTTAAGATAGAATTAGACAGTAAACTTTAGACCCAGCTATATACCAGAATATACTTTTATGATTAAGAGCTCTAGTATAGAATATATACACCAGTGGCACCATAATGTTGGTCAAGATAGTGAACCTTGCTCTGAATGTAATGGTTACCCTTTTAGGTTATTTAGAAGTATGTGTAATAATTGTATGAAAAGTGTTTGTAAATTTTGTCTTAAAAAGAATCACCAGATAGATAGGGATTTGATAGATCTAAGTGGTAGCATACAGCAACCAGTATTAAACCAATCTTCAAAATTGGCACTACAAGAAGCCAAGTTAGAAGCAGCCACAGTTAGGCTAGAATTAGATAGAACCAAATTTCAGTTTGAAAAACAGGTAGCTGAAATAGAAAAGAAGATAGAGATTTTGTCTATAGAAATAGAAACATACAAAATTGAAAATAGTAGATTAAGAAACCAGTTGCATGAAAAGAAACAGCCTTTAAAAGAACCAGAACTTATAGAAGATCACTGCAACATTGTAGAATCAGTTAATCGAATAGGAGAAAACAGTTTAATTGAAATAAATTGTGAGATTTTATTACCAGCTAGAGGTAAAAATCCAGGGAAAACTATAGAACTTAAAGCCATGATAAATACAGGAGCCAGTAAGAGTCACATTAGTCGTGATCTCATACCAATAGAATATTACGCTAAACCAGGTTATATAGCCAGAGCTGATCTTATGAACAATACTAGCATCGTGTACGATAAATACCTTATGAATAACAGCATCAGATTTACCAATAGACTTCAACAACAACACACTTATCCCTTACCTATGGTATGGATATGAGACATCAACCATAGCTATAAGTTTATTTTAGGATTAAACTTTATCGACAGTATGAATGGTAGCATCACATTTAGTAAGCACTTTGTGACGTTTCACAAGAGAAGTTTACAAGTAGAGACTTTACATGCCCAGAACTTAGCATCAGAGTTGTCAGCTAAGCATGGTGGAACCATAGCCGAAGTAGAAAAAGAAAACAAAATGGCAGAAGAAAATAAGATAGTAAAAGATAGGATACACGAAATAATAAGAGAACATGAAAGGTCAGAAAAATTAGATACACATTTAGATTCTTATGAAGAAACCATAGACGATATTTTTGAAATAGAATGGTTAATGGAAGAAGAAGAACAGTTAATCCAGCTAGACTATAACCTAGTAAATTTTAAAGAGATAGAATATTCTTTATCAATTTTTGATCGAAAAAAGAAGAAAACAGAGAAAGAACAGCTAGAAGGATTAATTAGGCTAGCAGCAGAAACTCAAATTTTAGGAGAAAATCCAATCAAACATTGGAATAAAAACAAAACTCTAGCACATCTAGAAATTATTAATCCAGATTTTAAGATTAATACCCAGAAAATTGTATACAGCCCCCTAGATATAGAAGAATTTGAAAAACAAATTAAGGAATTATTAGATCTAAGAGTTATTAAAGAAAGCACCAGTCCACACAGAAGTGCAGCCTTTATGGTAAGAAACCATGCAGAGAATAAAAGAGGAAAGGCCCGAATGGTCATAAACTATAAGCGTCTTAATGATAATATTCAGTTAGACAGTTATGATATACCCAGCAAAGAACAACTCATTAATAGTATCCAGAATGCAACAATTTTTAGTAAGTTTGATTGCAAATCAGGATTCTGGCAGATCATGCTAGACCAGCCCAGTAGACCATGGACGGCATTCACATGTCCCCAAGGATGTTATGAATGGATTGTCATGCCATTTGGTTTAAAAACAGCACCCAGTATTTTTCAGAGAAAAATGGATAACATATTCAAGATATATCATTCCTTTATTCTTGTTTCTATTGATGATATTCTCGTTTTCAGTAAAACACAAGAAGAACATTACAAACACCTTAGGATTGCATTTCAATTATTCATTGACAATGGAGTGATTATTAATAAAAAGAAAATGGAATTGTGTAAAGAATACATAGAATATTTAGGAGTAAGAATAGGAAAAGGAAAAATCCAGCTACAACCACACATTGCACAGAAGATTTTAGAATTTCCAGATAAGATAGAAGATAAGAAGAAGCTCCAGTCATTTTTAGGAACTTTGAATTATGCTAGACCATACATAAAAGATCTTAGTAAAATCATAGGACCCTTGTATAGTAAAACGACCCCGACAGGTCAAAAATATTTTAACCAGCAAGATATAGATCTTGTTAGAAAAATCAAAGAAATTTGTAAAAATTTACCAGAATTAGATTTACCTTTAGAATCAGATTATATAGTTATAGAGGTAGACGCTAGTGAAAAAGGATGGGGAGCAATACTCCTTAGCAAACCTAATAAGTACTCAGCAAAATCCACAGAGAAGATTTGCAGATATTCCAGTGGAAAATATAGAGAAAAGGGAAATTTAGCCAGTATAGATTGTGAAATATTAGGACTAATTAACGCCATTAATAGCTTTAAATTATGGTTGTTCAAACCTTTTACAGTCAGAACAGATTGTGAAGCTATAGTTAAATTTCATAAGCTTCTCAATGAAAAGAAAATTAGTAACCGTAGATGGCTTAATTTTATTGATACAATAACAGGCAATGGATTTACAGTAGAATTTGAACATATTAAAGGAAAAGATAATACTATAGCAGATTATTTATCCAGAGAAATAAATGCTAATGTTTTCAATTTTTCAGATGGCATCATCAAGCAGTACAACTAGAACGGATCAGAAGTTTTTAACCTTTGGGAGCATAACTCTCAGAGTTTTCCATGAACAATCTAGATCCAAATTCAGGTACCTCATTCATAATATTAGTGAGGAACAGAAATGTCTTTTAGATAATCTTTGGGACTCTCACAAAGACGTTCCTAGATTTTTAGCTTGTTTAAATGCTTTAAATATTTTCTTTAACCAGCAAAATGGGTCAAACCCAACAAAAAGATTTTCATTTTATTGTGTTGCAGTAGGCCGTGTTCCAGGAATTTATTCTTATTGGCCAGAAGTTTTGAAACAAATTGATGGAATTCCTTCCTCAACATGGAAAGGTTTTCATACATTTGCAGAAGCAAACCAATGGGCTAATCGTGCCATTGGAAATAGTTTTTACATCTCAGAATCTCCTAGAAGATTAAACACTCAAGCAGCACTTGAGATTGCAGGTTTTGAAAATAATCAGAGTTTTAATCAACCATTTTCTCAACAAATAAGATTTTGTGGTCATTGCGAAACAATGACGAGAAGTTTTAGGCTTTTAAATAAAAGAAATCAAGATCTAGAACAAGCCAATCAACAGTTGATCGATAATCAGAAAAGGCTTGAAGAAGAAATAACAACTCTCAAAATGAAGTTGTTAAGATCAGAGAAAGAGCTCAAGAAAATTAGAGACCCTTTTACCCCACTGGTAAAAGCGAGAAGGCAGTCTTCCCCACTGGAAGATGAAAAAAATGAGTGGAGTAAGGAATTTAGACCAAAAGAACTTTGGCAATCAAAAGCTACCACTCTTATTTCCAAATTTCCCCCAGATGTTATTCATCACATTCAACATCTAGCCAGAGAAGACAGAGTTCACTTCCAGGAATTCTTGTTCTCAGAATTGATCAAGATTAACCAGAATGAAGGAAGCATTCCAGGACTCACCATATCTTGGAAAACTCTTTATTTACAGGATAAAGATACCATCCCATGTCCAAAAACTAAACCTACTTGCATTCAGACACCTTTAGAGCGAATAGCCTGTACATGCCAACTCATATACATCATTCCAAAAGCCAACATTGATATGAAGACCTTCAAACCTTTTATTCTTAATTTTAAGAATAAACAGGTGGAGATCACAGAAGTCACTTTTTTAGATTATGGATATATTCAACAAAATATATTTCATGATCCAGAAGATACTAACAGATTTGCAAGAAAGATTGCAGCATGTGTTCTTAATTCCATGGCAGATCAAGGTACAATAGTAGAAGCAGTCGTTGAATCCAAACTTCCAGAATGGACATCCACAGGACAACTCATCCCTGCTTACCATAACATTCATATCAACACAAATCCAGCAAATACCATTCTCAGGAGGATTTATCATTGTGACAATGAGAATCCTTGGATTTGCGAAACAAATTCGATTAGAAAATGGATCAGGCATTCCATTGCTTTTACCATAGCAGAAGGATTTCATTATGAAAGTCTATACGATTATGGGAAAGCATCTTTAATATGTGAAGACCTATTTCAAAAAATTAGGTCTAATGATCATCTCCCAGAATTAAAATTTCAGTTCGAAATAGGATGTAATAATTTAGTCAATTATTACATTAACCAGATAAAAAATGAAAGGAAAATGAGGTGTGAAATTGATTCATCTGATCCATCTCAAAATGAAGAAGACTATGACTTTGATGACGAGGCAGTTCAGAATCTCAATAATGCTATGGAAGGATAAACATCAAGACAAAGTATCCCACCATGACAGACAGCAATACTGTAGTCACATGGGTCGATACTTTACCAGTAAAAGTAGTTTGGAAGCATGTACCGAAAGCAGAAGAACAGTCAACCACTTTTATTTTTCCAACCACTTCTTACCAGCAAAGTTTAAACGCTCAACTACTCTCTGACTAGCAACAATAATGAAGACCCTGCTTTTCAAAAAGAAGGTTGAAAGATGTGACGATGCGGGCCAGTGATCACGCGGCATCTACTTTTCTTTTGAGAAACCGGATCTCTTTTCTTAATAGGTTACGGGTCACTCTTTCCTTAAGAGTCTATAAATAGAGTTAGTTTTTCGTTTTGTAGGCACGACTCTCCTAGCATTTGAACACTTGCTATCTGTGAGCATTTGTTGCAATTGTAATTGGTCGAGTCAATCTTCAGGAATTGAGTATTTGATCTTTGTAACCAGCAGTGTGCAGTAATAATATTGTAAGTTTCTCTTCAGTTCTTTATTGTTCTTTCCGGACTCCCGAAAGGGAACACCCCTATGATCATAAATAGCATAAATATTGTATGAATTATATGTCTGTATTACCCAAAGAATTTTAATTCAGCTTTTATTATCACTCAGAATTTTGAAATCAAAACATTAAAGAAGAAATAACTTCAGACCTTTGAACCATAAAGCCTTCTTGAGTCTTAAACCCGTTTTGCCAAAAGGTGGCGTTGAGGGAATTGTATTCGGAGGTAGGTTGAGAAGGAAAATAAGAAATTTCTTTGATAAGATTTTGACACATGAAAGGAAGGTGATAACAAAAGGAAAGATTAATCAATGGGTAATAAGAAATATAATTTTATATACAATATTTAGATTATTTTAAACAGTTCCTCTGGATCATGTGGTGGTAAGTACCGAGTAGGATTTACAAATATTTTATTATAAGCCTTCATCCTGTGCATGCATGAACAAAGAAGAACATATTTTGATCTATATTTCGCAGATTAGAAGAATAAATATTTATTAAAAACCTTTTGATAAATAGACTTTTAAATACATCGTTATATACGAACAGACCTCAATCTAGTAGCGTCCTTACTAGGTTTATAGGAAAAGAACAGGATAAACTCAGAGAATTAGAGCAACAGTTAGCTGAAGCACAATTTCAGTATCATAGAGCAAAACCATTTCAGAATTAGGACTAAACTGTAGTCATAAGAAGTAGTAGAAGAAAAGAGTAATTAGAACATACAGATACACCATAAGGAAACAGATTACATCACACTAGATAATAACCTTAGCCAATCACAACAATCATGGGTTGGAGCATGGGCTGATGTCCTGGTCCGTAGCATCACTCTTTTTTCTTTTCAAGTACGTTAGTTGCAGATTTGGTAAAGAAATGACTTGAAACAAGGGAATGATTTTGGGCCGGGCTATTCGCACCCACAAATTTACTCCCATACCCCGTTAAAAATTTTCAATTAGACTCGACAGTTAGTTACCGAAATTGAGATACATTTTCAGCATCCAATTACCGAAATATGATGTTTTTTTCAACAGCTGTTTACCGAAAATGCATGTTTGGCAATTGTCTACCGAAAATTGAATATATTTTCAACATGTAGTTACCGAAATATAATCTTATTTTCAACAACTATTTACCGAAATGTTATTTATGATTTTCAACAACCGCTTGCCGAAATATAGTGGGGTATGGGAGTAAATTTGTGGGTGCGAATAGCCCAGCCCATGATTTTCATATCCTTTTCTACAAATTACACTATCTCTTGATCCTTATTCATATAAATTACAAATTTCGCCTTGGATATGTGAAATAGTGTATTGAAAAAGGGGCAAGATAATAAATTTATGTGAATAAAGACAAAAAAAATAGTGTGAATTATAAAAATGACAGTGTGAAAATTACTTTCCTTAACCAATAGATTAAAAAATGGGATGAAAGGACCAATTCTGCAGAGGATTTCGAAGGTTTGCTATTTGCCTTGCCTAATTTTGGCAATGGATAAATAGAGCAGTTTTTATTAACCATTTTATTCTTGTATATAATACCAAAAAACATAATAATTTTCAATCAAAACAAAATAATAGCCTAATAATGCAAATTGAACTACCAGCACTGGTTTGACCCAAGGGTTTGAAATTTGTTCCCGTCGGAATGTATCGTTTCTGTGAGCAACTAGTACCTAGTGGCTCAAATTCTGTTTCGGACACGATACCGGTGCGTACTTGAGAGTATCAGCAATTCCCTGAAGTATCGGCCGAGAAGTTGGATTTTGTGTAATTATTACTTAAAAAACAGTACCTCATGGTTCACGATCTTGAAAAATCCCCACATACTATCACCTCCCGAATCTCCTCCATGATCTCTGCCCCTGTCCATTGCTCTCCATGCGGCCACGCCTTCGAGGCTTATCACCAGGATCTCGAGGTTGTTGGCGGTGTTGAGGGTCCGGGACAAACTCCGATTGTTAAGGCCTAGTTATTTATTTATTTAATTAATTATATTGCCATTTTAATAATTGGATATTGTGGTCAGATTGTAATTATTTATTTTGCGCGCTCTATGGGTACATTAATTGTCATTATTATAATTTTGAGGGTAAAGGTCTAATTAATTTTTAGTAATAGTTTAGTTCCTCATTTAAATACTAATAAATTAGTTAGCTACAAATTAGGGGTTTTGAGAATTAGACAACAGTTCTATAAAGATAGAAATAATCAGAACAGACTAGGGTTATATTTTTTTTAGAGAATGTTGAGAAGGAAAGAGCAGCGCAATCAAAGGTTCGAGATTGTCTTTGCACTCGTCTTCGATCGTGGCAAGTTGAATAAATCTTATTGTTTTCACTACCCTGAGTTAGTTCAATAGCAAGTTAATTGGGCGGAAAATTAATTGATGGGTGTCGGAGGGGGAGAGAGAGAGAGAGAGCGTGGCAGGTGAGTGTGTGCTGTGGTGTTTTGTGTGCATGTGACGTGGTGTGCGTGTGCTGCAAATGGTAGTTATGGTTTAGATTTGGTTGGGAGAGAACAAGTGGAATGCATAGGGAGCAAATCACTTGGCTTTTGGGTGTACGTGGAAGAACGGAAGGCTATGGCAATGGGAATGGAAATTGGGTAATGGTTTTGGTAGGATTAGTCTCTTGAATCATTCTTAGGTTTAGATTAGTTTAGTTTTAAGTAGCTTTAAACTATAGTGGGTAATAACCGTAATATTGTACTTGATACAGTGATAATATTGCTATATGATTTTTTTGTTCAGGTTAACTTTATTTCGCATCGTTGGGTTACATTATCTTTGGATTCAGGTGAGTAGTTAAATATGTTACATATTTTTGAAAGATCTTTGTGTTCCTTAAAAGTATTTCCTTCAGAAATTTACAAGAATGTTTATTCGTAGACTCAAAACTGTTTATAAATTGTTCTATAAATTGATACGTGATGAATTTTCCAAGATCAATTGTTTATATTCTTTTTGGTGATAACTTGGTGGATATTAATGGGAACATTTATTTCGGAAGTCCAGGGAAATTATTCCTCTTTGTGTTGGTGACCCCGGCCATTGGGGAAAAGACCGTGTTAGGCCGGTGACGCTAATGCTCAACAGCTTTCTTTCACCGGATCGTCTTAGGAAAAAGTACAACGAGCTGCCAACCCCGATGACTCTAAGTTCAATATTGGATCCAATTTTGATGAGATTTATTTTGGCCATGATACTGTTTGATTGTGATTCCCCATTAATGATGTAGTTAATGTTGTGATCACCACTAAGAATTTTTTTTTTTTTTTGGTTAAATGCTTCATTGATTAATTTATTATTTTGTTGGACACCTCGTATGCCAAATTATGTTTATTGGTAAACTATTTTTATCCCTGCTTTCAACTTTATTTAATATACATGCTGTGAGACCCGATTCTTATTTTAAAAGAAAAGAAAATAAGTAGTCTTATTAAATTTGAGATTTATTTTCTTTATGTGGGTTACCAATGTAGATTCCTAAAACTATAGGGATGTAATTGTAAAAAAATAAAATGTGTGTGCTGGTGGTGTGCACGTGTAAGACAAAGGAGGTTCTAGTGTGCATAAGCCTCATCATTTAGCCCAACGGCCCACGGCCCGCCCTTAACCCGCCTGGCCCATCGGGCTTTTACCCGGCCCGAGCCCGAGAAACGGGCGGGCTAGCCCGGCCCGTAGTTTGTAATGGTCGGGCTCGGGCCTATAAATTTTTACTCGGCCCGGCCGTAGGCCCGGCCTGTGAGCCCGCCCGGCAGCCCGCCTGGCATACCCGTCCAAAAGCCCGCCAACGGGCCCGCCCATTAGTCCAAAATCCCAAAAAATCCTTTATTTTTTCCCTTGGTGTAGTTTTGCCCAAGGAAATTTAAGCCCGCCTGCCCGGCTTTTGGCCCGCCGGCCCGCCAATTGGGCTAGCCCGTGGGCCGGGCTTCGTCTTCAATTTATGGTAGGTGGCCCGGCCCGCCAAAAAGAAAAAGCCCGGTCGGCCCGCCCCGTGGGCGGACTTGGGCCGCAACTTGGCGGCCCGGCCCAATGATGACCCTTAAGTGTGCATGTGGATAGGTATAGATAAGATAACAAAAAAAAAACCAAAAGAACAAACCGAAGGAAAAAAAAAAAAGAGAAGAAACGCTCAGGAGGAAAAAAAAAAAAAAAACAGGTGTAGAGAGAGGGACCGAAGAAGAGAGGATTAGGGTAAACGGTAGTTCTAATCTCAGTAAGTAACTCTTAGCCTCTCTTGTTTATTGATCAGTTAACATATCTTGCAATTGAATTGAGTGATTTTTGGGATTTTTGAGAATCAATTAGGTTCTAGGTACTCCTAACTAGGGCTATTCTTTGTTTCTTTCCTCTGCTGGAATTGATAGTTGTGATTGCAAGTATTCTTAGTCTCTCTTTTAATTGATTATGGAAGATTTCATTTTGGGGTTAGAAAAGATGAATCTTGATTAAACCGGTTAACGACAAGAATTAAGGGAAAAAGAAAGAAACGAATTAGGCATTGTTGTTGTCGTTGTTTTGCTGTTGCTGCTTGTTAATGGCTACTTTGGAAAAATTATCCCATGTGGAATGGTCATTAATTTATCCTGCACATAGCTTGTTTAACACCTTTAATGGGGACTTATAATGCAAAAGATCTTTACTTATGTTTCTGGACATGTCAAACCAGATTTTGGGGTTAGTTTGAACTGATTTGTTTTTGTTGCAAGAAGCTGGCTGTTTTTGCTGAAAATAAGCTCTGTGTATGCTGCAAATCTGCTGTAAATAAATGCTAAAAGCTGAATTGCATCTCAATCTGTCAGGATTTGTTCCGGAAACTAGAAATCAATTGCTATACCTAGTGGAAGAATGAGTATTAGAGAGTGATGGTTGCAATCCTTTCTTTTTACGAGTATCTCAACATAAATACTGACATGAGTGGATTAATGTGCTACATGCCAGGTTCAGAGGCGGCGACGAACACTACGACGAACAGGTAGGGAGTGAACTCGTGTTGGTACCTTTTTGGCTGGACCTCGAGGTGGGTGTTTTTATTTTTAATAGCGGAAGATGGGACACGGTGTAGAGTTATTTTTCGTATTGAAATGGTTAATATTTGGCTTGAGCTCCTAAGCGAGAATATGATCGTAGCCTTAGTGGCGTTATAATATGGCCTTAGTGGCGTTATTGAATATTGCTTTAGTGGCGTGGATAAATATTGCCTTAGTGGCGTGACAATTATTGCCTTAGTGGCGTAGATGTGGAAATTGCCTTAGTGGCGTTATAAGTATTACGTGATGGACGTTATTGTGGGGCTGAATATTCTTGTTTAAATTGTTTGATAGTACTTGTCTTTATTGCTTCTCTTATTACGGATAAGAACATTCATTGAGCATGTTGATAGCTCACACCCCCACAGTGATTTCTTTTCAGGTGCGTGACGGCATGCGGATCCACTGCAGAGTCTAGACAGGAGTTGTGTATATAGTAGTTTAGCTTTTTGACTCTTTTGATTATGTGCCTATTTTTTGAGCCTGTATATGTTGTAAATACCTGTGGACATGTCTTGTATGACAGTTATTTCCGTTTATATGCAAATTAAGTTTTTTTTTTTATGAGTTGGTTACTTGGCTTGTTTTTTTTTTTTTTTTTTACTTGGAGCAGGGCCAAGGTGTAGGTCCATCCCATTTGGAAAAATAATTTAGCGTGGTGTTTTCCGGGATGGGGTGTGACACATGCTTCGTCATTCACTGAGCTCGTTAGCTGACGGATTTTTATTCAACTTTTTTTTCAAGGCAAATTGGAGATTCAGGCAAAAATTCTGGCGGTATCTCGGAATTTCTTTTTATTGACCTCCATATGATATTGCATTTAGTATAAATGTTTTAAACATCGCTTCCGCACTTTGTATAACTTTTGAATGAAATGGATTACTATTATTGTTGGTGATAAATTTTCATTGGCTGGTACATGGGATGGTTGTGCCTCATGCTTATCATTGGGATTTATTTGGCTTTAGATTTATTTAATAAAAAGATCATTTATTATTTGACGACTTATTTTATTCTAGGCTGCGTGTTGGCCTTGTGGTACATGGCCGATCACTTCTCATTTTTGGGGTGTGACACCGATGGGAGGGTGAAGATGTTTTTTTTTGTTCTTTTTATAATTTTTATTTTATATCTTGATTGGATGAAGATGTTGGGTATCGTGTTTACGCCTGCCTCGATGAGGCGTTTGACTCCGCTTACCAGGCTATGTAATAATTTTGGTTGGGCTCAACAAAACTCATTAAATGGCTCACGTACAGAAAATTGGAGTGTTCTTGGAACTCATTTTTTCAATTCTTCAATCACAGGGCTCAATAAGGCTCATTAGCTGGCAGTTCGGGTGTAGAAAATTGAAGTGTGGTAAAGGCCGCTTTAGTTCACTTCGTTAGTACGTATACAATTAAATGGTCCATTTCTTGCTCTTCCATAAAAAAAAAGAAAAAAGGTCCTGCTAAAAGGTGCCCAGGGGCAATAGTTTAGATGCAACAAATATGTCTAAATATGAGTTGTGTTTTTAGGTACTCTCACAAAGCATCACTTTTCGCCTCTATTTTCTAAGCTAGCCATAAATGTGCCTAATACTTTTTTCTAATGACAATCTTACTCTCATTTCCTTTTTAAAAATTAGTTCATGAAAATAAAAAAAATGAATTTCAATATCTGCAAGTATAGACTTCCAGTAGTTAAAAGTTTTTTTTTTATAATTTCGTGATGGAAAGATGAAAATTTTAATTCAAGTGGGAAATCACTAGCTCTAGTGTATCATTTAGTGTCGGGAAAAAAAAAATACTACCACGAAACAGAACAATTTTTTTATAATATATATGGAAAATTAAATAACTGGATAGTAAAAATTGTTAGAAAAAAAACAAACTCTTCATCATTTGATTTAAAATTTGAAAGAACAAGTTTTTTTTTTCACTGACTCAAATATTCCATCCACTCTCTTGCATAATGCAATACCATGATCTAGCAAAAATAGTTCTATAAAAAACTCTTCATCAAGTATGTAAGGGAATCTTTTCAAAAAAAAAGTATGTAAGGGAAAATTAATCTTTCCAAGAAAGTCAAAGAAAAAAATTCATACATTCGTTTGCTTGGTGGCAAAGGATGAATTCTTGTTCAAGTCTCACAGGAAAAAAAAAAAGTGGTGGGATATATTTCCACTTTTCCTTTTTTCGTCCTTTCTGCTTTTCGCTTTTTTATAGATATAGATAGAGGAATATAAAGAGTTGTGGTCATTTTTGTCATTCAAAAAACTTTTGAACTTCTTTTGATGTAATTATTTGTATTTTCAATGTGATTATTAAGGCTGTTGATTTTGTCACTTCTTTTTTTGTTAACGCCACTCCTAAGCAAATGTATTTTTGGGAGAGTGTCGTTAACAAAAAAGGAAGTGGAAAAATTATTTCCCAATATTAATAGGTCTTGGGATAGGTATAACAAAATGTAATTAATGTAGTTAAACAAATGCCCTATGGTGTGCCCCAGGGGCACCCTTTAGAATTTGCCCAAAAAAAAATGGTCTAGCGTGTTTTTTTTAATTTTTAAATCTATTATTAGAATGCTTGTGGAACCTTTGAAATCCATTATGTGATATTTTATTGCCTAATACAGTAGAAGTTTATGTAATGATTAATTGGATGGTATGGAGAAAAAATTTCATTTATAACTATATGTAAAGGCAGTAGCGCTAAATACAAAATGGTAACTTATATTTGATCGGTACTGATATGTACCAAACTAATAGAAAAATCAATACCCAGGCAGATATAGGTATATCATTTAGAACCTTTGTTTGACATTTAGGATCCGTTCTGACCGGTATTGATACGTATTATGCCAATAGAAAAACTGATACCCAAACCGGTATAGCTATATCGTTCAGAACCTTCGTTTGACTACTTAGGCTCCGTTCAGTCGTCCGGACTGTTATGTGGGAAATGAATTTTTAGGAAAAGTGGAGTGAGGTGAATTATAGAAAAATGAAATTTATTTCTTCATGTGTGTTCTCTCGACAAAAAATATTGCAGAAAAATTACAATTCATTCCTTTTGCCAAGACCTATTTTGCATGAAAGTGTTCCCTGGTGAGAAAGATTAAGCTCCATGACTTATAACTTTCTTGATAATTGAACACACACAAAGTGCCGTTTGTCCCATTGTCTCAGTTTTTTTGTGATGGGTTGATTGTAGTTTTCTTTTTCATTGTATTCGGATGGAATCGTAAGTGTCGTTTGACATTTTCATAAAATGTGCTTTGGATAAAAAAAAACACAAAAAGTTACAGAAAAATCGATTTTTTCATTATGTCTCATCATTTCCGTGCAACTAAACTGGCCTCTTATCCTTTTCCTTTTTCCTTTAATTTTTTTGTCTTTTTGTTTTTTAAGAGAATACGAATTCGTGTTTTCCGGGGCTGGAATCTTCCATTTTCACTGAAGAAACAATTGTAAGATTTTTAATGCTCCTTACTGCTCCTTACCTAGTTCTCATCCAGTGTAGTGTATATTTCTCCAGTGTGTTTTCAGTTTTAGATTGTTGCGATCCCATTCTGATTTTAAAACAACAATCGAAACTGTTCATATTATAGATGTTGCAAAGAAGTATGTTCCTGTAAAAAATATAGCTTGATTGATCTATGATACTTGGATTAACAATTCACATTCGAGATGGAAAAAAATAAGCCGTAAAGATTTGGACGGTTCATTACATCTTTAACAAACGCTAGCTGTTAACATCATTAGTAGAAATCGATCAAGATAATTTTTTTTCAAGAACGTGCTTGTTTGAAATCTCGTACTAAAATATGAACGATTGCGATCGTTGTTTTGAACATGAGATAGACCCACAACGATCCAAAGCTCGGTGGCGGATTACACACCGGATGAGAACTTGGTTCGATACCACCGCCCTAAGTTGGCCCTCCTGTGGGACAGCCGGCGCAACGAGTTTGCCTCTTAAACCCCCAACCGACACCTCCCCCACTCTCTCCCTCTCCCTCTCGCTCTAAACAAGGAACAAAGAACAGATTTTAAAAAAAAAATCAAGGAACAAAGAAAGTAGTACTCCTTTTGCCTCTGAAACCCCAACCAACACCTCCACCAACACACACACTGACACACACACACACACACACACTCTCTCTCTCTCTCTCTCTAAGCACGTCCATCACAATGTATACGAAAATCTAGAGAAGGGTTCAGCGGATACACCTGCATTGATCGTTCAAGAAGCGAAACTTGCAGAAACACAGGTTGCCTATCTTTTAGTGCATTCTTATCGCACTTTTGGTCTTTGCTTTTCTTCTTTTCTTCTGTGTTCTTGAGATCTTCTGAAGCCTATTGTGTATACGCACTGCTTTTCAATATATTTCAATAAAAGCTGCTGGTGGGTTGAGTTATTTCAAAATAACGTCTCTATCAACTGGGTAATCGCATTTTTTGGGAACTTACCCGCCAAAAAGTGATTACCCAATTTTGTTTCACGGATTGATCACGTACCTATTAAAGTGTGTGTCAGAACTCTGAATCATGTGGTATGTGGGCCTTTTTCGTTTGTAATGATAGCCACTTGCTTTTGCCTTTTCGTTTTGAATTCCAATATTAGTTACTTGAATCTTGTACATCATTGGTCGAACAATGTTGTTTTTTAATATGAATTTTGTTCGATATTGTGGTTTCCCCTTGGGTGAAATGATGTATGCTTGAGCATTGTTGAATGAAAATACAGAAGAGTGGCTTTAGGAGGCTAATTTAAGCAATCTAGACGGTGCGGTGAGGGGACATTGAGTTTAGTTCATAAATAAAATTGTTAATGTAGCTGTGACCTTTGTCAAAAAACTCATAATTGGTTGGCCATTTATGAGTACTTATGAGGTTACAATAGACGTACTTTAAAGATCATGGAGTTTGATTTGACTAGTTGGAGTATGGTTTGAGTTTTGGGTGACAAACATTTGGATTTGTGCTGCGGCCTTTGACTTCTAGTCATGAGTTATTTATAGGCGTTAGAATCAACATGGGGCAAACAGAAGTAGTCTAGGACATAATTTGAGGCAATCCATGTGAAAAGGGTGGGTATTGAGTATGCATGAAGAAGGACAAAGTTAATAAATACTCGTAGAAAAGAGCACTCATGTTGAAGGACCAAAAAAATGCTGTTAGATGCTGGAAAGTGAAAGAGGTGATTTGTAGTCATCCTACACTTAGAAAAAGGATAATTAATGGGAATGGTGGGATATTTTTAGGAATACCACTTAGCATTACATAGACTTTAATGTTAACATTCTAGGTCTGAACCCTAACACATTGTCTTATATTGCTACTTCCACTATGTAAATATCGTCAATTTTGCCAGTCGTAAGATATGGCTTTCATCATGTGGACTTTGGGCAACAACTAGCTATGTGATTTTAGGATAATTTTTTTGCCTAGGAAAGATGTGTGTTACTTATCAAGAAGCCACCAAAGGGTGCCACATGCCTACAAAGTCGAGCATAGTAAAGCTCCTCGGTGTCCAAGCTATTCAAAACACTCACAAAAACACGAAAATTGGTTTACCAAAGTCTCAATGCACATGATATACAAAAATGCTAAAAATCTACTCGAAAATCAAACGAAGGGGGCTTTAGAGTCTAGGCTAGCAAAGGTCTTTCTGTAGTGCTTCCTTCAAATAAACCACATAAGAGCTATGGTACATAGATGCCCCATTTGGGGGGAAGTATCCATGTGTCGACACAACATGACATGGGTAGGGGTGTGGATCTACACCGAGATTCGCCCAAAAAATTCGGGATACAGGAGGTGGAGGAGATAGAGGGAAAGAGGGTTGCCGACCTGGGTACGGGTGTGGGACCTACATCGGATTCACCCAGAAACTTCGGGACATGGAAGGAAGAAGGAGGAGATAGAGAGAAAGAGGGGTGCCGACCTATGTTACATGGACTCGGGTGCGAGTATCGGGTGCGGGTGCGAGTCCAAGAGTCGGACCTTCCTAAACTTAAATCTTAGGATACGTGGATATGTGTCCCCAACTCGGGTACGGGTACGGGGACACGTCCTGAACTCTTTTTTGTATTATATATTGCATAATTTTCTCAGATTATGTTCTGTAAACTATGTTTACGAATGCAGTTAAACAAGAAAGGGTTAAGAAAATTATGTTTTTGCTATTTCCCTATTTCTTGTCTCTGTGAAATGCTGGAAATATCGCTTTTCTAGTTGATTTGATAGTCCTTTTATGTAAGTATCTTAACAATTAGAGGATCCGAGTGTCCAAAAGGATACGAGTGTCGGACACATCGACACGGGTACTTGAGCCAAAATCAAGGATCCATGTAACATAGGTGCCGACCTTCTTCATCGTCTCAAAACCCATAACTAAACTTCATCATCTCCGACGAAGCAGCTGATGTTGCTGCTGAGATCCATATCTATCGTATTGACTACTTAGGGTTTATTACTCCCTCGGTCCCATTTTGTTTGTTTGTCCTTTTTTGTTTTTTTGTGTCATTTTTTAAACGCTTATATCTCCCAATCTATAATATTTTTCATAATTTTATGAAATCTGTATTATAGAACTAATGAAAAACTATCAAACAAGATCCATATTGCATATTTTATGAGATTCATATTAAAAGATATAAGCGATTGAAAACTGGCACGGATATCAATAAAGGACAAAGAAATTGGGACGGATGGAGTATTTATGCAAGGCACGGTCTGTTCTAATATTTGGTTTGGGCCATTTAAGTGGGTTGGGCCATTACCTTTAAGGCTGTTGCATTTTTATTGTATGGCCCTTTTTACAAAAGCTTACTCGATGGCTTTGTATTTCTCATTTAGTAGGCCATAAAGACATTACAATTATTAATGGGCCATAAAGACATGTGTATACCCTTTACTATGTAGTATTATTTTTTATATTTTGTTGGAATTAATAAAATTTAAATTAAGTGTTGATATTTTGGAATATAGTTTCATAATATAGTTCTGTAAATAATATAAAAATGTCTATACAAATATGAATATCCAGCGGATCCCCTTATCCGTATCCCAATTTGGATACATATCCCTAAATCCTCTATTTTCAGCTTTGAGGTGGCCTACCCTTAGATATGTACCCGTAGGTGACTTACGTACCCGTGTTCGTGTAGCACAGCATAAGAGCCATCGTCAACATGAAAGCCCTCTTTCTTTGTTTGCACCTAAGAGGCACAGGCCCGAACATGGTTAGAAACAAAATGTTAGGCATACATTAAATATAAAAACAAACAAATATCTATATGTACCCAAAAAAAAAAGTTCATGTATTGTATGGAGAAATTATTTTGTCATATAAAGATACAAGCACAACTAATATTACCTCAATGAAGAGATAAAACCAATAGAAGTCTTGAAAAGGCATTCAAGATCTAGACAAGCAGCTACGGAAATTTCATTTAATAGTATTTCACATTGGCAATACCACCATTTAAAATCATATAACAACAAGATTGTCGACCCAAAAGACTGCCATGTGCCAATAACTACACAAAAATATGCACTAAAAAGAAAACCCTGAAAGGATTATCCATCATTGCAAACAATAGGCTTGCTCCATATGTTAACCATCAGTTGACCCGACTTCCATTACTTCAATTTGATGGGGAGGAGAGGTCACTGTTCAAGATCGAGAGTCTTTTGATTTCTACTTTGTTTAGTTGGAGTCAAGGGAGTGCTACCCAACTTGGAGTCAATTATTTGATATGTTCGAATTTTTGGAGTATATAGGGGTGTATAGGTCCTTTTTACTTTGACCTTTTCTTTATTTTTTCCTTGCTTGTATTTGGGTGACATCCCCTTTATACCTTCTCAATGAAACTTTAGTACTTATAAAAAATATTGTCTTCCACATTGACATCATCCATATAGACTACAGCCTCCGATTCTGGTTCATAGAGGGAGAGATGTGCAATTTAGAGCTCCCCAACATCCTCTAGAGAATCAAAAGCATCTCCGGCTGTATTCCACATCGTGGTTGGTCCATGCATATACCCTGTGAATCTTCTTGATAGGAGGCGTGTCAATGAAAATAAAGTCATTGGCATGCTTAGGAGAGTCCTCTTATTCTCACTATATGTCCACAAAAGAATAAGTATTCTAATTTCGCTCGGAACTTGAGAAAAAGAAGGTTGCACAAGTAGCTTTAAGGCTATGTTTCGAAGCAAAAGGGCTCTTTCACCATAGGTAACCCACAAATTTTAGGATTTCTCACTACGTCCACAAAAGAAGTAGCTTTAAGACTGTGTTTTGAAACAAAAGGGCTCTTTCACCACAGGTAACCCACAAATTTTAGGCTCCATTTCATTAGGACCGTATAGGATCTCCTGACTTACTTGAGAAGTTGGCGAATTTCCTGTTAGCCTTTGAGCGATCCACCAAACTAGGAAGATGTGGGGTCTGGTTTGATCAGTAGGGCTAAGGTGGTCCTCTGGTTAGCTCTTAGGTGCTCTAATCGCCTTCCTCCAAGTGACCTGCAAAAAGTCGTTAGGGCTGAGTCCAGCCCAACAACCCTCTGACGATCAAGTTAGTCTAGGAAGTAGAAGGGGTAGGTACTATTCACTAGAAGCAGCGTACCTCGCTAGGGTTTTAGCTCTTCCTTTATATAGAACCTCTTGACTTGCTCACCAAGTAAGTGCCCGGCACGCTCTGTAACCGCTCCTCAGGTGACATCACATATGACATGTCGGATAAGATGGTTCCGGAAAACATGACATGAGCTGGCTCCTTAGTTGCAGGAACATTCAACTAACGTGTTTCCGTCGGAGGAAACTCCAAGAAACTTATTCCAATGATGACGGGAACTCGTTCCTAACCTATACAGGAACTTACACGCAAAAAACGATTGAGAGACTTACGATTTGAGCTGCAATTGGTACCTTTAAAGTTGTTTTGTTCTTGTTGGTGTGCACATCTGATCTTAACCTTATAGAGTCGTAATAATGCCTTTAACTTTTACGCCTACTTAATATGCACTTCAGCTCTATTCTGTAATCATGTGCTACAATAAAAGTATTGAAATTTAACTAGAAACTCATAATTTTAATAATATTTTATTGGGTAGAATAATATTTTCATTTTGACGTTTAACTATATAAAAATCTATAAAAATATTTATAATTTTAATATTTTTTCTGAACCGCTCCCAATGGCGCTCCCACACTTCTATGATCATCCGCTCCCGTCCCCTCTCCCACTTCGTGCAACTATGGCTGGCTCTAATGAGTATGCTCGCCATGTGCTATAACCTCCTTGGTCTACGTCATGATGAAGTACGTGACTAGGTGGTTAAGTGCACATGAGCGAGATGCCTTTTGTGAATCACGCGGGTTGTACTAGTCGGATCCGGGTCGGTTATGCCCGACCTAGTCAGTCATGCCATGACGGCCCGGTTGCACCGGAGGGAACCTGCGCGTGATGTTCGAGCGATCAAGTCGATCCAAGCGATCTGTCTTGACTTGGAGGATGAGCCATATCCGGGCCACTACAGTCGATATTTCTTCATGCATTTCATTCTTTAGGTATAATTTGTAAAAATTTATGTAATACAAGTAAATATTGTAATCCGTAATTCGTGTCAATTGAGGTTGCCATGATGCCTATGTACTTACCTTATTAAGGTTTTCCATGTTAGAGTGTCTCTTTCCGATCGTGGTTGTGTCATGTCTATGTGTATATGCTACTTAGATCTAGGCTCATGTTCACTGAATGTCTGAAAGGTTTGTCAACTACTCCCCCATACGGATTTAATAGTCCCTACTTCAATCCTAACCAGACAAAAAATGAGTATATCTTTAAATTAGTAATGAATTTTTTATCCAATATGGATATTGTTTCATAGATCTCAATTGGTTCTATAAGACAATGTTTTCAAAATTACATAAAAACATTATAAATTACAAGATATAATTGATTGGAAATTGACACGAACTCCCAAAAAGGACTATTAAATCCGGACGGAGGGAGCAAGAACGATGGTGGGAGTATATTTAATGAGTGGATGTTGTTGCCTCAAGTAATCTTTAACCTGAGAACCAAACGCTATTTGTGTTTCCAGTCAATTGCTAGATGACCCAGTTTATAGTATTGACAGCATACGCTGCATGTATGGACTTTATTGGATCTTAAGTACACTGAGCATTTGTTTTCCATTTTCAGTGCCCTCAGCTGAATCTTTCAATTGATTGCAACTAAAGCCAATGACAGACTTTTTCTGAACATCTCCCACTTGCTGAACTTTGAAGTCCTTATCTCTCAATATAGCAGAAACATGCCATTAAGGGTAAGGTCTGGCTGAGACGGAATTCATTTCTTCGAAGTGCGTCTGCGGAGATGAAAGTAACAAATTTAAGTAGAATTTTGGGGAGGCTCTGTTGTTTAACTTTGGTTGCTCTTATGTGCACCACCATTTTCCTTTGGGCTTGGGGGAAAAACCCTACTCATACCACTTTGCTTTCCACAGAAGATGAGTTCATGCGGCCTTCTCCAGGTTAGTAATAATCTATTGCAGGTTTTTTATTTCTAGTTTTTTCCCCCCTGCAATTCCCCCCCTCTTAATTTTTATTTTTTTTTCGTACTAAGCAGGTTAGTGATGAACAATACTCAAGCTTGTTAAATTACACTGAACTTGGAAAAAGACCGAGTGAGAAAATGTGTAGAAATGCAACTCCTTCTGATATTGTTTGTCATTTTAGATAGCCATACGCCCTTAAACGGATCAACAAATGTTGGTCTTCTGTGAACAAATTTTGACTTTTTTTTTTTTCTTTCCACACCAGTCATTTTTTTTTGAGATCTTTTGATTGGTAGTTTTTTTTTTGGAAAATGGTATATGAAACTACATTCATTATACCGTTGAAGGTAACTGTCGAAAATGAAACAAACATTACAGGACAGATGGGCTTCTCTCTTTCAAGGAAGACAAAAATAATTTTCTTTACCTTGTAGAGGTTTTCATAATTGTTCAACTGCAATCTTATCAAAGTCAGAAATAGAAAAATAAATGTTTTTCTAGCTTTGATCTTGATCAGAAAATCCTGTGCATGTTTGGCATTAGTCCAAGTGCCAGCAGACCTTTTGTACGGCTTGCAACTTTTGGATTCATATCAAGATTGGTAGGACCTATTGTAAGTTGCGATATCATTGGTAAGGGGTTTGACAAGAAACTACTGCAGAACACCAGATCTGACCTTCAGTGGATTTCACTGTAGTGGTATCCTAGATCCTCTACATCATTGACCATCCATCATCCTAGCAGTTCGACGTCCTAAAATTGCTGACATCCCTTCCGCATCACACCTCATTATCGTTAACTGGTATCTTTTTCAGGAGAGTTATCATGTTGCCGTTTAACCTGTGAGTCTGTGACCGAGGCACCGAGGCCTTATTTGCCCAAGACATCATTGCTGAAACAGGATAGGTATATTATATATAAAACTTGTAACCCTTTCCCCACTTCAACTTAACCCTAACTCCGATTGTTTAAGCCCACACCCACTATTGATCCTTTCAACAAAAGCTAGCCTAGTTAAATACCCAGTCTAGCAGCCCATTACTTAACCGACAGCTAACTCCTAAAGCCTAGCCCAAAAACACAAGCCCAGCTCTAGAAGAAAAAAAGAACTCAACTGAGGCCACTCCGGACTTGGAACCCAACCAACACCACCACCACCACCACACACAACCACACCACACCACACCAAAAAAAGACATTTTCCAGCCGCACCTACCCCACTCTAATCCACACAACTTAACCTAGTAAGTAGTAACTCCATAGCTGACTCACTTAATACTGTTTATAGAACCCGGCACCCATCCCAGCTTCAACTCAAATCTTGCATCGTTCAACCAGCCCACATTCGACATACCAGCTCAGTTAGGAAAACAAGGATGAGCAAAGTAAGAGAATAATACAACAGATGATCCAGCTAAACCCAACTTTGGAGAAAGTGTGAGTCGGAGGCAAAACTTCTGAAAGCCCTCAAAGTTGTGTTTCTTGTGAAGGTCAACTGGATATTGTCATCCAAGAAGTGTAAAATTAAAAAGAAGGTGTCGATTTGACTTGATTTTGGTAGGTGTCAAAGTCCAAGAAGAAGTCATTGAACAGAATGAAAACCGGACATAGTTTTTCCAGAAAAAAAAGAAGCTTCTTGACGATGAAAATGCACCTAGATAGTCCTTTTGAATCCCTACCAACATATTTCTTTATTCCTTAGGTCAGAAAGGATTGATGGTTAGGCATTGACGACTTTGTTTGGTTTGTCAAGCCAAGTTTGGTGGATATCATCAACAATCTAGCATATTACTTGAAACGAGAAGCAAGTCAAGCCTTTGTCATCAGTGTTTTAAAAGGCTCAAGGCGCACCGAGGCGCCATGGGCCCCCTGGAGCCTCGTGCCTCATCAAAGCGCAGCACAATTTTTAGAACAAGTAGAATTTTAATATAGGCAAACCTTTCAACACAAGCAAACACTTTTAAAACTTTCAAAAGGCACAAAACATAACATTTCAATGTAAATAAGAGGATATTACAGTGACACAGTCTACATTGGTAATGATACTAATGAACAAGAGAAACAAAAACCCATAAGGGCGGCAGCTTATGAACACCAGGTGAAAAGCTTACACAAAGATATACGAAAGAGGTTCTTTTAAGCAAATCTAGAGAACAAAAATCCTAATTAAAGAACAATGAGCAAAACCCAACATAAATCGAAAATATTTACAGTTTGAATTTACCACAAAAAAAGAAGAAGATTTTATTGTTTGAACAAAGAACAGTCGAAGAAGAAGTCGTCTTTGTTGGCGTGAAAGAGTAAAATAACTAGACCCAAATTCTAGGTCGCATTATTTTTCTATCAAGGAGAAAGATGCAGAGTGTGAAGGATCGATAAGTGCAAAAAAAGGCTTTTTTTTCTAACAAACATTCGATAGAAGTTTATATTTAGTGGGATAGGATAAGACATAATTAATGTTTAGTAGTTTAGGACTCTAGATAAGTATTTAGTTTTCTTATGTTTCCAAACTAATGGTCATCCATTTTGGGACAGAGGGAGTATTATTCTAAAGATTCAAATTCTAATATCCTTTTCCTTGTTAGGATTTTTGGTGTATAACTTGAAGTAAGAGCTTCTTTGATGTATTAGTGCTATTGAATCCTTTTTGTCAGATTAGCTGTGGGATAAAAAAGATATATCAGAGAATATGAGAAATATAGGAATAGAAAGAAATATGCGGATCGGGATTCTGAAATTTGTTCCCAAAGTAGTTTATTATTTCTGAAATACATAGTCCTAAGGTCACTGGTAGATATTTTTTCCTAACCAAAGCCCATGTTTATCCAAAGAGAATGAGCATAATCGCATAAATTATATGCAATTAGCTTCAGATCTTGATCAGAAAATGTTTACCATAAGAATCAACTCATCTGAGTCTTTTACCTTATTATTTTCTATATTTTCGCCACAAGACATGATATGTTATATGAAGGGTATAAAATGAACATTAGCATTTGAATGGTTAAGTTGTATATGATGATATCGAGAAAGCACTGAAGATCGTGGTCGGTGTCCAACTTCAAAAAGTAGAAATATTTTAGTTGCATTTTTTGAAGGCCTAGGTTTGCTTGCTGGACCTTTATTTACGGACAGAGGGAGTATAACATAGAACAATAAGATGCATTCTTTGTCACATTACGGTAAACAAACAGATTTGGATATGCTCTTCCATTTTCACTTCAACCCTATCTCAGGCCACGATCATGCTACCTTGGCCCATGTTCTTTGTAGTTTGCCATCTGGTTTTCGGACTACTTCCAGTTGGATAATGTTGCTGTTTAAAGTCCTTTTTGCATCTTTGTTGTTCTGTCATTGTTTGGTCTGTAAATAAATAAGAAATGTGTTAGAAAGGCATAAAGCAAGGATACTATATTTGCTTTCTTGCAATTACTATATTTTCTCCCTTAGGTTGTCAGTTGTCTAGTAATTCTTATACTTGCACTCATTTCTTTTTGCCCAATAAATTTGTTCAGACGCCATTTTAGTTTTAGTTTTCATTTTGTTTCTAATCATTACTCTACATCTTTTTCCAATCATTACCCTATTTTTTCAATTATTACTTTCTTATCTCTCTCTATCTCTCTCCAATCATTACCCCTATCTTCAATCATTAGCCTATTTCTCTCTCCACCCACTACCAAAACTAAACTAAACTAAACTCCCAACCAAACACTACCATTATTTCTTATATCAGATTGTTTGTTGGCTTACTGTCAAATTTTGTGGCACTTTATGTCTAGGTGCTCAAGTTACAGAAGTTGATAATCATTTTTCTTTCTCTCTTCTTGCATAATTTTGCTCCTATATCTCATGGATGATCCTTTAGTGTCTTCAGAAGCTAAGGATCACACTTCAGAAGGTTATCGGCATTCACAAATGGCAGAAGAAACAAGAAGTGCTGAAAAAAATTATGAATTTGATCGTGCACTATGGAATATCACTGCCACCTTTTCGCGAGAGGAAAGGGACAATGACAAGATGTGGAACTCTTCTTTCAAGAACACAGGTAGACCACTTTGTGCTTCTACTATAATATTAGTTCCACGTTTGACAATTTTGTTGGTATGAGTGACCGTTGCAAGTTGGCACGTGTTTTGGCTGAATTAAGATTCAGAATTCATCAAGCAAACCTTGCTTTTTAACTCCAGTGATGCACCACAGTGCTTCAATGGCTTTGTAAGTGTTATGAGATTGAGGGGGCGTTCCGGTTTCTTAAAAAAGTTCTTTTTGGAAAAAGAAGATAATTTCAAGCTCAAAAATCATGTGTTTAAGCAAATAATTTTCCTACCAATATGAATCTTGTTTGATAGATCTCATTGAGATCTTTTATACGGTGCAAAAAAAAATCACAAAATTATTTTTCATTTTCATTATATTTGAGTTTGAAAATTGAAAAAAAAGAACTTTTACTGGAACACCCCCTGAGCGTTCTTAGTTGGCCACAATTTACCTTCATGAAGTTAGTCAGAGAAGTATTTCTACTTGGTGCAGCTTATGCCTTCATATAGCAGTACTTAATCAGAGAAAATATATACACTTCTTCTTATGAGTAAAGATATAAGTTTATAGACGTTGACAGTATTCTTTGTCGATAGCTATCTGATGGTTATTTTGTTTGTTCCACAAAAGATAATTAGATAAGAATTCTGTACAACTTTACCTTTATATGAGGACCTTTGGCAGTGTGAGAGAGCTCCCACTACTATTTTTGTCTTGAGGGGAGATTTCTAATTTTTTTTCCTTTTGTATTCACTTTAGTGGAGCAGTATGCTGCAAATGATTGCAGCCGTTGGTCCTTTATCTAAATTTGAATCACTGTATGACCACAGTGATTAGACTTGTACATTTTTTGTTTGGCACAGAAGAAATGATAGATTTTATGACTTGTTTGAGACTTTGCTAGTTGAGAAGGAAGCTGCTTGGTTTTAGAGATGGGACGAGGGCAAGTGGGCATTGTGACATGTATTGTAGGAGGTCAAATCACCTCACTAGTAGTTAGCAATGTGGAGGAGTTGTTTCATTATTATGAGTGTTTAGACTGATTCCCCTAAAAGTTTAAATAACCAATGAAAGGAAATTTTTATTAATCTTAGATTACTCCTGTCTGGTTGTAACATCAACCATCAACTCCGTTATTGAGAGCTGGAAAGTGGGGTGATTGTAGAAAGTAAAATGTCCACCAACTGCCTTTCGGATATCAAAACCTTTTGCTCAGTTCATTCTTTATTCACGGTAATCATTCTAGGGTTGATAAGAGGTTCTATACTTCCGGTTATCATCTCTCTTCCTTTGTTTTTTAAAAAACAGATGAACAAGATACTAAACTTCCCATGTCCTCAACTTAAATCAATTCTTGTACCAAATTCAAGTGTTTTGGGAAAAAAAGTTAGTCTTGTTAAGTTAATTCTTAGTTTTCAGCTCATACTTTTCTTTCCTTGTTTTATTTAGTAAATCTTGAATTGAATATAAGTTGTCAAGTTCATGTACCAGATCACCACTGGCCTCCCATCTAATTATCAACTGACCTCAAGTGTCACCATCCCAAAATATAAACTGTTCTTAGTTCTATGTTTCGGTTTGATAGCAGTAGTTTTCTGCTGGGATTAGGATATTGATGGTAATTGAAGGATTTGCTGCTGACTACTAATTTCCGTGTCAAATTTAGATTGTGTTTCACTTTCAATGGCATTGCTAGTTGATGGGTACAAACTATGAATCATTGACACCCGTAAAGGCCGGGGTGTCCTGTTGTCCAACATAGGGACCTGCCGGGACACGGAAAAAATGTATGGGACATCCATTAAATGTACTTAAACTTTTTTAGGGGGACAAGGGTGTGACGCATTTTAGGCAAGTGTAATATGATGTATATGTATATATGATGCTTGTATATATATTGATGCCTCATGCTCTTACATATAACTTTGTTTCCTTAGGTACAAAATAAATATTTCATTTATTTTGCTGTGTCCCCTAATTGTTTAAGAAATCTCGTTTCTATATCCGTGCTACATAGGGTATTTATATATATAATCAGTCTTTTGACCTCTGGCTCAAGATATCCCATTTTCAACCCGATGAACAGGTTGTAACTATGCCAAGGGCAGATGGGTTGTGGACAGACGGAGGCCATTATATTCTGGTTTTGGATGTAAACAGTGGTTATCAGACGTATGGGCATGTAGATTGACCCAACGAACAGATTTTTCTTATGAGGGATATCGTTGGCAGCCTGAAGAATGTGAGATGCCAGAATTTGAGGGATCGGATTTCTTGGAAAGGTAATTACACCTGTATCTCCGTTTTCATCGTTCACTTTTTGTTGTTCCCACTGTTGTGCCTATTTGCTTGGTGCGGCACTTCTGATGAGGTCTCCAAACTGTTGGGAAGCCTTAGTATGATCTCTTACTTCTTGTAGGTTTATGCAAGTATACATAAGTTGACTAAAATTTTTCCTGCAACTTGTGACAAGGTCTCCATATATTGTTGACAAGTCTGAGTGTACTCGCGCATTTATTGTAAGGTTGTGCAAGCATATAGCTACTCTCAATCCATCCTATCCCGTGAGGAAATAATAGGCAACCTACTAATCTTGAGATTGTGGGTTAGATTATGAGGATAGTCACTTGGGTATGTTTGGTTCGATGGAATGGAATTGACAATGGAATGGAATTGAGGTTGGAATGGAATTAGAGGAAATGAGATTGAAATATCCTTTCCATTCTCAAGTTTGATTGTACTTAGGAATAGTCATTCTCATCCGCAATGGAATGGAGTGGAAATAGTAATTTTTTGTGTGGCAAATGACAATAGTATTTTTTGGAGTGGCAATAGTGAATCTTGGAGTGACACTAATAATTTTGGTGTGACAAAGAAATGGAATGACAATTCCTTAATTTTTCTAGTGGAATGACAATTCCTTTACTAAGGTGAATTGTTATTCCATTTGAAATGATCATTCCATCATTTAATGGTAAACCAAACATGAGAATAAGGCTCCGTTCCGGAACCAAAAATAAATCCTTATTTTTTAAGAAGGCAATTTCATACTCAAAAATTATGGGCTTATTGAAATCTAAAAATATGCAATATGAATCTTCCAAAGTTTGGAAGATCTTGATGAGATCTTTTATACGATGCAAAAAAAATTGAAAAATTATTTTTCATTTACTTTATTTTTGAGTTTGAAAATGTGAAATAAGCTGTTTATTTTTTAAGAAGGTTTCTGGAACGGGGCTTAGGTATTCCATGGAATGACCATTCCATTCCAACGCTGATTCCATCGAACCAAACATACCCTTTGTGTATTTAATATGGAAGGTTAGGTCTGTACCCAATATATCCCTCTCGAATACCTTTATTGTATATTTAATTGGGCATACTTTTTCTACATGTTGAAATTTTGCAATACTGAAGATGGTAAAAATGTGGGAAAAAAAAAAAAGAATTGTGAAGTCCTCGTTTTAGTGCCTTTCCCCAGGCATATATTCTCGTTAAAATTCTTGGGCATGCTTTATTGAGATTTCAAAAATTGACGTGTCTGCCAGCTCTTCCTAGTTCCTACAACATACGTCAACTGGAATTTCATTACTGGAAATGAATATAAGAATCCCGAATGCTGTCAATATGGTTCCAAATAAAATTAAGATTTCATTTACTGGATATTAATTATAAAGATCCTGCATTTTGTCAACATGGCTCCAAATGAAATTAAGATTTCATTTACTTCGTTGCCCTTAATACAAGTATCTTTCAGAATGCAGGACAAAACAATTGCTTTTGTAGGAGACTCTTTGGGCAGACAACAATTCCAATCTCTCATGTGCATGGTCACTAGTGGTGAAGAGAGGCCAGAAATTGAAAATGTCGGATGGAAATACGGTCTAACAAAAACTCTTGGTGCTGTTCGTCCTGACGGCTGGGCTTATTGGTTTCCGCATACTAACACTACCATTTTATATTACTGGTCAGCAACCCTTTGCGATTTAGAGCCCATCAACATCAACGATACATTTTTTACGGATTTCGCCATGCATTTGGACCGTCCACCAGCTTTTTTGAAACAATACCTCCTCCAGTTCGATGTTTTAATCCTTAATACAGGGCATCATTGGAGTAGACCGAAGTTTAGAGCAAACCGTTGGGTGTTGCATTTAAATGGAAAGCCAATTGAAGGTAGGCATCTCGTGGCACTTCGGAAGGTGAAGAAATTTGCAATTTATAGTATTGTCAGATGGGCTGATTCGCAGATGACTTGGCGTCCAAGACTCAAGACGTTTTTTAGGACAATATCTCCGCGGCATTTCTTTGGTGGGGATTGGGACACCAGTGGTAGATGTGATAACACTACTCCGTTTGCTGGAGGAAATGAAGTGAAGCAAGATGAATCAAGCGATTCTATTGTTGGTAATGCGGTTAAGGGTACCAAAGTGAAGATTTTGGATATAACTGCTATTTCGCAACTAAGGGATGAGGGTCACATATCGCGGTATGGTCTTACAGCATCGGACGGTGTGCAGGATTGCTTGCATTGGTGCTTACCTGGGATTCCGGACACATGGAATGAACTTCTTTGTGCACAGGTATAGCAATGAGAAGTTTTGAGGTACAGTGAACAGAACCACAAATCTATTTACAGTCAAAGACGGCTTCTTGGTTGAGAGAGAGAGAGCGCTGGGTGGTCTCCTCACACCCCCCCCCCCTCCCCCCCCCCCCCCCCCCCCCCCCCCCCCCCCGCTTTCCCTTCCTCTTCTTTCTCTCTTTTACTTCTTCTCATCCTCTCTCTCTCTCTCTCTCTCTCTCTCCATCCATGGCTTCAAGATGTTTGAGGTTCTTTCCTAAGAGAGGAAGATCTCCCACTTTCCCATCATTTTTGGGCATTGGAGACAAGGAGTTCTAGGTCTGGGTTTTTGCTCTTGCATGCGGTTCGGTTCGAGCTGTGGTTCTTTGAGTTCTCTAACAGCGACGATGAAGGCGTCTAAAGGCAAACCTAGTAGCAATCCTATGGTGAGAGCAGACCTAGTAGCAATCCTACGGTGAGAGCAGGATTGATGGTGATCCTCCATCCACCCAATTCCATGAGCCGAGTACTAGGTCTGACAATAGCGACGATGAGGGCGTCTGAAGGCAAACCTGGTAGCAATCCTACGGCGAGAGCAGGATCGATGGTGATCCTCTATCCACCCAATTCCATGAGCCGAGTACTAGGTCTAACATCAGTGCTGAGTGGCTTTTCTTTTCTTTTTCTTTTTCTTTTTTTCTTTTATTATTTTTCTCTATTTTCAATTCGATAATGTCCTTTGCAAGCGCGGGCTTATTCTTTGTTTTATTCAATATATGATACTAGTAATTGCCCATGCCTGAAGGCACAAACACAACATGTTTTGAATACGACTAACTATCAAACTATTGACCACTCCTGCCAATGAAGCCAACTTTCTCCAGGAAGTCTTTTATTTCAAATGAGGTTTAAAACAGAGTTCATTTGGTCAATTATGATAACTGAATTTAAGAAGATTATAACAGTACAACCACCTATGAAACTAATTTAACGCCTCTCATAACCAATAAAGAATAACTGAAAGCAATAGGAATGTATAATCAAATTAGATTTTCATTAGAATTTTATTTTTCCATACCGGCAACCATCGGTTAACCAGTACAATTTTATTCGTCAAACAACTATCCAAAACAAAAGAGAGCGTAGACAATGATAGAAACTATTCCTTTGCGGTTTGCAGATCCACTCCATTCTCCATTTATTGGGGAAAAAAAACACAAATTTTTTTAATAACTTTATCGTAAGAAATGGGAAAGAAATAATTTCCCTAACATTTGTTCAAACTTCCATGGAAGAAGCAATTTAAGTGGAGGTAACGTAGTGCAACAGAAGATTTTTCCTTTTCCTTTAAATTTTTTCCCTTTTGCTCTAATATCCACCAATTGAAATGATTATGGCAGGAAAAGTAGAGAGGAATACCATAATAGCCTGCCTCAATGGCATAATCTACCACAAACATTCAATTGATGTAGAGCCCCGTATTTTCGGAAAATTTTTTAAATTTTTTTATAAATGCTAGAATAAAGAATTTATGGAGTTTAATTGATTTGGGATCAATGTGATAGAGTTATAAGTGGAAGGGGTGCTAGTGTAAGGTGTATGTGTGTGTGTGTGTGTGTGTGTGTACACACACACTAGCGAATGCCTGTGCTTGAAGGCACGACTCAAGCGATCAGCACATACAAATAAATAATAACCTAACTAAATAACCTAAGCATATTCATTGACGTGTTTAACTTGAATAAGCAAACAAAGAACAAATAAAAAGAAAGAGCCTTTCTTCTTGATAACTAAATCTAGCTAAAATGCTCAAGATCTACTGTAATATCAAAAAGAAAAAAAGAAACTGAACTATTTTCTATTGCAAACGTATTATTCACACAATATGTACTAAAGCGGAGAAAAGAAAATTTGTATATCGACCTATGCAATTGCTAACCCACCATCTGATACAACACCAAAGCAAAGGTCACCAAAATTAGTCTATTGGGACTGAACAAAGCAAAACTCAAGAGAAACGGATTAAAATAGGGGAAAAAACAGAGTTTACAAATGTATAGAATGAAATGATATTTTCGGTTGGCAATGCGGATATGGGAGAAGATTGAAGATGGGAGGAGGAGGAGGAGGTTGTACGAATATATACATTCTTGGGGCCCTTTGAGGGTGCTTACAGATGGGTTAAGCTCCACTCTATACCCTTATCCACGATCCTCCACCAAACTCAAATTTCTTGACTCATCCATGATCTTGTAGATTAATTTCGACCTCAATGATATGTGCAGAAAAAATGAACTTGGATTGAGTTTTTGAACTTGGCGAGGGGTGTTGTGAGACAGGGAAGAGAATAGGATGGAGAGAGAGTGAGAGAGAGTGAGGTGTTAATCCCTAGGATGGAGAGAGAGTGAGAGAGAGAGAGAGAGAGGTGTTAATCCCATTATCCCCCCCCCCCCCCCCCCTTCAGGGGGGTCTGCCCACGGGCCCATCAATTTTTGATTTTAAATGCTAATAACTTTTGTTTCACGTAATTTTTTAAAATAAATTTTATATATTTGAAATGTACTCAATGAAACCTATCAAACGAGCCTAATATTGATTGTGAAATAATGTAAAATGGGAAAACTATATTTCTGTGGTAGTTTAAACTGTCTAAAGAGGTTGAAAAATTAGGTGTTCTAAATTTCAATCCATTTGAACCGGTGGAAAGATTTTAGTTTTCTGATCATTTTATCCTAAATGACCATAATTAAATTTTGACTCCAGAGCTCTCGTTGAATAACCCTAAGAGATATTTGATTCTACAAGTTCAAAAATTCATTATGACAATTGAAAATAAAATGATAAAAAAATCAAGATCTTTCCACCGATTCAACCAGATTGAAAATCGGAACAATAAAATAATTTTAAATAAATAAAAAAGAAAAAAGATACAAAGTATAATTATTAGTATTAATTAAATAAAGAAAAAATAACAGAAAAAAGGTTTGGATATTTTTAGACCGTTTGTAGTTTTAACCAATGGTCATAATTACATTTTTTTAACCAACAGGCAACTTTGAACCATTTTAACTTTTTAGACAAAATTTCAAAATATAGTAAAAAAATTATGTGTTCCAAATTTCAATCAGTTTGAACCAGTGGAAAATTTTTAGTTTTCTGATCATTTTATCCTAAATGGCCATAATTAAATTATGACTCTAGGGCTCTCGTTGAGTAGCCCTAAAAAATATTTGATTCTACTCAACGAAAGCTATCAAACAAGTCTAATATTGAATATGAAATAATGTGTTTAAATTAAATGATTTTTTTGGTTCCAATATATATCTCTTTATTTTTATTTTTTTATCCGTCATTTTTTTAATGATAATAGAACAGGTTGAACGCTAGTTTATGAAAAAGTATAATTGTAGCATGTGAACATTAAACACAATTACAAGTAGCAATCATGCATGAAAAAGAAAAAGGTTCACAATATGAAGCAGGAACAAAAGGAACAGCCAAACCACGATGATTTGTCTTTGAAGACAATGGTTAAAGCAGCCTGTCCTAAATGGTCTTTTTTTTTGGTCCCAATATATATGTTAAAGTAAATTATATATATTGAATCAACTTAAATTTACTTTATATTTCTCTAAACAGTCAATAATGCAAACTGAAATCAAACTTCATTTAATTACAATTGAGTACATAGAACAAATACATGAACATAAATAAATACACAAATTTAGTTAATATTTCCGCCAAATTGTAGTCGTCGTCCCGGCAGATCTATCTGCATTACTTTGTATCACAATTGGAGGCGTGCTTCATAAGGATGAGCTCATCCGTGTGCTTCATTTAATGTATTTGGCCTCCACCATATGATGATGGGTGGTACAGAGTAATGGCGGTATACGAAAACTTGCACGAAGTGATTGTCATTAACACGACCAATAGCTATATGTGTGTGCGTTGCGAATGGAACTGGATGGGAGCTCAATGGCAAGTGGGTGAAACAACTCGAAGCAATCATATCGAATGTATGCAGTACAACGTTATACGTTGATGCGATGACAAGTCCCAATGATATAGAATCCATCCAATGATTCTCTAGTGCCGATGACTGGAAGCAACGAAGTCTTTGTAGCACATGGGATACATAATTACGTTATGGATAAAACTAATTGTACAGGACCCGATTTTGTTCAATCTCTTGGATAACGTCATGTCGTACTTGAGCCCATTCATCTTTAGAACCATAGAGTTGCGCGGCTAACGCCCTGAAGCCACAATAACCGTCGGGTCGAACGTCAACACAGTGGGAAATATAACGCTGATACTGTTGAGGAAATTTCTTAATGAGGTGATCCCTCCCATTGCTCCTTCGCGATGTTGGAATACGTGAGGCCCGAGATTCTGAAGCGGATACTATGAAGGAAGGTATGTGACCTTTATTCTGCTCGTCTCTGCCTGTAAGTCGACCCCTTTGTTCTGTGTTGTATGTTGGGGGTCGAATTGTACAACGAGATGAATCCCACCATATCGAGAAACATGTCCATCATAGACTCTCGACTGCCAGAATCCATTTCATTTAATCTTTCAATAAGCTGAGCTGTCCTATTGGATCGTGCTCCCTCGTCAGTATGCCTCTAGGCGTGCATGGACAACGTACTCCAATGAGGGTGGATAGAGCTTAGCGGAATTGGTCTATCCACAGAAGGGTAAAGTGCAATATCGTGAAAGCATGGCAATTCGAGTGTCCTTTTGATCTTACAAAAGCAAAGGCCGGCTTCGTTATCAGTGCGTTGTGCCTACTTATGGATCAAGTTCATTGCCTGTAATGAAATGCGACCTCTGATTTCACTATAAATGCCTTCATGTAGATGTATGTGTCATGGAATGTTGAGAGATTTCTGGAACAACTCCTGAATATCCCCGAACTGACTGGTCAACATCTTTTCTATTTTCTGAAAAGATGTTTGAAGCGAGGACATGGTATCTCCGAAGTATCGCTTGAGCCTCGCATGCGCAGACTCCGCCCTGCAATTTAATAATACACTGTGTTAAATAGGAAAGTTACAGAAAGTATTCTATAGTGCAGGACAGTAAATATACAATAACTATAGGAAAGTTACCTTTGGCTTGAATTGCTCTCGAGGTGCATAAACTGGTTTATATATGCTGCAACAAATCGCTCTTTGTAAGGACCTAACCATGTATCCCAAAGGTATTGTATGGCATCAGACTATTGCTCAAACTCTCCGCACATGGCATTTCACCTTTATTGCAAAGACATCGGTGTCGATGAATGAATAAGCAACTGCCATGCTTCAGAAAACTCGTCTCACCTCGTACCAAGCATAGAGCTGCACTTCTTCATTACACATTGGTTTATGTGTCAAATACAAAGGATGTGTTGTGAAAAGGGGAAACATATTCCAATGGCGCCAAGAAGTGCCAGATCCCTATCTGAAACAACCACCGATGGCAACGCTGCCCCTTTTTCAACCATCCATCTCTTTAAAGTATCCAACGCCCATATCAGTCGCTCTTTCGTCTCATTATTCAAATATGCAAACATAAGAGAATAAGTTTTCATTGTGGATGTGATACCCACAACTTCCAAGAGTGGAATTCGATACTCATTACTCTTGTACGTCGCATCAATAATCAACATGGACGAAAAATTGACAGATAGCTGTAAGCTTCTAGGATGAACCCAAAGAATATCTGTAATTTTGTTGGTGTGTTCATTTGTAAGATAGTCGTAAATGTATTTTTTCTCATTTAATTCATTCAAGATATACCCAATAGGAGATAAACCCCCCAATTGCTCTTTCTTATACAGTGCCTTCATATTGTAAATACTCCTGATTCCTGTACTAATTGACGAGTCTTGTTGTCTCAGGAAATTAAGAATTTCTCGAGGCGTGGTGCTGCTAGATATATCACAAACTAATTGTTGCTGGATTGGGGTCAACCTTGCTGGGTACTCATGTCCCTCAAAACTTTCAGCTGGTTCATGGTTATGAAAACCTTTAACAACTTTCAAACTCCACATGACACCGTCTGGAGGTTGTGGTACACTTCGCAGCTGAAACAGGCAATCACATTTTTTAGTTCCAATATACCTTTGCATTGAATGCCCTTCCTATGGCGGTTTGTACAATCCTCCCCTTTCACAAATAAGAATGCACTTCGGCATCTTGTTGCCCTTTATACTAGCAGATTTACTAATGACAATCACAAAACCATTTTTCTTACAAACTCTCCTTGCCCAATCTACCATGACAGCTCTAGTTTCAAATATCTAAAACAAAAAAAAATGAATACATATAAGCACAATGTAATATCCCGTATATTAAAAAAATTGATTCTTGCATTTAAGTGAGGATGTGTGCACGTGAAAAACTGGTATGCTTAAAATATGACAAAATAAGTAACAAATGTAACACCCATAAAATACATTCTATTAATTAGAGGAATTAAATTACTATTTTTTCGTTTCTCGTGTCTCGTACACATGCTTCATTTTCTCGCGAACACATTATTCTTTCAAAGCTTACTAAAATCATGCGATGGTATTAAATCATATATTCATGCTTTTTGACTTTTAAATCAAGGTTCAATACGGCACATAAGATGAGAACAACATTACTTTCATTTTACTGAAATAAACCTACTTTCAGTCTGTCTTGTTTTAGCAATAGAAGTGATATTATTAACTAGTTAGGTTCTAAAGCGTGTCCTCCAAGACGTATGATTCAAAAATAAATAATAATAATGCTTCTATGTTCCAGGGGATTTACATGCATAAAAAAAAAAGTTGGTATTTTAACAAAAGTCATAACAGTGATATATTACACAGTGCAACAAAATTTAAAAAATTATTATATAGTTTTAAGTAAATATTTTTCAATCAACATGCACCAAAAAAATATTTAATAACAGTTAAAAAAAATTCCTTGGATTTTTTTTTCCTTTTTCCATTTCTATGAACTTCGCATGATACGTAGGGAAGATAGAATGAAGTGAAAGAATTAAATTTTCTACGTTTTTGGTCGTGCTACAAAAAGAGTACAACATTAACAAAAATAAGTAACAAATATTGTAACGACCCTGATTTTTGGTAAATAAAATTTTCGTTAAATATTTGAATTTTTTTTATTACTTGGAAATTCCTTTTTAAATTCTAATAATCCGTCATAATTAGATTTTTTACTTATAAAATTATATCTTTTCGCACCGGGCAATCTAGTCCTTTTTCAAAGACAAGTAGCTTGTAGAAGCACTTGTATATTTTCCTAGTGAGTGAGATAAAATCTTTAAATTGTATTTCTTGGTTAGAAATCCTACATGGCAAGTAGAATTAGTTTCCAACCGATTAGTTAGAAAACCCTAATTACCCTTTCAACCTAGTTACATTTCCTTAACCATAGATGAATCTTTTTTACCATCTTTGAGCCGTATGAACCCCTCCTAACCCTAGTTGAAACCATTAGACCTTTAGGGGTAATCATTAAACCCATGACTAGTCTTTTCGAGACCATACCATCATCTTTACCCTTTGGTTATTAAATGTTAGGAAAATTATTATCCATTGGTTAATGGAAGTTAGAACATTGTCAATGAGTATGTAAAGATGACAAGACTACTCATGAGATTTCTTCAATTATTATGCTTCTAAGAGAAGTAATCATACTGCTTCCAAAGGAAGTAAACCTAGACTCACCATGCAAGCAAGCCTATATGCTTAGATGTACACTTTCTAGGAAAAGTCTTACCCATTGGGTAATAATTTGTCGGGAAATTTGTAACCCTTAGATAATAGAAATTGGTTTGCCAATGAAGCATTGATTTGACAAGTCATGTAGGAATCATGGACCATGTCATTACTTTACTTCCAAAAGAAGTAAACTTAGTCTTGTCAACCTTACTTACCATTAATAGTACACCTTTGACCTTTGGACAATAATTGCTAGGGAAAATATTATTCATTGGATAATAGACATTGACTTGCCAATAAATGCTTGACAAGACAAGTCATATCAAAGAAAGTAATCATTTTATTCCCATGCCAAGTCATTTCAAACCATAATTATCACCAATATTCCTTTAACCATTGGTTAATAATTGCTAGGAAAATTTTTAACCATTGGTCAATAGCAATTAGGTTGCCAATGAAGCCTTGATTTGACAAGATAAGGTTATGGACCAAAAAAGTCATCATGTTGTTTCCAAAAGAAGTAAAATTAGCCTTGTCATGCATTCAACCCTAAGAATTATAGCCCTATACCTAAATTGCTCACCAAAGTTACTTTCCTAGATTCTCTAAGTACATGTGTATACACGTAAATAGGTATATATACCTCATAGCCTATTATAACATGCCTATATAACCTTATATGCACTTTTTAGGAAAATATTACCCATGGGACAGTGTTCTTGTCATTGAAAGCCTTAACACAATCATCTCCTCTTCCATAGACCTGTTAGGACTACATGATACTTTAGTGTACTTATATTTATACACATAAGTATACATATATGTACATAGTACTAGAAAGAGAGAGAGAGAAAGCCGAGAGGGAGAGAGGCCGAGAGAGTGAGGGAGAGGGTGGAGTGTGTGCATGTGTTTTGTACACTTACACATGTCACCTCTAGCCCATAAGCCTAATACCTATTTGACAACCCATTTCTAGGCAATTTCGAACACAATCCTAGCCATCATTTTATTCTTTCTTACAAGTTAAACCTTCCTAGGACAAGACAAGCCATTGAACCCTTCAAAATTACCTAGGATTTGGCCTAAAATGGAAGTGACAAGTGAGGGAAGGCTAGGGATTTGATTAAGGACTTGAAATGACAGTCCATGGAGCAAATCCATGGGAGAATTGGAGAGAGGGAGGGCCGGCCAAGAGGGGAGAAGAGGAGCCCAAATTTTGGCTATAAATAGCACCCCATACCTTCCATTTAACTCACACCTTCATTCTCCAACTTCTCTCTCTAAGAAAGCTTGTGTTTTTACTTCTTCTTGCTTAGTTCTTGCTTGTTCTTGGAGTTCTTCCTAAATTCTTCAAGAAACTCATCTTAAACTACGCTTTCGATTCATAAAGTTTAGTAGTTTTAGTCACGATCTAGTTTCGCGAGAAACCTTTCTCTTTCGAAGCTCCCGGAAGCATACCATACGAAGTTACTCCGCCCGATCGATAATCTACCTTCTTTAGTCGTCACTACCGCCAAGAAGAAAGGTAGAATCCCTTGTCCTTAACTCGACGTATAGCATAAAACCGTATGTTGGAAAGTAGAATGTCCTTAATTCAAAGTATAAATATTCTTAACCGTTTTCTCTAAGTAGATAACGTTATCTATAGTTTATAATAGTTGAAATGCATGATTGTCAACAAGTTTATCTTGCTAATAGAAGTATGAATATGTCGGAATAATTGACTTCTACTCTAATAAACATATGTTATTCTAAACTTCCCACAAAGCAAGAAAGAGTGATTTTCGAAAGATAAGACTTTATCGTTTGATAGAAGTATTCATATTTTGATCTTTAGGATGGTTATGAGCATGTATACATGAATTGCTTATATTACTTGTCTTGTTGTAAAGCATAAGTGATTTTCACTCCAAAGGCGTCCGTACATGTGGTGTTATGCTTTAAGTGATGATTTGAGCATGATTAATAATATAGAGTTTGATAATCTTGCTAGTTTAGTTTCAAGATTTCAATGAATGATTTATGATTACGTATGTGAAAAGTTTTACCGCAGAGTCGTTGCATGAAAATGGGACACAAAAAAGGAGAAAGTAGAAACATGACACCTACGGTGTGATAAAGGCAAGATAAGTTTTGAAACCACAATGGGCCGGACTTGGCAGCGCATTGTGTGGTGTGTGTGTGTGAAAACGTTTTCGAAAAACTCAATGAGAACCCGGACCGGTGGAATCATTGTGGGGATACTCGAGAACCCGGAGCGGCGGAACCGAAGGATGAGTTGTGGTTTGGTTATCTGCAGAAAGGAGCCAACCCAATTGTTTTAATGATTTTCGAAAACCCAAATGGGAACCCGAACTGGCGGAACCATTGTAGGATACTCGGGAACCTAGAGCGGCGGAACCAAGGGTTTTGAATTGTGGATTGGTTATCCGCGGAGAGGAACCAATACCAAATTCAATGTTTTATGTGCCAATGGGAACCTGGCGCGGTGGAACCATTGTAAAGATACTCGAGAGACCGGCGCGGTGGAATCGAGGTTGGGTGTTTTAAAAGAGATTTTGTAAATGTTGATTTGGAATATGAAAAGGATGACACGGTTTACTATGAGTCGCGTAGGAGGAACACATAAATTAATAGACACCAACGTTAGTTTGAATAGTGAATGCGGATGTGTGATCGTTAAATGTTTTGTACTACGTGGAAATCGTTATTTTTATGATCTATTGTTTGTAAGTTATGGGTTAGTGAGTATAGGATTATTCTGCTGAGCTCTTGTACCTCATGGTGTTACCTTTGATGACCCTGACATATTATATCGATGGCGACGCTGGTATAATGTGTCAGACTTTGTAGATGGTCGAGGTGAGCTATATACTTTGGAGGCCTTTGGAACTGAAGAACTAGCTAGGAAAAGGGAGCAGGAGGAGCTGTAGTTAGAAACCTTAGTTTCCCTTCCTTTTGTAATGAATGTACTCTTATGAAGGTTGTGATGTAATAATGAGCCAGACTCTCTTTAAATATTCAATAAAATTGTCTATTTAATGTTCCCAAAATTCGGGACGTTACAAATATGTATAATAATAATAGTAATAATTAACCTGGTCAGTCGTAAATTCAGCTGCGTAATTACGCCTAACGTAGGAGCTGCTCTCCCCATAAGGAACATCATTCGCAACATCATTCCCAACTGACCAACTATCCGAAAATAAAAAAATTGTACTGATCCATAATGTTCTTTTATGAATTACGAAAATGAAATGAAAGTTGAAGAAAATTGTGAGAATGTGATTACTGAAAAATTACTCTCAATCATCATATTATATAGCCAACTCAATGCTCAACGTACTTAATGCTCTGCAAGTTGAGTTGATAAGCTCAACGTACTCAATGCTCCGTAAGCTCAATGTACTCAATGCTCTGCAAATTGAGTTGATAAGGTGCTCAACTCAATGCTCTACAAGTTTTTGCATCTCTAAATTTGCAGCTGCTCTGCAAGTTAATAAGGTCCAACCATAGGTAAATGATAAGGCGCTCATCTCTAAATTTTTTTCCTCTACAAGATAACTGATTACTCCTACGCAAGTGATGCTTAGTCATTAAGCCCCAATTCACCTATGAGCTCCACGTCCAAAACTCTTCAAGGCTCACATGGACACAAAACCACCACATGCACTGCAAGACACTGATTGCCTCTCTTTTTTCTTTTTCTTTTTTTCGTTTCAACCGGTGGAAAAATTTTAATTTTTTTATCTAGGAAACTTTTTCTCTTTCCACTGGTTCAAATGGATTGAAATTTGGAACACATTTTTCAACTTCATTAGACAGTTTAAACTACAGAAAAATATAATTTTTCCGTTTTACATTATTTCACTATTAATATTAGGCTCGTTTGATAGGTTTTGTTGAGTAGATTTTAAAAATATATAATTTATTTAAAAAAAAGTTATTAACATTTAAAATTTTATAAAAAAAATCAAAAGAGAGAGAGAGAGACTGCTGGGAGGGAGGGAGAGAGAGCACATGGGAGGGTGTAAATGGGGAAAGGCCAGGCCGTGTCAGGGGGGGCGATTAGTAATCTCGCCAGATGAAAGAGGAAGCGAGGCGTGAAGCGGAGAGAGAGAGAGAGAGAGAGAGAGATTTGCTTATTATAACATGTATTCACTAATTATAGATTACCATAAGTAGTCACGAATTTCCGAAAAATCAATTTATAGGTAATCCCATGATTTATGAGATCGGTTATAAACTGAAAATCAATTCATAGGTACATATATGTAATTGATTTAGCCTTTTTAAAATCCATAGGTAATTGGAAAGAAATCCATAGGTAATTGATTTAGGCCCTGTTCCGCAACAGAAAAAAAAGTTCTTATTTTTTAAGAAAGCAATTTCAAGCTCAAAAATTATGAACTTATTGAAATATAAAAATATGCAATATGGATCTTATTTGAAAGATTTTATCGAGATCATTTATACGATGCCAAAAAAAATTGAAAATTTATTTTTCATTTACATTATTTTTAAGTTTAAAAATGTGAAATAAGCTGTTTATTTTTTAAGAAAGTTTCTGGAACGGGGCCTTAGCCTTTTTAGAAGGAATACTTACATCTCACTTGGATATGTATAGTCTCAAGAGTTACCCAAAAAATCAATACTTACATATCACTTTCATTCCATCAGAATTGTATTTCCAATTCAACGGTGGAAAATATGTACCAATAAAACGGTGAAAAAGATGTGAAATTTGAAAATCTGAATTGGGATCTAAATTAGCATAAAAGGATTTTATTTTTTTGCTCGGCACGTAAAATGATTCTTTTGTTTTGGCTGTTACGTAAAAGGAAATTAGAAAGGTCAACTTACTCATTATTACCATAAATGCTTTATTAGGTTTCATTCATTCCACAAAATACAAATCATGCCTTAATTAAAATGATCCCTTCAAAAAAAATTCAGTTTTTAGACAATTATCCCATAAATTTTCGGAATACTAGATTACCATGATTGGTTAGGATATTTCAATTCAAATGAGCTCCTTTTGTGGTCTTGAAGTTTCCTATATTACCAAAATGTCATGTTGTAGAAGGAAGGACGAAGACAAATCTGAACTGTCGAATTTGTTTATAGAGGTAGATAAATTTTGGACAGAGATAAATCTGAACCGTTGAGAAAGAATATTCTATAATATACCCGTACTATTTTATAATATATATATATATATATATATATATATCGGGGCGGTTTAAGAGACATCTAAAAAAATACCTCATAGTTTCCGATCAAATTTTGATGATCCGAGCCGCTCAATGTTCAGAATGTGATTTTAATGATACCCTCAAGAAATTAGCAAAAAAAATTACCGGGAAGGACAAGATCTGAGCAGTTTTTAACTTAGATTTAATGAACGGTTTAGTTAAAAACTGCTCAAAATAAGCATTTCCCGTCTTTATTTTTGCTAATTTCTCACAAACACCCTTAAAATCATATTCTGCACACATTGAACGGTTCGGATCATCAAAATTTGATCGGAAACTTTGAGATTGAGATTTTGGGTGTTTTTTTTTGTGTGTTTTTTTCTATATAAGATATATATATATATCTATATATATATAGATAGATATATATATATATATCTATCTATCTATATATATATATATATATCGGGGCGGTTCCGGAAACACTTAAAAAAACCCTCCAAATCTTAATCTTATAGTTTCCGATCAAATTTTGATGATCCGAGCCGCTCAATGTGTCTAGAACGTGATTTTAAGGGTACTCGCTAGAAACTGGCAAAAAAACTAATCGGGAAGGGCTTGATTTGAGTAGTTTTTTATTAAACCGTTCAATAAAATTCAATAAAAAAATGTTCGGATAAAGCCCTTCCCAGTCATTTTTTTTGGCTGATTTCTCCCGAGTACCTTTAAAATCACGTTCTGATTACATTGAGCGGCTCGGATCATCAAAATTCGATTGAAAACTTGGGGGGATTTTTTTAAGTGTTTCCGGAACCGCCCCATATATATATATATATATATATATATATATATATATATATATATAGGAGTGTGTGGTGTAGAAAAAAAAAATTTTCCAAACATATACAAACACCCCACGCCTCTCTCTCCATCGGCTCTCTCCTCTCTCTCTCTCACCCTCTCACTCAAAAATTTCACTCCAAGTTCAAAACCCACCAAGATCCTTAACCAAATCATTATCCTCATAGGCTCTCGACCTTAGGTTTCGTTGGAGCAAGCTCGGAGAGGAGTTTTCTTGCTCAGTTTCAACTTTGGAGTTCTAGGGCTTAATCGATCTCTTGGTTTCGGATTTGATAATTGAGGTAGGAATTTTTTACTCTCTCTACATGTTTATGAGTTGATTGTGTGCCAAAAATTGTGCTCTAGTTAGTTGGATTCGAAGTTATGCATTTTCTTGATTTTTCTGCAAATCGCCCACTATAATGCAGTGGTACCGATACTTACTTTCTGAGGTACCGATACCTTGACTCTGATTGCTCACTAGATTGGTTTGGTACCTGTGGGCTCCTCGACCGGCGCGTCCAAGAAGAGTCGCCACCCGAATTTTTGAGATGGATGATCTGAGAAACCGAGAACTTGATTTGAAAAGAAAGGCTTTTGGTCTAACGAAAACGTTGAGATTTTGAGTTCGGAAGCCACGTTATGAACGGGAAAGGTTTTGTTGGAAAAATACCCCGCTTGCCCGGTAAAACCGGTTCCTACTTAGCATTTTAAACGGGAGATTTAATATCATTTGAAAAACTTAACCTTGATTAAAACATGTACGGGAAAGGGACATGGGGTTTAATATAACACATTGGCGTGCTTGTGGTGCAAACTGTACAGTATGAAATAGATGAACAATGTACAAAAAATGAAATAACAGTATTACGGCAGTTTGCCAATATCATGTGAAACACCATGCGACGAACCGGATGCATCGCACGGTGTAACTAAAACACCGTGTGGTGTACCTGTCTACGCATTTTAGAATCAATTCGCTTTTACATGACAAAACATAGGTCCGCAACATAGTTTTTTATATTTTTTGAATCTCTGAAAAATGATTTACAAGACCATTTTGTTGATTTCATCTCGTAAAGCAATGTTAAAAAGCTTTTTGATGTGTTAAAAGATTTAATAAAATCAAAAAGATAACTTTTAATATGAAACTTGATTTTGGAATCTACCTGCACAGAAAAGTAATAAACAGACTAACCAAAATAACATAAGAAAAAGTATGTACAAGAAATAAAAATAAAGCACGGTATAATAAACTACGCCGTGTGGTGTCGTAAAACGCCGCACGATGTAGTGTATCAAGTGCAGAAACTATTTTTTTGTGCTTTTTGAATATAAAGCTCGTTTGAGACCCAAACTTAGTATAGAAAGACCGAGAAGGATCTCGATCGGCTCCCTTCAAAGCCAAACGTGGTTTAGCCTAAGGAATTTGTTCATACCTTTTGATCGAAGCTTGGATGTGCTTGAAGATGGAGGAATGGAAGTTGATTTGGACTTGAAATGCTTGAATGAGGATTGAAGGATGTGAGGTTGATTTGGATTGAGTTTTGGGAGACTTGTGAGCAAATGGGTGTAGAGAGAGAGAAATTAATTGTAGATTGATTTTGTAATAACCCAACTTGTGGGTTGATGTAGAGATAGAAAGAGATGTATATTGTAATGGGTGTAAGAGGTTGTAGAGAGAAAATTAAGAGGGGGTCCTTTTCCTTTAAGAGGAGGGGCATATATTTATAGGCAAAAATATGCTTGGAGTGTACCAAAAGGCGAAAAACGTGCTCTAAATAAGCTGCTGAAGCGCAAGGGAATCTGTCAGACGCTCCTCCTGTCAGAGTTTCAAATTTCAAAATGTCGGGTGGTGTATTGAAATCCTATGCGGTGGAGTGATTTTTTTGGTATGCCGTACTGCGTTTTTGAAATGCCGCTCAGTTTTTCGAGACAGCACAGCACATCAAATTTCGCGGGGGCGCTCCAGACACTCCCGAACTCGGATTTGAGCGCAGTTCGAAGCGTTGGAAAGCTTGTTGAGTCCTCTTTCTAACCCAATTGGTTTCACTCAAAGGTGTTTTATATATTGAAATGTGTGTCCATTTTACTCTCAACGTGTCATAGAAAAAGTTATTTTTGATCAAGCAAACGCATTTTTCTCTTTGCAATTGAACCGGGAGCCACCCTAATGGGTTTTCTTGAGGTTCAGAGAAGGGGTAGCAAAGGAACAACAATCCAAGCTTTGAAGGTATATTTTTCCTTATTTCGTCATCAGAAAACTTAAAGATTATTCGAATGCCCAGATTGGGGTGTCTACAGTACCGATACCTACTTTTTGAGGTATTGGTACCAATGACTCAGAAAACTGTTTTGAACTTTGTGATTATTCATCGATTCTATTGATCCCCGATCACTTCTAATACTCTCAAATCACATTCGAATCATCTCTAAACTTGATTGCTCTCGTTCCAATGATTTGTTGTTCGTCCCCACTCTTTTGACTCTCGTCATCACAAAGAAAAGTGTAAAACTAAATGAATAAAATACTTATTCCTTGTCTATGTATTCGGGTTATTATGTAAGTATTGTGGCTTGTTTTATGAATGATACGGACTTGGCATATGTCGTGCTTTACAGTATTGAGGCTTGTAGAACAAAAAAATCACAATTTAGAGTGATAGAACGATATGAAGAAAGCCACGGATCCACTATAAGGTGGGATGCCGGAAATGGGACCCACGGGGTCCCAAACACTCGGAAGTGCACAAGAAAGCCACAGATCCACCGCATAGTGTGATGTCAGAGTAACTACGGGATGCACGGGGTCCCGAATGCCCGGTAATGAAATCGAGAATATTTGACATAATGAAAGCCGAGAACTTAGGGATTGTCAAGCTTCTTGTATGAGAATGGTGTTGGTTGTCATGTCATATCTTCTTGCTCCTATTCACGTGGGAAACTTTATTGTGGTTATTGTTCTTTTCGGTGCATAAACTGTCTCATATGCATATAGTTTGAGTAAAGAATTCTCTACTGGGCTAGTGTAGCTCAACTTATTATTATTTTCAGGTACATCTCAAGGGCATTTGACGTGGAGTGCTAGATGTGCACACAACTTCATTATTTTAAAAGCTAACATGGAAGAATTACTTTGACATCTTTGTAAAATTTTTTTGAGAGATTTAATTGTAATTTTGAGCTAATCTTTTGACTTGACAATCATGTAATCTCTAAACTTGCTATCGTTTGTTTAACTATGAAACTTGGGGCCAAAGTGCCATTATTGTAAACGTTGATGATGTTTGTACTTTTGGATGGATTATGGGAAAGCTTTTGGGGTATTATGATATATCTTAGCGATGATTTTCCTTATGAAAAATTATTATTATTATGTTAAAAATTGAGAACATGATAATTGACATTTCAGAGAGAAGGCATGACATGACACCTCTGTCGTATTAAGTTTGGGGGAGGTTTTTTGGAGAGCTTTGCTCAATGGAGAGGATGAGTTTGGAGACAGATTTGTGTCTGTTCAAATCAAACGAAGAAAGATAAATAAATCCATTTCATGATGTTTAACTCTTTCATTAGTTAGGAAATCCCAATCCAAAGATTCCAACTGTGCCGAAACCCATAGCCTAAGCTTACTCACTAACCTCGAGATTCCAACTGTGCCGAAACCCATAGCCTAAGCTTACTCACTAATCTCGTACTCGTTAACATGAATCAGCATATAAAAAACAAACAGTTTATCAATTCCTGACTTTTGCATCCACAATGTCAATTGTCAAGCACAGAAAATCTCATAAAACTTGAATTTTTCAACAATCGTTCTCTCATCAAACACACCAAAAAAAACGATATAGGTAAGAAATCACCAACACTACAAATCCGTACAAATTCTTTACAAAGATATAAGCTCAATTAAGAGCAATAGCGATAAGTAATACTATTGGTAAAAATAATCCGTACGAATACATGTTTGGATTTTGAAAAGGCTCACCCGTAACCTCTACTGCAAAGCTATACAACAAACAAAATGCAGGCCTTGATGAGGTATATTTAAGAACAATAATAGGGGAAAACGTTTCATGTTTACAAAAATAAAAAGAAATTATCGAGAGTCTCCCTAAAAACGTTAGATGCCTTCAAACCATCAGGACGATAGTTAAGATGTCTTCAAACATACTCATGAGGACTGATGTACACGTTTTTGTGTATATTATTATCTCCAATTTATAATTTGTTAGTCCTATTGTTATCATGTTTAATCTTATTTTATTTAATTTTTATGTTTTTCAGGTATTATAGCAGTTTGGTGAAAGGATGAAATAAAATGGAGGAAAAAGCTGGAAGCCATCACCCCAGATGCACTGGATAATTCCTCTTGGTTGCATGTGTGCGTGAAGCATGTGATAACTTTCCTATTGGCATGGAGGGAGACATGAGTTCTGTACAAGTGCCAGCCAATGGATAGAATTGAATTTCCCAATAAATTTAGATATAATTCTTACCCTGGACTTGCTATTGGATGGCAATAAAAAGGGAGACTTCAAGGAGAAAAAAAGAAGGCAGAGGGACGTAGCTAGGGAGCTGCTTCTCCATCTTTATTTGCTTTTCTTTCCTTTCTTCTTTGTTGTACTCTATTTTGTTCACATTTCGGATTAGAGAAATTGAGAGGAAATTTCCTTATAGAAGTAAGTTTGTTCTATTCAATGCTTCCAAGTAAGTTCTTTCTTATTTTTGTTATATTTTTATTATTACATATGTTGGGCTAAATTAGTTGTTAGGGCTAGAATGAAATTACATGATTAAACATCTATTTATTTATGTGACTTAATTTCTCCAAACAAAAAGCATGGTTTAAATTATTAAGAGTTCTTCTTGTTCATTTGCCTATTTTCACCGAATCATTAAAATTGGATTTTCATTGTGGTTAGTTAGATTCAATTTATGATTTGTGAATAGCGGATATAAATTGTGTTTTGATGGATTCATGAATATTTTGATTTTATACAATTGTTTGGCAAAAGAGGAACAAAAAATAGTAAAAGTTAAGAAAAAGAGTTGTCTTGTATATTTTCCACAATAAAAGAGTTTAACTGTCAACTTATTGTGTAGAGATTGGAGAATTGAGAAACATAAATTTTATAGATATGATATGATACTTGTAATGGATTCCAATGTCCTAGCATTTTATCATCTCTTTAAACACTTTTAATTCTCGTAAGCTTATTTTCTCAACCCAAACAAAATATTGTTGAACTAGATCAGAAAGTTTAATTTTTAATTATTAGAGTTGTTCAACTGCGTTCCATCCGTAATAATCTCTTGGGTTCGACCTCGCTTTTGCTAAACTATACTCAGTACAATTTGTGCACTTGCGAGTATATTAAAATTTTCACAACAGTAATACTACATTTTTTGGCGTCAAAAGTTCTTAAAATCATCTCGTTTTTAACAAAACTACTTTACTTTTTATGGGTAGTTTTGATCCAAGGGCTATGATTTACCTACTATTTAATCTAATGGTTTATATTTATTGGGAGCATGATGCTTCCATACCACTTGGAAGCATCATAGAAGTTTTGGTTAGTTTTGCTAGTTTTGCATCGATATTTTGTAAATTATTGTTTTGTCATGATGAGAAGAATCTACAAAATTAAAAAACTACTCCCTCCATCCCCATTTTTAGAATTCAGTATTTCATTTTGAACTGTCCTTTAATAATTGTCCAATTTTAAAAGTTGGTACATTTTTTATTTTACCCCTAAAAGTAAATTCCATTTTGATGTCTCCAAAGAAGATAAGTAAGAAAAATGAATGTAAAAATTGATGTGAAATGTGTAATGGTGATGATTTCCTACTAAGTTGGAGTTATGACACTTAAAAAAGGGACGGAGGTGAAACCTTTTTTAAGAAAGATGAAAATAAGCCGCTTAGGGCTCGTTTGGAGGCGAGACTAGGTTTGAAGGTATTATGTAACAACCCTGATTTTTGGTAAAAAAAATTCGTTAAATATTTAAATTTTATTTTAATTACTTGGATTGCTTTTAAAATTCCTTTTTAATTTCTAATAATCCGTCATAATTAGATTTGAGAATTACAAAATTATATCTTTTTGTCCCAGACAATATAGTCATTTTTCTAAAGACAAGTATGCTTGTAGAAGCATTGTATATTTTCTTAGTGAGTAAAATAAGTTCTTAAATTATATTTCTTGGATAGAAATCCTACTTGGTAAGTAAAATTAGTTTCCAACTGATTAGTTAGAGAAACTTAACTACCAATTCACCTAATTACATTTTTCTAACCCTAGATAGACCTTTTTGACCATTTTTGAACCTTGTGAACCCCTCCTAACCCTAATTGAACCATTAGACCATTAGATGTGATCATTTTTGTTTCCAATAGAAGCAAACTTAGCCTTACTCTTTCTCTCCATTGAAAGGTTACTTTCAAAAAAAAATAAATATTCCTTTCAAGAATATTCTCTCTCATTATTTCCTCTAACTTTTGGGTAATAATTTCTAGGGAAATTTTTATCCTATAGGTAATAGTGTGTGCATGTGTTTTTGTATACTCCATCAAGCTAACTCTTTAGCCAACTTCACACTCAAGCTTGACAACCCATTCTTAGGCTATTTTAAACACAATCCTAGCCAATTATTTTGTTCTTTCTTGCAAGCAACCTCTCCTAGGACAAGACTAGGCCAAAAACCCTTCATGATAACCTAGATTTTGAACCAAAAATATTGGATGACAAAGCCATACCTATCATAATTGCCCATTTACCCATTGGACAATAATTGCTAGGAAAATTTTTATTTATTGGGTAATAGCCAAGACTTTTGCTATAAATAGTACCCCATCCTTGCCATTTAACTCACACATTCCAACCTTTCAACTTCTCTCTCTAGAATCCTTGAGGTCTTATTTAGTTTTTTATTGTTCTTAGTGTTCTTGAGTTTCTTCTTGAGTTCTTCAACAAACCCATCCAAGACCGCCACTAAACCGCCGCTCGACCACCCTTTCAATCCAAAAAGTTTAGTGATTTTAGTCAAGAACTAGTTTTGAGAGAAATCCTTCTCTTTTGAAGTTACCGGAAGCTTACCATAGGAAGTTACTCCATCCAATAGCCGACTTACTTCCCGTAGCCACCCTACCGCCAAAAAGAACGGTAGAATTTTCTACTCTCTACTCTAAGTATAAATAACTAGCAAACTTGTTCTACTAAAATTTCGAAAGAAAGTATGATCATGTTGAATTAATCGACTTTTTATCCAATAAACATATGTTGTTTTGAACTTCCCACGAAGGAAGAAAGAACAGATTTTGAAAGATAAGAATTTAATGTGTGATTAGAAGTATTCGTATTTTGATCTTTTAAGATGGTTATGAGAATGCATACATGTTTACTAGGATTACTTGCATTGTGGTTGTGTAATAAAGCATAAGTGGTCCCCACTCCAAAGGCGTCCGTACATGTGGTGTTATGCTTTAAGTAGTAAATTTGAACATGATAGATAATATGGAGTTGGATGATCTTACTAGTTTAGTTTCAAGATTACAATGAATGATTTACGATTACATACGTGGAAAGTCCTACTGTGGAGTCTTGCATGAAAATGAGACACAGAAACTGAGAAAGTAGAAACATGACACCTAGGGTGTGTTAATGGCAAGGTATGTTTTGAAACCGCAATGTGGCCGGACGTGGTAGCCCATTGTGTGTAAGAAAACCCGCAATCTGGCCAGACTCGGTAGCCATTGTGTGGATTTGCGAAAACCGCAACGTGATAGGACTTGGTAGCCCGTTGTGTGAATGAAAACTCGCAATGTGGCAGGAATTGGTAGCCCATTGCGTGGATTGTGAAAACCACAATGTGGCCGGACTTGGTAGCCCATTGTGAAGATTGCCAATGTGGCCGGACGTGGTAGCCTCATTGGTAATATGGCTTGGTTATCCGCGGAGAGGAGCCAATGCAGATTTTGTGTGCCAATGGGAACCCGGCGCGGCGGAACCATTGTGATGATACTTGGGAGACCGGCGCGGCAGAACCGAGGTTGGGTGTGTTAAAAACGATTTTGAAAATGTTGATTTGGTAAATGAAAGGTGAAACCAGTGACACGGTCTACGAAATGTCGCGTAGGAGAAACTCAGAAAATCAAAGACACCAATGTTAGTTTGGATAAGTGAATATGGATGTTTCATTGTTAGCTGTTTTGTCAATTATGCATGTACTATGTGAAAATCGTTAATATTATGATCTAATGATTGTAATTTAAGGGTTAGTGGGTATCGATTATTCTATTGAGCTCTTGTAGTTCATGGTGTTACCTTTGGTGACCTTGACATATTATACTAGTGGAGACGCTGGCATAATGTGTCAAACTTTGTAAATAATCAAGGTGAGCTGTACACTTTGGAGGCTTTTGGAGCTGAAGAGTTGGTTAGGATGGAGAAGTAGGCGGAGCTGTAGTTAGGAACCCTAGTTTCCCTCCCTTTTGTAATGAAAGTACTCTTTCTGGAGGTTGTGATGTAATAATGAGTCAGACTCTATTTTGAAGTTCCAATAAAATTGTTTAATTAACGTACCCAAAATTCGGAGCGTTACATATTATGTAAGAAGGGGGATTGGATAGTAAGGGGTATTGGTTAATAAGGATGACCTACATTGATGTGATGTTTATGGAGTGGGTATTAAATAGCAATTGGTTTGGATGGAGGATAAATAGGGGGTATAAGGAAGGGTGGATGATGTAAAAAGCTGTCAAATGACTCTTTTGTCCTTGTGCAGTCCCAAACTTAATTATGTATTACGTTATATATATAATTACAAATATAATTAATCTTTCACACTTTAAGCCTTAATATTTAATTTTACTAATAAATGTACTAATCTAATAATATTACAAAATAAAGAAGTCAGTTTTAATTTGATAAAATTCGTTTTTATTAATACATAAACTGTAGGTTGAAAAAGTCAGTTTTATTAACAACTATAGATTAAATTCGTTTTTAATCTTTCACACTTCGTTTTTCTTTTTTAATCATATTTTTAATATATAAATTGTGGGTTGAAAAATTAAGTGTTCTAATTTTCAATCGGTTTGAATCAGTGCAAAGATACTATTTCTCTGATCATTTTATCATAAAGGGTCTTAATTAATTTTTGGCTTTAGGGCTCTCATTGGTTAGTCCTAAGATATTTGATTGTACGACTTTCTTATGGCTAATCAACGAGAGTTCTATAGTCAAAATTTAATTATGACCTTTTAGAATTAAATGATCAGAAAAATAAAATCTTTCCACCCATTCAAACGGATTGAAATTTGAAACACTTAATTTTTCAACCTACAGTTTATATATTAAAAAATATTGTTAAAAAATTAAATGCTCTAATTTTCAATCCGTTTGAACTGGTACGAAGATCCTATTTCTCTGATCATTTTATCCTAAAAGATCATAATTAATTTTTGGCTTTAGGACTCTCGTTGGTTAGCTCTTTAGTTGTACCTCAAATGGGAAATAGAGATTACGAAGGGTAAAATCGTCTGAAATGGAGGGGATTTGGGGGGTCTAACTCTACCCATCGCCAAAAACCCCCCTCAGGGGTATTAGCAGGTGTAGTGGAACCTGGGGTAAAAAAAATACCCCCTCCATTTTGGAATCCAAACAGGGTTTTCGGCTATGCCCATGGATTAAAAGGGGGATTTCACAACCCCATTCACAATACCCCATTCAAACAAGTCATTATTGACTTATTTTTGTCTTTATTTAGAAAATTTGGGTATGGATTGTAATTAATTATTGTTAAATTTCTTTCGTCGTGATGAAGTAATAATTTTAAAAAATTAACAAAATAAGAAAAAATGTAAAAAAAAATTAAATAAAAACCCAAAAAATAGTAATCCATTTGAATTAGAATTGTTGGACCAAAATAGGCCTTTCCTCGAATCCTCGGAAGAGGTTATAGTTTTAAAAAAAAATACGTGGGCCTAGGTCTTTTTTTCTTTCTGCTCCACGTCTCCTCCTCCTCTTCCCCAACTCTTCATCTTGTGATCACCTGCAGACCTGCTTACGGTAACTCTCTCTCTCTCTCTCTCTCTCTCTCTCTCTCTGCATACGCAAAAAAGCATATATATAGAACCCCACAACCCCTATTTTGGGCCTAAAACTAGAACACCAATTGTTGCTGCAGTTGACTCTCTTTTCCTGTGGTTATTGCTTCTACAGTTATAAATTAGTATAATACTGGTAAGTAAAGTAAACCAGACCTGCGGATCAAAAAAAACTAAACCAGACCTCAATCCGATGGGGCTGGAAGACCTCGAACCCATCTTTGGCGAAGCAAAAGCGCAGTGGTCGGCCCCGAACTCGCCCCCGCTGCGGTCGTTTCTCTTCCGAGTGTATGCTTCCAGCCCTTCTTCTCTTAGAGTTCAAGTGACTGATTTCCATTCCAACACTTTTGAGGTGGTCCGATCCATCGAACAGCTTGAGGACCTGGTGAGCATTTGTTTGTTTCCCTTTGTTCTGTATTCTGCTTTGTGTGTGTGCGCGCGCGCCATTACGCTTATACTGGAGAATGAGCCCAAATAAGCCATGCCAAGAAATGTCAAGGGCATGTTTTGGAGCATTTCTTTTTACAGATTGTGGATTTGGAATTTTAGATTGTAGATTCATAGATTATAATTATATTCTGTGAAGTGTTTGGATAATATGTGCAAAAATATTTTGTTAGAAGAGTAGTTTATGAGAATAGAATAAGAAATCCAAAAGGTCTCTTCTCTGGTTCATTTTTGATAATGCGTTTTTGTAAAATCCCTTCTGGAATGAGCGGCCAAACATTTTATCGGCCAAACACCCCCTAAGTGTGTTGCAGTCAAATCTCCTTGCCCTAGCGATATCTTAAGGAGCATAATGGAGATAATTATTGAAGGGATTTGTATTGGTATACCGCTCGGCTACTCACAGATATTTGTTCGAGACTTCATAAACGCATCTTGATTCTGGAAGTTAATTTTCTTTTATTATTGAAGTGTCGGATACTTTCCGAATACGTGCTGAAATTGAGATTATATCTGTATACATGGTTTTCACTATTTTTTACTAATTACTACTTAGAAAATTAGACAATACAAAAAAACAAAAAACAAAATAGAACACATAATCCCCAATCAATGGGGGTATGAGCGGGGAGGATTGGAGACAAAACTACCATTTGGCAAGATATGCACAAAATGACTACTCTTAGAAAGTTTTGCTCCTGAAATAGTGCACCCTATATACCTCCTGGTGGTCTCAAAGTCGGCCTAGGCGGCCACCCAATGCCTAAATTTTAGGATCTAGGCGTTGATTCAGCATTTTGTACATTAGTTGGCGATTACTCGGGTAGGCGGGGATTAGTCGTCTATTTCATATTTTTTAAGTTAACTGTTACTTTAACAAAAATAAAATATACATCATATACCGATTTTACGGGTTAAGTACTTAATTTTCATTTTGTTTTGAACTTTGAACATTGGATTTTGTATTTGACTAGTTATTTGTTACTTGTTACTACTTGCTTTTTAGTTGTTACTTTGATGAGTTTGATCTTAGTCTTCCTTAATCAAACTTTAGGGGAGGGGATATACTATATATATAGTCAAAATTGAAAGACTTGACTAAAGGGTTGTATGAGAAAAAATGGCGCCTTGTGCGTTGTGGGGTGGCGTGACAAGTCACTCCACCCTGCGTTAAATTTAGATACTATTCATGATGGCCTTAACACCTCAATGACAAAGTACGTGGGCAGGGGGCAAGGGGCCATCTTTACTTTGAAAGTGGGCTGCCCGAAGTAAATAAAGGGTTGTGTGGAGAAAAAATAGTGCCTCGTACGTTGTGGGTGACATGATAAGTCATTCAATACGATACTTTTCCACGACTTGACAACTCAATGACAACCACGTGGGCGGGGCCCATTTTCAGTTTAAAGTGGGTTGCCCAAAGTAAATGAAGGGTTGTATGGTGAAAAAATGGTGCCTCATACGAGTCGTGGGGTGACTTGACAATCACTGCAGCCCACATGGATTAAGATACTAATCAATCATATCTCCAAATCACTGCACCCCACATTGACGTGACAAGGCATTGCACCCCACATTGAGGAAGAGTGGAAGAGGAAGTCTGCCAATGATGTATGGGCAGAACTCACCAAATCATATCTCCCCATTGAACGACGTGCTCCACCCACAAATATCCAGCTGCTCGAACAAAGTAACCAAAAACAACAGAGCAAGTGCTATCGAGTATCCAGAAGCAAGAATGGATTGAGGGCAAGGTAACACAAAGTAAGACGACCATAAGGTTAAGAAAGCAGCCAGACGCCTTTTTCTTTCAATCCCAGGCCCAGAATTCTCTCATGAGGATTGGTAGTAGATTTCAGATCATGGAGATCACTGTACCCATAGCTGATCCACCAAAATGAAAGGTTCTTGGCAGACTTCCACTTTCTAGAGGAACCCTCCACCAGTTTTCCATGTGCAAACACATTAAGGAGGTGCCGCGGAGGCCTCATCGACGTCCTCAACTCGTCAACTATGGCTTGTTGTTCCATACTCTGACCTTTTGCAGGATCAACAAAACCTGTCATTGAGATCGAGCAAACAAAACACATCCTCCAAAGTCGGACCCATCTCTAGCTGAGCAATGGGAAAGGTGTATGAATGTGTAATCCATTGCGAAACAATCACATCCAGCCACCTCAGATTCTCTGTACACTCAATTCCACACTAGTGCCAATAGCTCAAGGAACACTTGCCTTTTTTAAAATCTGCAATTATCACTTATTTTCGACGACTTGTGGCCAAAACTGGGGCAAGGCTTCATATTGTTCTAAAAAATAGTGAAAGCAAATGGGAAGGCTCCTCGCTCGACACCAAACCTCATGACAAAAGACGGAGGGATGTAAGATTGGTCGTTTGTCCCCTCACTGACGCCAATCAATACCGGTTCCCCATTTATGTTACCATTCACGTCAAACTCTGATACCCACTGCCAAAAAGGATATCCTTTCTGGGGCGCTGCCTCTAGACTTGCGCAGACCTGACATTCAAGTTGAAACCCCAACCCTCGGTGAAGTGCGACTCAAATCTTATTAGGCCATCGTGAAAATTTTACAAGGGTTGGCTCTACTCCTTGACTCCATCAAGTTTTATCTTTTACCCTGAGCCTAAGTGTTGGGCTCTACAAAGTTATTTACACGGTGAACCAAAATAGGGAGCTCAAATGTTTCCACCTTGAGCTAAAGTGTTTGGACTTTACCAAGTATCTCTACCTTGAGCAAAGGTGTTGGGCTCTACCAAGTATTTCCACCTCCCGTTCCATTGGGTTTTTTTTTTTTTTTCCCGAGAGCGTTTGGCATCACTGCAGAGTGCCAGCTTAGAGGTGACATGATTGAAAGAGAAGATCACTGTTGCTCGGGTGCGCCCTAAGTTAGAAGGGTGAGGGTGGATTTGCAAGAGTCCAGAGCTGATGTGGCTCGGTTTGAGAAGCAGATGAAGGCAGTTGAGACGGCCGCAACCTCAGTGCTTGATTTGAATGGCAATGAGGACAAGGTATGCCCGGGTGATGGAGGAAGAAGAACTCTTAAGTAGTCTTATAAATGGAGGAGGTTTTCTTTGTCTTTATTTGTAGTTGATGGACACTAAGAAATTCATGTATCAACTCTGTCTTTGTTACCTTCTTCATCCTCTTTTTGTTATGGGCGCCAAGTATGTGTTGGAGAAATTGTGGCAACAAGATTAGTTAAGGTGGGAGGCGGCTTTGGCAGAGATCAATTGTCCAAGTTAGAAGGGGCCTTGTCGTGCAACCATTGAGCTTGGCTCAGTTAGGCTATCCTCTGGACACGTGTCTCGTATCCCTATTGTGGATGTGAGTGCGGGAAGATTACCTGAGGTTATCCCTCCGGAAATATGGTAGGCGCTACAACAATGCTGCTTGAGACTACCAAAGGTGGAGTAGGAGAGAGCTTCGGGCAATCGTAGAGTGAGAGAGGATGGCAGTGGAGAATGGTCAACAATAGAGTTAAAGTTTCACCTGTACTCAAGGTGTATTGTTGTTTGTCTTTGCTTTGATGGTGTATCAACCATCCTTATATGGAGGCCTTAGGGATGGACAGGCTAGAGGGATGGAGATAGTTGCCGGGTGTCAGGGGTGGTTGCAATAAGCATGGTTGTGGTTGTGACGAGGGTAGTTGTGTTAATGATGAAGGTGGTTGCGGCATGTCTGACTCCTATCAGTCGGTTGATGCCCCTCTCTCTCTATGACCTGTCAAGGTAGAGCTCAGCTTTTGGAGGTGAGCCTTAACAATCCCTACGCTCTAGCTTCCAAGCCACATACCTCCTTAGGTCCCAAGTGAGGTACCCGGGCCTTGCTCCCAACCTAGGGTATTATGAGGAGTCGCAAGGCTTGTTAGAGCCTTATTTAGTGTGTGGTTCGGAGATGCCTAAAGTGTGTCATCAAGCCTCATAGTGCTATGTTTTGGAGATTCCATGGAGGAGTCCCTGTACGGAGGTCCATGAAGCCTTATGCTTCCATGGGAGGAGTCTTGATTCTGGAGGCGCTTGCTTGCCTTACCCACGGTGTATTGGGTCCGCCAGTAATTGCCACGTGGCGATGCTCTTCCGGATACCTCACACCTGTCCATGCTTCTTATGTTCAAGTTTACATTTTTGTCTATCGAATTGTATTGTTTGATTTCAAGTAAGGGGAGAGTACACTTATTCATATTAAGCTCTTACACAACCTCATGACAATTAACAAGGAAGACTCCTCAACTAATTTCTGATTCTTAATGATTAGAATTTGAGTTTTAAAAGCATCAACTAATATGCATTTGGAAGAGGGATACTAGCCATAACCATATCCTATTTTTTAGATTTCCCGTATCACCATATGATATTGTATCCATGTCTCATATACCAATCCGTGTTTCTTAGGTTCTAGTTTACATATTTGTCTATCGTATTGTATCGTTTGGTTTCAAGTAAGGAGAGAATACCCTTATTTATCTCTGAGTCTGGTTATCTTTACCTTCGTATTTACTTGGCAACTTCTGGAAACAAAACCCAAAGTTAAGCTGGTTTTGTAGTTTTTTTTATTTTGCACTTGCTTCTCTTCCCTCTTTGATAGTGTAGGACATCGATACCGTTGGAATCAACTTTTGGGATGGAAACCTTTACGTGGGAGATTATGGTTGAGCTTTGACCTAACTGCAACAGGGAAAACCATTATATGGCTCACTCTGTTGCAGTTAATTTTGGCGGGTAATCTTGGTTTGGTTCGAAGATACAATATACTGGATTACCTTTTGGTTGAAAAACTGCTCCAACAAATTTCCAGAGCACTGTTTATTAGTGCATATTCTTACATTTATTGTAAATTGTGTGTGGTGATATGAAATGGTGAGATGGTGAGAAAATCACTGGTAACATTCTTAATCTTTTGTGCAGAGGGATATGGTTGGAATTGGGGGATCATGGTCCGAATTTATAGATTATCTATTTGCTTCCTTAAAATCTGGTGATGTTAAGCTTCTTCTGGAGGGAGAGTCACAATCACACGGTAATTCTTATTCTAGTAAATATACTATTATTCTAGTAAATATACTATTGTATCAGACATGAACAATGCTGTTTGGATTACCTACTTATCCTTTGAATGATATCACTTTTTGGAAGCAACTGATGTGTGCTTGTTCTTTGTAGTTTGTTCTCTTATTTTCTGAAAATTGGTTCCTTACAAGGACATAATCCTATGTGCTTTGCATATTATTTATATTTCTTTTCTTTTCTTTCTTTCTTTTTGTTTTTCATTTCATTTCTCAATCAGCATGAAGCTGTTTGATCAGCTGAATGAGACGGTTTCTTTTTGCTTTCCAATTCTTTTTATTTGGATATTATTGTTATAATTTTTACAATAAGTATTTCCACCGCCCCGCCTCTCTCTCTCTCTCTCTCTCTCTCTCTCTCTTTCTCTCGCTCTCTCTCTCTCTAGCTATGTAGGATTTATTGCACAAAGTCTCAATGCTCTCAACCATTGGTCGAGTTATCACTATTTTCTTGCATGAACTTTCCTTAGTCGATTCCTCGCTTGTCATAATTGGTTTAATTAATATTTAAAGAAAGGCTTGTCATTTTCTAGTATTTTCAACTGTGTTTTCATGCTTTCTTAGATGCTTATCATGGTTCTTGTATGAGAAATGGTATCTCAACATGATCTATTTTATTTGAGAATCTTGATTGAGATTTGTTGACGTGTTTATTCTTTGCCATACTTTTTTTTTTGAACCTGGAGTTGATTGTAGAGGAGGTAGTGATGATCTTGTTGGTACATGCTTACTCATGCTTGTGGTTTTGTGAGTTGACTTACAAACAGATGTGGTTATTTGGTACTGGAATTCTTGGGTGCCTTATGCGTGACTGCATGTTTACTGGTGATGCAGTTACGCCAAGGTCGGAGGTGATATGTTATGTTAAAGCTGTAACTATTGTTGGCTTATTAAGCTATTATAGTGCTGTGGTAACTATTGTTGTGGTAACTATTGTTGGCTTATTGAGCTATTATTAGTGCTGTGGTGTCTATGACATATCTTGGGTCATGATTTTTCAGTTGCATATGGCCACAGCAGTAATAGTGGCGGTCACCTCTTATTGAATAATTGGTCCTTCTGTTCTTCTTGTGTTTTGCTACTTAGGGTTGATAAATTTTTTGAAGTGATGGTTTTACATATGTGCCTGTGATGTTTCAACTTATCTCATATCCTCAGCACTAGGAAGTCCTTGTGCAACAGTCTTTTGGTGGAAAGAAGTGTATTGTGGTGATAATTCATTAATTTTCACTTGTGTAAAATTTTTTGGCTGTATGTCAAGAATCAAGATACACAATACGACACGGTACGTGATACGTAAAAGTGATTACAGCAATATGCATTAAACAATTGTTCTGATATTGTGTTTCCTGCATTTCAGGTGCTCCATATGCAAAATTGACTGCTCAGAAATCAAAAGGGTTGCCACTAATCTCTATATCCCTTACTAGACTAGAAGATGCTGCTGCTAAAGAGGCTATGGCTAGTCTTTCACTGGATCTTTTTAAAGCATTCAAAAGCATGCATAATCTTCTTATACATGGTTGTTTTCTTGTCTTCACATATTTTGTTAGTTGTTTATTTTCCGCTTTAGTCTATGAAGCATGGTACTTTTAAAACCATATGTTACCCATGCCGTAATGTACTGGGTAGGGGTACTTTGCATGGTACTTCTATACGCGTACCGGGTACATAAAACACGTGCCACAATTTTTCTACATAGCTTTTGAAATGACTTTCTGTTTCTATTCTTAGCATGCTTGTCAAATTTTGGTGTGTTGGAGTTTGTCTCACATCGGTTAATTATCACCTCGAGAACTAGTATATGAGTTTGGGTTGCCTCTCCCTTCATTGCCAATTGGTTTTGAGTTAGATGATTTAGCATGGTATCAGAGCTAGGGTTTCGGAGAATTTTTTCGCCCTTGTTTGTGCCATAAGTGCACGGTTGTTTGTTGTGATCCATGTGTTATGAATCATTTGTTTACCTCTCTACATGCGAGTTGGGGGTCACTTGTGCGGTGGAGTGTTGGAGTTTTGTTCTACATCGGTTAATTATCTCCTCCAAAACTAGTATATGAGCCTGGGCGGCTCCACTCATTGCCAATTGGTATTGAGTTGGATGCTTTAACATGGTGTATATGTTCTTTAGTTTAATGACGGTTAACTGTGATTGTACCTTTAGTTGTGCTTTAAATTATGTTTTTTTATAAGTTCATTCACTTTACTCTTTCCTTTATTTTATGTGCAATTATTAATGAAGTGCATTTGTCTATATAGTGTAAAAATATTTTTTTTTATAGTCATAACCCAGCCGTACCAGTACTAGTACCTGCTCCTTACTTTTATTAGGTTTTGCTGTATTGATGTACCTGTACTTGCACTTTATTTTAGTTAATGAATGTTCTTATCTTTTACTTTTAGTTATGAAACTGAGTTGTTTTTATCATACATTCTTGAATAACGCCCCTCTCTGGTACTTTGGCATGATTTGTTAGCTATAGGACATGTTGCTCATGGTGATTTCGATTTATAAGAGTAGCGTGTGTTTGTCTTCTAATTCCTTACGTGTGAAATCTACTTAGTTCTTAGTTTTTGTTTTGGTAATTTTGAGGGAGAGAAGATTTTCATAATATCTCCATTTTTACAACTTATAAATGAAGTAACTTTACATAAAGATATGTTTTTAAGAACTCAAAGATATTTATTGAGGTGCAGACTTTGCTTAAGTGGGGTTCTATTGTGGTGTCATCTTTTGATTCTCACTTTTGTTCTATCCTTTTCCTTAATTTGGTAAGTCTATTGGAATCTTTGGCTTGGGAAAGTTTTTGGTGTCATCTTTTGATTTTTCACTTTTGTTCTATCCTTTTCCTTTATTTGGTAAGTCTATTGGAATCTTTGGCTTGGGAAAGTTTTTGTTGATGATCCGATGAGTTTCAGACTTGGTTGAGCCTCGAGGCATCGGACTTAGGTTTTGGAAGTGTAATATATTTTTCATTGGGTTGAGTAGTCAATTCTGAAAAATGGTTGGGAACTTGTGGCACAAGCATAAACAGATTTTTTATTTTCCTGGTCATGTTAATGGAAAGATGGTTGGGGGGAGCTTCATAGATTCGTCTTAGCCCTTGTTTCGTACTGCACCAGGAGAGAGTTTCATAAAAAAGTCTTCTCAAAAGGGGGACACTTCATTTAAAGCCTTCGAGATAGTTTTTGCATAAATGTGTGACACTAGTTAAACGGGCACTTTGGACAACAAAAGAGAACTTACATAGAGAGGCCACAAGGATGAGTAAAATTTTGAAGCATCTGTTATAATATTTTTGATGTGCAGTCCATGTACCTGAAATCTCAAGGTCATACCTGTATCTGGAAGAGAAGAATCTAATTGTCCACAAAAACAAAAAGTCAGTTTATGCTTCCTATGCTTGTCACCTAGCTGAATTGTGCACCAAAATATTGCCGTTTAATGTAAGAAAATTACATTTCTTTACTCAAACCTCTTATATCTCCTCGACTTCTGCCGTCTTTTTCAGCAATCCTTTTAAGTGAAAGGATTTTTGGCTACTTCATGGGGAAAATTTGCTCATATTTTGTTATATAGCTTAGCTTCCCGTATGGCAGAAATGCATAACATACCATAAATGTTGCTATTGCATGTTTGATGATTATTTTATCATTCATCAAGGGGAAAAGGCTGCACTTGCGGCAAGGCTGAGAAAAATACATGCATCTTTTGTGTTGTGGAAACCCAATAATGTTTTTTCCTCGACTGTTTCTTTTATTTGCACTTTATTATCGGGTGTACTCTATTCCCATTTTTTTTTTTTTTGATGAGGTTAGGCTGATTGGGATCGCACTATGTGGAATTAACTGTAAGTCTGTCCTTGATTATGTCTTCAGAGCAAGAGCAGTGTTGTCAGCTGACGAAAGTAATATCAGCTGAACAGGTACCGATACTATTTGCTAGCGTTTCATATTTAAGCACTGCAGAGTCTGAGGGTCCCAAATTTATTTACATTTTGGTTCTGTTCACTTGTCAAGAAATTAGTGCAGGAAAATTATTCCCAAGAAAATTATAGTGAAGGAGGTAAACTAAAATGGAAAGTATTTTCCACATGTGTTCATTTAATATAAGAAATTTAGGTGAAAGTTGAAAAGTATTTTTTAAATTGCATAAAAACTAGTGTAGAAACAAGATTCCTGCATCATCTTGTGTTTTTTGCAGGATAAGTATGCCATCCTGGAAGGAAAATTAGAGACATGGGTCCTAAAACTTTCCTAAGAGTTGATCACATTAAAAATGCCGGAAAGTTAAATATTCATGTACTTTGCATTCCTTTCCCTGCGACTGAACGAGACCTTTAGATGTACATGTATCTTCAACTATCAGCTTTTAACATTTGTCGGTGTCGTCACTGATCTGTAACTGACAGTATACATACAGTACTCTCACAGAAGTAAAGTTGCTGCCACCTGCATATGATAAACAATCAATGATCAACCAGGAACTACCTTGACAACCCTGCTCACTCCTTTGCATATTCCCGAAGAATCTTATTTATTCATTTAGCTACCCTTAAACATGATTATTTTCTGGGTCTTTTACTGCACACGTTACTGTGTTAAATATTTTAACCATGGACTTTCAAATGAAAATTGAAAAACCTTTCCTTATTTTCCCGAGAAGTTCCAATGGACTCAACACCAAAGCAAAATAAGCGTTTGGTGCTAATAGTTGTTGGATAAACACATGATACTATCATGGGAAAATATCAATAACCTTTCGAGAGGATGTCTTCAGCTGAAAAAAGTATAGATACATTGTTGCGTCCGGTAACTCTTAAGTTTGGGTTTGTGTGTTTTGTAACAAGAAAGCCATTGTTAATAAGTATTTAGAACTTTTGACAAAAAAAAAAAAAAAAAAACCCATTTAGAACAAATTATTTGGTGAAATTATGATTGTCAAAATATTTCTTTCCCGATCAGAATCATCAGATATCTTTCTCGCTGTTTGAAGGAAATGACTTTCATGTAGGATGAAATTTAGCGTAAGGCGGCTTCATCATCCAAATCAGTAAACTTGATGCTTTTGCTTTGATGATTTTCATGAGTTGACCCTGCCACCGCATTTCAGTCTCAGTTACTTAGTGATATATATATATATGTATATATATATATATATATATATATATATATGATAAGTAAATAATTATATTATCAACGAGGCATTAAGGGAATGCCGCCCACATACAAAAAGAGGCCGAAGACGAAAAGGCCCTATACACCACCGTGTGAATTGAAAAGTACAAACCAATCTAAAAGCTGATCAAGAGATCGATTACACTTTCTTTTCTCCCAGCTATACAAGCTATTGACCAAAAAACTTTTAAGTCTAACCAACGAATTTTCAATTCTTTCAAAACATCTTGAATTTCTCTCTCGCCAAATAATCCACATCAACCAAAGAGGAACCATGGAACTCCGCCTGGTTCGTGCTTAAAGCCTTATCTTTTTTTCCCAGCCGGTCCCAAGCCCGGATAAAGGAGGAAGGTTGTGCGTTAGATAGCTGATAGCCAGCATATAAAAAGCCCGTAAGATCTTTATGACATGAATCCAAATATGATTACGAGTGGCCCTTGACAGAGCTCAATGGAGGAAAATAATTCATGTAGCCGGCCCCAAGTGATTGGGACATAAGGCTCGGTTTGGTTTAGTTTGTAAGCAAAGAGGAACCATGACCCAAACACGCTGTCTGCTCTTCCCAACTCTGATGCCCCTCCACGCGATTAAAAGTTCCACTACATTCCTTGGCATAGCCCATAGGAACCCAAACCATGACAGCACTAAGCACCAAAGCTCCAATGCCACCTCACAATCGCATCCCTTTTGCACATACAACACCAATTAACAATGATTCTCCTCCTTCAAATAAAATTGTCTAGAGTAAGAATCTTGCCTTGGGCCGCACACCACAAAAAAAACTCACTTTCAAAGGCGCCCTAGTTTTCCAAATTGCTTTCCAAGGGAGAGATGTATTACCAAAACCACATAACGACTGGTAAAAGGATTTCACCTCAAACGATCTTGATTTAGACAACTTCCATAGCATCTTGCCCGCCACCCCACCCCCCCACCCATTCCATGAGTATTATATACTCTAGCAAGCAAAGATAACAACTCCTCCCAATCACGAATGTCCCTCCATATCTGACTGTAGCCCCATCACTAACTTGAAGATAATTAGAAATAGATGCCTCCCTGTCACAAGCCAAATTTTAAATACTCGAAAAGGAGTCACGAAGGCTCACGTCCCACAACACACACGATCCCAAAACTTCACCCTTCTCTCATCGCCAATCACCATATGAGTATTCTTTGCAAAGGCATCCCACCCATTCATGATACCCCTCCAAAGTGCCACACCATAGGGCAAGCTCACAGTGAGGGAAGACCGCTCTCCCCATGCACTTCCCTCAATTAATCAGTGATATTGTAATTTGGTTTCTGGGTCTGTGTGAATTGTTCTATTGCATCTCTACTTTTCGCATAACGAAGAGCCAATGAGTCTGATTCTCACCCGAACTTTTTAGTGTGTGGAGACATGCGAGGAAGTGAAGTGAGTTTTGGGGCGTGGTGGTGGTGTTATCATGTAATGCCATCAATTGCTTGCAGTTGTTTGCCATGCATGTATACTGATTCGCTCTTGGTTCTGTTTATATAGTTCTTTTCCCAGTGATGTTCTAATCTGTAGAACTTGTTACTTGTGATGCTATGCAGTGTTCCAGAATTTGTCGTCCCTGCTTTTTATTAATTAAAGAGATGTATGTGAGGAGATGGTTTCTAGTCATGGAAGACTATGGTTACTCTCTTTCTCGAGAGGCTACTCAGACCCCATTGTGACAACTAGGTCATTTGGAAGTAGGGCTTGGCTCATAGTTTTGCTACACAGGGGGAGATAATTTATGATGGTTCTTCCTTCTAATGACCTGTATATCCCTGATTATTTTCTCCCAGATGAAGCAGCATCGCTCCTTATAACCCATAGAAAAGATATGGTTGTGGCCCGTCCCGCGAGTACTCCTTGTACCCCATATAAATGAATATCAAATCAGCAGAATAGGCATTTGTTCCTGGAAAACATTCATTCAAAATGTATATTAACGGGGCTTGGCAGTTCTATTTTTGGATTGGAATGTTTATCTTATGAACACACTGCATGTACAATACTTTTCCATTTCTTAAGTATCCAAAAATTTTCCTTTTATGTAACTTAACCGTTATTTTCATTAGTATTCTTGTTTCTTCAAATAATAAATAAGCTTTTGCTAGTGGAAAACACATGCGCTAGTACGCTCTCTTCATTCACTCCTATATTCGCATGAGTATCTGGTTTGCCCAGCTAAAAATTTGTTGGAGCGATCGATGGGAGTATGCACAATAGATGGAAATCCGGGCATATTAATCTTGATTCCTTGTTACAACAACAACATAATAACATAACCCATCTAGTCCCCAATTATTGAGGGTATGGACAGGGGATGATTGGAGATAGACCTAACCTTTGACAATATATGCACAAAGTGGCTGCTCTCAGAATACCACTGCAACAGTGGTCCCCCTAAACCTCCAAGAACCGAGGAGCTAAAAGGACGTTTTGCTGCAGAATTATGCCCCCAAATCAAAGCCAAATGACATCAGAGAGGGCAGGTCTAGAGACCCAAATCAATTTATGTGCACATTACCATGCTTCTTTCATTGATAGTCCAGAGCATCTGCATGCACATCGAATCTTGATTCCTTGTTAGTTTCTATAATTCTTGCTCAAATGCAATTATGTTTTTGTTTCCATGCTACTTCGTAATTTCTTGGCTCTTTATATATTGATGCAGCTTACGGTCTTATGAATGAGCTCTTTTGGACTTAAAGTTAAAAATGGGGGGTCGATTTGGGCTTTAGTATGAACTATAAACATTATGTTGAAACTTCATAACTCCCAGTGAGCAATTAGCTTTAGTTGTGTCATCTTCCTTGGAAGAACAGCTGGTTCAAGTTCCAATTCTGGCTTGTTTTTTTGTTTTGTTTGATACCTACAAAAGATTAACAATAACAAGCTATATTTACTGCTCGCACCTAAACTCTTGGATGACAAACTCGTCTTTCATAAGTTATATGCTCTTCTTAATTTGACAGGAAAAGAATGAAACTATCCAGAGGCAACGTGATGCAGTGCTATATTCAAACAGGCAGAAGTCGCAGAAGATGAATGACAAATCAAACCCTGGTGCTATGTTGGCTACCGGTGTGCAGGAGTCTCCAGGTTTGTTTGTGTTTTCTTTGTTTTAGATGGATTTGTAGTGCTGCTAACTAGGACGAGTAAAGTTGACACTTCGGGCTAGCAGATAAATTCAATGTGATTTTGCATGTATTTTCTTAAAAATTTCTTCCCTAGAAAGTGGATGCTACGTGATATGAGAACTTGGAATGTGTTTTATGTAATTTGAGTTCAATAAAGAATGAAAATAGGATGGATTGTATGTTGGACATAAGGAATTCTCTAAACTAATTGTGAATTGATCTTTGTTTTGTTATGCCAAAAATATTAATGAAATGAAACAGTTACTACTACCGAAAAGATATTGGCAAACATTCTGAGTATCGTTGTTAGGGATTAAAAGGTGCGCGAGGTTCGATTTCTTTTTAGTTCAATATGGGAAAAATAGTTTTTATTGTTGCTTTCTAAAATATTAAAGCTTGAATTAAAAATAATTAAATAAACCAAACCAAACCGAGCCTTGTGTCCCAATCAATTAGGGTCGGCTACATGAATCCTATTTTTGTATTGAGCTCTGTCCAGAGTGTCCAGAGCTACTTGTTCACTTAGGTTTAGTAAGCCAAATCCTTCTATATCATGGCATCCAAAGTCAGTTTAGGTCTTCCTTTTCTCCTAGCCCTACGATCGATTCCTATCATGTCACTCTTCTTGACTACTGTGTTTGCAGATCTACGGTAAATGTCCAAACCACCTTAATATATTTTCTCTCAACTTATCGTGTATGGGTACAACTCCTACCATCTCAAGAATAGTTTCGTTTCTAATTCTATCTCTCCTAGTTTTATTGCACATCCATCCTCCATTTAATTTTAAAAAAATGTGAGGAAATTGATATAGGAGAAAGTAGAAAGTATAGGGTTTTGAATCTACCCGACTCCTCGTAATGGAATATATGCAATGTTAACAATTTGAAACAAACTGGACACCGTAGGATTTGCGGGCCAACAAGAAATCTCCTAACAATAGTCGTGAATCACTGAACGGCATGTGATATCGTCGCCTAGCACGAATTGTCTTACTTGTACGATCCATCTCTAAGGCACGGATCGTCTAATAGCTCGGAGCGTCTTACAAAGTATATTAAACTTTATGGAAGTAAATTTATTTGAAGGTTAGTATGGCATATTAATTACAGATTGTGACTTGCTGCGATGGCAAGTGCTATCCTGGCCCCAGTGTTATGGCATGGGTTCAAGTCATGCAAATCCACCTCTTCACAATTGGGGTAAGGCTGCCTGACTCCTAAGTCTGCTTGACCCAGTTGTCAGTGGGGGAGCCTCACGCACTAGATACGACATGACGTACTAATTTCATGCGTGGTGTGTTGATTTTTTTATTTTTTTTGACGAACAAGATCATCCCATTTATATTAAAATGAAAAGTGTACAACTACAATGACAGAAAATAAATGTATTAGCTACACCTTTCATATTTTATCTGTCTTAAAAGACTTTTCACCTTTCATATTCCTCTGCAAAGCTTTAGTTTGTCATAAGGTTCCTCCTTATGCTTGTCAGTGGATTTTAGCGTTTGCTAAAATGCCCTTGCTGGAGAATGATTTTATTTTGAGAGTGAAGGGATTGATTTGGCTCGCACATTGGGAGTTTTGTATGAAGCCTTTTCTTAAGGAATCTTTTACCTTGACCTCCATGGACACCACACAAGTGAAGAGAGTAAACTGCGTGAAGTGCTAGTCTATGTCCACCCCGTTTCCTGTTTCCTGTTTCTGTTTGCACGTTTAATAGTTTGTCTGCACCTTTCATTATCGTCTCCCATTAACCAAGGATTTGGCGCACTCTATCTGTTTCCAGTCCTACCGATTCTGTCAAATCTTTTACATCCATCAAACTCTTAAGCACTTGATCCTGCTAAAATTTCGTTGTTTCAACCTTTTGCGAACAGCTCTAATGAAGTATGTTATTATGACATTGCAGACAAGTTGGCTGCTCAAAATAAGGCCTCAAGTAAAGTCGCCAAGCGCGTTGTACCGGCATATCGCAGGTTATTTAGTATTTCACAAGTTATTTCAGTTTCACCATACCTTGCAATTTTGCTACTAACATAATAACTTTTTGGCAGGGCAAAAGTGAGAGGAGTTCTTTTGCAGGATACTGACGATACCGGGGACAACTAGAATGTATTTGGCACCGTCTTTACACTCGCATGAAAGATATGTAGCATGAAATGTACAGGCAAAGGTCTGTTGTGAGTTTGGTTTGTAACTCACCCTTCAGACACTACTACGACAGGTAATTGTAATTGTAGGCATACACAAGATGTAGGTCTTGTTTTGTTACCAAAAGAAAAATGTATCAGTATAGAGTGATGAGATTTGTGGCCATCGATTATTTTAATTGATAACCTGGAGACCACGAGATCCTATTTTACCCTTCCCAAGTGTTGCACAAATGTATTATTCCAGATGAGTCCATCTTATTGTTTGGGAGCCCTTATTTTGCATCGTGAGGTTTTTCATTTTTGGGAGCTAATTCTAGATTGCATTTTGTCAAAATGCATTCTTAAAAACTAATTGGAGAATACAGGATCCAAAAATCACCTCTGGATGAGCTTTTTGGATTCAAATTATTTTTCCACTCACAAAACATGACAAAATGGATTTTGAAAATGAACTTGAGAATGCGGAACCCACAATTATCTGTGGAGGATCCTTTTGGATTTTGATTTACTTTCATTTGCAAAACCCTTTGGCAAAATCTATTCTTCACATAATCCAAATACTTTTGCAGATTCTCTATACAATCCCAAAATCTTTGATCTGCGATGCACAGTCTAGATTTTAAATAATTATTGGCTCCCAAACATCCCTCTCTATCTTGTCCGGCCGTTTGGATTTAAAAGTTTTGGATAGATGTGCAAGTAAATCGAAAAAGTAAATGAGAAAAAAGTAAACAATGCTATAAAATTTCTTTCCTTTCCTTTTATCTACAGAATTCTGGACTCAATTAGCAGACTTGTTTTTGACTTCATTACTCTATTAATTGAATCTTGCACTTTAAAAAATTTATTCTCAAAACGTTAACTCAGAGTTTGCCAAATATGCTTTTGTAGAACGCATTTGTTCTTTACTAAACAAAACATAGTGCTCTCCATTAGTTAAGTGGCAATTGTGTCTGAAAAGCACACGTTTATACAAAGCATATCAAATACACCTTTAAAACAACGCACGATTTTTTCAGCCTTGAGAAAATTTTCATTCAGTTCATTAACTGTTGGTTCGATGGAATTTTTGTGTGGCAAAAGTTGAACTTTATAGATAGCTAAAAGAGTTCTTACAAGAGATACAAATACAGCCCCAACACTAATAACAACAAAAGAAATTACATCACGCATAAAATAAGCGACGACAAAAAAAAAAAAAAAAAAAAAACCTATGAAGCTAGTCATGCAAAGCATTCATTATGGAATCATCTGTATGCAGTCAAATGGATAGGTAAAATCTAGTGGATTTTGAAGAAGCTGCAAATCTCGCTAAAACACAGGCTTGACGAAAATTGGAGCGCTGGTTTAGAGAAATCCTCCATAGGTGGATAACGGAGTCCAAAGACGTCATAGTCATGACATGACCATAGACAAAGTTAATTACTTCTGACGAATAGTTAAGGGTGGCAAATTGAACCCAGACCCATTAACAAACTCATACCCGTCAACTAAAAAACAGACCCAACCCAACCCATTATTAATTGGGTCTTAATTGGGCATTAATTGGGTTAACTTAAATGACCCAATGGGTCATGAAAATAACCTACCAAAAAAATAAACTTGAACGGCAGAATGGAGTCTGCCCGACGGTAGGGCTGCAAACGAGCCGAGTCAAGCCGAGTTTTGCCTTGCTCGAGCTCGGCTCGCCTTAGTTTTCCCCAGCTCGAGCTCGGCTCGAGCTCGAATTGAGCTGAAATATGTGAGCTCGAACTCGGCTAGAATATATATTCAAAAGCTTGAGCTCGGCTCGGCTCGGCTCGAATGACTCGTTCGGTACATGTATGGGTATTGGTATATGTATATGTATGTGTATATATATATATGTATATGTAAGCTCAAGCTCGGCTCGAATGGCTCGTTTGGTATATGTACTTACTGTATATGGCAGCTCGCGAGCTCAACGAGCCGAGCATCAAGTGGCTCGAGCTCGGCTCGTTTATGAAACGAGCTGAAAATGGTGGCTCGAGCTCGTTCGTTTACTTGATGAACCGAGCTCGAACGAGCCGTTAGCGAGCCGAGTCACGAGCCACTCGCGAGCGGCTCGGTTCGTTTGCAGCCCTACCCGACGGAATCCATGGCTTTCACGTACTCCTTTGTCCAGGAATGAAAAGATTCTCCCATGGGAAGGAGTTCTCTCTCTTTCTCTCTCTATCTCTCTCTCTAGCGTTTATTCAATTCTTCTGTGCTAAATCACTCTCGTCCAAATATATTGTGGATGATATTAAAAATCAATTGTGACTGGTAACAATTATTTTTGACTAGTCAAAAGTGAAAACACATCTCATCCATTGATTGCGCGAATGGACTGGTGAAATTGGGCGTATTTACGGCTCCGCTATGAATTAAGTTTCTCTCGTTGTATTTAGTCCCGCATAGAATTTGGATTAAAAAGTTAAGTGACTTATTTTTTTTGTCCTTATTCAAATCTTTTTTGCATTTTTTTTGTTTTGCGTCAAACTTTTGGGACTTATTGATTCGTTTCAACGAGAGGAATCGGAAAAGTAAAAAAATTTGATCGAAACTTATAATTTTTTGAATAAAGACAAAAATAAATCAATAAGACAAAAAAAAGAATACTTATTCTTGTCTTTTTGAAAAAAATTATGAGTTTCGATCATAATTTTTTACTTTTTCGATTTTTCTCAATGAGACCAATCACTAAGTTACAAAAGTTTGTCGCAAAACTATCAAATACGAAAAACATTTGAATAAAGACAAAAAAAGATATATGCATCTCGCAACGGGCTAGTTTTGATTCTGATCGAATGGAAAATTCAACTTATGAATGGAAAGTTGGCTTGTTCGTGGCTTGTTTTTTTGTCCCTATTCAAATTTTTTTGTATTTGTTTGTTTTTCATTAATTTTTTTTGTAGATTATTGTTTCGACATGACAGGAGGAATCTAAAATGTAAAAATTATGATCAAAACCTAATTTTTTTGAATGACGACAAAAATAAGCCATTTTTTTTTTGTCTTTATTCAAAAAAATATGAATTTCGATCGTAATTTTTTACTTTTAGATTTTTCTCGTCATGACAAAGCAATATTCCTCAAAAATTTGAAAAAAAACTAACAAATGCAAAAAATATTTGAATAAAGACAAAAAAAAAGCCACTTGGATACGTTGCGATTCGGTAATTAAGAGCGACCAATATGGTAATTAAGTGTACATGGGTAATTTGGTCATTTTGTAGTAGAGGGATAGTATGGTAATTTTAGTGTACATGGTATTTTAGTCCTTTAAATTTATAGGGGTAATATGGTCATTTTAGTGTACATATGTATTTTAGTCATTTTAGCCTTTTAGTATATAATATGTAATTGGGTTAATGGGCAGGTCGGGTTTGTTTTTAAATAAATAGGTTGGGTTGGGTATGGATAATTAGACTCATAATTAATGGATCTAAATGAGTCAATGACCCATTAAAGACTCAACCCACCCGCAACTTACCTATTTTGACCCAAATCAGCCCATTTAACACCCCTACGACTAGTCAATCCTACCAAGTTATCTAGCGGGAGGGGAGTATTAGTTATGAAATTCTCCCTCTGGATTGAGAGTTTTTAACCTCCTCTTGTGGGGGTGTTTTGATCACGCGATGGCGTTGAGATAAACCTCTTGACGGCAATAGGGCTGAAATAGGAGGTTTCTAATAAGGGCCTAGGTTTTTAGTAAGATCTCAGAAGAAATTGTCATTGGTCATGATCTCGACATAGTAATATCTCACTTTGAGGTTTCAGATAGAGTTAAACTTGGACCTCGTGTTGGTTAGGGGCGGCATAGCAATATCTATCTCATTCCGAGGTTTTCAATTTAGGTTGCGTGAGTTGTCGGTTGAAATCCTTGATACGTAAAGCACTCGGGGGACAATCTTTAGCGAGGGATAAGATCACGCCTACGGGTGGATTCATGTCTTTTCTGACCCGTTCGGCATTTTTCCTTTGCGCGTAGGAATGCTAAAAGTTTGTAAGTCCATCACCTAGCTAATCTCTTTAATTAGTTTCCTAGTAATATGGGTCTAATGTTTCACCGGTTGAGGATCATATTTAGGCCATATGTATTGATCTAGATTATTATTAACGAAATACTGCAAAAAAAAAAAAAAAAAACCTCATAAGAACAAAGATATGACGGAGAGGGGACAGGAAATGTTATAATATACACCCGTATTTAGGTGTGTAGGAAAATCTCGAATTTGGATAAAAAAAAATTGCCTGCTTAGTTTGAGTTTATCTATGTGCTTATGCACTTAGGCATGTTTTTTCCGATCTATCTGTTGTGCTTGCTTTCCTGGGTCTCCAAGATCCTTTCACTGACTTCCCCACGCAGTTCTTCTGAATTTTGAATAGTATTGAAGATCCTCTGTTTTCGATTATCTAATTTGTTCATCGACTTATTATATTTTAGTATTGCTAATGAGCAATATATATTTATTTATATACAATAGGTCCCATTTGGCTTGGTTCTCTTTGAGATGAGAAATGACCTACTTAACTCAATGGTTAGAGTATCCATAATGGCATAACTAAAAGTACTAAGTTTTAAAGTTAATAATATTAGTGTAAAATATGACTCACAATACTATAATCAAACTTATCAACCTCTTTAGAAATAATCAAATTTTAGATTTTGGATAACCAAAACTAGCCACCTTTTGCTAGCAAATTTAATGAACCTCACATTCTCAATCAAATATACACATTAGTGCAAAAAAATGTTCTATCTCTTCTCTCTCTCTCTCTCTTCAACGATGTTTTCAAAAAAAATATTTTAATTAAAACTTTTTTTAAAAAAAATTGTTTTCTCCCCCAAATTTTTTTAAACTATTTTTAAAAAACATTTTTATGCAAAAAAAAAAATTTTTTTTTAAATTGTTTTGTATAAGAATTTTTTTTTAAAACCTTTTTTTATATAAAAACTATTTATTTCAAAAACCGTATTTACACAAGAGCTGTTTTTCTTAAAACTAAGAGCTGTTTTTCTTAAAACTGTTTTTATTTTTTTAAAAAATTTAAAAAAAGTTCAAAAATTATTTTATATTCCTAATAAATAGTGTTTATTAGTCTCCAAATTATTTTTGGAAAAACTATTTATATGTTCAAAGTTATTAATATTTTTATAATTTAAAAAGGTGATGTGGCAATTTTTGGTTATTCAATTTCGATTATGTCATTATGGATTTCTACATTGCTAACATTAACAATCTCTTAAATGGATAATCAAAAGTTGATGTGGCAACTTTTGGTTATCCATATTTGATTATAGCATTGTGGATACTCTTAGAGCTATCCACCCCCAAAATGTTACGATTCATAGAAAAAAAATGTTATGAATCATATTGTTGAAAAGTTACAATTTTAATATTAAAGTTACGAAATGCAGTCCTAGTGAAAATGTTACGAATCCTATTGTTGAAAAGTTACGAGTGTTATAACAAAAATTACGAAGCACACCAAAATATTCCAAATGAATTATACAATAGATCCATATGGTACACACTTTTAAGGGGGTGTATTGTAGACATTCTTGTAACTGAAACATGGAAACCAAAAATCAAGGAGAAAGATAAGGGGAAAAGGCCATTGGAAAAGAAATTGTTCATGAATCATGACTTCATGCGGTATCCAAGGAGGAAAATCTAAACCGTTATCAACTTTATTTGTCCAAAGTAGTTATACGTTTGCAATCAACTCTTATATACATAGCGCGGTACCCACAACCAGTGTTTCCACAGAAGGAAAGAGAGACGAAAGCAAAGAGAAGCTGTTAAAAAAACAAAACAGATTAAAAAAAAAAAAAGAAGGGAAATGGGAGCCCCAGATTCGCAGCCGGTCTACACGATGATCATCAGTTTGATAACTGTCATTTTCTCCTGTGGATTTAACGACGGAGTAGTTGCACTGGTTATGGGAACATCACCACCAGTTTCACCACCATCAGGGCCGGAAAAACAGTTTACAGCCTTGTTTGCTTTCGGAGATTCAATAACTGATAATGGGAATAACAACTACTTCCTCGGCTCTTTAGCCAAAGCCAATTACGTGCCTTACGGTGTTGATTTCGAAGAAGGACCTTCCGGGAGATTCTCTAACGGGAGAACCTGCCTTGACTATATTGGTAATCACTATGTACACTGCTTGCTTTTTCTTCGTTTTTTTTTTTTTTTTTTGGGTAATGCAGGATTTTTCAGACCAACTTGCGTGTACCTCGGACTAATCGATCCTTACTGTCCCTCCCACAGTCATTTCCTCTGTCCGCACACGCTTATGCATGAAGTGTGGTGGTCCCAAGAAAACATCTAGTGCAATATGTATTTGGGACTTTTTTAAGGTTTAAAACTTTGCTATCTAACTCTTTTACCCCAGCTTAAATTAGGGTGTGTTCCACTAACTAAAATAAATAATTATTTTTTAAATAAGTGTTTATTTTTTGAGTTAAAGGTGATATGTTATGAGAGAATGACCTATCTCGTAAACAGGTAAATAAGAAACACCCCCCCCCCCCCCCCCCCACGGGAAGGAAATTTAAAACGGGACTTCTCACAAAATAGAGCATTGAAGTGCGATGCATGAGATGATAGAGAATTAAGGTACGTTGACGCAATGGAATTCACGACAGACTAGTTAGCATACTAGTCTAAACGAGATAAACAACTCGTCGCAACGAGCAAATCTTGCACACAATAAAGAAAGAGAAAATCTCTGCAATATTATTAATAAAAGCTGCATAATTGAATAGGTTACAAACCTTTATATAGGCCGAAACCCTAGAGACCCTAAAAATAAACTTGGAAAATAAAAAAGTCCCAGAATTTGGGGCTTTTCCCAAAACTGAAAACGGAAAGAAAAACAAGACTTTTCAAAAAGAATCAACTTAAAAGGAATTACGGTCTAAGAGATATTAATAAAACAAATATTTTTTAAAACGGTAAAATAATACAATTGAAAGCCTAAACGAAGAAATTAGGCCGAAAAACACCATTGATCATCTACCCTAGAGTATGAACTGGAGCACGAAAATAAGTTAACCCACCAAGTTTGGGCCTATTCCGAGCTCGTCCGAATTTTGCCAATTTGGATAATCCGAAATTAAACACCGTTTGGGCTTCCGGGGCTTGGCTCGATCCAGTTAATCATGAAATTGGGCCTCCACGTGTTCTACATCATACGTCGTATGGATACTAGAAATTGCCCGTGCCTGAAGGCACGGCGCAACACGTTTTTTGAACACGATTAAAATGGAGTATCGAGGAGAGTGTAATTTTCTTTCTTGGTTGGGGAGTGTGTAATTTTGGCCAAAATAAAATGGTCAAAATAAAAGTTACAGATAGAAATGAACATAGCATAGACAGGAATCAAAATGCACGCTCCCTTTCTCTACTTTGAAATGAGAAACAAATCCTCTGTGTCTAATTAACCAAAAGAAAAAAAACATTGTCCAACCCCAATCATTTCAGGAAGGAAAAAAATTGTTAATAGGAAAGAGTACATACGAAAGAAAGTTATTTGATGTGACCGTAAATAGAAACTAAAATCAATGCCTTCAAAAAGGGAGACAAATGAGGAGTTGAGCCGCTCTATCCTGGTGGACTGTGCAATCGCCATATTCGTGACTTAATCCCATACAGCAACTTGCCCTCCCCCACTTCAACATGAAGAGAAAGCTAAGGTCCTTCAAAATGCCAATCAATAAGTAGTCATACGTCTAAGGCAACATACTTGAAGATCCCCAAAAAAGGTGAGAGACTTTACTATAAAAGGTGAGATAGTTTACAAAAGTAAATGACTGCAACAAATGAAATTACCTTACCACCATTAATGGCTCTCCAGATATATAAACCATCATTCACACACAATCTAAAATCTGGGCACCACATAATTAGTTGATTGACGGTAAAAAAACCTTCAATCACTGCATTGATTTAACTTCTCTCCAATATTATCAATCATTAGGAAGATGGTAAAAAATTGCAAAAACTATAGCGTTACTCAGGCAACTCGAACTTAAAGTCCCCTAATCCGGAAGGGATTTTATAGCTTACATTTGCATTTAATTTGTCAACGCCAGAATATAAATGCCCAAAACCTAGCTTTCCAATAAAAAGCCTAACTTGAATACAATATTTTTTTAAAAGTTAAATTAGATCCAAGATCGGAGTAGCCAAAATGCAAAGTATTTATCAAAATCCAAGTCAATATCGAAGAATTTGTTATTCAATATGATTTCGAGTGTCCTTATTTAGGTGTGAGCAAACAAATCGTGCCTAACAATATATAAACACAACATCGTAGGTCAGAATCTCAATGAATGTGACATTATAGAGTATACAAACGTAATATCATAGCTCGGTAGCCCCCTCAAATGTGCATAGAGAGACTCTTATACATAGAAGAAGAGTACAGAAATAAAAAAAATATGATCCATTACCGTATTATATGTTTAGCAGCTATTGCTACATGGCATTAAACTGATTGTACTCTTTGCACTTTAAAACACCAGGTTGAGAAGACAACCACCTATTTAGACTTCCCACATAATCTACAGTTAGCATGGTGTTTTTGCCATGGATTGCCAACTGTCAAAAAAGGTGACATTTTTTAAAGGAGGACTCCAACAAAATGAGTTTGTAAAAACGATGGAAAGAAATATTAAAAATACCTACAGTAATAAATTACACACAAAAAGAAAAGAGATATAAAACATTGGCCTTCTCTCATACTGAACAATCAATTGTATTTCAAAATTGTTGGCTACTAAATGCATATATGGTTGAGCAATTGGGATTGTAGCAAAAAACCCAAAAAAATAGGCATTACGCTAACTCCATTAGTATGACTTTATCTTACCCATGCCTAAGACACTCCCACAGAAATTACCTCTATGATTCCTTGGAGTGTGATAAACCCTTGCCGGAAAACAAACTTAGTCGCATGGCTAGGCACTTACGACAACTATGATTCCATTAGAAGGTTCTTTTGCTGCAACTTCACAATTAACATCTCCTTTGACAAAAAAGATTAGTTCCTAATCCTTGGAATTTAGAACTAATTGAATTATAATATGAACCCCAACCAAACGAATCCTAATCTAGCAAAGCAACAATCATAATCTGCAAGCTACTAACACAACCAAGAATGTGGCTTGACCATGAGGAAGAGACATATTTGACTCACACAACCAAGAATGTGAGGGGAGAGGGCTATGATTGGGCTGGTACTACACACAATCTTCAATTTTGAGATTGCAATACATCTTCAGTTCAGAAAATGGCCCAAGAAAAATTTGACTTGCATTTCAGCGAACACTTCACGGTCATTATTCAAATAGCCACATACTTTAAAGGGAACACACCTCTGCTAGATTCGAACTATGTGCAAAAGCTGGAGAGGGGCAAGGGGGTCTCGATTGTGGCAAGTTGTTCACCATCGGCGATTACAAACATTCTCCAAGGACTGGAGTGCTTGAAATGGGGGTCTAGGTCAAGGTCGGGTCGTGAGTGGTGGTCCATTAGTTTTTTTTTTTTTTTTTGAGTTGGACTGCACACAGAGAACTGGACGGAAAAAAAAGTGCAATCTAAAATGTGAACAAAGAGAACTGAAAAAAAAGAGAACTTACCCCTACAACAATGCATGCTACATTTTAGACAAACACTGGCCACCAAAAATCCAAATCCAACATTTGTCCAATCCAAGCTATCTCCATCCTCGAAGCCACCAAAAACACCTTCGAATCTTAAACCTGTTAAGCCCATAGTTAGAAAAATGTTGTATTCCTTTTATCTGAGCAAGAAAAATGAAATATAATAGTGGGAACAGAGTACTTGGATTTACAGCTTGGGGTTAAAAAAATTAGTTTCAGTATTAAAGGATAACATGTAGGGAGAGTAGAGAAGAGCAAACATATTTTGTCAATGGTGATCTTCAGGGTCATGGAAGATATGAAGCGGGCACATGGTGACTCCTTCATGCCTGATAAATGGAAAACGGAGAAAGAAAGTTGCAATAAATCATAAAAAACGAATTATTGAGGGTGGGAGACAATATGTAAGTCTTTGGAAATAAATCATACCAATAATACAACAACCTTCCCTATCTGCCGTGGAAACCAAAGAGATAAGAGGAGAAGAGACGGACGGGAGAGAGGGGGAGAGAAAATGAGCAGCAAAAGGGGAAAGTAACAGAGAAACCATATTATGTCTCATTTTTTGGTAATAGCCACTGAGAAAGGAAAAAATGGTGAAAATGAGAGAGCGGTAAGGAAGAGTTTTTCAAAAAAATTATATGATGAATGATAATTGTAGGATGGACTGAATCTCACCCCTCAAACCTTTTACTCTCCTCTTTAGGGTTTATTGTCCGTATTTACTGAACATTGTCTTTGGGAGAGAATCACGGCCATAGGGTCAAATTAGAAATTTAATCTCAGCCAAATTAGATGCTGATTCCATATGAACTCTCCATTTACTTCTTTGTGTTATTCCAGAAAATGCAAGGTATTTACCAAAATATCAAGGGTTGAATGAAGGGTGGAGATTTGTGCAGGAAAATGTGTGTTAAGCCAACGGTCAAAATTTATGTAGAAAAAATGTGTGAGCCACCACACCGTCGCGAATTGTAGGAAAGAAGAGAGAATCTCAGTAAATTATATATTTTCCAAAACTGAAAAAATAATTACTACCAATTCATTACCAAAAACTGATATTCTTGAATTTTTTTTGGGCGACATGCGTAATTGATGGGTTAGCTCTTGGAAGAAATCCTAGCTCTTGGATTGTTACGAGTGAGAGAATCTCAGCAAATTATATATTTTCCATAACTAAAAAAATAATTACTACCAAAACTGAAAAAATAATTACTACCATTTATTCCAAAAAATGCAAAGTATTTACAAAAATGCCAAGGTTTAATAGATGGTGGAGATTTATGCAGAAAAATGTGTCCTAAAACAAACGGCCAAGATTTATGTAGGGAAAATGCGTGGGCCACCACACCGTCGCGAATTGTATTATAGATGTCTATTGTAAATCAGTAGATATTGTAGTTGAGAGGAGTGATATGATCATGTGAAGAGATCTACCAAATTGGCTTTAGAATCAATAGGTCGAAAATATCTAAGTTTGTTGGGTATTATGAAATACGATGTCATTGACGACAAAGCTCAATGAAGAAAAATGATTTATGTAACCGACCCCAATTGATTGAAATTTAAGTTTCAGTTTGGTTTGCTTTGGTTTTCTTACGTGCAAATTGGACTTGTGGGCTTTATTGGCTTCATGTTAGATCCATTCGTAATACTATTGTACTCCCTTTATCCCAGTTTAAATGTCTCCTACAAAAATTCGTGTATTTTCGAACTCTAACAAAAATATTTTATATATTATTTTTTTAATTTGAAGTAAAAAATTAATATTAAAATTTTTAATTTGGTGTAAAAAAAAGTAATATATAGCAATATATTTTTTGGAGGTTTGATAATGCACAAATTCCCTCAAGGGACATTTAAACTGCGACGGGGGAGTATATGTTCCTTTGTGCATCGTATATCATCAGTTTATACTTTATACTAACTCTTGTATTGTTGGGCTTTGTAGGGGACTTGATAGGCATTCCAAATCTTCCAGCTTTTGCAAATCCTTCAGCTACAGGAAGAAATATTCTGAGGGGAGTAAATTATGCTTCCGCCGCGGCCGGGATTCTGGATGAGACTGGACAAAATCTAGTAAAATTCCCCAAATTATTTTTACAAAAACTTTACGGGACGGTTCCGCGGACAATCAATTAAACACCTAAAAGAACACCCTAAATCTCAATCTCATGGTTCCTGATCAAATTTTTATGATCCGAACCGTTCAATATGTGCAGAATATGATTTTAAGGGTGCCCGCGAGAATTAGCAAAAAATATGACCGGAAAGTGCTTATTTTGAGCTGTTTTTATTTGAATCATTCATCAAATCTAAGCTAAAAACTGCTCAGACCAAGTTCTTCCTGTTCTTTTTTTTTGCTAATTTCAATTGAGTACCCTTAAAATTATGTTCTGATCACATTGAGCGACTCGGATCATTAAATTTGATCGGGAACTATAAGGTTTTTTTAGGTGTCTAATTAGTTGTCATCAGAACCGCCCCGAAAACCTTAAGTTCATTTCTTTTGCGAGTTTTTGTTATTATATGTACTGTTATGATCTTGTGATGATGGTCGTCGATGCTGCCTGCAGGGCCAGCGATTCAGTTTAAGCCAACAAGTTGAGAACTTTGAGAAAACCTTGAACCAGTTGAGGAACAATATGAACATGAGCGATGAAGAAATAAGCCATTACTTGTCAAAGGCATTAGTGGTGATGACACTCGGTAGCAATGACTACATCAACAACTATCTTATTCCTTCCATGTATCCCACCAGCTTCATGTACAACCCTAAAGACTATGCAGATCTTCTCATCCAACGTTACGCAAGGCAGATACTAGTAAGACTCAATCGTATCTTTGTTGACTGTTCATTCACTTCTTTTGGAGCATATCGGGGTTTTAATCGCGATATCGAGAAACATAATGGTATCAGAGGTCCAAAATTCTTTATGTAGCGGCCAATATGCTACATGACGGCCTTTATTTAAAAAGTAGATGACGAATTTGAGAAACTTATTTTTTTTTCAGTCACTAACTTCCAGAATACGAAAAGTTCTCTCCCTAGCTCACTATTCATTCTTATTCCTCACTGGATTGCCACACAAATTAGCACCAAAAGCACACATCTATTTACAGGCTGACTCTTCAACAAAAATGGGAGGTGATTTGTATCACAAACACTCTTTGTCGCTTAATGTTTTCGTGAAAATATGGACAATTTTGTTATAGGCCTTGCAAGAGAACCACTTCCTTCTTCTTTATGGGCTCCTAGGGACACTAACACGCGGATAAAAGTGACCCTTTGCCCCTCTGCCCGCCTCCTGGTACCTCAGTGGGTCAGGTCGCTTGTATCAATCCCATGACCAAGTTTTTAACTAGTGCCAAATAAGTATTGAACTATCATGGTACAGGTATTTTAATTGTCAGTAAATTGGTTACCTGATACATAGTTGTATAGTTGTATCATCGGTCCCAACGAGTATCATGAGACGGCTATTTGCCTGTCAAGGGGCAACAATTTGGCATCTTGGGGCGCTAGACCTTGCAGAATCACATGAAAGTGTGCACATTCTATGTGAAGACTGCATGCACTCATCCCTACAGAGTAATAGTGTGAATCCCGTCCCGGATAAAAGCAGTGTTACTAGCACATCATTCGCAGTGATTTTTTTCTCGTAAACTTCTAGGAAATATATGTCCATCGTATTGCTCTTCATGGATCTTTATATAAAAAAAAGTGAAAGGACCGGTAAACTTATGGAAATTCTTAATTTGTTGCAGGCAATGCGTGGTTTAGGGTTGAGGAAATTCTTTTTTGGAGGAATCGGCCCCCTTGGCTGCATTCCAAATCAAATAGCAACCGGTCTTGCACCCACTGGAAAGTGTGTATCTTTTGTGAATGATTTGGTTGGAATGTTCAACACCAGACTAAGAAGTCTTGTTGATCAGCTTAACACTAAGCATCCTGAGGCTGTATTTGTTTATGGTAACACTTACGGAGCTTTTGGTGACATACTTAACAATCCAACTGCTTATGGTAAGAGCTCGATGAGACACCATTTCAAAACAGTCAAAACTTGGAGAAACTTAGTACATTCCTTCCACAATCTAGGTGGAGTTTGGACTGATATAACCACTTTGTTAACACCCTTATTTCAGTTGTTAGTAAAAAAAAACTTAGCTTTCGGTCAAAGTATCTTACTTTTTGTCTTGACGAGATGAATTTTGAAGAGTAAATTTATAAAACAAACATTGAAAGAAGTTTAAGAAAAGTAAATAATCCAAAAAGTTTATTTAATTGTTTTGATAATTAACTAACTAGAGTAGCTGAATGAACTTGATTATTGCAGGATTTAAGGTGATTGATAGAGGGTGCTGTGGTGTTGGGAGAAATGAAGGACAAGTAACATGCCTTCCATTTTCAATTCCATGCAGAGAAAGGAACCAATATATGTTCTGGGATGCCTTCCATCCCACCCAAGCTGCCCATCAAATCCTTGCTCAAAGAGCTTACACTGGCCCACCTTCTGATTGCTACCCAATCAATCTTCAACAAATGGCACTACTTTAATTTAACTCTATCAGGGTATATGTATAACAACCACCACCACCATGACATATATAGTTCCATGCATTCACAGGCAATCACCCTAATTAAGGACTCTTATGCACATCCATCAGTTGCATGCATATGTTAGTAAACTTAATTATGTAAGTTTTCAAGTGCTTAAAGTAATATCAACTACCTAGCCTTATGTATGTGCATGTATCCTTATAGTCTTTTTACGAGGAGCTTGACTTTTTCTTCTTCCGGGGCAAAAAGAAGATATTAAACTCGATAATGGATACATGTAAAATGGTATTACAAATCACGCACCAATAAACTTCCCACATACCATCAGAGTACCCACTTCTTTTGTCTAAGCAAGCCAAGAGATCTGCAGTGGTATCCTTTCTCTCTAGTATACAAATCACCTTGGGTTCCTGGGGTGGGGGGTTGGGGGGCGAGAGAGAAGGGGAGAGAGGGCAGAAAGCAATTCCACTTCCTCTAACTAGCTTTGGGCTTTCTCATGAATCTCATCAAGGGCGGAACCACTTGGAGGCTATATTGGGCTATAACCCATGTGATTTTCCTGAAACCAAAAAAACAAAAAAATTATATGTATAATTTTAGCCCAAATAATTATATAGCCCAATCCATTTTTTCTTTTAGCCAAACCCATCCCACCAACCCATTTTGGCCCAGCCTTTTTAGGGATTGTTTGATAATCTAAATTCAACACTTAAAACTGAATCAATTAAGTAATAATGATTCAGTAGGTTTGATAACAACATTTTACATTACTTAATAAATTAAGTACCACTTAAAATATAGGCTAAAAAGTTGAAAAAAAATTAAGTAGCTTTGAGCTACTTAATTTTGGCTGAATTTTTATGTACTTACATTTAACCATCACACCACTACCACAACCACTCCCACCAACACCTCCACCACTCCACCAACACCACTACCACCACCACCACCACTCCACCACCACCACCACCACCTCCACTACCACCACTACTCCCCACCACATCACCACCACTAGCTCCACCACTCCACCATCACCACCCACACCACTCCACCTCCATCACTCCTCCACCACCACCACCACCACCACCAGCTCCACCACTCCACCACCACCATTACCATCACTACACCACCGCTCCTACCACCAGTTCACCACCTCCCCCACTCCACCACCATCATCACAACCATCACCACCATCGCCACTTCACCACCACTACTCACCACCACTACCATCACTACACCACCACCACCACTCCACCACACCACTCCTCCACCACCACCACTACCAGCACTACACCACCACTCCTACCACCACTCTACCACCTCCACCACTCCACCACCACCACCTCCACCACTCCTCCACCATTATCAGAAGTATATTGTGACTGTTAGTAAATTAAGAGAGAATTGAGACAAAATTAATTTATCATTTTTTTAATTCAGTACTTAATATATTTTATCAAACAACTTTTCAGCTTAAAAATTTCAGCATTCAATTTCCAGTACTTAATTTTTCAGCTTTCAGTTTCAGTTTTATCAAACAGCCCCTAAGTCACTCTCTTTTATCACGGCTATAAACCGTGATTGAAAGAGAGAAACAATCACTGCCTTTTGGCAGTGATTGTTTCTCTTTTATCACAGCTATAAGCCGTGATTGTTTCTCTTAGGCGGGATCATTTCTCTTTTCTGGGTGTGATTATATGTCACTTTAGATCATAATCTACAACTGTGATTGAAAGTTTAAAATAATCACACTATAAACTAAGATGAAAAACCATTGCGCGTGAACTTTTCTTTGTATCTATTAGACCATCTTTTCTTGTCATTAGCAAGTTTCGAACCCACACACCCTTAATTGATTTCCCAAGCCCTTACCACTAAGCTAGCCAAGAACTTCTGTTACAATAGGAAAACAAAAATATTTATACTTACTTCCTAAAGTGAGAACTTTTTTTTTATCCTTAAAATTTGCTGAATTTTTTGAAATGCAATTAACATGATATTAAAATATATAAAAATACATATATAAACATTGTTTAAAAAAAATTTAAAATATGACAACAGATCTTTTGCCAATCAAAAGTTGTTGGTTACCAAAGGATTTTCTGGGGGCAAAAAATTTAGTTTTAGCTAGTAAATTTAGTAGACAATAGTGTTTTTCGTTGTAGTGTGCGCTTTGTATTTTTATGAAAATTATCACGACCTGCAGATTGTAACATTATAGACAAATTTTAGTTTTTTTTTTTATGAACTAACCATTTCACATAGATTTTGTGATTATATTGAACTTCAATTTCAATGGTGGCTTCGCAATTGGATTTTAATCCTTTTCAGACAAGGCTAAGCCATAATAATATAATTGCTTTTTTACCTAATGTGTCAAATGTATATTTGGAAGACATCCACAATAACTAAATTTCACTACTTCAATAAACCATAAAGATTACAGCTCGCCCATGTGAAAATCGGGTGGAACAGTCCGCCCATCGTCGAAGAAACAACTGGGCACTGGTGCAGTTGTGGGATTTGCCGTCTCTCTCTCTCTCTCTCTCTCTCTCTCTCTCTATCTTTTGGGCATGAAGATGAAGATGAAACGTAAAGATTTTTTTGGGATGAGTGTAATTAGAGTTTATCTTCTTACCTTTTGTAAAAAAGAAAAAAAAAACTTTTCAAAGTTTTTAAACGACATCATTTTTCTCACATAACTTTTCAAAGCATGCCTAAATGAGTACTAGCCTGCCCATGTGAAAATTCAGACTGCGTGCCTAAATGGGTAGGCTTTTTATCTCGCCTCAAGAGTGAGATCATTTATCTCTCTCGATTGTGATCTTGCTCTTGTTTGTGTCCTGGTTTCTAGGTTAGTTCTCGTTACCTTCTGCTAGTATTCTCATGGATCTGTCAGTGGATTTTCCTTTTTTAACTTCTGTGATTAGTGCGCCAAACCCTAGTTCTAGCGTTCGTAATTCGAATGGTCAAAGAGAGTTCTTCCGCTATTGGAAACTCAGCAAGTCGTTTGAATGTGATTGATGTTCTTGAATCTGTTACTATTGATAATACTGAGCACCTTGAGATTCAGGCGGATGATTCCCCTACTGTAAGGCAGATTAAAATCTTAAATGCTGAGGTTAGGGCTTTGCGTGCTGAAGTTGAGGAGAAATGGAAATTGTTGGCGTCTAGTTCTGTGCGTACTGACGCTGTGGTCTTGACTACGGGCTCATCTTGGAAGTGTAATGCCCCGAATTTTGGGTACGTTAAAAAAAACATTTTATTGAAATTTCAAAATAGAGTCTAGCTCTTATTACAATATAACTCTTCAAAAGAGTACTTTCATTACAAAAGGAAAGGAAACTAGGGTTTCTTAACTACGGCTCCTCTTGCTTCTCCATCCTAGCCAGCTCCTCGGCTCCGAACGCCTCCAAGGTGTACAGCTTACCCTGTTCATCTACAAAGTCTGACACATTATACCAGCGTCGCCACCGATATAATATGTCAGGGTCACCAAAGGCAACACCATGAGCTACGAAGGCTCAATAGAGTAAACCCTACCCACTAACCCTTAACTTACAAACGAACGATCATAGAAACCAAACTAATAATGATAACACATCCACATTCTCGATTTAACGTTGGTGTCCAAGTTTTTCGTGTTTCTCCTACGCGACTCATCGTAGACCGTGTCAATCATTTTCACTTACAAAACAATCTTTCAAAATCCTTTGCATTGGCTTCGTACCGCGGATAACCAAGCTACACACCTATCCTTTCAAAATCATTTAACATTGGCTCCGTACCGCGGATAACCAAGCCACACACCCAACATTGGTTCCGCCGCGCCGGGTTCCTGAGTATCCTCACAATGGTTCCACCGCGCCGGGTTCCCATTGGCACACATTGCATTGGCTCCTCTCCGCGGATAACCAAGCTATACCTCACCATGGTTCCGCCGGTCCGGGATCCCATGGGTATGCACACAACCTCACAATGGTTCCGCTTTACCAGATTCCCATTGGAACTTACACACACACATAATGCCACCAAAAACGGTCATTATGTAGTTTCAAAAATATTTCCGTCCTCGGAAAACACATTTTTCCCATTTAACCACACCCTAGGTGCCATCTTTCTATTTTCTTGGTTCTTGTGTCTCGTTACATACAAAGACTTCGCGGTAGTACTTTCACATCAACAATCATATAACATTCAACAAGATCATCCAACTCTATTTTATACCACAAGCAACACAAGCAATTCATATATGCATCCTTATATTCATCGTAAAGATCACAATACAAATACTTGAGACGAAAAGTAATTCAAGATAGCCTACTTATACATAGGATAAGTGAGTAGAGATTAATCTACCTTGATCCGAAACTAATCGGGGCCGAATAAGCTAGTTGGAAAAAATTCCACGGGTGGTGAAACTTCCGAATCTGGACCGAACTTCGGATGGCAGTAACTCAGTCAATCTTTGGCCGAATAGAGTCGTTCTTGGGTTGAAACCGAAGCTCTAGAAGTGCTCTACAACTTTCGTGAAGGAAGTTGATCCTAGAAACTAGCTTAGGTAGGAGAAAAACGGTGATAAAGGAGAAGACAGTAAGCTGTCTGGAAATTGGGAATCCGAGATTTTTACTGAACTTTGGATGACAATATCTTTGTCATTTCTTCTCCGATTGGGGTGGTTCTTGGGTCTAACTTGAAGGTCTCGAAGTGTTCTACAACTTTCCAGACAGAAGTTGGTTCTAAAAACCACTCTAAGCAAGAGAAAACTGGGGATTTCCAAAGGGACAGTAGGCTGCCCAGAAATGGTTTCTAGAGAGAAGGAAGAGCAAATGCTTGAAGGGATGAGTTGAAATGCTTGGAATGGCCTTCTATTTATAGGCAAGGCTTGGCTCTCTCTCCTCTTCTCAAATTTTGACACTTGTCATGAGATCATGAAAGATCAAGGCCTAAACCCTAGGCTTGCATGGCTAAGATTGTCCTTCTTGGAAGACTTGGTGTGAAAAGAGGTGTGAATAAAAATAATTGTACAAGATTCTTGTGTGAAACCATAGATAATGGTACAAAGGAGGACAATGAAGTAATTTCTTAGCTAGGAAGGAAGAATCCCATGGATTTTGAAAAAGACTAATTTAATAAAACCCGTGTACTTGGTGAAAGAATAATTTTATTACCCAATGGGTAATAAATCCCCTAACCTCTATTGTCCAATGGAAAATAGTTATTAGGTAACTTTTATATTAAAATAACAAGTACTTTGGCACATGGGTTTTAAGAAAAAGATTAACTAATAAACCTCATGGTACTTTGAAAGACTAACTTCTTTTTATCCATTGGGTAAAAATTCCCCTAACATCTATTATCCAATGGATAATAGTTATTAGGCAACTTATATACTAAAATAATCCCAAAAGTACTTCAAAGCAATTAAAAAGTATTTTTCTTAATATTCTTAGTACTTTGACCAAGTATATATTTAATATAAACAATTGGGGTTCTATTATCCAATGGATAATAGTTTCCCTAACAATCTTTGTCCAATGGACAAAGAATAAAACCAAAATAATTAAAAGAAAAAGAATATTCAATTCTTTGGTCTAGGGTTCAAAAGGTTCACGAGGGGCAAAACGGTCATTTTGCGGTTAGGAAAAAGTAACTAGATAGCTTCCTAGCTTAGTTACTCCAACTAGCCGGTTAGAAGCTAACTAGGCTTGCTAAATGGGCTAAAGTGTCAAGAAACAAATTTCAAAGGGCAAAAATGTAATTTTGACAAACCACAAGAGTATTAAAATAAAATTCAAATATTTAACGAAATTTTTAACGACCAAAAATCATGGTCGTTACAGGAAGGACATAGTTTCTCCTATTACGGAGGGTCATAAGCGAATGGATCTTCAGTTTTTTCCCCCTGAGTTGGATGGGGAGAAGGTTAAGGTTTCTCCTCCCAAGTCTGTGGAACTCCTAGGGGCTGAGAGGTGGAAGGACTGCATTGTGGGTCACTTTGTGGATAATAAGCTCCCTTACCTTATGGTTCGCTCCTTTGCTTTTAATAGGTGGGGTAAGTTTGGACTAAAAGGTGTTCTATCTAATGACAAGGGTTTCTTTTTCTTCCATTTTGGAGTTGAAGGTGCATTTAGGCAAGTCTTAGAAGCTGGTCCTTGTCATATGGGGGGCTAGCTGATGGTGTTACAGGAGTGGTATCCTGGTATTGTTCTTGAAAAGGAGGGTTTGACTAGGCTGCCTATCTGGATTCAACTGTATAATGTTCCTCTCCTGTACTGGTCAGCTAAGGGCTTGAGTTATCTTGCAAGTGTAGTGGGTAAGCCACTTTATGCTGATGAAATGACAGAATCTGCTAAGAGAGTCAGTTTTGCTAAAATCTGTGTGGAAGTTGACTTGAAGTCTTCTTTGCCTCATTCATTTGATCTTATTACCTCTTCTGGACATTTGGTTATCATTGATGTGAAATATCCTTGGAGACCAGCTTAATGTACTTCTTGTGGTGCTTTTGGTCACTTTGAATGTGGTCAGAACAAGGAAATTGGTCAAAGGGTAAGTGAGCAGATGGTTGGTCAAGGCCCTAGTGTTCCTCAAAATAAGGTGTGGGTTGTTAAAGCAGGGAAGGTGGATGATGTCTCTGTTACTGTCCCATCTGTGAGCCATGACCCTAATCTTGTGGTGCCAGGGGTTGAACTTCCTTGTATCAATCAGTTTTCAATTTTACAGGAGATAGAGATTGGTCAGAAAGCAAGTGCAAGCATGGGGAATGATATGGATTTTGTTGAGACTGATTCGGTAGTACCTGGACCTAGTGGAATTGTAGAGTATGGTTTCCTTCCTTCTGATCTTGGTGTTGGAATGACAAATCCGAATGCTGTCTTTTTGGCTCTGAAGACTGTGGCTACTGATGATAAGCAACCAAGTGGTAGGAAGAAACTTGGGGCAACTAAAAAGCAAAGGAACTCAAAGAAGAAATGATTAAGATCGCTTCCTGGAATATAAGGGACCTGAATAGCCCCATAAAACAGCTGGAAATAAAAAAAGTTCATTAATACCAGTTGTTTATCTTTGATAGGGATTGTGGAAACCAAAGTTAGGCAGGAAAATCTGGAGGTAGTTATGCAAAAATGCCTTCCTTCTGGTTGGGAGTTTCTTCATAATATAGGGTCTGGCTCTGTAGCTAGAATCATTGTGGCTTGGGATAACAGGGTCCTTTGGTGAGTCTTCTTTCTGCTTTTGACCAAATGATGTTGTTGTCAGTTACCATGGAGATGAATACTTTTGTTATCTCTATTGTTTATGGTTTTAATCAAGCTGGTAATAGGAAGAAATTGTGGGATGATCTTCGTACTAGCTATAGTCTTGTTGGTCTTCAAACTTGGATATTAATTGATGGGTGATTTCAATGCTGTGAGATGGCAGAATGAAAGATCCGATCATGGTTCTTTTGATGCTACTTCTGCTAAGGATTTTAATGCATGCTTAGAAGATATTGGAATGGAGGATATTAATTCTACAGGCTTTTGGTTCACTTGGTCGAATAGGAGAGTAGGCCGTGAGCATTGTGGCAGTAGATTGGATAGGGTAGTGGTTAATGCTCAATGGCAAAATATCTTTACTGATTGCTCTTACACCTAGAGTTTTTGATCACTGCCCTCTTACAGTTTCAATTCTTCCTTACAAATGAGGGAAGAAACCTTTTAAGTTTTTTAACTTTTGGATATATGACTCACTTGTTGTTTGATGATATTCTTAATTTCTCTTGGGCTGCTCAAATAGATTCTGACGATTCTCCTATGCTGCTTTTATACAAGAAATTGAGAAGGCTTAAACCTTGTCTGAAGAAGCTCAATAAGGATTTTTACAGTGACATTCAGAAGCGAGTTTTGGCTGCAAATGACGAGCTTGCCCATATTCAGAGTAGGTGTGCTAATGCCCCTGGGGATCCTATTTTAATGGAATATGAGAAACTTTGCCTTCTTCATTATAATGAGCTCAGCTTGGCTGAGGAGAGTTGGAGTAGACAAAAGTCCAAAATTAGATGGTTAAACTTGGGTGACAATAATACGAAATTTTTCCATAAGAAAGTTGCTAGCCATAGGATGAGGAACAAAATTATCTCTATATGTGATGATGGGGGTACTAGACTGGAAGAACCTCAAGCGATTAAGGAAGAAATTCTCATATTCTACAAGAATATGCTTGGTTCCAAATTTGAGCATAAAAGACTCACAAATGAGAGGTTAACATTCACTAACACTGTTCCTCCCTCTTTTCATGCTTCTCTCATATCTCTAGTTACTCTTAAAGAGGTTAAGGTAGCTATTTTTGCTATAAATGGTGATAAATCCCCAGGGCCTGACGGTTATAATGCTAGTTTCTTTCAAAAAAACTGGACTGTGGTAGGAGATGAAGTAACTGCAGCTGTTCTTTCCGTTTTCCAAACTGGTGTTTTGTTACGAGATGTTAATGCCACTGCATTAACTCTAATTCCTAAAACCAGCTGCCCTCAATCTATGGAGGAGTACAGGCCCATTGCCTGTTGTAATACCATTTACAAAGCTATTACTAAGATTCTTGCCAGTAGGTTACAACCTGTCCTTCCTCACATTATCAACAAAGCTCAAGCAGCTTTTGTCAAAGGAAGGTCAATCTCTGACAACATTCTCCTCATGCAAGAACTTGTTAGGAACTATCAAAGAGACTCTGGGCCAGCTAGATGTGCCATCAAGATAGATCTTATGAAGGCATACGATTCTGTAGATTGGGATTTTCTCTTTGAAGTCATGGTGGCTTTAAACTTTCCTTCCAAATTCATCTCGTGGGTGTAGGGGGATGAAAACAATTGGTGCTCTGAACGATACCAAACTGCAACGGCTTCATGTGCCTTTACACCGGAACCCTAATTCTTCGTCGGATCCCTAATCTGCAAAACAGACAAGGGATGAGTGCACCTTTGCCCTTCGTGGCAAAGGCCCTCCGATGCCTAAGTTAGTATCACGTACTAGTAAAACCCTAATTATCAGTAGGAAAGCAATAAGAGACAGCCAAATATTGCGTACCTTTTACCTCCAGGTTTACCTCGTATTTATAGATTCACGGATGCTTGCCGCCCAAGCATCCCTGTTGCCCTAGGATTCCTACTTCGTATAGGGAACCTAGTATCTAATGGATTCTCGTTCCCTTATCTATATAATAGCTTAACCTTTATGGGACTCTCAGTCCTTTTGGGATTGTTTGCCATAATCATCCGAACACCCCACTCACGTCGGGTCTCTTGCCTCGATCCTATATACTCGGGATCTCTTTCTTTACGAAATATTACCATTCTGGAGCATTCTTGCCACATCATGATTTAGGGCAACTCCTTCCACTGTTCGGCTACCTCTTTGCCGAACAGTCCTCTTGGACCAATGGCCTCACGTGTAACCGGTCCATGTAGATGACTTCACATGTCTTTGTCCTATTAGCCGAACAGACTGCATGGGTCAATGACTTCTCACGTCACTGGTCCACATCGCCATTCATCAGACTGCCCGGCGATAAACCCTATCTTTTTACCACGTGCCCTCGGACATCACGTGTTCGGCTATCAAATGTATCTGTTCGGGAATACCTCCCTACAATTGCTCCCCAGCTTTACCTGTGACCACTGTTCGGGGGTTACGAGTGAAGCTTTTCAGGAACAAACGTTGGTCGAGCTCTTCTGACCCCATGTAGTCATAGTGCCAATCCTCATTTATGCTTTTGGCGGCTTCATCATTATACCTTTTCGGGGTAATGACTCCACGTGGCTTATTTCGTACGCCTTTCATTAATTTTGAACTAATGTTTTACAAAACGGCGTCAGAACGGCATCTGCTTTTCGTTACTTTAACTTGTAACGGCGTGAGTGGAGACGTTTCGTCTCCATCTCTCACCTTTTAACCCCTGAAAGGGTGCTTTTTCGGGTTTCCACCCAAAACATTTGAACTTCAGCTTTTCTCGAAAGCCTCCTCCACCATTTCCGCCATAGCCACCGCTTCGAAGCTCTCGTTCGTACTTCCTTCTGCCGCTGCTGTAACCATCGTAAGACTCCTCAAATCCCTTTTCGTATCTCGTACTAGGATTTCACTGTTTTGAGTCATCCACCTTTTTAGGGCTCCATTCGTACTCTTTTCTGGTTTTTTCTTTTTTTTTCTAAATCGGGTATAGCGATGGCGGATAATAGTGAAAACCCTTTGAAACCCAGTAAGTTTAGGAAGCTGTGTGAAACCCCCGCCGCCATGGCGGCATTTAGGACGGAATATGGCATTCCAGACAATGTCGGTCTTGAACTTGCCCCTTTGGGCGCAGATAGGGACGGAGGTTCGTGGGATAGGATGTGTATCCCAATAGTTGCTATCGTCGAAGGAGGAGTTCGATTCCCCCTTCACCCACTACTCCGTCAAATCCTGAGCTAGTATCGACTCACACCGATGCAGGTTTCGACTAACTTCTTTAGGTTAGTTATGGAGGTAGTGGCATTGAATAGAAGGGACCCAACTGGGGATTTGGGACATCCAATGGTGGTATAGTATCGTGCTAAACCCCGAGTACAATACGTACTATCTCAAGGTTAGGAAAGTGGACAAGCGCCTCGTGCTCAACTTGCCAGACTCTGCTCGTGACCACGAGGTCGATTTTCTCTACGTAACGGGAGCGTTCGAGCCGATAGGGGAGGATGGCCAAGTGGTGGGTTTGCATTGCCCCCACATATGGGGTTACCCACGTATGCTCCTAATTTGCTTTGTGATTTTCGTTTATTGCTATCTCTTAGCTGATTTTTATGTTTCTAACTTGCGTTTGCATTTATACAGCGGACATCGCCAATAAGCGCCCTAGACGCGAGCCGAGTTACATCCGAACAGAGGACAACAACAGGGTCCTGAAATACACAGGAGAGCCGGGCACCCGAACTGCTGGGTGTGGTCGTGACGCGCACGTTCTGTTGGGCTACGATCCCGCCTACAAGGGATTTATTGACAGGAGGTTAGCCAACCCAAGCACCAGTGGTGCCTCGACTTCCACTGCTCCCCAGCCACGCAGTTCGAGATTGCAAGCCGGTGTTACCCTTGTCGGCCAATCAGGTGAGCTAGCAATCCCTGAAGGTGTGCCCCAAACACGCGTGGTGCTTAGGAGATCCGCGCGAAGACAAGTTGCTTCCGGACATCAAGCCGAACAATCCGCTCCCTTCTGTGGTACAAGCCAGTCGTCTTCTTCAGGCTACTCCCAATCTCCAACCAACCCAGGTACGATGGCGCGTCAACCTCTTGACCTCAGCACACTTCTGACTGTGTCCACACAGAGTCGTGGTGCCGCCAGCAGGGCGGCATCAACTGGTGCTGCCCCACCACAATCTCGTCGCACGAGGGGGAGGTCAACATGATCGTCCTCATCCCCTCGGGACAGCTCCCTTGAAGCTACAGATGCTCATCGGGACAGGCGTCCCAGGACTAAAGACCCTTCCCCTTCTGCCATACTTACTGATGGGGAAAACAACCAACCCCAATCATCCCCTCTCCAGGTTCTTCCCCAGACATGGGCTCCCTCACTGACTAGGGGTGATCGTCCCGTGCACGTTGGGGACACCACCAGTTCCTCGGAGACGGCGGTTGCACTTGCACAAGGGCTGTTGCTCCCAGTTGATATGCAGAAGGAAGCAGGATCTACTTCTGATCGGCTTGTCTCCACTGGTCTCGTCAGTGGGATAAAGGTAAAGTTTATCCAATACTTCATCTTTCATTCTCTTTCGTTTTATTCGTAACGTTGCCTCTTACACCTGGTCATTTCCAGTTTATTCAAAAAATGGTGACGTTGGGTCAAAGAGTGCAAGAAACTGAAGCTGAGCGCAACAGGCTCATGAGGGATAACACTAGGCTACTTCAGACTGTAGCGAGGCTGGAGAGAGAAAGAGACAAGGCAAAACTAGAAGCAGATAATACTAAAGCCAAACTGGACACAGCCGAGGAGAGCCTCAACCAGGCCTTATCTGAAATCGACAGCACCAAGAAAGCAGCCTATGAGGAGGGATACCAAAAAGGGTTCGATGCCACCACTGCTAGCTATGTTGAGCAAATGCCCGCTATCCAGGACCAAATCTGGGTAGCATGCTGTGAGACATGCTTAACAAAAGTTGGGGTTGCTGAAGATTCCCCCTTATGGGAGGGCAATGACCTGCCAAGCAGACGTGCTCAAGCTGTAGAAGAACGTCATGGCAACCCAGAAGGTGACATCGATCAACAGATCGAAGATTTTGCCGATGCTGAAGAAGATACACCTACTGACGTTCTGGGGATGTTGCTGCGGAGTCGCCTGCTCGAGAATCGACCAACGATCCCATCGTTGTGGAAGGAGACACTGGTGGTGGTATGCCAAGAGAGCCAAACACTGAGACGATAGACCAGCCTGCTCCTGAGGTCCAAGAATTGGACTAAGTGTGAGTTTTATTCCCCACCTTTGGAACAGTTTGCAGGTCCTGTGTGACCGTGGTTTTGCTAGCCCTGCGTGGCATTAAACATCTGATTTTGCTCGGCCCTTTCTTGGCCACAGATTTTTTGCTTAAGCTTCCTAAATACTCGTTACTGGTATTTCGTTCCACAAATGTTTACATCCAGTAGCTAACATATGCTTTTACCTATAAGTGTCTCGTACTTAATGTATGCATATTTGATAGTATCTCATGCCTAAACTCAGTAGCTGACATACGCTTGTTGCGTTTTCAAGCTAAACCAAGTGTTTCATAAATCTTACTTACTTGATTTTGGTTTTAGACATATCTAATTATGTCTGTTACCCAAGTATTTCGTCCTTGGATTTTAATAAGTGTATTCGTACTTAGGGTTTTAAACATATCTCATTATGTTTGTTGTTTCAAGAGTTTCGTACTTTTTACCACAATCGTTCACTCAAATGATTGTATCCGAACAGACTGCATGCATTCGTATGCAATTTTTGAGTTTACTCATACTCATAAGTCTCACATACTTAGTTTTGTTTTTAGACATATTTCATTATGTCTGTTGCCCAAGTATTTCGTACTTATTGCAAGCTGTTTCAGTTTCTCATACTCTAAGTATCTCGTACTTTTTAATACCTTACGTTTGGCATTCGTGCCAATCCCTTGCTCCCCAATATGAAAAAAGGAAAATAAAGCATATTTCCAAATTTCATATTCCATATTTCTACATCGAAAATTTTATCAAATTGGATACATGTAGAAAGAAAAAACTTTATTCATAATCTTGAACTCAAGGGGGCATTATTCGTATCCCTTGCAACTAAAAACAGAATGAAACCAGACAAGGGAATTATACTCGTAACTCCCACACAATCACATAGTGCATTTAAAACTCAAGGTGGCATTATTCGTACCCCTTGTAACTTAAAAAACAATGGAAAACGAAGGAGCTTTGTTCGTAACTCCCACACAATCACGTAGTGCAATAAAACTCGATTCTTCTAAACAAAGAATTTTCTCAGATTATGGACATTCCATGGCCTCGGAATTGGATTGCCATCCAGATCAGCCAATCTGTAGGCCCCTATGCCCGCAATCTCAGTTACTCGATATGGGCCTTCCCAGTTGGCCCCTAGCTTGCCATCGTTGGCCACCTTGGTGTTGCCGAGCACCTTTCGTAAAACAAGGTCCCCAACACCAAACTCTCGAGGGTGTACATGCTTGTTATAGCTTTTCATCAATTGTTCTTGGTAAAAAGCTAGATGTACCAGGGCCCTTTCTCTCCTCTCCTCGGCGAGATCAAGCTCGATTTCAAGGGCCCTGTCAGTACCCCCACTTTCGACCAACGCAGTTCTATTGGTTGGCAGACCAACCTCCAAAGGAATTACAGCCTCTGTTCCATATGCCAACGAATAGGGGGTCTCTCCCGTAGACCTCCTAGGCGTTGTTCGGTGCGCCCACAACACCAGTGGTAATTCATCAGGCCACTTCCCTTTTGCTTTGTCCAGTCTTTTTTTGATTCCGTCAAGAATAGTCTTATTAGACGCCTCTGCTTGCCCATTACTCTGAGGGTAAGCTGGGGTCGAATAATAATTTTGTATTCCATATTGGGCACAGAAGGACTTGAATTTCTTCTGAAACTGGGACCCGTTATCTGTAATCAAAGAATAGGGGACCCTAAATCGAGTAATAATGTTTTCCACACGAACCTTTCTATCATAGGTTCTGTGATTTTAGCCAGTGGTTCTGCCTCTATCCACTTGGTAAAATAATCTGTTGCAACTAATAGGAATTTTCGGTTCCCAGTTGCTTTGTGGAGAGGACCCACGATGTCCATTCCCCACTGGGCAAATGGCCAAGGGCTCGTCAAAGGCACCAGGTCTTCGGCTGGTGTTCAAATCGTCGGTGAGAACTTCTGACATTTCTCACAAATTTTCACATACACCTTGGTGTCTTCCTGCATATGTGGCCACCAATAGCCTTGGGTAATTGCTCAGTGGGCGATGGACCTGCCTCCAGCATGACTTCCACATGTTCCCTCGTGGATTTCGTGAAGAAATTTTTGCACCATTTTGGGGTGCACACGGAGCAAATACGGTCCTATAAAGGATTTTCTGTAAAGCTTCCTTTCTGGGGACAGCCAGAACCTTGCGGACTAGGTTTTGATCTTATGAGCTTCCTTTTTATCAACGGGGAGTATTTCATCCCGTAAAAACCCCACAATTTGGTCCATCCAACTTGGTCCTTGGTTCACATCCAAGACCAACTCAACACTCCTTTCAATGCTCGGCTCTGTCAGATACTCAACTGCTACCCTTCGCTTGAGTTCAGTTGGAACGGCTGCTGCCAACCATGCCAGTGAATCGGCATGGGCATTCTGTCCGGAACTTATCTGTTCAATATGAATCCTCTCAAAGGTGTCAAGTAAGTCCTTGTGTAACGCCCCGAATTTTGGGTACGTTAAATAAACAATTTTATTGAAATTTCAAAACAGAGTCTGGCTCCTTATTACAACAATACTCTCACAAGAGTACTTTCATTACAAGAAAGAGGGAAACTAGGGTTCCTAACTACTGCTCCGCTTGCTCCTTCTATCCTATCCAGCCCTTCAGCTCCAAAGGCCTCCAAGGTGAAGATCTCGCCCTGTGCATCTATGAGATCTGACACATTATACATGCGTCGCCACCCATATAATATGCCAGGGTCACCAAAAGATAACACCATGAGCTGCGAAAGCTCAATAGAGTAAACCCTACCCACTAACCCATAACTTACAAACAATCGATCATAGAAATCACATAAATGACGATAACACATCCACATTCACTATCTAACGTTGGTGTCCAAGATTTCCCGATTTCTCCTACGCGACTCGTCGTAGACCATGTCAACGTTTTCCACTTACAAAACCATCTTTCAAAATCCTTTGCATTGGCTCCGTACCGCGGATAACCAAGCCTTTCAAAATCATTTGACATTGGCTCCGTACTGCGGATAACCAAGCCTTTCAAAATCATTTGACATTGGCTCCGTACCGCGGATAACCAAGCCACACACCCAACCTCGGTTCCGCCGCGCCGGGTTCCCGAATATCCTCACAATGGTTCCGCCGCGCCGGGTTCCCATTGGCACACAATTGCATTGGCTCCTCTCCACGGATGACCAAGCGATACCTCACCATGGTTCCGCCGGTCCGGGATCCCATGGGAACGCGCACACACAACCTCACAATGGTTCCGTTATTCCGGATTCCCATTGGAACACACACACACCACACACAATGGGCAAGTCCGGCCACATTGCGGTTTTCAAAACATTTCACTCTTTTCAAACACGCATTTTCATTAATCACACCCTAGGTGCCATATTTCTACTTTCTCGGTTCTCGTGTCTCGTTATCATGCATAGACTCCGAGGCAGGACAAAAGTAAGCATGAATCATTCTAACTCAAATCAACGCTTAAAGCATAACGCCACATGTTCGGACGCCCTTGGAGTGATAAATCACTTATGCTTTATCGTGTCACAAGTAATACAAGTAATTCACATATGCATGCTCATAATCATAAGTTCAACATACTCCCCATCCTTTTCATTATTTCAAAAGAAACACCTTTTGAATATTTTCATGCATTTCTAACAGTGATAGCAATAGATAACCCTATCATAAACTAAAATAACAAAAGTTATACTAGGGAGTATGTGTAGAGATTAATCTACCTCAATCTGAAACTAGTCGGGGCCGAATAAGCAAGTTGGAAAATCCACGAGTGGTGAAACTCACGAATCTGGCCCGAACTTCGGACGGCAGTAACTCGGTCAATCCTTGGCCGAATACAGTCGTTCTTGGGTCGAAATCAAAGTTCTAGAAGTGGTCTACAACTTCCGTGAAGGAAGTTAATCCTAGAAACGACCTTAGGTTGGAGAAAAATGGGGGTAAAGCAAAAGACAGTAAGCTGTCTGGAATTTGGAATCCGAGATTTTACTGAACTTCGGATGCCAATATCTTGGTCATTTCTTGACCGATTGGGGTGATTCTTGAGCCTAACTTGAAGCTCTTGAAGTGTTCTACAACTTTCCCGAAGAAAGTTGGTTCTAAAAGCTATTCCAAGCAAGAGAAAACTGAGGATTTTCGAAGGGCAGTAGGCTGCTTGGAACTGGAATCCGAGATTTCTAGAGAGAAGGAAGAGCAAATGCTTGAGGTGTGAGTTGAAATGCTTGGAATGGGCCTCTATTTATAGGCAAAGCTTGATCTCCTCGCCTCTCCCTCAATGGCCGGCCCCCCCCTCTCTCTCCTTTCCTCAATTTGACATTTGTCATGCCAACTAGAAAGATCAAGGCCTAACCTTAGGCTTGCATGGCTAAGACTAGATTCTTGGAGACTTGGTGGGCAAGGAGGTGTGAACAAGATTAATCAATTGTTAATGGTACAAAGGAGGACAACAAAGGACTAGATTTTTGGCTAGGAAGAATTCACACCAAGGATTTTGAAGTACAAAGAAAGATCAAGCATGGTACAACAAATCTCCTTCCTCCCTCCTTCCTCTCTCTTTCTCCCTCTCCCTCCTTGCCGAATTCTCTCTCTCTCTCTCTCTCTCTCTCATGGTACACATACATACATATACATGCAAGTAACCAATTAAAATATAGTACTTTTTGTACTAAAAGATCAAAGGACTCTTAAAACTCAAGATTTTCCCAATAAACTAAGAATTAGGCACATGGTACTTAAGGTATTATTTAAACATTCCAAGTACTAGAATAATATATACTATGGTACCCTTGTCCTTAGGAAGATCAAAACCCCATTAGAAAATAGTTTAAGGGTACCCTAGGAATCTTGGTATCAAGTACCTTCCCATTAAAATATAGTTGTGCTTTCACACATGGTTTAAAAGAAAGACTTAATTAATAAATCCCCATGGTACTTTGAAAGACTAAACTTTTATCCATTGGGTAAAAATTCCCCTAACTTCTATTATCCAATGGATAATAGTTATTAGGCAACTTTATATACTAAAATAATCCAAGAAGTAATTAAAAAGTATTTTTTCTTAATATTCTTAGTACCTTGACCAAGTATACTTTTAAAGTAAACAATTGGGGTTCTATTATCCACTGGATAATAGTTTCCCTAACATTTATTGCCCAATGGACAAAGGAGAAAACCAAAAATATTAAAAAGAAAATGAATAATCAATTCCTGTTCTAGGGTTCAAAGTGTCTAAGGGGGGGGCAAAACGGTCCATTTGCGGTAACTAGATGGCTTCCTAGTTTAGTTCCTCCAACCAGATGGTTTGAAGCTAACTAGGCTTGCTAAGTGGGGCTAAAGTGTAAGAAACGAAATTTCAAGGGGCAAAAATGTAATTTTGACAAACTATAGAAATTTAAAAGTAAATCCAAGTAATAAAAATAAAATTCAAATATTTAACGAAATTTTTAACGACCAAAAATCAGGGTCGTTACACCTTGGCTGCCTCCACATATGCTGCCATCTTCTCATTCCGGGCCTGATATTCCCCGGACAGCTGGTTAACTACGAGCTGTGAATCACAGTACACCCTGACTCGTTTTGCTTTCAATGTCTTCGCACTTCTTAATCCAGCTAAGAGTGCCTCGTACTCCGCCACATTGTTTGACGCACTGAAACCAAGCAGAACAGATAGCTCTATCATCACTCCTCTAGGGGAAAAAGGACAATCCCGATTCCTGAACCGGTATTGCAAGCTGACCCGTCTACGAATAATTTCCACTCCGTAACGTCCTGTTCGGCTAAGACCTTATCCTTCAAGGGTACTATCTTACTCTCCTGTTCCTTTTTCGAAGGCGGCAGGGGAGCTACTGTGGGAGAAAACTCTGCCACAAAATCAGCCAACACCTGGCCTTTGATTGCTGTACGCGGTTGATAATCAATATCATATTGGCTCAACTCGACAGACCACATCGAGATTCGTCCTGAAAAATTTGCCTTTCGTAACAATGATCTCAATGGAAATTCTGTATAAACCACAACCTTGTGGCTCTGGAAGTAATGTGGCAACTTCCGCGTTGCTGTCCTAAGTGTCAGGACAAGTTTTTCCAGAGGCAGATATCTCATCTATGCGTCTAGCAATGTCTTCCTAACATAATATACTGGAATTTGCTCAATTCCCAAATCCCTTAACATGACTGCACTCACAGCATGCTCAAAAACAGCTAAGTACAAAATCAAAGACTCACCTGGTTGTGGGGTTGACAGAAGTGGAGGCTCGGCCAGGTACTTCTTCAGGTCTTGGAAAGCTTGCTCACATTCTGCTCCCCATTCAAATCCTTCCCTCTTTTTTAGTAACTGAAAAAAGGGTCTGCATTTATCACTCGACCTGCTGATAAATCTATTAAGTGCTGTAGCCATTCCTGTCAGTCTCTGGACGTCCTTCGTGGTTTTGGGACTTTGCAGCCTCTGCAAGGCTGCAATTTGGTCCGGGTTGGCCTCAATTCCTCTCATGGTCACCAGATGCCTAGGAACTTTCCAGAACCAACCCCAAACGCACATTTCGAGGCGTTGAGCTTTAGCTTGTACTTCCTTAGAATCTCAAAGACTTCCCTCAGATCCGTAATATGCCCTTGCTTATCTCGACTCTTCACTACCATATCATCTATGTAGACCTCCATAGTTTTCTCGAGCAGTTCTTTGAACATTATAGTCGCAAGCCTTTGGTATGTTGCCCCGACGTTTCTCAGCCCAAATGGCATAACACTATAGCAGTACAACCCACGTGGAGTGATAAAAGATGTCTTCTCTTGGTCGGGCCCAAACATAGCAATTTGATGATATTCTCGATATGCATCAAGAAAACTCATTCGCTCATAGCCAGCTGTCGAGTCAACCAATTGGTCTATCCTTGGAAGAGGAAAACTGTCCTTGGGACATGCTTTGTTCAGGTCTGTGAAGTCCACACAAACACGCCACTTCCCGTTCTTCTTCTTCACGACCACGGTGTTGGACAGCCATTCGGGGTAGTAGACTTCACGTATTGCTTTTGCCTCCAGCAAGCGATTGACTTCTTCAACGACAGCATCCATGTGCTGTACGGCTGCCCTACGTTTTCTTTGAATAACTGGCTTATGCTGAGGGTCAACATTCAAATGGTGGTAGATTATGTCAGCATCTACACCGGGCATCTCTTCTGGTACCCATGCAAACACGTCAACATATTCCTTTAGAAACTGTATTGACTCAGCCTTTTCCTCTACTGGTAGTGATTCCCCAATCAAAAAATATCTCTCAGGATCAGCCTCGTTGATCTGAATTTTGTCCAAACCCTCGATTACCTTATCAGCCGAGCATCTTCCGACATCCTCGATAGTCGGTTGATCGGGTACTTCCAATGTATGAATGTGATGGGCCTTTGGGGCTTTTTTGATGATGGAGATCAGACATTGTTGGGCCATTTTCTGATTGCCCCTGATTATTTCGATCCCATTAGATCCTGGGAATTTCACCATCTGGTGATAAGTTGAGGAGACTGCCCTCATTTTATGCAACCATGTTCTTCCTATAATCACGTTATAGGAAGAAGAAACGTCTACGACTAGAAAATCTGTCCTCAGAACAACTGATCCTGCCCGAACGGGCAGTGTTACTTTTCCAAGGGGCCAAACTGCTCCTGCACCAAACCCAATCAAGGGTGTCGTGGACTGCTCCAAATCTGTTTGGGCCAACCCCAGCTTCTTGAATGCATCATAGTACATCACCTCTGTACAGCTTCCTGAATCCACCAGGATCCTCTCGATGTCATATTCCCCAATTCGTAGGGTTATAACCAAAGCATCGTTGTAGGGTATCTGGACTTCCCCTAAATCGTTATCCGTGAACACTATGCTCTCTTTGCATACGTCACTCTCTCGTCCTCTCTTATTTCCCAGTCGCATCATGTGCTGATCGTGCCTAGCCTGCCTTTGAAATAGCCTAACCTCATTTCTCGTATAAGGCGCGGCCAACCCATGTATCATATGGATTACCCCTTTAGGATTTTGTTCGTAATCCATTTCCATAGCTTTCCTTTTTCCCTTGGGATCCTCCTGGATAAATTCCTTGAGATAGCCTCGAGAGACTAAATCGTCAAGGTGTTTTTTGTACATCTCGCAGTCTTCAGTCATGTGGCCCCAATCTTTATGGTAACTGCAGTGCTGATTCATAGCACGTTTTGCATCTTTATCTCCGCCTAGACTTGGGGGCCATTTAAAGTATGGCTGATTCTTTATTCGATAAAGAATCCTGTAGATTGGTTCCTTCCAAACTGTTGTGATAGAAAAGAAGGACTTAGGATAAGGGGCTTGCTTCTCTTTATACGGCTCTCTCTTAGCCTGCCCATATTCCTTTCTCTCCTTGTATGTCTTAGGTTCTGGCTTATCCACCCTTTTGGCAGACACTTTGGGCTGTTCTGTAACAATCCTGCCGTCCTCGCGGAGTATGTCATCCTCCATTTTGGCATGTTGCTCTATCCGCTCCATCAGTTTAGCCAACGTTGCTACCGGATGTTTGTTCAATGAGCGGCGCAACTCACCCCGAACAGGTAAACCAGTTTTGAACGTTGCGATGGCGTATTCCTCACTGCAACTTTCAATCTCGTTGAAAGTTTCCCAGTATTTTTTTGCATAATCCCTGATCGGTTCGTTATCCACTTGCTTCATTGTAGAGAGGCTTTCAAACGTCTTTGGAGCCTTTCTACTTGTTAAGAACCGAGCAGTGAACTCTTCTGCCAGCTGTCTCCACCCTCGTATGGAGCGCGGGGCCAGTTTGTGAAACCAAGATAAGGCTACTTTGCCTAGACTGGATGGGAACATTTTGCATAGAATGGCATCATCGCCGTCGTGCATGAACATGGCCTGCTGGTAGTGCTGTATGTGAGCCACAGGATCCGTGTTTGTTTCGTAAAGCACGAATGCTCCATGCTTCACTCTGCTCGGCAGCCTAGCCTCTTGTAACCTTCTTGAGAAGGGGGAAGCCGCTATGTTGCTTAGGGCCTTCCTCGCTGCTTCTTGTGCAGTTACTGTTCCATCCTCGAATTCTCTCGTCTTGTGAAACGTAGCCTTGGCCCAATCAGCATCAAGTCTCTCGTACCTGTCCCGGTGATGCTTCCTTTTTTCCTCTTCTTCAGGGGTGGAGCTCCGGTCCCTACTCCTCCTTTTCTGTGAAAAAGCCCTTCGTCTTTCCGGTGTTCGGCTTCTGCTTCTGTCTCTCCTTTTTCGTGGAAAAACCTTATGTCGCCCTAGAGTATGACTTCTACTCCTTATTTCTCGTGAACGAGACTGCCTTTGGACTACTAAAGTCCGTCTATCTCTCTCAGAATTCCTCCTCGAGAGTCCAGAATCTTCTGGGTGTTCTCGTACCCGCTGCAACTCTTGTATCTCGTACTCCCGTTTTTTAATCAAACGAGCGTACTCCTCTATTTCCTTCCTCTTTCGATCGAGGACATCTTCACTGTTATGTATACTTCTTGACTGCTCTACAGACGCCTCTCTTCGGTGAGACTTGCTCCTTCTCGTGGAGCCCGTAGTTGTCTTATCCTGTCTACAAGTGGGTTTTCTCGGAGCACCCGGTGGAGATTTATCCCCTCCATCACTTAACTGATTTTTTGGATTGAACGGTGTTGCTGGATCTTCTTCCATCATGATTGTTTTTCAAGGAAAATTGGTTCGTTTCCCACAGACGACACCAATTGTAGGGGGATGAAAACAATTGGTGCTCTGAACGATACCAAACTGCAACGGCTTCACGTGCCTTTACACCGGAACCCTAATTCTTCGTCGGATCCCTAATCTGCAAAACAGACAAGGGGTGAGTGCACCTTTGCCCTTCGTGGCAAAGGCCCTCCGATGCCTAAGTTAGTATCACGTACTAGTAAAACCGTAATTATCAGTAGGAAAGCAATAAGAGACAGCCAAATATTGCGTACCTTTTACCTCCAGGTTTACCTCGTATTTATAGATTCACGGATGCTTGCCGCCCAAGCATCCCTGTTGCCCTAGGATTCCTACTTCGTGTAGGGAACCTAGTATCTCATGGATTCTCGTTCCCTTATCTATATAATAGCATAACCTTTATGGGACTCTCAGTCCTTTTGGGACTCTTTCCCATAATCATCCGAACACCCCACTCACGTCGGGTCTCTTGCCTCGATCCTATATACTCGGGATCTCTTTCTTTACGAAATATTACCATTCTGGAGCATTCTTGCCACATCATGATTTAGGGCAACTCCTTCCACTGTTCGGCTACCTCTTTGCCGAACAGTCCTCCTGGACCAATGGCCTCACGTGTAACCGGTCCATGTAGATGACTTCACATGTCTTTGTCCTATTAGCCGAACAGACTGCATGGGTCAATGACTTCTCACGTCACTGGTCCACATCGCCATTCATCAGACTGCCCGGCGATAAACCCTATCTTTTTACCATGTGCCCTCGGACATCACGTGTTCGGCTATCAAATGTATCTGTTCGGGAATACCTCCCTACAGTGGGTAAGAATTTGTATTACTTCAGCTATGTATTCAATTGTGATAAATGGGGAATTGGAGGGCTTCTTCAAAGGAGAGAAAGGGCTTAGACAAGGAGACCCTATATCTCCATATCTTTTTCTCTTGATAATGGAAGGTCTGTATGCAATCCTCCAAAAGAAGATTTCTGAGGGTCAGTTCAATTACCATCCAAAGTGTTCAGCTTTGTCTATTTCTTATATGGCTTTTGCTGACGATTTATTTTTAATGGCTGGAGCTGATTGCCACTCAGTTACTATTCTCAAGGAAGCTCTGGATGATTTTTACTATTCCTCTGGCCTTAAACCTAATCTTCTCAAAAGTCAAATCTTCTTTTCAGGTGTTAACCTTGCTGTTAAGACTGATATTCTTAGCATTCTTCCAATTCCTGAAGGGTCTCTTCCTGTGAAATACTAGGGAGTTCCTCTTATTTCAACTAGACTCAAATATGGTGACTGTGTTCAGCTAAAAGAAAGGACTCAACAAAGAATTGCTAGTTGGTCGAACAGTTTGTTGTCTTTTGGGGGTTGGGCTTTGCTTATTCAATCGGTCCTCTTTAGTATGCAAAATTATTGGTGTTCTCTATTCATCCTACCTTAGAAGATAATGCAAGAAGTTGAGGCTATATTAAGGGCTTTCCTCTGGTCAGGTCTTAAACTCAAAAAAGGAGGAGCTAAAGTCAAGTGGATGGAAGTTTGTACCCCTAAAGCTAAAGGAGCCCTGGGTTTGAGGTCTCTTAAGGAATGGAATAAAGCCACTATGCTAAGGTACTTATGGGCCCTTTGTAAAAAACAGGACACTTTGTGGGTTAAATGGGTTCACAGCTATATCATAAAGTATCAGCATTTTTGGGTGATGAAGGTACCCTATGATTGTTCATAGACTGTGAGGAAAATTCTTAATTTGAGATGTCTGGGCCAAAATTTGTAAAACATCATATAGGCAATGGTTTAGGTACTTCTCTATGGTATGACAATTGGCATTCATGGGGGCCTCTCTATAAGATTCTGGATGACAGAACAATGTCTAGTTTGGGTATAGCTGCATCTGCGAAAGTTAGCTCAATAATCGCTAATGGTGTTTGGCATTGGCCTAGGCCACGGAACAATCTGATTCAACAAATTCAGTTGGCTATTCCGGGGAATCTGGTTCCTCAAATTGAGATGGAAGATGAGGTTCGGTGGCATATATCACCTAATGGTCAGTATACAACTAAGCATACTTGGGAAGCTAGAAGATCCAAGAGTGAGAAAGTCCATTGGGCATCCCTAGTTTGGTTCCCTCAGAATGTACCAAAATGGACATTCATTTTGTGGCTTGCCTGTCTTCAAAAGCTTTCTACTAAGGATAGATTACGGAAGTGGGAAATGGAGGTTGAACCTATTTGTGTGCTTTGTTCCCATGCTGATGAGTCTTTGCAGCACCTGTTCTTTCATTGCAGTTATTCAAGCAACATTTGGGAAGTCCTTTTATCCAGATTTCAGATTCAAAGGAAGACTGGTCTACGGAATTCTGAAGTTAGTTGGGCTATTCATTTCTGCAGGGGTAATTCTTTCCGATCTCTCCTTTTCAAATTAGTCTTGGCTGCAGCAGTTTATCACATTTGGATGGAGAGAAATTCCCGTATCTTTGGTGGGCGATCGAGATGTGCACCTGAAGTGTTGGATGGTGTAGATGCGTACATTAGATCTCGTGTTTATTCTTGGAAAGTGATTCCTAGTTCAGTGGAGAACCAAAGCATGTGTGAGCTTTGGAAACTTCCGCGTAGAATTTTTGGGCATGGTATTCCCAGAGTCTTTGTAGAGTGATGTAGTGTGTAGCTAGGTTGCTTGTATAGTTTGTTTGGACGGGTGTTTTCCCTGTTGTTTCGGTGCTATAAAATGATCTATTTCCCAAATAAAGAGAAAAAGGTGAGGTCTTTTCTCTTTTATCTCGCAACAAAACCAAGATCTTTTTTCTCATTTTTTTCAGCCCTAAAATCTTTTATCATGCCATAAGGGTGAGGTTATTTTTCTTTTATCTCGCTGCATGAGCAAGGTCTTTTATTTCGCGTTAAAACCCACTTTTTGTCTTAGCTTTGGACTTAAACTAAGATAAAAAAATTTAAGCTCCACTTTTTATCACGCTTTCATTGAAAATCGTGATCTTTGTGAATCTCCTTAGTGTGACGCATATCTATTATTGTAGTAGTGATAGGATGAATCATGGCCTTGGTACATGCCTTAGAGAGTTTTCAAAAAAAAATGGAAGCCCTACCGGTAGGAGAGAAGTCCTACCGGTACAAACTCGATCCAGATAAGCCATCAAATCAATTGCTAGAAAAACACCAAAGTTCTAATGGTAGGGAGAAGGTTCTACCGGTAGGAGCCAAGTTCTACCTGTAGGGAAGTGGTTCTACCGGTACAAAATGGAGGCAGAAAGGACACAATTTGGGCACACATGTTCTCTACCGGTAGGAAGGAAGTTCTACCTGTAGGAGACCATTTCTACCGGTAGGGAAGGAGTTCTACCGGTAGGAACCAGAAAATTTCCAACGATTTTTCACAGTTCGACAGATTTCAATCCAAACCCAAATGCAACATTACAAGCACGAATACAAGCATCAAACCACTCATAAAACATATAAAGAGGTAGAATTCCCTACCTCAAGTCCAAAAGGCAAAACCCCAAAGATAGCTCAAGCCCTAGACTCTGAAACTCTTGAATTCGACCAAAAACTCCTCTCCGAGCTAAACCCAACGAACTACAAGCTCCAAATCACGATTGGAAGGCGAAAAGAAGGTTAATCTTCTTGGGTTTTGAGTTTAGAGATGAGTTTTTGAGAGATGGTGAGATGGAGAGAGAGAGAGAGAGAGAGAGAGAGAGAGAGAGAGAGAGAGGGGGGGGGGGGGGGGGGGGGGGGGGAATGGGATTTTTCCTTTCCTAGCACATATATATACACACACATACCATATTACACTAACACCCACAATTTCCAAACACTTGTGCATTTAACGTCCACAGTCATATTCATTCCATTTTCACCCTTTTTCCTCAATTACAAATATTAAAATTAAATAAAGAAATTTACGGGTCACTACATGTTGATTGTTCAAAGCTAAAAACTCAATTAAATCGACTCAAGGAATTTTATGAAAATCTTGTTAAATCAATTGGTGTGCTTAGATTTTTATTGATTTTAGTTGATTCAAAACATTGGCTGGTATGCTTAAGTTTTAAGATGTTGATTTTTATAATCTTACTCTTTTAGGTTAAAATTAAAAGGATTTCGACCAATTAAAAAAAGAAAAAAAGTGAAAGATTCTAGTGTCCAAAGGGTAATATTCACAAGGACAATGCCAATGTGGTAAGGCCAAGGAAGTGAGTTTGCTCAAAAAAGGTACATAGAAAAGCTAAATACTTGGAGAGAGAGGATCGAAGAAGAGAGTCAGCAACACTAACAAGAGTTGCATGTTTGTCAACAACACTGACATGCAAGTGCATATCATTATTGATTTGCATATCCTTTAGCTTGTTTAGCCATCCTTTCGTCCCCATTAGGTTTTTTATCCAACAAGGCAGTACTTGAATGATGGTTTGCATTCCTTCAGTTGTAATTTAGGGCTTATCTTTAGGGCTTTACTCCTAATGCTCATATCCTAAGTGACCAAAAGTTTTGAGCTATTTGTACGGAAGTAGATAGACACTGGTTATAAGTATTTTTTTGTTTATGCCAGTCTGCCTATTCATAGCTGCATTCTGCAAGCTGTTCATTAGGTTCCAAAGTTTGTGAACTTGTAATTGAGGGCTTCTGGGCTTCAACATGGAAAAATGTCACAATTGTTTGATTCTCTACAAGTTCGTTGTGTCTCATGTTTAGGCTATTTTGATTGCATCATAAAACTAGGCTTTTTCTTTCTTGCTGATAGCCTGCCCATGTTCCTGTCTCCTCCTTCTCCTCATCATTGTGTGGGTTTGTAGGATTTTGTTCCGAATCATTGGATACTTGTTCTCTTAGTTATTGTTTCATGTTTATTATCACTTATTTCTTTCTACTTGAGCATTCCCTTTGTAGGGATGATTAAGTATGCAGTCTCTTTATTAGGTAATAAAAATCTCAGTGAACTAAAGCTTCCAAGGAGGATGATAAGGATGCAAAATGGAATGAAGGTTGATGATTGCGACAGTGCAAGCCAAGAGGATGAACACAATGTTGATTCAGGTGAAGAATGCAAAATGGTAGAGAGGACCCTTCGTCTCATCCTTTTTTCTCTTCTTCGTTTGTCGGACATAGGCAACCAGATGCAACTTCTAGGACTTGCTCTTCCTATCTCTCTGTATCTTGGTTTGATGAATAGAAGCCTGGAACTCATTTTCGTTTACTATTTCTAAAGCCTCATAGTTAATGTTCAGTAGTTGAAACCGTCACTCGAAATGTTTCAAAATTACTGTAGTTATCTGCCATATCCAGTCAACCCTAGTGAGATGTGTGTCAATATTGTGTGTTTTACTGAGTTTTTGTCTGAAAAAGAATCTAAAGATGGACAAATGCAAAGATATTTGCCTTTCCTGTGTACACGTTATCTTTGTTGTCTGTCTCTGATATGTGTCAGCCATCTGCAGGTTCCCATGGGGAATGTGTCCGTACTTATCCACGTATTCAGCCATATGACACTTTAAAAGAGTTGTTAGTGGTGATAGGATTTTCCTTCTCTATGCGTACAGAGGTTGAAAAATCCAGGTATTTTGCCGTTTTGGTGAGCTTTTTCAAGTCATTAGTTGACCTGGATACCTGGCTAGATTGATATATCTAATTCTGTAACTGCTTGTACATATGTTCGTGTGTGTCACAGTGTGTGCAGTGTGCATTTTATGTGCAGGTAAAGAGGCTAGGCACAGAAATTGATCTCATGGTTATTTGCCTTCTACAATTAGGGACTATACTTACCATTGGTCATATTTGATTTGCTTGATTCCGTTCATTAATCTAAAGCATTAGCAGTAGCTATTCTTGTACTTGGGAATTCTTTTATGTAATTCTGCTTTCTTGCTAAAATTTGGTCCTAAAAACCTATGTTCCATCTATTTACAAGAAGGGCATTATCAAATTCCAAACGTTTTCAAAATCTTCTTTGTCTAAGGCGGCTTCTCAAAGATCGCAAGACCTGCCTAGTGGTTATAGACCTGTTCTTGTTAAGTGGAAAGACCTTGACAAGTGCAATGTTTGCGACATGGATGAGGTGAAAAAGCTAGATTTCATTTTACCTCGAAGAAATGCGTTCATCCTAATATAGAACTTTTCTAAGTTTCTGGTTGCATTTTTGCTTCTCTCTTCTAGTCCAACTTTTCCCCATCTTCTTAATGTATATTGTTTCTGTCATTTAAAGGGGCATATACTGATGGATATTATGTATTTTCTTCTTTTGGAGTACAGAGAATAAAATTTTTATGCAGTGTGATAAATGCAGAATGATGGTAGGCCTTATTTGCATGACTTTATGATGTTTTCAAATCGCAAATGCACATTTTGGTCATCCAGGATCCTACAGTTGACACGGTGTTCTTAAAATTTTAGTAATTCATATCAGCATCATCAAAATTGTTATAATGCCTACATATCTTCCCTCACCAATCTTTGTATGTTGTACTCAATATATTGCCTGCATGTTGTTCCTTATTTTGGAATATCTATGTGGTTGTATTTTGAAGTGCTATCCGTGCTTGGTGGAGATATAGATCTGGTTGATGAGGTACTTTGGTGTGCAGCTCTTGCATTGTAGACTTATAGCTTTTAGTGATCCAAGGGGCGGAGTCGTGATACTCGCCAATAGAGCGCCATTGCCTCGCTCTTATGTTTGCCGCACAGAAGCTCCACCACTATCTCCTTTCCTACAATCTCCACCTCCTCATTAAATGTGATCGAATCGGGTACCTCCTCAATCGCCCAGCTCTAGCTGGTAAGCTGGCCTGGTGGTTGCTTTTATTGGTGGAGTATGAGATCATTTGTAAAGCTCCTTGGGAGGTAAAAAGCCAAGCTCTGGCTGACCTCTTGGCTCATTTTCCAAGCTGCCAGTACGAACCCCCGTCTGAAGATTTGCTGGGAGATGAGTTTCAAGTTGCGTGGAGGTAGAAGAATGGAGCCTAAGTTTCGATGGATCATCCACAGCCAAAGGCGGAGGCACTAAAATAATCCTAACGGCCCCTAGCGGAGGAAAGATCAACCTCTCCTACAAGCTTGACTTCCGTTGCTCCAATAACGAAGCTGAATATGAGGCACTCATCTTTGGCCTCTTGGCTGCTCTGAATTGCGGTATAACCCTCCTCTGCATCAAAGGCAACTCCAAGCTGGTCGTGAGGCAAACAAATGGCGAATATGCAATGAGAGAGCCTCCACCAGCCTCTTACCTAACGATCGTGCAAAGATTAACGGACAAGTTTGACACCCTTTGTTTGGAGCATGTGCCTTACTCAGAGAATCGTCATCCCGATGTGCTTGCTACCCTTGCCACCAAAGTGGAAATATCCAAAGAGCCAACAAAATTGAGATAATTAAGAGGAGTGTGTCTTGCTCTGTGGTCGAAATTTTCCCTAAGGAAGAAGTTCAAGATTGGAGAACCCCCATTGCCAACGAGCTAAAAAATTCTTCCACTACGAACCTCAATAGTTTAAAACACTTCACCGTCTATCAAAGAATTTTATATTAACGAGGCTCTGGGGGATTGCTAGCTCCATTGGGGAACAAGCAGCCAAAATCAAGATCCAAGAAATTCACGAAAGATCGTGCGAAACAGGAGATGTGAAACCTTACAAAAGACTCTAACTCCAAGGTTACTATTGGTCTGCCATGGCAAAGGATGCCGCAGAGATACAGAGTCAGTGCTCGAAATGTCGAGAACTTCCCTCCAAAGCCAAGTGCAATTTTATTGGTGTCTATACAGACTGGCACAAACCTTATATCGATTTCCTCTCCAAGGGCACTTGGCCGCCTGATCGAATTGACATGGCAATAATCAAGAAAAGAGCTCCCAAATTTTTGTTCATAACGGAGGACTTTTTCGCCAAAGCTTTGAACAAAAGCCCCTTAAATGCTTGGCAGGGGCTGAACTCGTCAAAGCTTTAGAAATTTCCCATGAGGCCGATCATCAAGGAGGAGCCAAGCTATACCAACATCTCCTTCACGTGGGATACGACTAGCCCACGATGGAAGAAGACACTAAAATGCACGTCAGAAGATGCAAGGCTTGTCAAGTCCATGGCAACATGATCCATGCACCCGCTGTCGACGTTCGCGCCATTAGGACCCCTTGGTCATTCCACACTTAGGGTATGGATTTGATAGAACCAACTAACCCCACCCCCCAGAGGGCACGTTTGGATTCTCATTGCCACGGAGCTATATACAATGTGGGTGGAGGCAATCCCCCTCAGAAAAGCCACTAGTGCAGCTGTCTAAAACTTTATCAGGGAATTCATCATATGTCGCTTTGGAATTCCAAAAGTCATCCTCTCTGACAACAGCACTCCATTTGTGAACCGCTAAGTTGGACAACTCACGGTCTTGTATGACATCACTCACCACAAATCCACGGCATACCATCCCAAAGGGAATGGCCAAGCAAAGGCAATATACAAGTTGCTCTTCAAGATACTATGTAGAACCTTGAAAGACCATCAGAAAAATTGGGCTCACGCCTTGCCCATGGCTCTATGGGCATACCGAACTTCCAAAAGAAGACCCACTCAGATGATCCCTTCCACCCTCGTCTATGGCACCGAAGTAGTCCTACCTTTAGAAATCGTAGAGCCATCAACATAAATGGCACTGCCAAGCAAGGTTCTGGGATTTCCCGTTTGTGAGGTAATGGGTTGGGATTTTCTGCATTTTGCATGCTCATATATTAAACAAATCCCTGGTGGCTCGCATAGCATCTTTTTTTTTTTTTGCAACAACCCTGAAGGCTCGCAGGATCATATTTTAAAAAAGGGAGAGAAGAAGAGACCTCGCAGGCTCACATTTTCATATTGAAAAAAAAACAAAAAAAAAAATCGCTTGGTGGTTCCTATCACTTTCTCATGTTAACAAAATATCATGGCTCCAACGTTTATCTTTTATCTAGCGTCAATGGCTCCTATCTCGCTTTTACTAATTAGACCCACATAGTAGCTCTTGTCCAATTATGCAAAACAGGGGCTTGCACGTGCATTTACTTATTTGTGTAAGTAATCCCTTGTCAAATACATTTAGTAGCTTCACTCTCCTTTAAATTAGTTACGGTGGCTCTAGCAGCTTGCAGCTATCCCTCCAAATTCACCACGACAGCTCTAGCACCTAGCAACTTAAGCTTCACTTCCTCTATTTTGCCGGATAAGCGAGCCACATCGACTTGGGCCCCCATGCGTATATTCCTCTCCCTTAACCATGTCAACTCCAAGTCGTTGTTGTGTAACGCCACCAAACGATTACGGAGAAGAAATAGATCTTACAAGGTCACCACCAACAGTTTTGCTTCTCTTAATTCCTCCAAATAAAGTCTAAATTCATGCAACACATACCTCCTCACCATTGGGGACATTTCTCCTAGGCCGATGAAAGTTCTTGGTTTAGAATGAAGAACGCAAAATAATCATTTCAGACATTCTCCCCCAATAACTTCAAAATATTAGAGAGCCACGATTATGGATTGCTCCCCTTTCTTCATAATAAAATCCATCTCACCCAAAAGAGTTTACCATTATTCATTCATCAAATTACAATCCCATCTCCCTGAGTCTCATAATATTACATGCCTGGCACAACGGCCCTAAAAGCTTAAGTATTTGATAAATAAATAGATTAGAGTTTACAATAATCCTTCAGAAAAGAGGTATAACTAAAGTTACAAGTACATTTATCCAAAAGAGGTTTACATGAGGTGCCTAAGTAATTCTTCCAGCCTAACTTTCAAAAGGTATCCCTATCGATGCATGCATGCACAACACTCCAAACTACTACCCCTGATAAGTACTTGAAAATGAAGGGTTGAGCTACACTAGCCTAGTAGAGAAATCTACACAACCATTATATGCAAATGTGATGACAAGTAGAAAGAATGGGAAGGGCAAGAATACGGTATTTCAAGCGTGAAACAAAGCATGACTTATGAAACAATCACAACCAAAAGAATTCCAATCCCAATGTCCTTCATATCACTACACTTTCTCATTTAACATCCTTTTTTTTATTAACATCGTGTTACAATTCTCATATCATTTTGTATTTTGTGTCATGAGCAAAAGCTCCTGCCGGGCCAATTAAGGGATCTCGATAACCCCTGTCAGGCACCTCACCCATTGGTAGGTCCTGAATATATATTACAAGCATTTGCTCTTGCCTAGCCAATTAAGGGATCCTGATACCCCTGCCAGGCACCTCACCCATTGGTAGGTCCTAAGTGTTCGCATTTCAATTTAAGTGTCCATGTGTTCCATTCTTACACAACTCACGATCCATGACTTTCATTTCAAGATTCGATAACACTACATACGTTCAACAAAGGGGTATGTATAGAAAACATGCAAAATTACCCTTAAACTCGTAAACATGCATTTTAACAATCCCAAAAGGGTGACCAAGACTTAAGAACATGAAATAAGGAAATTTTTGGAAAACAAGGAAGCTCTACCATTTGTTTCAAACACAAATAAGAGATCATTAAACAAAACTCACGTTCACATAGAAGTAGTAAAGAAATTCCATTTCAAACAACTCACAATCAATATACTATTGGTTTCCCATATCGTCATACATGCGTTCACCCAACTCATCACTAGGCAACTTACTCACAACGTTTCCTATCTTCCCATCCTTTAGCTCCTTAGATCATACAAGCTACGCTAGGGATTTATTACGCCTAGAGCAAAAGAAAATGCCTCTCATGCCCACTCCTAGCATGGTCAAACCTATAGTGTGTCCTACGTGTCTGTTTCTCGTATTGCATGTCAACACATGTCGCTTCCGTCCGCCTCAATTCATTATGTTCTCTAAATTATCGTTTCAACATCATTCAGCCCTTATGGAACCCGACAACCACCTCCAAGTCCTAAACACGTCAATATATTTTTGAGCCCAAGAGCAAACGTAAACTAAACCCCAAAGTCAACGTGAAACCGTACCACGAATCTATCTTATTTTGGCTACAACATCTTATTGGTTTAGAATTACGCTACGAGACTACCACCGTTAGAAAGTAGATTTTTCATACATTAATTTCGATATATAATATGCCCCAAACAGAGTCCGAATGATAAAGTTATGTTTGTCCGAAGTTTTTCCAAAAATGTAGATTTTTCATTTTCTACCAGTAGAGAAGTATTCCTACCAGTAGAGAACCAAATTTTTAGTTCCTACTAATAGAGAAATAGTCCTACCGGTGGAGAACCAAAATAGATTTGTCACAAGATTGTTCCTACCGGTAGGACCAAATCCCTACCAGTAGGACCTGGGTTTTCAGTGCATGATTTTCAGATTTTTCAAGGATGAACACCTAACCTCAAACAACAACACAAGGCACGATTTTAACACCATATCAACACATAAACACATAATAGAAGTGAGAAATCCATACCTCAAGGAATTCCAACCGAGCCCTAGCTCCAAAAGCTTGAATCAACCCAAATACACCACTCCAAGCTTAACCCACCAAGATACGAGCTCAAGTTCGCGAATAGAAGTTGGATTGGAGGTTGATCTTCGTGGGTTTCACATTCTTGGGTGAGATTTTGTGGGATGGAGTGAGAGGTTGAGAGAGAGCCGAGATAGAGAGAGGCGTGAGAGTAGAGAGAGAGAGAGAGAGGGGGATTGGGTCTTTCTATCCCCTACACTCACACACACCTATTTATACCAACACACACGCACAATTAACACCCCTAACTTCCAAAGCCTTACACATTAACCCCAAGCACACATTTACATCACCTTTCACATAATTTGCAACTCAAGTATATATTAAACATCAAAATTATTAAAATTTAATACGGGTCTTTACAACAACAGTATCATCGTGTCTAAGCACGACAGTCACTGTCTCTTTCTTCTGTGGTGTTGCTTAGCACTCCCGTCTTTTTCGCCACATTTTTTGATACCCTAGCCCCTCCTGCAGCCTCCTCCACCATACTATTCGATCCTTTAGTTTCTTCTGCAATAATACTTGACGTTCTGGAAAGATTAGCATTACCTACTCCAACACAATAGGGCACGCCAAAGGAAGGAGAAACTCCAAGCCTCGCAGGTACTCCAAAAGCTGCAATTACTGCAGAGACGGGTGTAATAGTCCACCCAAAGGGAGTAGTAATCCACCCAAAGGAAGTAGTCGAAGCCCTCTCTAGAGGGCTCTCCTTTAATTGGGTGACTCCATAAATAACCTCGCTCACTTGTACTCCTCCTGATTGAGCCCTTTCTGAGGAGCCTATAACCTCGGAATTGGGCTCTGGCTCATCTTCCTCTCCATCGTCATCTTCCTCACAACTTTCATCATCCTCATCACCCTAATTACTTTCGTGTTCCAATTCCTCATTGTCTTCATCGCTGTCTTCGGCATAACAAGATGGGTTTATTATCCGCCCTCTTAGCGTCATTGATTTTCGAATACCATGAATAGGAGCTTTAGAGATTGATTCCTCATCAGGATCAGTCCAAGATAACACCCCCCGCTCTGCTACCACCTGGTCAACAATAAAGATATCCGCCAAAGATTCATCAAGAACGCTTAATGCTTCCTCAGTTTCACGTCCATCTTCTTTGGTAGATATAACTCTTCCACTTCCTTTAAAAGATAAGAGAAGAAAAGAAAAAGGGGTTACATATCATGAGCCAAGTTTGGTATCTAAAAGAAACAAAAAACATCAAGGGATACCTTCACCGTCCCACTCGATTTGCCTACATCATGCCTTGCTATCTCCTGCATACAAAAAACAAAACTTCAGCACAAAAAACAAAAATAGTACAAGAAATGCTTAGCAAAAATAAATAAATAAACAACTAAACATTGCACACCTTGGCCTTGGTTTTTTTGGTTGCCTTGCCTTCATCATCAGCTCCAGTTGAAGAACTTTTTTTTTTTGATGCCCTGTTTTTGCTAACTGAAGACTCACCCTTCCCAGCTTGACTACCATAGAATTCCTTGATTTTCCTTTTACCCTCCTCTGTCACAAAACCAGAAATACCGCAAAGCAAGGATCCTTTATGTTCTTCAACCTTGGCCAAACCAAAATCAGGATCACAAGTCAACACTGCCCCCTCAACGTATGGCTCTGAAGGGATAGCCCTCATGTAGTTACAAAAAACCATCCAATTCTCCTCCCCTTTAACCCCCCCCCCACCCAGTACTTCTTGCAAATAGGAGAACATTTGCTAACTCTTTCTCGCCCGGCCAAGAAATGCCAACTCCCTCAAACAAGTGTTTTGAACAAATCGGTCCTGCACATTCTTAGCATCTCTCTGAGGAAGTTTGGCCTCGAAATTCCTTGATCCAACCCAAATTGGCGCTATATTTGCGAGGGATTATATGGAGTTGAACGGAATTCACCATTCACCAAGCACGGAATCAGACCAGGCATCATACAATTCATCATATTCATCTCCGAATCTGGAAGGTTCAATGAAGCGCAAGTCTCCACATCCGCCTCGTAATACCACTTCATCTCCAAAACCCCATTTGGCATTGAAACATAAGGCCAAAAGCAAAATTCTTTTTCTTCATCAATTACCGTCGCTAGTACGCCTCCCACCAAGCATGTCACGCCCTCGATTTTTAACATAAATATAAATAATTTCCATAATAAAATCCTCCCAATAATCCATACGATACCCCCAAAAGAGATTAACATTTCCATTTCATATTTGTACCTCCATGTCCAATGGTTTTCGACAGATTACATCATTGGCTCAATGGCCCAAATCAATATAAGTACTGAGTATCAAAGAGAGTTATGAGTTAAGAGTTTACAATATTCCATAGTTAAAAGAATTGTAAATGAAGTTATAAACACGTCTTCCAAAAGAAATTAACAAAAATGACTAGGTAACTCTTCCAGTTAGCTTCCAAAAGTATTTCTGTTCACATCTAATCATTCCAAGCATGCAAGCTATTGTCCCGGGTTCGCACCTGAAAATAATGATGGGTTGATTACACTAGCCCAGTAGGAAATTTTACACTAACATTATATGCTCATGAGATGATCGGATGAACAAACAACGGAACCAAGATAGAACAACCATGACTTGTGAAACAATCATGATTAAAAGAACTCCAATCCCAATGTCCTTCATATCACCACACTTTCTCATTAACAGCCTTTTTTTTTAAATCAACATTGTGTCACAATTCTCTTATCGTTCTGTGTCATGAGCAAAAAGCTCCTGTCGGGCCAATTAATGGACCCTGATACCCTCTGCCAGACACCTCATCTGTTGGCAGGTCTTGAATATATCACGAGCATTTGCTCTTACAGGCCTAATTAAGGGATCCCGATACCCCCTGCCAGACACCTCACTCGTCGATGGGAGCCTTATGTTTTGTGTAAGGCAGAAGCCGACCTGTAACTTTAAAAAGAAAGAGTTTCTGTATTATTTTAAAGATGAGAGTGTTTGGACATTTTTAAGGAAGGGCTTGCCTACCCCATTGGATTTATATTTGCCATGAGAGCTCGCCGAACATGACTCCAACATCACTTTTTTTTAAAGAAAAAATATATATATACATATGTACACACACACTCCGGATCCCCGAAGGGATCCCGGACGGAGTATTGGTGCAGACCTCCCATCCCATCCGTTGGATTTAATCCAATGGACACGGAAAGAAAAGGCAAAAAACATGCGAAAAACACACTTTCCCCCTTCGGTTCATTTCACGCTGAAACAGATAGACCAAAGACGAAGAACTCAAATGAAACATAAAGAGAGAAGAGAGAAGAGAGAAGAGAGAGAGAAAGAGAGAGAGAGAGAGAGAGAGAGAGAGAGAGAGAGACAACGAAGACAAAGAAGAGCTCAAATGAACAAGAAGATCGAAAATCACGACACCCTTTTCACGCAGATGCACAGAGAGATCGAACCAGAGAAGAAGAACTAAGAATGAAGCAGATCAAACTAAAGAAGAAGAAGAAGAAGAACGAAGAAGAGAACGACGAAGATTAGAACAACTGAAGGTCTCTCTGGTTCGATTCTATAATCTGTCTCTCGATTGATTTGTTCTCATTCGATTTAGGATTTCGTTTCTGGGTTCAAAAAATTGGGGAAAGTATAGATTGTGAAAGCAATTATAGTAACTTACAATAGAGGGAGAGACAAAGAGAGAGAACACAAAAATCTATACTTTCCCCAATTTTTTGAACCAGAAATGAAACCCTAAATTGAACGAGAATAAATCGATCGATCGAGAGAGAGAGATTATAGAATCGAACCACAGAGAGAGACCTTCTGTCGTTCGGATCTTCGTCGTTCCCATCGTTCTTCTTCTCCTTCTCTAGCTCGATCTGCTTCGTTCTTTGTTCTTCTTCTCTAGTTCGATCTCTCTCTCTGCATCTGCGTGAAAAAGGTGTCGTGATTTTCGATCTTCTTGTTCGTCTAAGTCGTCTCTTTCTGTGTTTCGTCTGAGTTCTTCATCTCTGGTCTCTGTGTTTCAGCGTGAAATGAACCGAAGGGGAAAAGTATGAAATGCACCGAAGGGGAAAAGTGTGTTTTCCGCGTGTTTTTTGCCTTTACTTTCCGTGGCCATTGGATTAAGGGGGGCGCCTATTAGCAACCCATTATTTTCTCCATTAGCCCGTTAAAATTTTACAACTAATTACAAACATGACCCCCAATGTAAAATGACCTAACTGCACTCATCTTCTTCCTCCCTTCCCTTTCTTCCTTAACAGTTTAGCCGATCAAAAAAAAATAGTTCAAGTTCGCAAAAAAATTCCAGTCAACTCCTGTCGGTTCAAATCTCTCATCTCCTTTCTCACTTTTTGTCATCTCTTAAAATTTTCAATTCTTCCCTTGTTCATTTCAATCTCAATGGAGAAGCAAGGATTATATATTGTATCAATGGAGGGTTCCTCTCCTTCCATTGAACAAGATGACCCACTTCTAGGTTTTGATATGAATATGAAAATTGAATCAAATTCATCATCATTGTCTCTCTTCTTCTCTCTTTCAAGTTTTATCAACATCTCAATCTCAACCGACTTCCTCCTTCCTCCATCTAGATTTTTTTGATTTTTTCGACCAAGATTTCGGATTTTTAGGTCCGAAAAAGTATACTTTTTTGACATTTTAACTACCGAATGTTACGATATATTCGACAATCATGTTCTGAAATTTAAGTCACAAAAACTTATTTTTTGTGAAATATAAATTCGGTAATTAGTTACCGTAATACCTGCGTAATTTCGGTAATTACCTACCGTATAACGTTAACTTTTTCGACATTCAGATTCCGAATTCAAACGTAAGTCAAAATAATTTTGTGAAATAAAAATTCGGTAAGCAAATACCGAAATATATACTAAAATTTGATTTTTAAATGTCATTTAATGCTAATAATTTTGACATTTACAGACCAAACGTCTTCATCGTCAGCACAAATTTTTGATTTTTCGATTTTGAACTGATTACGTGGGCTTCATTTTCAATCTCACATGCTCACAGACAAAAATGGTTTCACAACCATCTTAAACTTATTATTGGCGAAAAAATTGAAAATGTTGTGGTGGTGGTTCGGTGGTGGTGGTTATGGAGGTGATGGTTCGGCAATGGTGCAATGTGGTGTGGGGTGAAGATACAGAGGAGGGAGGGAGAGAACGACGAGAGAGAAGAGGTCAATGGTGGTGGCTATGGAGGTCAACGGCGCCCTTACCGTATTACGGTAAAGGCTTCCCCTTTTCTTCCATTTTTCGACCAAATTTTGATGATCCGAGCTGCTCAATGTGTTCAGAACGTGATTTTAAGGGTACCCGCGAGAAATCACCAAAAAAAAAAAGACCGGGAAGGGTTTCATTCGAGCAATTTTTATTTGAACCGTTTGATAAAAAACAAACAAAAACTGCTCGGATGAAGCCATTCCCGGTCATTTTTTTTGCCAATTTCTCGCGAGTACCCTTAAAATCACATTCTGAGTACCCTTAAAATCACGTTCTGAAGACATTGAGCGGCTCGGATCACCGAAATTCAATCGGAAAATGAGAGGTTCTTACCTTAACAAGGTAAGGGCGCCTTTACCTGATGGGCTTGCATGTGTAGGCTCGTGTGTGAAGCCATTGAGTGGCTCGAATCATTGAAACACGATCGGAAAATGGGAGGTTCTTATCTTAACAAGGTAAGGGCGACCTTACCTGATTGAATCTTATATAATATACACACACACACACACACATACATACACACACACACACACAAAATGAGGATCCAATGAGGGATCCCGCACGGGCTTACCGTGCAGGACTCCCCTTTCCCGATTGAATTGTGACGATCCGAGCCGTTCAATGTGTTCAGAACATGATTTTAAGGGTATCCGGGAGGAATCGGCAAAAAAAATAATCGGGAAGGGCTTGATCCGAGTAGTTTTTTACTGAACCGTTCAATAAAAAACTGTTCAGATCAAGTCCTTCCCGATCATTTTTTTTTGCTGATTGTTCGCGGGTACCCTTAAAATCACGTTCTGATCACTTTGAGCGGCTCGGATCGTCGCAATTTGGTCAGGAAATGGGAGTCCTACACGGTAAGCCCGTGCAGGATCCCCTTATGGGAACCGGACTATATATATATATATATGGGCTTGCATGTGTAGGCTCGTGTGTGAAGGCTCACATCAATATTTTATTAAATAGCTTTAAGGGCTTGCGTGTGAAGGTGGCTTGCATCAACATTTTATTAAAGAGCTTTTAGGGCTCGCACATTATTTTATTAAAGAGCTTTCAGGGCTCGCGTTAACATTTTATTATAAAAAAAATTTGAGGGCTCACTTGGCATCAACTTTTCATTGCAAGAGCCATGCAGGGCTCAGATTTACATTGTATTGAAAGAGCCTTGAGGCCTCGCAGGCTCGCACACCCTCATTTCGAAAAATTGAGTGCTCACATTACATTTTATTGCAAGGGCCTTGAGGGCTCGCATGTCCTCATAAAAAAATTAACCAAAAAAAAATTTTTAAAAAGCTTCCGAAGTCGCAAATGTGGGGGAGAAAATATGCATATATATATCGCTTTGAAGGGCTCCCAGAGTGTTTCAAAGAAAAGAAGACGTCTTACCACCAAATCTAAAAAGCTCCTCCAAGTCGCCCAAGACCTCGCCAAAGGTTGGAAGCTCACCCCTCGAAGCTCTACCTTCTTCACTCACTTTCTCTCTCTAGAATATGATAAGAAAAGGTGGATTTTATAGTGGTCATTTGTAGAACATTTACGGAAGAGATAATTTACACATGTAGCACAACTGTGTTTGCTCACTGTCTGTTTCAGGTTGAAAATATTCTTAGCGGCATTTGTATAAGATTGCTGTTTCTGTAGTATTTGCATGACTTGATGCTTAATTGCTAATGGCATCAAGGAATTAGCACTAAACTTAGAACATTAACACTTCCACAACCATTTTGCATCTTTCACAGCATCCTGTTCCTGTCACATTTAGAAAATCATGATTGGTTCCTTTGGCTGTATAAAGGAAGAAGACAAATACGAAGAGTACATACATTTATCAAAATGACAGTACATGTATTTACATTGACCTCTATGCCAAATCATATGACCACATGATCCTTCAGTTAGTTACATTACAGGCTGTTGGCATGCACCCTTTAGAGGTCACTGCATGTTTATTCAGAGAAGGGCCCCCTTAAGGCCCCTCTAAGAGCATCTACACCTAAGAATGACATAGGAAATGAACCTGTAAACTAAAATAAAGCACACCATAATAACAACATTCCTCCACCTGCTTTCCTCCCCGTACCCTTCCTCTCTAAGCATATCCTCACCACTCACGGCACACTCCCCAAACATGTACTGTAAGCACTTCCCTGCACCGGAGAATTCATTTATCAAGAACCCTTCAAACGGGTACTTGAACAGCGACACATAATGCATGAAAATCCAGTAACTCGGCATCCCGTGCTTTGAAATGAAGTAGCCGGAGAACAAAAAGAACGAACCCATCACACCAGAGATCACCGAGTTTCCGACGATGAAATTAGGCACAAGTGCACTGAAACACACCACAACTGAATTCGCCGTGTAGAGAATTAGCCAAATCAACAACAGAAAGTGCAGGAATGCCGTGAAACTCCGGTTTAACCCAACAAGCCAATATAGTGGTACTGTGAATAAAACGGCCAATATGAGTAGAAAGGGCAAGTAAACTAGACCATTGGCTATGGCATATGATGAGACTCTATAGCTTCCACTAGATGTCTCCTTCATTAGTATCTCCCTCTCTTGTAGGAAAATAGGTAGAGCTTCTATTGTGCTTGTTAATAAAAATGTTAATATGAACGCAAATAGGCCAACCCTTTCCTCTGCTCCAGATAAATCATCTTTTAGATCGTAGAAGATTGAACCCAATACGAGCCCTGCCACGAGCATTTGAAGTGTCCGACACGCGAACAGCTCCTTGGTTCGAGATATGTTTTTGGAAAACCTGTGAGTGAGAATTACGGTTTCTCCAAATCTAGAATTTGCAAAACCACTAGGAAAATCAACTCCAACATCCATGGTGTCCTCATCTATCACTTTAGATTGCTGAAAGAGTTGTTGCAAAGTGCGCTTACCACTTTTATACTCACCCTCATCATTTTTCTTCAGTTGTTGGGGTGTGGATGGTAATTGTATTTGCATTTCTTGCCGCTGCAGTGATTTCTGCTGTTGAATTGCTTCAATTGAGTCAATTGCAAACTCAACTATGTTGACATGGAGAGGGAGTTGTAAACCCATGAGCCTCAGCTGCAGGCCAAGCTGATCAACTGAGCCGTGATGCAAAACAGACCCATTAGCCATTAAAAGGATGGAATTGAACAATTTCACGATTCTGAACCCGGGTTGGTGGATGCTCAGGATTATGGTCCTACCCCTGGTTTCAGCCATGGTCTTGAGCATGTCAATGATCTGAAGAGCTGATGTGCTGTCAAGCCCTGAAGTGGGTTCATCAAGAATTAGCACTTTAGGTTCATGAATAACATCAACACCGATCGATACTCGCCGCCTTTCTCCACCGGATAACCCTCGGACTTTGTCATCACCTACACGTACTCCAGCTACATGATCTAGTCTGAGTTCTTGTATCAGTGAGCTGACTCTTGAACTCAACTGGGAATGAGGGAGCCTTAACCGGAGTTTCGCACTGAACATGAGGGTTTCTTGAACAGTGAGGAGTGGGAATAGGGTGTCCTTTTGGGTGACATAGCCGGATATTTTGTTGAACCTGGGTTTGTCGACCGGCTTTTGGTTGACGAAAATGGATGCGGTTTGTGGGGCGAGTTTTCCGGCGAGGATCTCGAGCAGTGACGACTTCCCGGCGCCGCTAGGGCCCACAATGGCAAGGATTTCCCATGGTTTGGCCCGGCAGTGCACGTCCTTCAAGACGTGCCGGACTCCGGGGTTGCTTTTGTCATTAAGCTTTTGTGGTGGTTCTTGTGACTCCTCATCTTCGTGGTTGTGGTGGTGGTTGTGGTGTTGGACTTTGGCAAAGAACTTAAAAGGGTGTTCTTTCTTTTCAGTGCAGATTGTGTAGTTGATGCCTATTGCTTCAATCTCACAACCTTGTTTCTCCATTGAAGAATCTCTCTCTCTCTCTCTCTCCGTGAACAATTCTAATGCTCTCTTTCTCTGCCAATATGTTTGTGGTGTTAAGCCATTTAGCTTTTGGTGCAGTTCAAAGTTGTTTATACCATTCCATAGTTCACGTGCAGCTGTTGTTGCCATCACTGTTATTTGCTGTGTCATGGAAATACTGTATCAAATATGCATAGTTCACGTGGTATGGCGGAAGTAGTGTGAGCATATTGAAACTTTTATAACAAAATGCAAGAAAAATTTCGAGAAATTTGAAATTTCATTTTAGAAAATGATGTTTATTTTCCACATGGCTAAGATACTACTCTGTCCAATACTTTATTTTGGGGTTGCCCGAGAAAAATAGTAGTACATTTTGTAAAAGGAAATTGAAATCTACACTCCCCTTTTTAACATCTACACTCCCTTTTTTGGATTTTAGTGTTGAAAGTGTATGTAATTTTTTTACTAGAAGACAAAAAAAGGAGTGTAGATGTTAAAAAAGGGAGTGTAGATTTCAATTTCCTTGTAAAACTTCCAAAGATGGAATACAACAATCTCATTTTGTCTCACGTTTTCTCTTACCTTAAAGAAGTTCAGATTTCAAAAAAAAAACATCAATGGACGAAATTCAAAAGTTAACAAATTTTTTTTTTTTGCTCCGCCAAAAGTTAACAAATTTCGATATACACTAATTATGATTCCTAAAATAATTGGCTGACACTTTCAGAGGGATGGTCAGGGGGTTTGTTCTTGCCAAGGGCAAATATTGGTTTTCTGTAATGGGGTTATTTGTGTAGCAGTTTATTTTTTTAATGGGCTATCAGTTGGACATTGTATGATTGTGAACTTATAATTTGTTTGATGTCATTCAGATACTTGTATTCATCTATCGTCTACAAGAAATACGTATTAAAAAATATCTCCTAGCAGGCGAAATGGTTAAAAAAAATCATGAGTTCCAAGTTATATGGTATCATTTTTCTAAGTACAAACAAGAAACCTACACTCGCTTAATCTAAGGAGATAGGGAATGAGACTCTACAATGGAAATCGAACCCACGATCTCATCGTGATAAAAAGAGCACCTTATCACTTGTGCTACCGGTTGCTCTCAAGTTATATATCGCTGTATGTGAAATGGCTAAATAATTAAACTACCATAATAGTTATATACGCAGCAAGTCAGCAATGTAGGAAATTGTAGTCCAGTGAGATCTTTAAGTTTGTGGCTGAAATCACTTTAGACCTTGGCCTAAGGCCTTTTTTTTTTTGGTTTTATTATATCCTAATTCCTGTGGTCGGTAAAGCTTTTCTTGGAATTATTACTCACCCTTTGGTTTGAAGGTAACGGCCAGAAATGAAAGGGTACTCCAAAACACCTCGGAAGTTGGAATTTATATGGACGAGGCTGATCCACAATTTGGGCTACAAAGCTATTTATACGATTTATTCATATAAATTTTAGCATTATTTGAAAAACAAAAAATGTAGAAAGCATGTTATGACATTTAGTTGCTTGTATTATAGACTAGAACTCGATTTGGAATTGCTCAATGATTTGAGACAGGAAATAATTTGGCACCCCATTTGTTTTAAATACTCTGTATGTTATAAAAACTTGTCGTTTGCATTCAAATCGACACAAATGAATTTTCATCAGAGAATATATTAAAACAAAATCTTGGAGTGTATCTATATCGAAAATGCAATTACATTTAAAAATATCAAGAATATTTTGGACGAATAAGTCAATTGGTTTGTCTTTATTTAAAAAAATTCCAAATTTTATCAAAATCTTTTATTTTTTTTTATTTCTCTTGTCCAAACGAATCAATAAATCACAAAAATTTGACCAAAAACTAACCAATCTGAAAAAAACTTGAATAAAAAAAGTGGTCATCTAAACTTTTTTTTTTATCCAAAACCAGCCGAAAGATAATATCCACGTAAAGCAGGGGCAAATGGGTAAATAACAAGGGAGGAATGGGATGAATCTCTTTTATGTGGATGAGAGCAAATGACAAGATTTGGGTATGGGTGTTTTTGTGTGGTGGAGGTTTGGTTTGGTTTTCAATTGGGGTTCTCTCTCTTTGGCTGGACGTGACATATTATTTCAACCCGTGATCTACCCTATTTATCCTAGGGTTCAGAAAGGACCCCACTGGCTCCACCTTTGAAGAGCTCCTGGCCATCAATTTGGTATGTACCCCTACCCTACACAACACTCAAAAACACCACCTCAGCCCATAAACCAAAAAACAGAATTCCAAAACACATCACTCGGACCCCGTTGTTTTGAGATTTTGAATTTATAGATAATTAGTGTGAGGAGAAATAGAGTAATAATTAAAAATATGGGTAATAATTGGAGAGAAATAAAAAGAAAAATGAGAGTAATAATTTTTTTTTTAAATCGACAAGAAAATATTTTCATATCATTAAAAAAACACTGTAGAAATACAACAAGAGAGGTCTCACATTGAGATAGTCTAGAAGGGACCAAAACCCTTACCCCCGTTTTGTTGCGCAAAGAAGGAAAAAGGATAAAGGCTTTGGAGATGAGCTAATTTGGATCCACTCTTATCCGATGTTTGGTTTCTCCCTCGACACCTGAATTGATCTCTGTATAATTTCTGGTCTCCCCTTGAACATCTTCCACCCTTCTCTTTTTTTTTTTTTTGGGTAATGCTCCAAACCCTTCTTTAATTCTCATTACAATTTACAATGATTGTATAAGAACGAACAATTAAGTAAAAACTCACGCTATTTTATTATCCACTCTTATCCTCCACCAACTATCAAGCAATCAAGCAAGCTCCTTACCTAATTCTTCTTTCTTACCTAATTCTTTGCTATAGCACCTCTTATCCCTTTCTTCCTTATCTCCAAAATCGTATCTACACGCCAAACAAGCCATTAGAGGTTGCCTCTCTCACATATGATCAACTCTTATGATCCCAGTACGTACGGGGATAGAGCCCCGGCTTTAAGCAGACTAGCCATAGTGGGGCGATATAATAATTCATCGAAAATTAATCGACATGCGTATAGCTGGCCCAAAACTTTCAGTTAATAAAAAAACCAGAAAAGCTTTGTGCACAGCAAGCTGTGCACAGAGCCAGTTTTCTTCCGCCTCGGTCACAAAAAGATGATCGGAGCCGATCATTTTGTTCAAAATGCGTCGTTTAAGGTCTCTGTAAAAAATGAGCTTCGTTCGATATCGTTAGAGGCGTTAACAAAACACCCAAAATCACTTCAGAATTTAGGCCTAAATTCTGAAGTGATTTTGGGTGTTTTGTTAACGCCTCTAACGATATCGAACGAAGCTCATTTTTTACAGAGACCTTAAACGACGCATTTTGAACAAAATGATCGGCTCCGATCATCTTTTTGTGACCCAAGACGGGAGAAAAGGCCTGCTGTGCACAGCCGCTGTGCACAGCTTGCTGTGCATGTAGCACAGCTGTAAAAAAACAAGGTGCCTTATCTGGATGCAATAAGAGAAACAAGCGGTCACCGGTGCGCGTGCTCTCTCTCTCGCTCGTGTGTGTAAGCTGCCCGATTCACGAGGGAATGCCAGATCGAAGAGGCACCATTAGAATAAATGAAAGTCAGAAGATCAGCTGAGAACACTGGAAAGACTTGTGATCTTTTCTTGTCTTTGTTTTCCTTTTTATTTTTTGGTAATACAGGGTGTCTTGATCCAGTTTGCGCACACCTCGAACTAGCACATTTTGAACTAATGCCTAGGGCCCTTCCTAGGGCCGTTTCGCATGCTTAAGTATGGGGTGAGGTGGTCCCAAGAATTGTTGATAAGGAGAATCGAACCTGAGACTATAAAATGAAGCAAACACCTAAGTCTCATGCCAAGACCACTTGGTCAACCCCTCAAATTTTATGTTTTGTTATATTGTACTAACCCTTAACCTTTAAAAATTAATATTGGTATCCTTTGTATTTCAAAGGTCATCAATAATTTTTTCCCCAAAATACTAAAGGTCAAAGGTCATTAATAATTTTTTCCCCAAAATACTATAGGGGGAGCCTATATACTTTCGTAGAAAGTTTTTGTTTTTCAATAATATAGTAGAGATTTTTTTTCCCTCTTGCAGGGGTGACCACCCCTGGCTCCATCCCATCAAGTGATTCCAAGCAAAAATGCGAAATAGTTTATTCCTACACTGTACAGTGAAAAATGCATACTTCTTGTATTTGGATGGAATGTTTGAGGCAATTTTACCCCTTAATCAGATTAAGAAAGGAAAATAATTAAGAAAGGGAAAAAAGAAAAGAAAAGAAAGGAAAATATTTATTACCTTGATTTGCAGCCCTCTCAAGGAAAATACAAAAATAACAAAATGTCACAAGTTATGTAGTGTTGAGAATTATAAAAAGAACGGCATATTTACTCGAAGATAGAAAATGATAACAAATTTATTAGAAATCAATCTAATAGATGAAGAAGATGATGATGAATTTATCATGGACGATAATGAATTTATCCTCATCGATCAACCAAGTCGAATAATTGGTTGGATCGATTATTGGTTTTAAAGTGATTGGATTGGGGGGATTCATGATCAATCATCTGGTTTGAGAAAGTGAACAAAAGTTTTAACAATTTACCAATTTGACAGATCCTCAGGATTGAACAAAAAATTCTCAAGTTCATTTAAAAGAGACTAAAGAGATTATCAACATTACAAACATTACAGAGACATAAAGACAATACCATGCACCAAAGAAGAAGTTGCTTCTCCTCTTCTTAACGTATGGGACATTACTCTCGGAAGGACCGCAGTCCATATCTGGATCCCCAACAAAGCTGTCGACTATTGATCTCCACATCTACATCGTTGATGCCGAGCTCAATGGAGAATTGGAGATGAGAGTAGGCTGACAGGAGGGAGTCATGACGGAAGAACAGAGGAGGCATGACGGGGTCAAAGGGATCGCGCCGCTGAGAGTGGAGCGACAGACAATATTTGCTACTGTCGTCCAGATCCGTGGCTGCGATATGGTTTCTTAGCTACATTGAACCTCCAATTACCTCCGCTTGGATGCATGTGTATGTGTGTGTCTCTGTCTCTGAGAGAGAGAGAGAGAGAGAGAGAGAACCTATTAAGCTGAGATTGACTCCGCAACGGCCTAAGAAGACTTCTATCAGAAGCCAAGTAAAATGTGGGCGGACCATAATTCTCAACTACAACTGGTACAGTTCGCAACATATATAACAGCTTGTTGCATTCATCCTTAGAAAATATCAATAGTGGTGCTTCGATTCTTCGGGTACTTCAAAAGCCTTTGATGCACTTATTCTGCCATTGCAACAACAATCTCTTGAGTACCATCTTTTAATATACAATGTGCAGAGTTAAATCTTTCGCCACAATTGTCAAAACGTTCAACAAAGTTATTCCATCGCTTAAAATACAAAACGTGATCACTAATAGCAGCATAACTAGCAGAACCGAAGGGTAGCTGCAGCTAGCAAGTAAGGAGAGCAGCTGTAAAATAAGTTAACTGTGCATCAGAGCTTCGTGAGTGAGGCTTTCAAATGTGGTTGAAGACTATTAAGACTAGTAGCCATTTCAACCACATAAACCAATTCTTCATTGACCAACTTGAAAACTCGAGTAATCTCTCTCACCTGCCAAAAATGGAAAATTTTACTCTGCTAAGTAGCTCCAGTCACAAATGAATTAGATTGCCCAATTTTGGTTCAAGTAACAATTCAATTATTTCTCAAATTAAAAATGTAATGTTACAAAAAAAAAAAAAAAAAAACACGCAAAGAGAAGCATGAGAAGAGTTTATAGTTGGCAAAATCACTTACAAAATTATGCACCAACCTTCCCAGTAACAAGAAAACTAGCTTTCATAAGATGGCATGTGAAATAACAGAAACGTAGAAGCACATTACAAACTCAAGCATTGCATCGTCAATCAAATAGTTCAGTCTACAAACATTCACAACTTTCTCCACAAGGGGGACGTTTTATTTTCGAAAGTCATTTTTTTCCTTTTCCCAATGATAAATTCAAGACACAGAAAGTGTTGCCGTGTATCCAGGTTTACAGATGAGGCCCCACCACTCCTTGAAGATTAAACTCTGCTGTGAAGCACGGGACATTTGCTAGTTTGGCCATATAATATGGAACTTATGTAACTAGGAATACAGACTTTTTTGGTACAAGGAAAGGGCAAAAGAGTGGAGTATGCTTAATAGTTAATACTCCAAATTTGGTTAGACGGGTAGGCTCAAATAGATCACATTACTAGAATGTCATCCCTGGGTCAAATTCATCACTTAGATAGAGGGATTAAGGGAGCATGTCCCCTTTTCTCTGGTGTGGTTGTACTCCTAGTTTGTCCCTCTATGAGTCTATCTAATTCAAGAACAACATTCTTAAGAAAGCATCGAGGAGCAGATTAGAAAGGACTACTGACTTTAAAAACCAAAAAAAAAAAGTTCAACCAGACTCAAGAATGGCAAAAACTCTATTACTGAGAGGCCCAGGGGCAGTCATTCCCGTAGAACCGTTTTACAGGATTTAGGATTTTTTGCGGAGAGAACATGTACTTGTACTCTGATCTAATCTAAGTATAATTGCATGAGCAAACTGTTTTAGTCTAGGACGAAGTTGCTTAAGACACTTTTTACCATCCTGTATTTTCAGTGTGTCGCGTGTAGTAAGAATCGAAAAGTCTACATTGATACTGGCACTCTGGCAGTTTAAGTTCCTATGTCCAATCTTTTATCTACATTTCTTCTTGGTATGGGCATTTGACTTTTTATTTATTAGGAAGTTCAAAATTTGATATTTCATGGGTGTTCAATTAAGAATATTTTGTTATTTCCATGTTATATTATAAGCCAATGGAAGAGGTACAACGAGTGGATTTCCATTTGACCCCCAAAAAAAAAGGAATAAGAGGTACAATGAGTCTGACGGCAGATTTTTGGAAGGAAGAAAAGAAAATTATAAAGGGATAAAAAGGGTAAAGCTCACCACCCAAGTTACGGACCCAACGGGATATAGATTAACACCACCTGAGGATTTAACGAGGGATACAGGGCTAGGGACCGCTCTAAGGAATCCACCTAAGAGATACAGAAACGGGGAACTCATCACCTATCGGAATCCACCGAAGGATAAGAGTTAACAAGAAGATAAATCTTCTCACAAGCCAAAGGCTATTTTAATTCAACACTCAAAACTACTCATTTCATTCATAGCAACAGAATTTATAGGCTACTTGGAACAACCCTCCAAGAATAGGAAAGTACACTAACATTTTCAAGACACAAATTAACAAAGACTTGACCATAGACTAATTGAAATATGTGTTTTGACTCTTGAAAACTTAAAAGACACTTAGAAACTTAAAAACAACATAAAAACATTCTTAGATGAATTAAAGACGCCATGAGAAATGCAAAAGAATGACTTGATACTTGTTACGAGAAAACAAATTTTATTTTTACGAAATTCCGTTGTCAGAGTCCTTTGCACGAACAATGATGACATGTCTTAGGTTGATTGGGCAATTTCAGAGAGCTTCGCCGATATGCGCTTATCCCTCCACCAATGCTAAAAGAAGCTCGAGTGGCACAAAGGAGACCTGTCTAATGAGTCTTGCTCAGTCCTACCGAAGCAAGGCTGAGCGGGAATGCAGTAATATGTATCTGAAATAGACTTGGTTTTAACAAAAACAGTAAATAGGGCTTTCAATTCACTCTCGTACACAGTATTAGATAGAGGGCATATAGGGGATACCACCAACATACAAAGAAGGCCATAGAGAAAAAGGCCTATACAGCACTATGACTATGAGAAAGATCCATAAAATCAAGATATTGTTCTAGAGTTGGATTAGACTCTCTCGACTCCCAACTAAACAAACTAATCCAAAAAAGAAAAGTTTTTAGTCTATACATGGTACTCTCAATACCATCAAAATGCCTCTTATTACGCTCCCTCCAAATAAGCCATATCAAGCAGAGCGGAAAAAGAGCCCAAATCTTGCTTTCTCCCACTTTCAGGTCTAGGCCCCTGCCACTAATGAAGCATGTCGATCATCCCTGCAGAAAAAACCCAAAGAACGCCAAACCAAGATAAAACCAAAGTCCGTAAACCCCTAGCCACCGGGCTATGGATGAACAAATGCTCCAGGGACTCTCTATCTCCCAAACACAAGCGTCACCAATTAACAATAATCTTCTTTCGAAGGATTACATTATCAATAGCTAAAATCTTATTTTGAACCACACCACACAAAGAATGAGACCTTGGTTGGTGCACGAGTAACCTGTATTGCTTTCCAAGGAAAAGTTCAGACTACACTACCACCCAAAATTATAAAAAAAAAAAAAGAATTCATCAGAAAGGATCCAACTGATGAAGATCTCCACCTCAAAGAATCTATCCTACCCCTATCCCACCCGTCATACAACCTGCCAATGAGAACCAAAACCTCGTCGATCTCCCAAACCTGCACCTCTCTTCGGAGAATGATATCTCACACCACCACATGTCTACTTCTGCTAAGATAGTCCATCAAAGCACCCCTATTAGTTGCCAAGCAAAAGATCGGGTAAGCATCTCGCATCTTCTCCCCTCCACACCACCAATGATCACAAAATTTCACCCTCCTCCCATCTCCATACTAATGTCTGTTAAGAAATTACAGAGACCTATAGTTGAGCTTGAGGGGGAAAAAGTCAAGACCAACACATCCAAGGTTTTGGGTTGCTAGACAAACACATGAACCACTAAATTAAACTCTTCATATAGTGGATTGTTTCACCATGCATGGTGGCTCATAGTTTTTAAGCACTTGATTTATATATTGAGATATTGAGGTTGACGAAATGTGATTAGTTTTTGGAATTGGCTAAGTAAATTGAATTAACTAACCCAGTTGGTATTTCTATTTGTGAAGTAGTTTCAAGAGTTTGGCTTATCCAACCCCACCCCACTTCTCAAACACAAAGCCTTCGCCTGTTCAATAGAAAGCAGGCAGCTCACCCCAACTCCCTCCCGAGAGATTTTCTGGATATATTTGGTAAAAATACACCATTCCCCGTCATCGCCTAACAACAGAAAAGGGCATGGTTAACTAAGACTTTCAAGGCTTAAGGAAGTAGAATGACAAAACAAAACAAAACAAAAACTAAAAACAGTTCTTAGAATAAAACTGAGCTTGACTACTACAATGGGAATTAAGCTCAGAACTACTTTGTGAAAGCATTTCTTAATAGATGTGTTGAAAGGGAAAAGAAAAGAAAAACAAGATGCTTAGTTTTAAAATTTATCAGTCTGACAAGTAGGAGGAGCTTCAGCTTCCTCAGTGAAAACTCCCTCACTCTACCTTTGTAATGAATAACATTGGGTGAATGTGCAGCAAGCAGCTATTACACTGCCCATATCAAACAATATGTGGCAAGCAGAGATGACTTGGCCCAACACATAAGGTTGGTAAATGTGCACTTATAATATGAAATTTACACATGGAACTGCTAAGCAACATTAGAACTGCCAGCAGAATCTTAAATATGCATGTTGTAACCTACGGAATCTGAAGTAGTTATGAGAAACTGCATCTAATCAAAGCAAATGGTATTTAAAATATATTTTAAATGCACTATAAAACTAAATCAATCTTCAAGCCATAAATGCATCATTATAACACATAATGGTGAGTTAAACTACCTTAGAAGCATTGCCAACAAGTTCGCTGTGAAGCTTCACCACTCTCTCTTCTGCATCATATGTTCCTTTCTGGAAGAGGATTAGACATTACCATCACGTCAGGAGTTAAAAGGAAATTATAATTTGTTACTGGTACACAACCATAACTGGTAACTTTAGTTGCTGAAAAATGAAGTAGGTTTACAATCTTCGGGGATAAAGATTCTGCTGTGGCATAATCTGTTCATGTTTGAATGGCCATTCTGGAGAGTTCGCATTCTCAAAATGCAGACTTGCAAATGCAGTTATGCATGCATTCCTCCTATCCTTTCCTTCTTAAAATTAGTAGCATATTTGAGTTCTAACTGAAAAAACTATTTCAAAAAACTCAAACAACAGAAGCAATCTATATTTCCAATGTCAAAATAGTTTCCATCTAAAGGATCAAATTTCAAGATAATGGAATGGTAGCTTGGTTAGCATGATTCAAGTTTGTGATTGGGTACAACAAAAAATTAGATGAAGAAAAAATACTCAAACAAAGTGTGACATGGTGATCACTGTCCTTGGCGCCAAAGATTTGTGTCCTTCTAGAATGTATCTGCCTTCAAATGAGCCTAGTTATTGGCATCTACCATTCATGGACCTCAACATTCAGAAACTTCAAAGCAAATGGCTGACAAATGTATAAAAGTTGTACAAATTATTATTTTCAAATTGATTGGTTACGCAGCCTTTCATGACTTATGAGCCGAATTTTAGACTTAGGAGGTGTTCGGAAAAAAATCCCCATGGCTTATTGGCTTTCCCGGCAAAAATAAGCCTCCTGACACGCTGTGGCTTTTTTGGCTCATTTTTCCCGGGAAAGCCGGCTCATTTTTATTTCCGAACAGCCCCTTAATCAAACCCACATCTCTGGAATCATACCATTTCATGCTAAGTTTCATAATTCAAATTTCGACGATAGGAAAATCTGATGCATGTATATAAACTTCTTCTCAAAGAGATGTTAGAGAAATAATATATATATATATATATATATATATATATATATATGTAAATAGAGAGATCTAAAGTGAAAGGATTTCATCCTATGTCAATAAAAGATGCAAGTCACGCAACCCTACGCATAATGAGCGCAAGTTACCAAACAGATAGTTATGAGTAGCATCAGCCTTTCACCGACATGGAGATTGTTGAAGTATTGCTTCACTACATCACCACAAAATTCTCCTATACTCAAGTAGTTGGACATTTCACCTTTATGAGGTAGCCTGCGAACAGTTGCTAGTGCAGAATGAAATTCACCAGGTGAGAGGAGTTTGTTACGAGGGGAAACAGAGAGGAGGAAGAGAATTTTGGGTATTTACAAAGAGGCTTTCTTTCTTTTCTGTACAGTGTCGTCATTTTATTCTCTTCTCTCCTACAGAGATTCTTTTCTTCCGTATGTTGTTCGGGTTTTCTATGTTGTTTTCTGGTTTATGAAGATATCAATTGGCATGAAGTACCAGAAACATATAGCTGTTGGAGCAGGAGGGGGTATTAAACTTTACCTGGACTTCAATCAGACCAGTGCTCTGAGCGATAACAACTTCAATCGTGCCATCAGGTTTAGGTCTCCAATAGCCGCTCTCAGCGTGCATAGGCTCTCCGGAGTTTAGTTTCCAAGTCTTTTGAGAATAAGCAATCACAGGCTTCGCTTAATCATTAACATCATGATCAGCAGGCAGCAGTTGATCATAAGAAAATGTTGAAAAAAAACAAAACAAAACCATTTTGCCCGGTCTTTAACTACAACCCTGTAATCTGTCGAGATGCGCCCAAAGCTGACCCAAACATCCATAATATCAAACCAAAAAATGAGAAAACGTTCCAGAAAATAAAATAAAATAAAATTGGCCCAGCACTAAGATTTGCGCAAGCTGATCGGGCATCTGGTTATCAAAAATATAATATTATAATAATCAGTGTTCTCGGCTGACTAGATCCCGCTAAGTACTAAGCCGTGGTCCAAGTATCCAACGCCTGGGTTCCTAGATTAGGCAGCCAAGTGGTCGGCGCTTTCATTTTTCACCCGACTAGTGAGCGATTTTTAGAAGATTGACAATAAAAGTAATTGGAGAAGTTGCTTTGCTTTTGAAACATTATTACCTTGTTGCCAGGATGGGAAAAGTTGAGCTGTTCGCCGTATTTGAAGGAGTTGATGGTGGGAAAACCACCCTCGCCTTGGCCTCTCCAAGTCCCAAGCAAGTATGATAGCGGCTCCACTGCTGGATGCACTGCTACTACTTGAGCTTGTTGAGGTGCCGAGCTCTCACTGCCATCCATCTCCCAATTTTGACTATTTCTCTCCCTCTCACCAGCCTCGTCCCCTGTCTTCCTTTTCTTTTCAGCAACAACTAGCGCCCCAAGGATATAAAAAAAAACTAGAACCGCAGCCAAAGCTGCTATTAGACATTAGACCCGGTAACACGTTGTGTCAAGTCATGTTCGTGTCGGGTCAGCCGATTTGTGTCACAAATCACCCAATCCAAGCCCGACCCGTTTAGGATTCGTGTTTTCGAATCGTGTCATTTTTGTATTTCGTGTCAGAAATGATCAACCCTAACCCACTAATTTCATGTTCGATTCGTATTGTGTTATCGTATTTCATGTCCATTTCCAACTCTAGCTGATATGAGTACATACGGAAAGAGTACATACCCACTTACACATGGCTTTCAGATAATCGGAGCACTCATTTTATTCAATTAGTATATTTAAGAATTTTTGTAAAAAATAAATTCAATCAAATATCTGTAAAAGCATTTACAAAACATTTAATTCTGTTTGAATTCTAAAAATAATAATATTTCGTAAATACCTTTATTGATATTCAATTACTCGATTACATGAGGTGATTCACCGGTATCCAATTAATTAAGATGAGCTGATTTTTAAGAAACCTTAAATAAAATATTTAGAAAAAAAAAAACAACTCGATCATTTTTCATCACAAGTCAAACAAGAAAGAAAAACAAATAGCACCACTCCTCTAATCGTCAATTCTCTTGAAAAGAAAAAATAACATTATAGGTACATCTGATTGATTGAATGAATTTAATAAAATAATTACCATATGTTAACTGGCCTATGTCAAATTTCATAATAGGTTCGCTTATGCAGTATGTGTTATTGAGCCTATTAGTTTATTTGTTCTAAATTTTACTATAATAATTTTGTTTTATTCTTGTATCTTGTCATGTCATGAAATCTTTGAAATTCCTTCAGAATTTTATAATGAAATTGCCTTCTTTGTTCAATAAGAATTAAGCTTCTTCTTTTTCTTTTTTTAAATACCACCAAAGCAATCTAAGGGCAGTTGACAAATTGTTGGAATTGTTGGTGAGTTAGAATATCCATCTCATAGATAGTATTTTGATCCGTTGTACCTTCTACAAACTCTTGTGCCATGAGTTTGTCTCTAAGCCCATCTTATTTGATTTTGATCATGTACTTCTCACCATTTATCCATTTTTGTGAGGGTGCTTATCCGAGCAGCATATTCCTCTCAACCTATATGTCCAAATTTACCATGTTTTTTCATAGGGTAAATTACTCATTTATTAATTTATGTCAGATTAGAAGTAAATGTGATAGATTTACTATAAACGCATAATTAAAATAACAAATTTATCATAGAAGCAAAAAAAACTTTTGCGGTAACTTTATTATATAACTTTACAAAGATAAAAAAAAAAAACATGGTAAATTAATCGTATTCTATAAATTTATCGTATATTTAAAAGCATCAAAAGGAAATGGATTGAAAGAGAATGGTTGGGTTGGGGGTGTCTGATTAGTAATAAAAGCATTAATACGGGGTAATGGTTGGGCTGTGCATTACTGAAGGGTGAAATGGGTTCTTCGATTAATACACGATGGAAGCATAACTCATGACGATATCATGAACGGTGAGCGTATCATTTTTTTTAATGGAAACAGGAGTATATTTTGGTATCGTTTCGAATTGACCTAGTTGTGGAGCTACCTTGGGGTTCGGGGTGGCCCCGGCCCTTGGACCCTTTTGAGCTTTCGAATTATAAAATTTTTATTTTGTGCATACCTAATTTTGTATATTATTAATAATTATTTGTGTATGGCAATTTATAATCTTCATAATTTTGGTTTGATTTGATAAAAAATCGATTATTTTACATTAAAAAAAAACTAAATTTGGCAACAGATTTTACAACAGTGCTAACCACACAGATAATAGTGCACAAATTGTAAACAGATTTTTTTGTCGGGACTCCCATGAGTCCCACTCAAACGATTCGAGCCATTCATTAAACGTAGAACATTTTTTCAAAGGTGTCCGCAAAAAATCAGCTCAATTCGATTCTTATAGTTACTCGATCTAATCATCTAATTTTTCATTCAAATTTTTGGATTATGAAACGTTAGATGATTGGATCAAGCATCTATAGAGATCAGATTGAGGTAATTTTTTGTGGAAATCTTTGAAAATATGTTTTACATTTAATGAACGGCTCGAATTGTTTGTGTGAAACCCCTCTCAACAAAATCTATGCACAATCTGTACACTATTTGTCTGTGTTGACAGACTTACGGGTGATGTAAGGATTCGGATCGTATACGTTTTTAACGAAGGAAAATAAACGAGGGGGTACCACCTGTTTTTTTTTTTTTTGGATAAGCAAGGTACCACCTGGTTTAACAAAGAAAAAAGATAGTCAATGCAATGGCATCAACGCCAAAGTTTTTGTGGCACTCAATGGAGCTCCAACCCATAACTCGTACGTTCTCTCTCTCTCTCTCTCTCTCTCTCTCTCTCTCTCCGAGTGCGTGTGTGTTTGGTTTCACCTTGTTTGCAAAGGAGTGGTACGGAGTATTAAGTTCGGATGGTATATTGGTAACCCAAGGGTTGGTTCGGTGTCAAAGGCTGAGACTTAGGATTTGCTCCCTCCACAAGTTCTAAGTTCGGAAACTCTTTGGATGCTATCAACTCATTTGGGTGTACATTTATACCGAGCTTTGTTTTGACTTTTAATCGGCCACTAGTTGGCGGTGGGAATGATATCCGGATTAGCTTTGTTTTGGCTTTGTTTGGCTGATAGTTTAGTTTTGATAGTGGGTGAAAAGAGAATTGGGTAATGATTAGAGAGAGAGAGGTAATGATTGAAAAGAGATAGAGAGATAAATGAAATTAATAATCGGAGATATAAGGTAATGATTGGAGAAAGATACAGGGTAATGATTAAAAATAAAACTAAAACTAAAACTAAACTAGCAACCGAACACAGTGTTTGACTTTTAATCGGCCACTAGTGGGTGGTGGGAATGATAGCCGGATTAGCTAATGTGAATGTAAGCTGGCTTGGACACCTTAGTTTATAAAAAAAAGTTATATATTGGTATGGTAAGGTCGTTTCATTGCGAATTTTAGTTTTCTTGTCCAGGTTTGGATGATATTATTTAATTTTTCGGTTGGTCAAATCTAATTTCCTGTTGGGTAATCTGTCACTTTATTTGATTTCGAGCTTTATGTTGAAACTGCTGAATCTGAGGTTGCAGGAAAACCCAAAAAAAAGAAGGAAAATATATTTACAAAGAAAAGAATAATGAACTACGTACCATTGCCCCAAATTTTAGTGTGTTGGACTTCTTAGGAAGCTCTGCACACTTATTCTAAATACGGCTTGTGAGTGTTACATTTGATTCCCAGATTATTATGTTTTCAAATAATCAGAAAAATTTCAGATTAAAGAAGGGACATGTGGGTTCCCAGGCCAGTTGATGCGATTGTATATAGTGTGGGATTGGTCGTAAAATGTTTGATTTGGGTAGGACAAGAATGGGATAAACGATGGAGGAACATTTATGACCGTTCGATAAAAAGATGAGTAATCGCAAAGGGCCGGACTGAATAATACCACCCCCAGGTTGTCATAGATAATTCCTCATATGGGGCGCTAAATGGGAAAATAGTGCACCCAAGGTTTTGAATATCGGTGACGGTTTGCTTAATGATAGCGGGAGTAGCAAATGATACGTTGTGCGAAGCAAGTGTATCAGTAGTTTGGTTCCAAAAAAAAAGTGTATCAGTAGTGAATTTTTAAAAGTCATTTTTGGCATGAGAGCACTTAAAGTAGCTGTAGCGGTCCAGCAGGCATGAAGACAAAAATTCGATTATGAACTAATACATATCGTGAGGCCAAAAACCCTATGTAGCGGCCGCTACTTAAAACGTTGATTCCATTTGTAATCCACCTACCACGACTAGTTTTTAGTTAGACCTGGTATTCCAATTTGTGATATTTCATGTAATCATGTTAAAGAGCCCATACTACTAATTTGCAAAACATGATTTATTTACAATAAGGTACTACCTGTGGAGATGAGGGAACTAAATTCACATTTTCAGTTCTCATTATATTCAAATTTCCCAGTCACAAAAATATTATCATTGTCTTCAAATTTGTTAAACATACAATAAGGTACCACCTGTGGAGATGAGAGAACTAAATTCGATTTTTCAGTTCTCATTATCTTCAAATTTCCCAGTCACAAAAATGTTAAAGAGTTCTTGAAACGCTTCATAATTAAATCAGAGAACATTTAGTTTTTTCCGAATAGATTCTAATGTGGTGTGGTCTTATCTTATCTTCTGATATTGGTTGATCATGTCCTTGTTTGCTAGATAAGGGGGGAATGAGGTCGAAATGTCGAGCATATGGTGCTTTAATTTTGAGAACATGTAGTTGATACGAAGGCTTTCCTGACCAGGGAAATCCATGGTAGATGGTGAAAGCCAACCTACCTTGGTGATTGCACCAAGAAAACTTATGACATCTATGGAGAATCTAGAAAAGGGAATAAGGAGAATGTTAGGGAATTCAGACACATGAAAGGTTAGTGATGTGAGATATGGAAGTGTTGGGAATCAAAGAAGGGGGAGAAGGTCTTTCAAAGTAGAGATTCTCAAAAGAGTGAAAAAGGAAGGCCAAATCCAAAAAGTCAATTCATTGATCTCCCGAAGAGAATAGCTGCTCATTCCCTACCTGCTTAAAGAATCTATTGAATTTTTTCCAAGTATTCAAACAATTTGATATCAAAACCATAGCCATGTCTTTACCTACCTATTTCCTTGTTTCCATGCCTACATACACATGCATTTTGTAAAGCTTGTCAACAAATTTCAAACCTAGGTAAACAGCTGATCTTTCAGACTAGAATGGATATATCAAAAAATTGAAGCAGAGCCACACAAAATGCAGAATTCAGTTGGAACAATCAGAGAGCAAGTTTGAATGAGCTACTAAATGGGCCAAGCTCATGGTAGATTTGTAAATGAGTTAAGATATTTGCTTGGTGGAGTATTCGCAAGTTCTAATATCGCCAGACTAAAAATATTCAGCTTTCGTCACTTTCCAGTATATTGTGGTGATATTATTAGTTTTGTGTGATCTTCATCCACCGTTAGATCACATAATGGACATGCTTTTCCAGTTTTCCATAATTTTCATTTTGAGTTAACTTTGAAATATAGTTGTGGTGATACATGACCTTAGTTGACGATGTATTTGGTATGTCGTAGGTAATCTTCTATTAGTCCAAAATCATATCTGCAAGTGGCAGAAACATCCAAGATTTGGTTCAGGTGCCCAAATTCTGGGCCATGGATGTATCCTGAAGCATATCAGATCAAGCAAAAGATATCCCTCAAAAAGTTTTGGAGCTTCCATCTCTTGTTCTACAGGTGTGGACAAAGATTTTTTCTTACCTCCCATTACTCAACTAGCTGAAGCAAAGATAATTTATTCGGTAGCTCCTGCCATGGGTCATAATAAGGTATTTTGAACATTATCATATCATATAATTTAAATTGAATTGGATTGTTTATAATACTTGCAGTGTTGGAGAAGATAATTGTAAACAAGTTCTAATTCCCTCTTTATTTGGTAATGATTTTGTCTCACCTGTCTAGAGTCTTAACATTTGGTTGTCGTTTCAGCCACAGTATATTGATTTTGGAGATGTGAATCTATCGCATTGTGATTCAATTAATAATAAGTTGTAACTCTTGGGTTGTAGGGGTAGCCCTAAGGATTTACTACGTTGCATGGATCTTTAGTTAGATGGATCTGTAGTTGAATAAGTTTAACAACATCTTTCTATTCATTATAAGGTACATTCATCTCAATAGTGCCCTAGTTCTTACCATGGATATTAATTCGTTGCTAGGCCCATTCATCCCTTGACGTAATCATTCTACCAGACCTCTAGGGAATACAAACAGTTATTTGCATTCAACAATTGTTTTGAAGCCTATAAATTGTTGCAGAATTGTGAAGTGATGAATAAAAGTTTCCAGCAGCTCTTAAGCTTTCAAGATTGTGTTATGCAATCCTATTCTTTAGAGTGATGCTAAAGAAGCCTTAGGTGGGACGTGTATGGTATAGAGGTGCGACGTGGACCCTTTTTTTCCCCTTCAAATCCTTCTTCTTCTTCCTGAGCTGAGCTGCATGGCTTCCTTGAAACATATAATGCGTTGTTATCTCTTAGGAGTACTTGCTTATTTCGTGATTTGTGCTGATTTTATGGATCTTCTTCCTGATTCGTCGTCAGAGATGCTCAAGATTATATTGTGTTTTTTGTTTGTTTGTGGAAGCTTTGTAAGTTGATTAGCTTGCATACTAGATTTTTTTACTGAAAATGTAGTTGTGCATGTCATCTGAATTTCAATCTGGTGGATATACTCTCTATCTTAAAATCTTTGTTTTACTTTACAGGAGTCGCATCCAGAGTCTCATTTTAGAGTTCCTGCAATTGTTAGTGCTCTTGAAAAGATGGAGCTTACTCCGAAGGTATGAAATACAAGCTTAAATCTATGTATGCTACTTTTCACATTCAAGGAGTTAGGCTCCATTCCGGTTTTTCCAAAAAAGAAACTTTAGAAAAGGAAGGTAATTTCAAGCTCAAAAATCATGTGTTTACACAAATAATTTTCCTACCAATATGGATCTTGTTTGATAGATTTCATTGAGATCTTTTAAACGGTGCAAAAAAAATTAAAAAACTATTTTTCATTTTCATTATATTTGAGCTTGAAATTATCCTCCTTTTGAAAAAGAAGGTTTAAAAAGAAAGCGGAACGGCACCTTAGAAACTGCTGCAAGTGGCTGTGCTGTTCAACATCCTTAAGTCATGGCTTGCACTGTTGAAAGAACAAAAACTATAGTCTGTCTTAGGTTTATTTTGTTTATGGTAATGGATCGATGATGATCAATGGGTTTTATATAACTGTACAGACATAGGTAAGATTAATTTTGCTTTCTTGGAAGTACTGAACTGACTAAAAAGACAATTGTGGACTGTGGTAAGCACAATTCATCCGTCCTACAAAAAATAGAAAGCAAAAGAAGAAATGAGAAGGAATAACATGGAAGACAAAGGGAAGCGTGTATCAACGAGGCTTGCACTTTGGCATGGCAATGGTGTTGACTAGCTACTTGCTTGTGTGGACGACTCCAATGGAGATGTTGTTTTGTGGTCACTGCAATTTTCAAAATTCAGGAAGTGGAGGTGACCTTAAATAACCATTACATAACTTTGAGTGGTTGCTTCACTTGGCCAAAAACTGCTGTCAGTCATAATTTGCTTCTTTAACCCCATTATGGATATTAGGTAAGTAAAAGTCAAGCAAACAGGAGGCCAACAATAAACTGACGTGATAGGGAACTAAGGGGGAGGTGGTTTATCATCATCTAATGCTGTTCTCTTTTATGATAGAACTGTCTACAGGTTTAGTCACTGTGCATTTTAAGAATATATGGGACAATTTGTTAAGAATATCAGGGAAAACTTTTCTTCTGAAATTAAATCACTTTTTGGATCCAGGTCCTATCGTTGACTCGTAAGGGCTGGCTATCCACTATACACATTCAATGGCAATCTGAACTTACTCAATTATATTCTCATGAAGCAATTGTTGACACTACTTTTTAAAGTTGAGATATTAGTTGTCAGATTGGCAAAAACCCTAAGCTAAGTGACATACTTAACAAGGAAACAAAGCAATAATACTTTGCTTAATTGCTGGCTTACAGAAACTCATCCCAAAGAGAAAAGAGGGGGAAAAAAGGACAGCTACTTGTTCAAGGACATAATTAATCCAAACTTGCCTTTGTTGTTATATTTATTTACAAATATCTGAATTTTAGTTGGATTTTCTTATTGTGGAGTTTCTTTTTCTTCTCCCTGGAAAGAATGTGGGGCTTCTTGACTCTTGATAACTAGTTGGACAGTCACATTCATGTTCAATGAATTGCTTGAGGTGGCCTGCGGGCCTGAACGCATACATGTCTCCCGTTGTTGCTTTGCAATGCTTACGCAGGAAGTGGACCATACCCTTTAAGAAAGATCAGCAGGGTACTCAGTACCCGCAGCAAAAAGTTATGAGATTTTATTCTTAGATCTGCAAAAGAGACCTATATGAGCTGAACAAAGTGACCAATGACAGGAACCAGATGCTTAATAAGAGGGGGAAGGCACCGGGTACCATAGTTCACTGTAGGGCTGTTAGTTTGAACTTTGATCCGGAACACATAAGCCATAGAAATGGACATTACTTCGTAACATCCAGACTTAGGTTTTTGGATTCGCCAAAAGGAAGGAGATTTTAATGTTTAAGACTAGTTGAGAATATAAATGATAAAATTGCCCCTCTCTCTAACAGCTTAAGCTTTTAGATGAGTTGGTGGTTAACAATCTAACATGGTATCAGAGCAAGCAATAGATTCTGTGTTTGAACCTCACCGCCTACCTAATGATTAAAATTTACATGTGTTCAGCCCACTTATGGAGGAGAGCTTGGGTACTCATGAGGGCGCGCGTTGAGTGTATGAATAATAAAGTTGCCCCTCTCTCTAACAACTTAAGCTTTTAGATGAGTTGGTGGTTAACAATCTAATAAGACTTATCTTAAGGTTGAGGATTTAGTGATCTGATGTTTTGAAAAACATCAGATGTAACGCTTGGTAGCACTCTCTCTCTCGCTCTCTGATTTCTGTGTTTTTGTGGAGGTGGAAGGGAGCTGAGTAATGTCCATTTCCTCAGTACTGAATCAAAATTCAAAAGCGCTTAGATCTATTTTCAGAGTGGAAGTAGATAAGATTGTACTTCAATGCTAGTAATCTTAGAACCCTTCTTCATTAACTACACTGCAACATTTGTTTCAGTTCCGAGGATTGGAGATCATTGAACTGCAAAATTTCAGACCAGCTTCTGTTGATGATGTCGCAAGTGTTCATGCAAGAGCTTATGTGTCAGGGCTTGAGAAGGTAAGGTTCTTGAAATGGAACCTCATGGAAATTCTATCGTTCTCTCTCTCTCTCTCCCTCTCTCTCTCTCTCTCTCCGTTTCTCTTGTGTGTTTCATTTTCAGATGGCTTAGCACAATATAGCTATTGTGATAAGCTTCATGGTCTCTAGAAAGACTAGAATGAATGGAAGAGGAGGGCTTCTACTTCTTGTTGCTTGGATCAGTCTGTTACATTAGATTTGTTATTGTTCTGGACATCATCTACTGTTGAATATGGGTCATTAAGTCATTTGATCTGATATTGCGCATCTGATATGTTTGGTTTAATTTGATAATTGTGTGACATTTCCTTGATGCATTTTCTTGTCTTCATTCACTAAACAATTGTTGGCAACTTGGGATGGAGTTTGGTGAAATGGCTCTTGTAATAAACTAGTCCAACAAGAATTTATACCTTCTTTTTTGGGCTATCAAAGTAAAGATTTTGTGTCTTGCGTACAATTATGTGAGAATTGCTACAAATCCTGTTTGTGGAAGCACATTCAATATTTCTTTTGAGGGTATTGCCTGTGTGGCTTCTTCTGAACATGTTAAGGATGAGAAAATGTCACTCTCTTGCTTCCAAATTTGTACAAAGGGCAATCACTCAGGATTGGTTTCGAAGTGGAGAGTTCGTGGAGATGGACTGAACACAATCATAATCTTTGTCCCTACATGAATAAAGTGGCTTCTCTTATGCTTTTTTCTGCATCATCTTGCATAAAGTGGCTAAGGAACTTGGTGATCTCTTGCATAGAAGGATATCGTACTAAAATGCAACACAAAACAGTCATGTTCTTTTGAGATCAGAAAGGAATACATGATATTTGGTGCTTTTAGGACTTGGGAGTTGTGATGTCAGATAGCTTCACTAGGAACTCAGGGTAGAGTTTCCAGTGTTATGCGGTCAAGCCCTCAAAACGGATGGAAAAAAACAACCCTCCTCTTGTATAGCTGAAACTCTTCAAAGGTAAGAGGTTCTCCAAGCACTTGGGAAGACATTTCTATTGGTCTGAATCTGAATGCAGCATTTGATATCAATTGTACTTTCATGTACACTCGTATGTGCATACGGATTATTGCTAGAGGTTATCAAGTATATTTAGTTTGATGTTTCTTTTTTGTTCTCTTTTTTTATAGGCCATGGATCAGGCTGTGGAACAAGGTATTATTTTCATTGATGGATCTGGGCCAACTTATGCCACTGCCACTGTAAGATCATTGCTTAAGAAGTCCCTCTTTGCCTATATTATGCTCTTCAAATTTGCTTTCATTTTTTTAATCCTCATAGATGTCTTTCTATAGCAACACATAGATGCTGCAGTTTCCTAATTATGAAATTTGTTACAATTAGGAGTTGAAAAAAATGCTATTACTTAGTGAACCTTTCTCGAAAAGAAGAGAAAAATCTATTAGAAAGTACCCAAAGGGCCATAACCTATATCCAGAGAGGAAATCTTAAGATAAGGCTCAACTCTACTCTACATTACACCCATAAACAAAACCCATGCAACAATGCCATCTTTGGCCTCCGTACTCTCAAAACTTCAGTATACCTCTATTCATTCATCTCCATAAGCACCACACATAGCATAAGAGTGCCACAATCCAAGCTATATTCTTCTGCTTCACCTTTTACCCACCCAAATCTTGACAAGTAGGAATTGTTACAAGTAAACACTAACTTGTGAGCCACATAAAAAAGGAGCTACATTGATTAGCAATTCCGAAGACCCTCCTTTCACAGGTAAGTATGGAGTCAAGAGCAGCCGTGTAGACCCAAAAAGAATGTTACCTTGGTCGTCGCCCCTGCCGGAACGATGAGGTTCACTTTCTTCCTGTCACTTCACCATTTTGAGATTTCAATCACCAACAAGGTTCTAAATATTGGCTGTCACCTATTGGACTGGCTGACACACAGCAATTTCAGGGTACTGATACCGTTACCCTAGCAAAATAGCAAAAATTGGCAGTACAAAAGATCACAGGCGTATTGGCCAACACGGCCGAAACTTATGATGTATCAGTACCGTAGCAGTCTTGTATCAGCCAATAGCCAAATACATGCACCATTCACGTGCGGCTTTTTTTTTTTTTTTGCCTTTTATGTTTACTTTTCTTATAGTGTTCCCCTTCCGATTGGCTTTATATCTGTTATGGATCTTAAAGCTTGTAGCTTGATTTTTTAACCTAAGAGATTGTAATTTGGCAAGTCCCTCAATTAGGGTTTGATTTGGCACATGATGACGTGGTTTTGTTTCCATTGGAGTTTGATAACATCGTAACAGGTATGCAATATGTATGCATCACTCATATATACAAATGGAAATGAAACCAGGTTTCATGAGTTAAGAACAAACTCTTTTTTCCAAGGAAAACCATTTATTTATTTTTTTGGTACGTCCAAGGAAAACCATTATATAATATAGTAACCAGATGTCCTATGTGCAATGTAGTACGTATCTCAATGTATGTGTACATACATATATATCATCAATATTATATAGGTGTTTGTTAGATTATGGGTTTATTTGTAATTAGTTTATTAGTTGTTCTATTGTATAACTAGTTCATTCTCTAGGACCATAGTGTAATTAGTCTAGTGTGTTGTATAACTATCTCAAGTTGTAATCAGTTTATTCTATGAGAAAATAACCCTAATCTTTGGGTTCACATTCCATGTCTCTCTCTTCCTTTACAACTTCACATGGTATCAGAGCATCGATCCATCATCGATTGTGTTTTGTAGAGGACTGGAACGCGTGGGTACCTATACGATCAAGAGGAGACTGTCGATTTACATGGTCTGTTGTTGCCGTCTGTAGTTACCAATAACGACCGACTGACAGTGGTCGCCGACCTCAGACAACCCCAGCCTGACACTCGCCGACCATCGGCACTTATTTCCCGACGTCCTACGACCCTTTTTAGCACTCGCCGACCGTCGGTTTTGCTGGTTTTTTGTTTTTCGGCATTGGGTCTAGAGTTTTTCGGTGCTGTTTGAGACTGCAGATCAAAACCTTCGATTGGGATTGTGATCCAGAGTCTCCTGCCCTTATTTGTGACTCCTACAGCCTTGTTCGTGCTCTCCGACAGCTTGGGTTTGCCTTCTTTTGCAGTTTCTTGGACTGGGTCAGTCATTACGGAACTCGACAGTGTTTGTGTTGCTGTTTTTGATTCAACCCAGCCATAACCCAGCCTGTTAGAGCCCCTTTTACAACCTCATTTTGTTGTTTCACACTGTTTCGGCAGTCAAAACAGTGGCAAGAGTCTTTCTTCTAGTTTTTTGGGCACTCAAATATGTGTGTTTAGGTTTGATTTCAGCTGGGTTACACTGGTTTGACTGGGTATTGCTTATTTGGATTTGCTATTTTTCTGTTGAAATGTCGGAGGATAAACAAAAGGCTTTCGCGAGAAATTTTTCTCAAGGGGAGATGCAAGCACTCAGGCGCCTAATGGCTCAGGCTACTATAGCTTTTGCTTCCTCTATCGCACTCAATTCATCCTATTTTGCTCACACAGGTATCTCAGCACTTACTGCCTCTTCTGCTATTCCTTGAATTATAGATTCGGGTGCTTCAGACCATATGACAGGTTGTTACTCTGTGTTTGATTCTTACTCTATTTGTTCTGGCAAGGATAAGGTCAGAATAGCAGATGAGACTTTTTCTGCTATTTCAGGAAAAGGTTCCGTTTGCTTATCGCCCTCTATTTCCCTCTCTTCAGTTCTATATATTCCAAACTTTGCCACTAAACTTCTGTCCATTAGTAGTTTTACTCGTTCCACAAATTGTTCTGTGACCTTTTTTCCTATTCATTATGTTTTTCAGAAACTGGATACGGGGAAGGTGATTGGCAGTGGTAAAGCACATGGTGGCCTCTATTTTTTGGAGTCTGCAGCTCGTCCCTCTCACTCACCCATGTTATGTGGTCTAGCTCAGCAAACATATACGTGTTCCGCCCTTTTTATGTTACATCAATTGTACCGTAGATTGGGTCATCCCTCTTTTGGGATTTTACAGGAACTTTTTCCTCATTTAATTAAGCATTGTTCTCGGAGTTAGTTTCTTTGTGAAGCCTGTGAACTTGGGAAACATAAACGTTTTTTTAATGCACCTATTAATAAACGAAGTGCTTCCCTTTTTATGGTTATTCATTTTGATGTTTGCGGTCCTTCCCCTGTTACATCTCTTAAGGGTTATCGGTGGTTTGTAACTTTTATTGATTGTTGTTCTCGCCACTTGGGTGTATTTACTTAAGTCAAAAAGTGAAGTTTTTTCTTGTTTTAAATTTTTTCCTGCAACGGTGTGCACCCAATTTGATGCGAATATCAAAATTCTTCGTAGTGACAATGGCACTGAGTATATCGATAGGAATTTTTGAGCTTTTTTCGGATGAAAATAGCATTCTTTTTCAAACGACTAGTATTGACACTCCATAACAAAATAGAGTTGCTGAATGCAAAAATTGTCATCTTGCTGAGGTTGCTCGCTTTCTTTTGTTCACCATGAATGTTCCCAAATATTTATGGGGAGAAGCGATTTTGACTGCAACCTACCTTATCAATCGTATGCCATCCAGTGTTCTCCACTTCAAAACTCCGATTGAGTGTCTCCTAGGTAGTTTTCGCGTCACATCTCATCCTCCGAGAGTTTTTGGTTGTGTGTGTTTTGTTCATGCCCCTCGCCCCTCTAGTGGCAAGTTAGATCCTAAAGCCCATATTTGTGTTTTCATTGGGTACTCTCTTACCCAGAAGGACTATAAATGTTATAATGGCCACTCTAGGAAGTTTTTGTCTTTATGGATGTTACATTTTGGGAAATAGAGTCCTTTTATTCTCCCTCCACTCCATCTCTTCAGGAGAGCATAGGCAAGAAGAGATAAGGGAGGAAGAGATAAGGGAGGAAGAGATGTTTACTTTTTATAATCATGGTGAGGGGGAGAAGAGAAAATCTGGAGAGGAACCAGTATCTGCTGAAAGAGCAACACATGACATTGGTGATGACATCGAGGAACTACCACAATGGCTGCAAGGGTCTAACTTAAAGGTCTACATTAGAACTAGACGGAAAAATGGAAGTTTGCCCTGTGTGGTGCCACCTTGTCAATCACAATCGCCTGTTTCAGTTCCGGACCATTCCGCCGACTCATTTGGTAATGAATCTTCTCCCATTGAACTTCCTGTTATTGATTCTGATAATCTTCCTATTGCTCTTGGAAAAGGTGTTAGGACATGTACTCAACATCCCATCTCCCAATTTGTCTCTTATGATCATTTATCTCCTTTGTACCATGTCTTTGTTTCGTCTCCTTCTTCTATACCTATTTCACAGAATTGGCAAGATGCACTCATTGTACCTAAGTGGACAGAAACTATGGTAGAGGAGATGACAGCTTTGAAAAGAATGACACTTGGAAGCTGGTATCACTTCCAAGAGGAAAGAGATCAGTGGGATGCAAGTGGGTTTTCACTGTTAAGTAGAATGCTGATGGTACAGTTGAGAGATACAAGGCGAGACTTGTAGCCAAGGGTTTTACTCAAAACTATGGTATTGCCTATGAGGAGACGTTTGCTCCAAAGCGAAGATGAGCACTGTGTGGACTCTGATTTCGTGTGCTGCCAATTTGAATTGGCCTCTTCACCAGTTTGATGTGAAAAATACATTCCTTCATGGTGAGTTGAGGAGGTGCATATGGATATACCACCGGGCTTTTCTTCCTTAGAGACTGAGGGAAAGGTATGTAGATTGAAGAAAGCTCTTTATGGGTTGAAGCAATCACCTCGAGCGTGGTTTGACAGATTGTCAAAGGCTATGTTGAGGTTTGGTTACAAACAGAGCCATGCAGATCATACTATGTTCATCAAAGGAGGTGGTGGTAAGATTGCTGTCCTTATCGTTTATGTTGATGATATGATAATAACAGGCAATGATGTGGATAAGATTTTCAATCTTAAGTCTAGTCTAGCTCAAGAATTTGAGATTAAGGATTTGGGACCGCTAAGATATATTCTTAGAATGGAAGTGGTAAGGTCTGATACAGGTATGTTGGGCTGTAAACTTGCAGATTCTCCTATTGAGTCAAATCATCATCTTAGTGGAGATGTGGGGGAGTGCACTGATAAGGAAAGGTATCAACGACTTGTGGGTCGACTGATATACTTAGCGCACATCCGACCGGATGTTACTTATGCAGTAGGTGTTGTTAGTCAATTTATGCATGATCCTCGTACTTCACATCTGGATGCAATTTACCGTATCTTGAGGTATCTTAAGTCTGCTCCAGGGAGAGGAATTCTGTTTTCTAATTATGGTTACCTGCGGTTGGAGGCATTTGCTGATGCTAACTGGACTGGTTCTGTGGATGATAGACGCTCTACTTCTGGCTACTGTACTTTCCTTGAGGGGAATTTGATTACTTGGCGAAGTAAGAAGCAATCAGTGGTTGCCAGGTCTGGTGCAGAAGCTGAGTATTGAGCTATGGCACATGGAGTTTGTGAGCTCTTATGGCTCCAAACAGTGCTACGTGATTTAAGAATTTCTAATAATGATCCTATGAAACTCTACTGTGACAACAAAGCTGCCATAAACATTGCTCATAATCCTGTTCAACATGACAGAACGAAGCATATAGAGATTGACAGACACTTCATCAAGGAGAAGCTGAGCGAGGGTTTGATATGTATGCCTTTTATGAGATCCGAGGATCAATTAGCTGATATATTCACAAAAGGACTTGGTCGCAAGAATTTCCACCCCATTGTGTTCAAGTTGAGCTTGACTGATATATTCGCACCAACTTGAGGGGGAGTGTTAGATTATGGGTTTATTTGTAATTAGTTTATTAGTTGTTCTATTGTGTAACTAGTTCATTCTCTATATTCTCTGGAACTGTAGTGTAATTAGTCTAGTGTGTTGTATAGCTATTTCATGTTGTAATCAGTTTATTCTATGAGAAAATAACCCTAATCTTTGGGTTCCCATTCCACATCTCTCTCTTCCTTTACAACTTCACAGTGTTAAAGAGTTTATCAAAAATCACTAAAAACATTCACTTTGTAACAAATCATGTTACGTCATGCTTATTGGAGAGGTTTATGGAATTTGCTATCAGTTCAGCTTCGAATTACCATTGTGTATCGGCCGATACACCTGATACATGTTTCATTAGACCGCGAATGTTATGCAAATTTAAAATCCTGATCAGATCCCTTTTGTCAAAAAACTTTTGACTTCAAACCATTGTTGCTTTTACAATTGATGAATTGGGATTGTTTCTCTCTTGAAATATGAAGGTTGACTTGCCTTAGGGAACATTTTCAGAAGGAACATTGCTCTTTCTGGAAAGTGGTTATGGAGATTCTCCATTGAGCATAACCCTTTATGGTATTTCATCATGAAGATTAAATACAGGATTTGAGCCAATAGAAGGGATTTGCTCATGATTTAATCACGATGCTCATGATTTAATCAGGATAAATGTCAGTCTCCATGCAATTGTTTTTCTCATACTCTTCCAATTTTTTGCCCATTTCTTATCGTTAAAGCGGGACTGGGGCAGATTGTCCCACTTTGGGAGGATGTTTGGGTTGGTGAAACTTGTGATGTTTTGTTCAAGCATTTTGTTTTGATTGGTTCGTTCCCGTATGTATTCCTTGCTTCTATGGCATCTTCCCACTCTGTTTTGATTGGTTCGTTCCCTTGTGTATTTCTTGCTTCTATGGCATCTTCCCACTTGGCTCCAATTTCATTGAAATTCAATTGTTGAATAATTTAGATGATCTTGTGAAGGTTAAAATGATCTTAACGATCTTTTAAGTTTCTGCTTTCTCCTGGCACAGATTCATATTGGAAATGGCTTTTGATGGTTTTAAGAATTTGTTAAATATTCTAATCAAAATAATAAAAAAAAAAATTTCCTTATATGTCAGTCATGCTATTTTGAAGATAATGATACCTATCAGAAAATTACTTCTTTGAAACTAGAGATGCTGTTTAAATCAGTTCATGCAACTGCTCGTCAAATTGGTCAATTTGTAGACTCTGACCATATTATAAGAAGTTTAGTGGTAGTACGTTTTGTAATTTTTTGGAAACACAACTCGGGTGAGCTTACGAGCACCTCGACTAATACTAATCTCACAATCCCCTAGGAGGGGAGGCAATTAAAGCCGGAGCAAAGCCCCGTATGGACTTGCCCCAAAGGAATTGATAGCACCTGAGAGGTTTCAAACTTAAGACCTTTGGAGGGAGCAAATCCCTAAGCCCCAAGCCTTGACCACCAGGCAACCCCCTTGGGATAGTATTTTTCTGTTGTTTGCGCCTTTGCGGAAGTAATTGATGGAGTAAAATCATGAGGTTAATAGCTGACTCTGAGGCTTTTTGGGGATTTTGATGTGCGTATATAGTTATGAGGCATTAATTTCTTGTGAAATGAAACCCCTTTGGGAGATGACTTGAATTTAACATGTGTCAATGGTAGTAGAACTATAACATATATGACAGATCTCTTTTTCTTACCAAATTGTGTCTAAACTAGGATTAACTTTTTCCCTAATTATTACATTTCTTCATTCTATAGTCTAATGGATGGTGTTCAATCATTGAGTTTGACGTTGGTCCTGATGCAGACATTCCAGGAATCCTTGATCGCAGCTGGAGCTGGAATTTCCTTGGTTGATTCAGTGGTGATGTCTCAATCCAAGACGTTAGTCAATTTTTTTGTTTTCTTTTGAAATTCCTAAGCTGGTTAAGTTCTTGTTCAGGGTAGCCGCTGAACTTCTTTTGAATGACTTGTTAGGTAGCAGCATCGAAAGTTAGACAGGACCCTCCCATAGGTTTTGCTTTAATTAGACCTCCGGGTCATCATGCTGTTCCAAAGGGGCCCATGGGTTTTTGTGTTTTTGGGAACGTGGCAATTGCAGCTCGGTATGCTCAACGTGTACATGGATTAAAGCGAGTGTTAATCATTGATTTTGATGTTCATCATGGCAATGGAACTAATGATGCATTCTACGATGACCCGGACATATTCTTTCTATCAACTCACCAAGTAAGCCTTGATTTTGTTAATCATACCATGTTATTGTAACCTTGTTAGTTGGCTCATTTGTAATTTTAAATTCAATATTTGGTTGAAGGATGTAGTCATGTTGAGGCCTTCTCCATTTTTGGCATCCTGAAGTCATGGCATCAATACTGTCTTTGATTGGGAGGACTTAGGCAAGCAAGAACTAATTCAGACCCAAACTGAGTGCATCTTCGCATCTGTCATGTCAACAGGACTTTTTAGGAGGTAAAGAGAAAACCAAGTTGGATACATTGATGTAAAATAGCAAAAAAGAAAACGAAAATATTGGAAAGGAGTACCAGGGACCATATCAGATTTTAAACAATAAAAAGAATACATTTTTTTCACTGCCTAATAGAGGTTTTTTCTTGCTTGTGTCAGCACACGTCAAGGCATAGAACCTTTTCTGGTCATCTCCGAAGTTGATTTAAAATATGCAGAAATTTGGGTGAGGGTGCGAGTAAATTTTTTATGCTAGCCCTAATCTGGTGATCTGCCCTTCTCCTAGTTTGGCTCCTACTGAAAATGAATCTTAACAAGAGATCAGAGATGAATGAAAGAACAGATTACATTGAGCCCATGGATAGAGGACAGTGTGGTATAAATGTTGCACCTATTAGTGAAACTTCAGAAAGAACGATAATTTTGTTTGCATAAGAAACTAAGTGTTAATTTTCTTGTAACAAAACAGCATATTGTGGTTTTAGGACTGGTATTGCAAAGCAGCATAATTTTTTTGTGCTCCGGATATTTTCATACGTGATTTATGCACCTGCTTAATGGCTAGTAAAATAAGGTTTTTCTGTTTCAGAAAAACAGTGACAGAATATAACAATTTTTCGAGTTGAGTTGAGTTTTGTTCACCCTCTTAAGTGGAGGGTGAACATTACCCTCCTTCCTATGTGGGTCCCACCACAAAGTGATGTCATGCAGCGTTACCAAAAAGTGTATTGCATTGTAAGCATGACATCTCTTTGTGGTGGGTTCCTGACATTTGATACACTGTTCAGCATAGCAAGCACAATTGAACCCCATATGACCTTGATTGTTGGAGGAGCTGACAAACATAATACAACGATTTGGCCTAAATCCTATAATACTACCAGACAATTTTCTTTCTTCTTATTATCTTGTCTGTCTCTAAGATGGTCTATGTTTCAGTTAAGCACATAAGATAGAAACATTTGACGTTCACAAGTTTGACATATTCTTGCTGATGATATTTGATAGGTTAACGTGGAAAAAATACCGGTTACTACAATCTAATTATTCTCTACGGATGTAGGATGGAAGCTACCCCGGCACTGGTAAAATTGATCAAATAGGTAATGGAAATGGTGAAGGAGCAACACTAAATTTGCCTTTACCAGCTGGGTCAGGTGATATGGCAATGCGTACTGTGTTTGACGAAGTCATCCTACCATGTGCTCAGAGGTTTCAACCGGATATTATTCTTGCATCAGCTGGGTAAGATGCTTGCCCCTTCAAATTTTGAACTTGGAGCATTTGATATGATACTTTGTTTTTTTGTTTGCTAAGTACTTTGTTTCATTTGATACTGCTTTTAGATAAGCATGTCACCATCACTTGAAATTAGACCACCAATTTTTTTTTTCTTTTCAGAAGCTACTTATATTTGTTTTCTGATACTACTTTTTAAAAGAGACCTCATACATTGACATGCAATTTGGGAAAAAGCTGCGGTAATTGCATTCGAAGGTTTCATGGTTCTAATTATTAAGAAAATAAACCATAAAATTACCCCTCTCTAATAGCTTAAGCTTTTAACTAAGTTGGTGGTTAACAATCTAATATGGTATCAGAGCAGGCAATAGATCCTATGTTTGAACCTCACCGCCTACCTAGTGATAAAAATTACACATGTTTAGCCTGCTTATGGAGAAAGAGCGTGGCTACACGTGAAGGGGCATGTTAGAATATAAACAATAAATTGCCTCTCTCTAACCGCTTAAGCTTTTAGATCATTTGATGGTTAACCATCTAATACTAATTGGGGGAACTTTATGCATCTATAATACAAACAGAAGCGTGTAAGGCACCCAAAAGATAAGTTGCAATGACTAGGATTGAATTGATCCAATGGCTGATGTGTGTTCTCCTACTCTTAAGAATGTACCCGCACTCTTTCAAATTTATTACAAAAATGCCATCAATTTTTTTTCCAGGTATCAGCCATGTCGACGTGGGTAGTGTTGTAGGCATGGACAAAGCCTAGTTAGATATAAAACACAGAGAGGTTGTATTGCTGGAAAAAATGAACTTCTGATACAAGATTGAGGTAGGACTATATCGGTTAAACCTAAGTAAATGCTAATATGATAAAAAGACTACACTACCCTTACCATGAGGATAAGTGACATAACTAAAATACTACTGCTACATTTCTTGAGAAATATTACTGTTACATTCACTCTTGCAATAGTTCCAAAAAATCAAAATGGGGCACTTCTATCTTTCTATCTTTTTTTCCGTGTTTGATTTCATTACCGAAGATATATCGAATGAGAATTTTTTTTTTCCCCTTCGCTAAATTCACTAACTTCAACATTCTGCATTTACAGTTATGATGGGCACGTATTGGATCCATTAGCCAGTCTACAGTTTACAACAGGAACATACTACATGCTTGCAGCTAGCATTAAACAACTAGCAAAAGATCTATGCAGGGGACGCTGTGTCTTCTTTCTGGAAGGAGGATATAATCTTGATTCTCTGTCATATTCGGTTGCAGACTCGTTTCGAGCTTTTCTTGGGGAACCTAGTTTAGCCCCTGAGTTTGATAACCCTTCCATCTTGTATGAAGAGCCATCAACCAAGATAAAACAAGCTGTTCAGAGAGTCAAGTTCTTACATTCTCTTTGATGCCTACAACTACTTGATTTTTTCCTATACTTGTCCTTGGCTAAAATGTGGATCCTTGGGTTTGAGTTTTTTCTTGTGGCACGTCTTGAGATGTCTCATTATGGCTGTATTTGATATAGCAATCAGACTATTTGTATCAGCATATATTGTAGTCATACCCAAAATTTAGGTACTTTATGATCAACTTTTTTGTTAAATTGGAAAAAATATTCAATAATCCACTTCAATCCTTCTGCACTCTGTTTCTGTTATTCAGCTTCCAAAAGGGAAGTGTGAGCCTAAATGGAATGTGAATATCCTTTACTTTTAGCTTTTGCATTACATCCGATATTAAGCAATACTTCATGTATGAAGTTTCTGATAGCATCTCTTTGCAATTTTTAGTAAGGCGCTGGATAGCTCTATGATTTCCGATTATTCTTTACTTTATTCACAAGCCTGGAGTTATCTATCTCAGTTATACAGTCTCTAAGATCCATAGGGCTGCATTTGGATCATGGATTTGTACCCACCCAAGGTGCTATCCTAGAGATCAGTGTGTCAATCCCACAGTCATTAGGTTTCAGAAGGTTGTGGATTTGCTGTCGACGTCCCCTCAAACGTTGCAGCCCAACTGGTTTGTTTACTGGTCACCTTCGGTAGTGTAGACAGTAGCTTGGCTATACGGACAGTTGGTGTGCCTGTAACATGGCCCGGTTCTAAACTTGTGAGGGGCTCCCCTGGTCATTCCCCAGGAAAATAGCTCCTGTTGGTCGCCCCTGAACTCCCTGTTTGCTAAGCAAATGGAAAGGATGATAGATCTGTGAAAGGATTTACAAATAGAATAAGACAATTTATCTTTAGAGGTTCCAGGCTGGGTCCCTAATTCGCAAACACAGGTATAAATAGTTAGTTTGTGGAAAGCTGAATGTTTTGAGTTGGTTATACGCTGATTCAGCACCAAGACCTGCAAGTTCCTTTCCTGGAAAAACTGGGATGATGCTAGTTCATCCATATACGATTCCATGATCCAAACACAGCAGGCAGAATCAGATCAATCCAAAGGAACAAAAGAGTTCTCTTGCTGAAAATTGTGCAAATACTGTTTTATAATCTGAGGTTTTTGCTTTCAAGTCGTTTGCCTTTTGTGTCTGTAATGTCTTGCGTAGCCTTCTGTCAAATTTGGTGTTTTACTGATTTTGATTATGGATGAACTTCAAAAAGAAAATTACGAGTGATGTTTGCAAATTTACGTTATGAGTGCAGGAACTTTATAGGTTTTTGTGTGGAGTTGGTAATTGCAAAAAAATGGTGACATGCAAGAAAATTTGTACTGGGCTTTCCTATGAATATCTAAGACCTTATTTACTTTTTTTTTTTTCGTTCGCACCTATTTCTAGAGTCATCTACTTAAACTTCCACAACAAGAACTTAATCAACACGACTTCTATGGCCAAAGATTTGAGTACAAAGATCACGACATAGAAAGATGTGTATCCATATTGCATGACCTTGCTAGACCGATCCTTTATTGATGTCAAATTCCAGATCTGCGGATGTAACTATTTTTCATAAGTAGCTTATGGATCTTTTTTTCATAAGTAGCTTTTGGATAGTTGGTACAGAAGGAGATGCAAGAAATGACTTCACAAAGATAGCTACATCTTGCACAATTGACAAGTAGTTTGTATTGACGTATTTTTATTTGGTTAGGCCATAGAAAGAAGAGGATTAATAGGCTAGTATCATATCTACGCAGAGCATCATGGGAGTGAGAAAATATTGCACTACTCTTGGAGCATCTCCAGCCGTCATTGGGCAAAATGCCTACCCAAACACCCAATTCTACTGTTGCTAGCCACAAAATAAATCCCCACCCCAACGGCCTAAGCAAAATGCTTATTCAAATCTCAAACTCCTTCTCAAAACCCTATTCCAATATTTCATCCAACATCCACCGAGCACCCATCGTCGACGGTCGGCCATGAGAAATACTGAAGCACGAGAACCAACCACTTACATCTTCTACCTCACACATTCCCAATCAACCTCATCCACTGCACTCTTCAACTCCATGGCACCTAAAAGTTTAGATTATTATTGGTATAATAAAATGGATAGTGCTATGGTGTCTCTAATCATTTTAGACATACTGTAAATTTTGGTATAACAAAACCATTTATAGCATAACCAAAACCATTAAATGGCATAACATGTTATGTCATTGTATGGATCAGGGGCATAACCTTCTTTTATTATTATTATTATTATTAGGTCATAACACTTTTTCAAAAATGGCATAACAAACCACTCGAAGGCATAATACAACCACTCGAAGGCATAACACTTTTTAAAAATGGCATAACAAGTGCTATGCCATTATTACAAAAATGACATAACATAACAAGTTGAAGGCATAACAAAAAACCTTTGGGAGGCATAACCGGTGTGCTATGGTGTCCCCTCTTGGCTGGTAGACACCATAGCATTTGCCTAATAAAAGAAATAGAATCGATATATTTCTATCTTATCCTATATTCATAGAAGGAAAATATGACTCAATTTAGTTTTGCGAAAGACTAATTTCTCTTACTTGCCTAGTATCGTTAACAATTTTTTTGTTCTATCCCTTGGTAGGAGGTAGAACTATACAATTGTATCCCCATGATGGGAGGTAACAAAAAATGCCAAAAATCGGCAAAATGCTGCAGGCTATAACCATTTGGATAAAATTTAATCCCAAGGAGATATTGAAAGTCCTGTGGAGTATTGTCCTATGCGACTATTTTGGCCTATGTAGTACGGACACGGATACGGATACGGACACGGACACGGGACACAGCAATTCTAAAAAATTGGGGACACGGACATGGCGGGAGACACGCCACGTGTATAAATAAATAAATATATATAAATACATATATACATATATTTTTTCTTTTCTTCCATGTCTGTTAATGAAGACATGTCCTATATGAATGTATAAGATTACCATGGTCCAAATAAAGGAATAATTACAATTTAACCCAAATATTTTTGAATAATTTCATACTAACCCCTCAAAATTAAAAAAATATATTACATTTTGACCCCTAGCCGTGTCCCTGGTGTTTCCCCAACCGTGTCTCCGGTGTGTCCCCAGCCGTGTCTCCGGCGTGTCCCCCACGTGTTTCCTATCAAAATATAATAAAAATTATTGGACACGCCACGTGGCATGTCCAATATGTATTTGGGCGTGTCCCCGCCGTGTACCCGTGTCCAATACATGGACACGGTGCCCTTTTGGAGTGTTGGTGCTATATAGATTTTGGTACTTACTTGATTGAAGCAAACCCAAACAAAATCCACTAATGAGTGCAATATCCAACGATCAAACCCACAAATGATCCAGAAATTTTGTCAAATTGGAACCAAACTCACAAAAATTAAGCACAAATCAAACCTACACCAACAAAATCGTGCACAGTATCAACGACGTTGGAGCCAACAACACCGGAGCCAATGCTGTGAGAGAGAGAGAGAGAGAGAGAGGGAAGGGGGGGGGGGGGGGGGGGCAAGGGCTCCTAACGCATTTGTTGTGGCGAGTTACTGTGGCAAGGGGGGTTTTGCCGAGGTGGGAGGCTAGTCTGTTGGGTGAGTGTTTTTAGGGTATGGCTTGGCTAAGTGGCAGAAAGGAAGAAAAAATGAGGCAGTTGGAGATGCTCTTACCAGCAATATAGTGTAGAAAATGTTCAAAATTTGCTAGGTTTTGACCTTGAATTTTTGGATCAGTGAAGGGGTTTATGGGGAGAAGAGTAGAAGTGAAAGAGAGAAATTAAGAAGAGAATGATGTAAGAATCTACATTAAGGTGTTGTTTTCATGAACTTGGTAATGGAAGGGAAGAGGCCATGCAATTGTCAAGGAAAATGCTTTCGCTTACGGTTTCTCTCTTAACCATCTTCTATGACGTCACAAGCCAATAAAAAGCGGAAATGAATTATAGAAAACACCTTTTGTCTCCCACTAACTAACCATGTGGTATCAACATTACGTTAAAAAACAAAAGAGCTACATACAAGAACTAATGGCCAAGAACTAGACCCTTTCTAAGCACAAAAACCAATTTGAATGAGCTTTGTCCACTACATGCTGTGAGCTAATCTTTTCCTTCAAATCCTTATCAATGGTCATAATACAAATGGATAAGAGGCCTTGCATTAAAGACTCTCAGCATTTGCTTCTATCCATGGTGGACTATTTATGCAAGTGACAACTTGCAAACAGAAGAACCCTATCAAGGGACCTTCTCTCTAGTACTATCCTCAAGAGCAATCCATGCAGTTTTGACAGAAAAAACTCAATTTGCAGCAAATCCAAACTCTATCCCTTCAGCAGATTTACGTTTGGACAGGACAATGAGTATGAGCCATAATTAGCATGATTAATTTAGACCATCTCCAAGATCGATTGCGAATGACAAATGGAACTTTCATTAGCAAGGAGATTCATAGGTCCCTAACTTCTCTTTCCAACTATCCCGCACTATATGCTAAACAATTACCTCCCCAAATGAAGCTGTCATTTCCCCCAGTTTCTTTATCTTTAATCACAACTGAGGGAGAGAGCCCAAACTTGTATTTAAACATGATGTCTTTCGGAGAGTCATCTTTCTTGAACGCTATCCTTGTCCCTAAGTAGAAGAATATTGACCCAAAACGAGCCATTAACTTGTATACAAGATGTAAAACAAGAATAGATATGCATGATGCTAATAAGCAGGCATGTTGAATAGCGAAAGATTTAAGAAAGGACTTTCCTTTTTCTATGGTAGGTCTCAGTACAAAACTCGCCGACTTCCTTGTCAGAGCCTCATCCTCAAACTACAATCATCCCTCAGTAAGTATAAATAGCAACATAGCCCAACACTTAATCATAACTCATCATGCTTGCTAAATCTGGAAACTAAACCCTACCATAACAATTTTCACTTAAACCTTACCTTTTGTTTCTCTGGTTTCTTCCTTCATATGGAGAACATGGGAGATGGAACCTCCCTCCAAGTTTGGATTCGACCCAACAATCCTATCATAAGGCGTCACACACTCATGCTTACCTTCCTATCCAAACATCATTCCTAATCACGACCTCTATTTTGATGCATAGGAACTCTACAACAGAATCTATTTATCTATCTATCTATCTCTCTCTCTCTCTCTCTCTCTCTCTCCCCCCCCATTAAACTCTTGTGTTTACATGAATCTTCATGTTAGTAAATGGAAGATCCATTAGTAAAATTATCTGGAGTTCTACATTGGTGAAGCTCCAGTTGGAGTCAAGACTGATTTGGAAATTTAGTAATATCACTTGTGCAGCTGTGGTTTCAACGACACATGTTGCACAAGGAAAGGAATATTCAATTTCACGTACCAGTTCATAAACAATTGTAAATATGTTTTATCCGGTGTTTCTGTTTGTTTAGGAATTCAGATATAGATGAATGGGTTTTATGTCGCATTCAAAAGAGAAGTGCCAGTTACAGAGGAAGCAACTTCCATGGGAGCGATTGGGAACAAATAGAGCTATCATTTTAGCATCCAACTCAAAACCAATTTGGCAATGAGTAGGGAGGCCGCTCAGGCTCATATATTAGTGTTTGGAGGAGATAATTAACCAATGTGGGACAAACTCCAATACTCTTCTGCATGTGGGATCCCTGACTCGCACGTAGAGGGTTAAACAAATGATCCGTAACACATGGATCACAGCCAACAACGGTGCACTAATGGCACAAATAAGGGGGAACAAATTCTCTGAAACCCTAGCTTTGATACCATGTTAAAGCATCCAAATCAAAACCAATTTGGCAATGAGTGTAGAGGCTGCCAATGCTCATATACTAGTGTTTGGAGGAGATAATTAACCAATGTAGGACAAACTCCAACAAAGTGTTCACGAGGAAGTAACTTCTTCACAGATAAATTGGGCCTGTATAGAATTAACTTTAGCATCAGAGCAATGCGAAGATAATTGTTCCTTAAAATTTGGGCAATCAACAATGTTCTCTTCAAAATAGACTATGGAAAATTTAATCGTCTCCGTTTCATACCCTACTTAGTATCATGACTCATTCCATGTTAATCTTTGAAATGAATGATAATTTGATAGCACCTAATATCACATTGATGAAGCCTTGACAAACTTCGAGAAATTTCTCCTCATAGATATACAGGAAGATATACTCTCTATTACGTGTTCACTAAAAATCATAACTAAAACATACCCCTTGTTCTGCAGTTGAAAGGCCCTGCATCTCTGCCCAAATTATCTTAAAGAGCATTATTTACTTCCAATTTATTAACAGTTTCCCGCCTTTCCTTTTTTTCTTGTTTGTGTGTGTAGCCAATTGTTTCATTTGTAACAAGCGAACTGCGAATGAAAGAGAACCAGGAATGTCAAACAACAACATTGTCTGCAAAAGTTTTAAAAAATGGGACTCTTGCACAATCTGTCACGCCCTGGATTTTCAACATAATAATAATAATCTTTCATGAGGAAAATTATCGCTAAGATACGACATAATATCCCAAAAGCTTTCCCATAATCCATCCAAAAGTACAAACATCCTCAAAGTTTACAATAATGGCACTCCAGCCCCAATTTTCATAGTTAAACAAAAGACAACAAGTTTAAAGAGTACATGATTTAGCAAATCAAAAGATTAGCTCAAATTACAATTACATCTCTCAAAAGGATTTTACAAAGATGTCAAAGTAATTCTTCGATGTTAGCTTTCAAAAGAATGGAGTCATATGCACGTCAAGCACTCCAAATCAATGTCCTTGAGGTGTACCTGAAAATAATAATAGGTTGAGCTACACTAGCCCAGTAGAGAAATCTTTGCTCAAACTATATGCATATGAGATGGATAATGCACCGAGATGAATATTGATACAAGAAAATTTCCCACGTGGACAAGGGCAAGAGGATGATACTTGATAATCAACACCATTCGTATTCATGTCACTTAATAAACTCTAAATTCTCCGTTTTCATTGTAGTAAGTGTTCTCGATTTCTTTTCCAAGCATTTGGGACCTCGTGCATCCCGAATTCATTCCGGCATCGCACCATTCGGTGGATCCGTGGCTTTCTTGTGCACTTCCGAGCATTTGGGACCCCGTGCATCCCGTTTCCGGCATCCCACGTTATAATGGTTCCGTGGCTTTCTTCATTTCGTTCTATCATACTAAGTTGTGATTTTCCATTCTACAAGCCTCAATACCGCAAAGCATGACGTATGTCAAATCCAAAATATTCATAAACATGCCACAATACTCAAGTAATATCCCGAATGCATAGACAAACGCACAAATATCATATTCACTTAGTTTGACACATTTATTTGTCATAACGAGAGCCAAAGGAGTGGGGACGAGCAATGAATTATTGGAACCCGAGCAATCAAGTTTCGACATGATTAGAATGTGATTGGAGGGTGTTAGAAGTAATCGGGGATCAACACAATCGACGGATAATCAACGAAGTTCAAAAATAGTTTTCTAAGTCATTGGTACCAATACCTCAAAAAGTAGGTATTGGTACTAAGGTATTGATAGCCCAAAAAGTAGGTATTGGTACTGAGCCAATCCAGAGAGCAATCCGAGACTGAGGTATTGGTAGCTCAAAAAGTAGGTATTGGTACTAAGGTATTGATAGCCCAAAAAGTAGGTATTGATACCACTGCATTGCAGTGACGATTTGCAGAAAATCAGAAACGAGCACAATTTTGAAATCCAACCAACTACAGCCCGATTTTAGCACACAACCAACTCATAAACATGTAGAGAGAGTAAGAAATCCCTACCTCGACTTCGAGAGCGAAACCCAACGAGATTGATCAAGCCCTAGCCTTGAAATTCGAAATCCTTCGAGAATAGCCCTCTCCGAGCTTACTCCAACGAAACCCGAGGTCAAGAGCCCGAGAGGATGATGATTTGGTGAAGATCTTGGTGGGTTTTGAACTTGGAGTGGGATTTTTGAGTGAGGGTGTGAGAGAGAGAGGAGAGAACCGAGAGGGAGGGAGGCGTCGGGAGAGAGAGAAATAGAAATGGGGGATTTTTCTCTCCTACACACACACCCACACATATATATACTCACTTATTTACATATTGCACATGCACCCCTCCACAAACAATCTTCCCACATTCACCCCAACTCATTTAAATTCAACAAATCCCGTATTTTCCTCCATTATAATCATTAATAAACCTTTTTACCAATTTTCGAAAAATACGGGTCTTTACACCCTATCCTCCTTAAGAAAATTTCGTCCTCGAAATTTATAATCATAGTCAACAAGGTATGCAATAGTTAGTTATGCACCAATTGTATTACTAAACATCATGCAACAATTTCATAATCATAAACCTTAATTCGAAGACTCACATTGATTCAATACCGGAAATAAGTGCGGATACTTCTCCCTAACCTCATCTTCTCGTTCCCAAGTCGACTCTTCCTTGCCTTGGTTACTCCACAAGACTCGCACTAACGGTATCGTCTTACCCCTCAACACTTGATCGCGCGAATCTAAGATACGAATCGGTTCTTCTCCATATGACGCATCGGCTTCTAATTCAAGTTCGGACCACTCTAAGACATGAGACGGATCCGGCTCGTATTTCCTCAACATGGACACGTGAAACACGTCATGCACTCCCGAAAGCTTCGGTGGCAAAGCCAAGCGATACGCTACTTCCCCAATCTTCTCAATTATGTCAAACGGTCCGATATAATGCGGTGAAAGTTTTCCTTTCTTCCCAAAACGTGACAAACCTCGACGTGGCAATACCTTAAGAAATACGTGATCCCCCTCTTCAAACGATAACGGTCGGCGGCGACGATCGGCATAGTTCTTTTGCCTACTTTGTGCGGTCAACAATCTTTGACGAATCACCTTGACTTGTTCGGTCGTCCTTTCTTGAGCTTTCAAAAGGCGTTGGCGAATTGCTTTCATGCTCTCGGATGTCTCTTTGATCATATTCGGCCCTACTAACGTAGCCTTGCCCAATTTGGTCCAACACACGGGTGATCTACACGGTCTCCCATACAAAGCCTCATATGGTGCCATCTCGATACTCGATTGATAACTATTATTATACGCGAATTCGACTAACAGCAAATGATCCTCCCAACTAGCCCGAAAATCCATGACGCAAGCCCGAAGCATGTCCTTCAAACTCTGAATCGTTCGCTCGGATTGACCATCGGTTTGAGGATGATACGCGGTGCTAAACAAAAGATTTGTGCCAAGAGCGGCCTGCAAACTTTGCCAAAAGCGCGCAGTAAACCTCGGATCTCGATCGGATACGATAGAAACGGGAATTCCATGAAGACGGATAATCTCTCGAATGTACAATCGGCTAAGCGTGTCAATCGAATCGGTGACTTGAATAGGTAAGAAGTGAGCGGTCTTAGTCAAACGATCCACAATCACCCATATAGCATCATGTCCCCTCGGCGACTTCGGTAAACCCGTAACAAAATCCATGGTCACGTTCTCCCATTTCCACTCGGCTACTGGCAACGGTTGTAACTCTCCCGCGGGTCGTTGATGTTCGGCTTTCACTTGTTGGCACGTGAGACACTTAGACACGAAAATAACGACATCCCTCTTCATTCCGAACCACCAAAATTGCCAACGCAAGTCGTGATACATTTTCGTCCCCCCCGGATGAACGGCTAACGGAGAATGATGAAACTCTCGCAAAATTTCTTCCCGACACGAAGTGGGTACGAACAATTTTCCTTGATAACGTAAGCCCCCATCAGTATGAATCATCCACCCTTTTAGAGCCTTTCCACTAAGGAATTTGGTACAAAGTTCCTCCGTTTCCTCATCGTGTTGTTGTGCTTTAATGACTCGATTCGATAAAAAAGATTGAACAGTCAAATTGCATAAGGTTAACCCATCTCGGACTTCCTCAAAGTGCAACGCATAGAATCCCAAATCATTCATCATTTTCCACTCGTGAATCGCTAGACTCGCAAGGTGTGTCGGTTTTCTACTCAATGCATCGGCCACTACATTCGCCTTCCCCGGGTGATATTGCAAATCGAAGTCGTAGTCCTCCAAGTGTTCCATCCAACGTCGTTGTCGCAAGTTAAGCTCTTTTTGGGAGAATAGGTACTTAAGGCTCTTATGATCGGAAAAGACCTCAAATCTCTCACCGTACAAGTAATGACGCCAACTCTTCAATGCAAAAACGACGGCCGCAAGTTCTAAATCATGCATAGGATAATTTCGCTCGTGAGTTTTCAATTGCCGCGACCCGTATGCCACTACTCGCCCCAATTGCATCAAAACGCACCCAAGCCCCTCTTTCGAAGCATCGCAATAAACAGAGTAGCCAACTCCACGTTCGGGCACAATCAAAATCGGCGCGGTAGTCAATCGTTTCTTCAACTCCTCAAAAGCTGTTTCACACGAGTCACTCCAAATAAAACGTGTCCCCTTCCGTGTCAACCTAGTCATAGGTGCCGCTAAACGTGAAAAGTCTTGGACGAAACGACGATAATACCCTGCCAAACCCAAGAAACTACGAATCTCGAACACATTTTTCGGTCGCTGCCAATTCATAACGGACTCTACCTTCCCCGAATCAACGGACACTCCACCATTTGAAACCACGTGACCCAAGAATTTAACCTCCGATAACCAAAACTCACACTTACTAAGTTTCGAGTACAAACGGTGCTCTCTCAAGAGTTCAAGAACGATTATGAGATGAGATTGGTGTTCCTCCTCCGATGGTGAGTATATGAGAATATCGTCTACGAAAACAACCACAAAGCGATCAAGGTAGGCACGAAAGATACGATTCATTAAGTCCATGAAAGTAGCCTGTGCATTTGTCAACCCAAAGGGCATAACTACGAACTCGTAATGACCATAACGCGTACGAAAGGCGGTTTTCGGAATATCCTCTCTCCGGACCCTTAACTGATGATAACCGGACCTTAAATCGATTTTTGAGAAACAAGTCCCACCCCGAAGTTGGTCAAACAAGTCGTCGATTCTAGGCATTGGATACTTATTCTTAACGGTGACACGGTTGAGCTTACGGTAATCGATACACAAACGAAGTGAGCCATCCTTCTTTTGCGCAAAAAGTGCTGGTGCTCCCCATGGAGATGTACTCGGACGAATAAACCCCAAATTTTCCAATTCTTGAAACTGGACCTTTAATTCCCTAAGTTCAGCGGGAGCAAAACGATAAGGAGGTACAGAGATCGGAGCGGTACCGGGAAGCAACTCGATAGTAAATTCGACTTCTCTCTCGGGAAGTAGACCAGGTAACTCCTCCGGAAACACATCCGGATAATCGCAAACAACAAGGGGCAACTCCCCACGCGCGGACACATCCTCATCTAGAGTCAAACTTGCCAACAAAGAATAAACGGACTCCAGCTCTCGAGATCCACACAGATATGGCTCCAACGGTTCCCGACGTTCCCCAAAGAACTCAAAACAAGCACCCCTAGGCGGACAAATACGAACTCGACGCTTGAAACAATCAATGGTGGCATGAAACATAGATAACCAATCCATTCCAAGAATAAGGTCAAAGCCCGACATTCCCAATACAATGAAATCAAAGGTGAAGCGGCGATCACGAATAAGAAGTTCGCAATCTCGACAAATACGATCCAAAAGTGTCCTACCCCCTAAGGGTGTCTCAACAAATAACGGTGGACTTAAAATTTCAGTTTCCAACTCCAAAGCACACACAAAGGATGCAGCAATAAATGAATGAGATGCCCCAGAATCAAAAAGTACTTTAGCAAAGGAATTGAACAAAAGAAATGTACCCCTCACAACCGAAGCCTCTGGAGCCTGAGAAGTGAATGGAGGCGGTGGAATAGCAGAAGTGATAGCAAATGCCCTACCCTGAGTAGTCTGATTCTGCATAAATCCTCCCCGCTGTCCTGAAGCCTGAGAAGGAGAAGAAGAACTCGCACCCCTTTCATTCTGAGAGCCCTGAACGGTAGTAGTCTGACGGAAATGTGGTTGTTGCTGTCTCTGCGTACCCCTGAATGACTGCTGGCCAAACCCATGCCCTGACCCCGGCTGCTGCACGAAACCCGACTCACTACGAGCGCCTCTCACTCTACGAGGACAATCTTTGGCTAGGTGGCTAAACTCTACACACACATAACACTCTTTCGACCGACAATCTGCACGAAAGTGGCCCGGCTGACCACAACGGTGACACGTAATCGCTGGCCTAGAATGAGCTCCTTGAACCCCAGAAGAAACGGTCGATGCCCTAACACTCGGTTGGCTTTGAATTGCAAAAGACGACTCCCTTGACCTTTTCCTCCCCTGGTTCCCAAAAGTCCCCGAAGAACTGACTGTAACGGTTGATTGCCTTGGTTCCCAAACTCCCCTATTTCTCTGAGACTCCTTCGGTATTTCGACACTCCTCGCGCACTCCACAACCTCAAAATATCTCATCTTATGCTGAGCCACTACCAACCTCTTTACGGAAGAATGCAAACCCCTCTCAAAGCGTCGACATTTCCTATCCTCCGTTGCTACTAGCTCAGGAGCAAATCGTGACAAGGATTGAAACTTCAACGCATATTCAGAAACGGTCATATTACCTTGCTCAAGCCTTTCAAATTGATCCCTCAATTGGTCACGAGATGAGTCCGGAAAATACTGACTCGCAAATAGATCCTCGAATTCGGCCCACGTCAAATTTTCAACGTTGGGCTCATTCGCCTGAGCCGCGGTCCTAACTGGCCTCCTCGCATCCTTCCTACCTTCTAAAATGGATTCCCACCACTCACCGGCCTCTCCAACAAGTTGAACGGCCACGATACTCACCCGTAGGTCATCTTCGGTAATTTTAAGAGCAGTGAAGTTCTTACGGATTTGTGCCAACCAGTGGTCGGCCACGAGAGGGTCACTACTTGCCCCATCAAACAGAGGTGGATTTAGACGACTGAATTCTCGCATGGCTACTAAGGCCCGACTGTCTGCATTATCTCTAGGAGGAGGTTGCAAAAGGTTAGCGGCTGCAAGTGCCGCGACAATATCCCTAGCAAGAGGGTTCTGAACATTTCGCGCCCTCGGACCCGGTCCGGCCCCCAATTCCGCATCCCCATGCAAAGCTTCCCCATGATGGCCAACCTCGTCTTCCAACGGTTCTGCATGGCCACGACCACGGGCACGAGCACCCCTGTTTCCAGCTCCACCCCGCCTATTACTGCGTTTCGGAGGCATCTTGCTACAAGGATTAAGAGAGAAAACTATCAACCGCAACATATTTACTATGAGGTCAAACCCACAACGTCCCAACACGGGTTAACAACTCTACGCCACTCTATGATAAAGTAAATGCAATGTCACATAATTTTATGAATGTCAATCACACAAGCACACACATGTCATGTAAAAGATGCAATGCTTTTGAACCCATGAGACAAAGTCTCCCCACGGTCTCGAGGTATTCTAAACCTATGCTTTGATACCAAGTTGTCACGCCCTGTGCGTACCTTTTACCTCCAGGCTCACCTCGTATTTTATAGGCTCACGGATGCTTGCAGTCCAAGCATCCTTGTTGCCCTAGGATCCCTACCTCGTATAGGAAACCTAGTATCTTCTGGATTCTCATTCCCTTATTTGTACGAAAGCTCAATCTTTATGGGTCTCTTTCCCATAATTATCCGAACACCCCACTCACATTGGGTCTCTTGCTTCGATCCTTTATACTCGGAATCTTATTCTTCCATGGAATATTATCATTCCAGAGTATTCTTGCCACGTCAAGTCTTAGGGTAACTTGCTTCACTGTTCAGCTTCCTCTTTGCCGAACAGTCCTCCTGGACCAATGACCTCACATGCAACTGGTCCATGTCATTATACCTGGACAAAATGACTTCACATGTCTTTGACCTTATCAGCCGAACAGACTGTCTAGGACCAATGACTTCATGTGTCACTGGTCCATATCACCACTCATCGAACTGCCCGGCAATAAACCTATCGTGATTTTCAACATAATAATAATAATCTTTCATGAGGAAAATTATCGCTAAGATACGACATAATATCCCAAAAGTTTTCCCATAATCCATCCAAAAGTACAAACATCCTCAAAGTTTACAATAATGGCACTCCGGCCCCAATTTTCATAGTTAAACAAAAGACAACAAGTTTAAAGAGTACATGATTTAGCAAATCAAAAGATTAGCTCAAATTACAATTACATCTCTCAAAAGGATTTTACAAAGATGTCAAAGTAATTCTTCGATGTTAGCTTTCAAAAGAATGGAGTCATATGCACGTCAAGCACTCCAAATCAATGTCCTTGAGGTGTACCTGAAAATAATAATAGGTTGAGCTACACTAGCCCAGTAGAGAAATCTTTGCTCAAACTATATGCATATGAGATGGATAATGCACCGAGATGAATATTGATACAAGAAAATTTCCCACGTGGACAAGGGCAAGAGGATGATACTTGATAATCAACACCATTCGTATTCATGTCACTTAATAAACTCTAAATTCTCCGTTTTCATTGTAGTAAGTGTTCTCGATTTCTTTTCCAAGCATTTGGGACCTCGTGCATCCCGAATTCATTCCGGCATCGCACCATTCGGTGGATCCGTGGCTTTCTTGTGCACTTCCGAGCATTTGGGACCCCGTGCATCCCGTTTCCGGCATCCCACGTTATAATGGTTCCGTGGCTTTCTTCATTTCGTTCTATCATACTAAGTTGTGATTTTCCATTCTACAAGCCTCAATACCGCAAAGCATGACGTATGTCAAATCCAAAATATTCATAAACATGCCACAATACTCAAGTAATATCCCGAATGCATAGACAAACGCACAAATATCATATTCACTTAGTTTGACACATTTATTTGTCATAACGAGAGCCAAAGGAGTGGGGACGAGCAATGAATTATTGGAACCCGAGCAATCAAGTTTCGACATGATTAGAATGTGATTGGAGGGTGTTAGAAGTAATCGGGGATCAACACAATCGACGGATAATCAACGAAGTTCAAAAATAGTTTTCTAAGTCATTGGTACCAATACCTCAAAAAGTAGGTATTGGTACTAAGGTATTGATAGCCCAAAAAGTAGGTATTGGTACTGAGCCAATCCAGAGAGCAATCCGAGACTGAGGTATTGGTAGCTCAAAAAGTAGGTATTGGTACTAAGGTATTGATAGCCCAAAAAGTAGGTATTGATACCACTGCATTGCAGTGACGATTTGCAGAAAATCAGAAACGAGCACAATTTTGAAATCCAACCAACTACAGCCCGATTTTAGCACACAACCAACTCATAAACATGTAGAGAGAGTAAGAAATCCCTACCTCGACTTCGAGAGCGAAACCCAACGAGATTGATCAAGCCCTAGCCTTGAAATTCGAAATCCTTCGAGAATAGCCCTCTCCGAGCTTACTCCAACGAAACCCGAGGTCAAGAGCCTGAGAGGATGATGATTTGGCGAAGATCTTGGTGGGTTTTGAACTTGGAGTGGGATTTTTGAGTGAGGGTGTGAGAGAGAGAGGAGAAAACCGAGAGGGAGGGAGGCGTCGGGAGAGAGAGAAATAGAAATGGGGGATTTTTCTCTCCTACACACACACCCACACATATATATACTCACTTATTTACATATTGCACATGCACCCCTCCACAAACAATCTTCCCACATTCACCCCAACTCATTTAAATTCAACAAATCCCGTATTTTCCTCCATTATAATCATTAATAAACCTTTTTACCAATTTTCAAAAAATACGGGTCTTTACACAATCTGTTTGCAGTAGAATATAAGCACTCTTCAGTTGATTAGTCCTAGCATTTATGGTTACTTGACCACCATTCTTAGTAGTAGCATTTATGGTACTTGGACATCAAATCTAAATATTACGGGGAAACCAAATCTATTTTGCACGGATTAATAATACCAAAAACATGAAAACTAGATCCAATCTAGCCTACTTGTGCTATAATTAAATAGATTACTTGGTTAAAATCTTTGTTAGGAAGGGCGTTGTAATGACCAAAACAATAATGATCCACATTTAACTCAACGAGTGAATTGAAGGGGAAAAAATGCAAGTTTTGGGCGATGTGAAAAGAATCTTGCATTTTGATCCACATTTAACTTAACGAGTGAATCAAAGAATAAAGAAATGATAGTTTTGGGTGGTGTGCATAGAAACTTGATGCACTTGCATGACTAGCGCAATGATAAGAATTCATCTTGTTTAAAGAAACGAGGATGTCACTTGCTACAATTCCAAACTGCTACCCACCTCTCGTCTTTCTTTAGCCAAAAAGTTTGGCTTACCTATTTTGAAAGAGTTTCACATCTATGGCTATGCTCGGATCTAACTCTCTCTCTCTCTCTCTCTCTCTCTCTCTCTCTCTCTCTCTTTTGTATTTTGGCATTATCACTTTTGGTTTGGTGAACACTATACAAAAAACATTATTACCATGTACCAGTGGTACGCACCAGAGTTCAAGATATCATATACACTAGTCTAACTACACGTCAGCCTCCTATAAGGAAAAGAAACTGGATTACCCATTCTCACTGCTCTAGGAGATTGCCGTATAGCATTTCACTGGAAGAACTTTCAGAAGTGTGTGTTCTGCAATGTCCTTTGGGTGAATATGAAATTCTTTTCTTCAGCTTTTCTCACCAAAACCAAGTCAAGAATCGCATTAATCCCGAAGGCTGTCTTGCGTTAATTTTTATGTCCAGAAACTTATTGAAAGCCAAAGTCCAAAAGGTATAGAAGTGCATGGACATATTTTGACATACCTAACAGTTGATATGCAAGGGCACATTATTCTGTAAATCACTGCAAAAAATCAACTGAAGGTAGCTTATTTTGCTGAAATACATATCACGAAGTTGAATCTAACAACCTGAGTAACAAAGCCAGGATGCTCACAAATGTAGCAGGAGTTTCTCTTCTTTCAGCAAGAAGATTAACCAGTTTCATCAATGATCAATCATCTTGAAAGGATATTTGTAAATTGGTGTACTTGAAGCATCAATAGGCAATGCATTATGCAGCTTCAAGACCATCTTTATCGCATAAGTTTCATTTCCTAGAACCACAATCAATAGATTGGAGTGATATACTACCGAGATACATATCTTTCAAATGTTGCTTTCACAAGCCAATTCACCTTCTATTCAAGCTCGGATGGATACAACTTGGAAACCCAGTCTTCCAACCAGGATACTTCTATCTCTCCATCATGTAAATTGTATAAACGCATGGTGCCACATCCATGCACCCCATAACAAAACAATTGCAAGGCCTTGATTGGCTCACCATTCTTGCCAAGGACAGCAAACACAAGCCACTGTAAGAAATTCCATACATGCATTCAGATGCTTGTGAATCTGATTTCTCATTTGCCAACTCATGTTCTAACTTTGGGGTTGATGGGATTCTGCTCAATTTTGAATCAAATTTCATCTCTATCTCAGTTTCATGTATTTGGTACTTTGTTGCCATTAACCTCATCATAGATAATAAGTTTTATGTCATTGAAGTTTTGGCACTCACCATAGCACCTAAACCATCGCAAAACTAGCCCTTGGAACAACCAGTCCACCATTTGGTTGCTATCTTGCAAAATAAGCATGCGTGATGTACATGGAAATCTTTTGGAATTTGTCAACCCATATCTTAAGAGGCATTTCTTTATATTGTTTACCGGAGCAATAATCTCGGTCTTGTGACAGATTTAGTAGAAGAGCTGGAATTAGGCAAAAGGGCAATAAGTGAAGCTGTCTCAGAAGAAATATACTCTTCTGCATGCTTCTGAAATTCATAAAAGGAATCTCTTAGTTCTTGGGGCAGCGATGGTTCAGCAATACACTTTGATTAGATGAATTCCTCAATATCAATGAATTTGGCATTGGTGTCTTGCATCCATACCTTCAACAAGTTTGTACCAGTGATCCGTTTCCATTCCAGCTTTCCGAAATGTGGAAATCTGACTCAAAAGAGATTCATTATCAGCTAAATGCTTGATCTCTGATCCCATAACCTTCTTCAACCCGTGAGCTAGCCATTTCTTCCCTATTTTGAGTGTCCCAGCATCTCAAGACTCTCGTTTCCGTGAAGCAAACAATTTTACCTTTTCCTTTAGCTTGTGAACGGCTCTTACTACAGGACATTCTTTTTCTTTAACACTTCTTGTAACTAAAGTGCCAAGAAATCGCATCTCATGGGGATCATTACACGTTAATATTTCTGTCTGCTTGTCAACACCCAAGAGAAGAGAACCCTCCATGCAAGTCTGCATCTCAGACTTGAAAGCAAGAGCTACATCTTCGGAACCAGAAACGGCAAAAAAAAATTCATCCATGAAGCGACAGCAATGTACCCTAATCCTAGATGTCTCCACACCATCGTGTTCAATGATATTGTCTTTCATCTGTCTTCTAAACCAGTTTTGCAACTTGGAGTGGGAACCATCTTGTTCGTTATCAAACCCCATGTCTAAAGTTTCATATTTCATTGAGATTCTATAAAATTCACGATCAAATAGATCGAGATATAAGTTTATTAAAATTGGTGACAAAACCCCTTATTGTGGACGACCATGGCCTTTTGGGAAACCTCCAAACTCAAGATTGAGTACTTGGGCATCAAACATGCTCTTGATGATAGCAAATAAGCTTGGATCTTCTATCTTAACCTCTATTGTGGAAATAAGTTTATCTAGGACATAAGAGCATCTCCATTGTAATAAGCAAATAGGTGTGGATAAGAAAACTTAACAACAATATTCAAAAAATACCTCACATTGTAATAAGCAAAGTTACAATTCTTTTAGCATATAACCAAATTTCACCCATTCTATAACCAAACTTAACGACTTTTACCAATAACTAAAATTCAATAACCAAACCCAATAACCAAACTCAAAACTCAATAGCTCAAAAACACCCCACATTGGAATCGTCTCATCGAGACGAATAATTTGGTGTGGTCGGGTACGTGATTGGAACTTGTTTGTGATTGGACATAGGTGCATTATGTATTGTGGGGTTTTTTTTGGTTAGGGATGCAAAAATAACCAATGTGGAGGTAGAGGTTGTTAAGTTTGATTATGAACTAAATGATAATCAAATGCTGACGTGGCACATTTTGGTTATTGATTTTGATTATTCCCATTGCGGATGCTCTAAGTATCAAGTTTTTTGCTGATAAGCAATGTAAACCACCAGTCCGGATTAGAGATTTCTTTACTTATGTACTTCAAGGCCGAGAGATGCCCCCTTCCGCTTTGCCAACCATGCGAGATTTTAGAAAAGTGGGGCCTGTAAACAACTTTCAAAACTATCATAATGGCTTCTTGAACAATTTTCAACTTAACATTAGGAAGGACTAGTACTTCTTTCTGTGCACCCTTTGTCGAGATAGAGAAAGCATTGGCATTAACATTGAAATACCCACACGAGAGCTCCTCTGCCAAGGCTTCAAAAGGGATGCAGTCACCCCCAAATCTACATCAACATTTGAGTTCACTCTAATAGAATCATAGCATTTCGAAGAGTTTCTGGATTGGCAACCACCTTGTGCATGAGGTCTTGAAACTTCCCATCAATATATTGCTCCTTCACCCTCTTCTTTATATGGAGTTCAAGTAACCTCTTAAGCTCAACACGGGTTTTGGGTTTTGTCTCATCAAGATTAGAAGATTCGTCAACTAGAAACGCTAAGTCCTTCGCCAAAGTAGCTTTCCCAACATCCTTATCAGTGACAGTGCTAAATGCTTCTAAAGTAGAAAGGTTGAGTGAGTTGGGAACCCCTTGACAGCTCTTCCTAAATAGAAATAAAAATTCACATCAAGATTTGAACGAAAAGCTATAATTTGCTTAAGAGATACATAATTGAATTAGTTAGTCAGTCCGGCCGCTGGACAGTATGGTTGATACTTTAAAAAGGCAAGGAAAAGAGTCCTTTGATATTATGTAAAGGTTTTCTTTTGTGACATGTTCCATTTCATACAAACAAAATACAAACAACAATGGTAGTAACACTATAATGTTGAACCATCTAAAATATCGCACACCCATATAACTTCTCCAACAACGCTTTATGTGAAGCATACAACACATGATCAGTAAAATTGCTATCATTTTCCAAATACAAACTTGAAACATCACGTAGAGGACAATAAAGCATGAATAAAAAAGACCAGATAAGATTTGAACTATATTCAGGCATTCCCCACACACCCAGTAGTTAAATAGAATTCACCTATCAATATGTGAGAGTTAGATAGGCAAGACAAGAGCATTACCAATACTAACTGTGAATGAAGAATAGATCCCAGGATGACTGATTCTTCATAGTTTGTGTAGAGACCCGTATTTTTTTTTTTTAATAAAATTTCTTAAATGTTTTATAAATACTAGAATATCGAATAAATGGGAAAATTGTGAGTTTATTTGATTTGGGGCTTAAATGATAGGATTGTAACTTGAGGGAGTATGTGTGTAATATAGAGATATAGGGGTATAAATAGAGGGGTGTGTGTGTAGGGGATTAAAAGCCCCAAAATATCTCTCTCTCTCCTCACGTCTCTCTCTCTCCCTCGGCTCTCCCTCTCTCTCTACCGATCTCTCTCTCTCTCTTGCTCTCTCACTCAAAACTCCACTCCATCTCACAAAAATCACAAGGATCCGTCTCTATTTCATCTCTAGAACGCAACCTCGGACTCGTATTGTGTTGGGTAAGGCTCGGAAGGAAGATCTTGGAGGATTTCGGAGCTTTGGAGCTAGGGTTCGTTCGTTGATCTCATGTTTGAAGGTTCTAACCTCAAGGTAGGGATTTCTTACTCACTTTATATGTTTTTGAGTTGATTTCGTGCTTGGATCGAGCCTTGATCGTCCCTTTTCGTTCTTTCGAAAAGCTATCAAAATCTGCAGAAATCGCCCAAAATCGCCTAGGGATCGATCCCCAAGCATGAGGGATCGATCCCTCATTCAAATCTGGACTTAATATAGATTTTTGCCTTGGGGGATCGATCCCCAAGAGATGAGGGATCGATCCCTCCCCTCTCTGGAACATTCTGCTTGCTTTCTGGGTTTCAGCCCAACTTTAAAAGGCCATAACTTCTTCGTCCGATGTCCGTTTCATGAAAATTTTATATCGAATCGAAGGTCTTGAAGTCAGCTTTCATTTGCCACCAAAATCATCTTAAACCGATTAGTACACAGAGAGTTATGACCATTTGAGTAGACATGTGTCAGTTTATCGATGTCTGTGATTATTCCTAAGATTTTTCTTGACCCATGTTATGATTCCTTATATGATTAGGATATGTTTAAGTCACTCTTGAGCATAATTGTCTATGCCCCAATGAATCGTTATTTGATCTTGTCTTTTAGCACACTTTAAAGCATATTACCAACGGCGTTGGTTAAGGAAATGTACCGTAAAGGCAATAGGAGTACTATGGGCTATAAGGGATAATATGGTGAGAGTTAAGAGTAGACATGAACTTATCTAGTGATCCGATGGGTAGTATTGTGACTCGTATCCTCGTGTCTTGTCTTGATTGAGCTCCATAGGTTCTTTTAACACTCGTTCTATAAGATTCTCGTTTAGAACCCAGCGGGTGATGTGTCGAGAAGTCGATTGTGGTTTCGGTATGTAGAGAAGGATGTTGTGATACACTTAGAGAAATGACATGAACTTAAGGTAATTATCAATGTAAGATGTGACATGTTTACGAGTTTGTATTACAATGTGAATTTGGGAAATGTTACTTGCTTGTACAATGAACGATGGCCTTTATGTATGTATGCTTGACTAGAGAATTTGAATAAAGGGCCCGCAACGCAAAGTGTGGTAATGCGAGGACTCTAGAGGGCCCGCAACGCAAGGTGTGGTAATGCGGAAACCCAGGTAGAGAGAATTCACTGTCACGCATGGGGTGGTAACACAGTTGAATGTCTCTCCCGGGTGAAGAGAATTCACTGTCACGCATGGGGTGGTAACACAGTTGAATGTCTCCCCCGAATGAAGAGAAGTTTGACTAATTTTGGAAGTTTATGTTGAAGTTTGGATTGTTTGTTGTTTGGGATTGTGGCGGTTGAAAAAGAGAATAAACGCTTAATTCTACCAAGGTTTTATTAAAGAAAGGAAAGTTTTATGAAATAAAGTTTACGGTGAATGGTATGAAATGAGGAAGTGGTTTATGGCATTCATTCGGAAAGTTATGAGATGATTGGACTATTGTTGTTATTTATTTGGTCGATGTGAGTATTGTTGCTACTTCTTGTCGACGTGTTGATGGTAGGGTTATCCTTAAGACATCCGAAATCCCAGAGTTAAATCGTCTGTTCATCTTGGTAAATCCTCTTGTATCTCATGTCCTTTTAATGAAACTTATTCTATCTTATTGCATGTTTCTTCACATTTACATATACTTGAGTATAGAATTTCCTACTGGGCTAGTGTAGCTCAACAAAATCCATCTTTTCAGGTTTTAATGTCAGGCAATGGCTTGCATTACATCGTATGCTCAGTTTGGAAGACAACTTGGAAGTTAATGAAGACTAATTTATTTGATTCTCTTAGTATATCGCGTACTTTTATTAAAGATGATTTTATCACTAATTCATCTTGATCTTCCTTTGGCTAAACCATTTGTAATAAAAATAGCTTGTCCACAGCTGTAGGTAAATTAATTTGGGCCGTGGTGCCAAAGATGTATTTCATTAAACTTGGGGACTCCGTTTGTAAAGTAAACAGGTGGGAACTCCCCTTTGGGTATTATATATCCCGTGCGAGGGTCTTTTATCAAAATGATTTATTTATTTACTTGAAAATCGAGGGCGTGACAGTTTGCTCCATCTCATCAACTTTTTCCCTCAAAAACTCGACAAGTCAACAAACCGATGTTACTGCCAATGAAGACTAGTACTGCTGGTATTACTGCCCAGGTGGACAGTCATGAAGTATTTTTTGAATTTGTCTCCCCACCTGTTTACAAAGAAATAAATGATATTGTGAGAAAAATTTCTCATAGAGATAAACAAAAACATTTTCTTAAAAAAGAAATTCAAATTATGAATATTGAAGAAGCACTACAAAAATCTTCTTTAAAAGAGAAAATTTCTCAAATAGAAGAAAATTTCAAACAAGAAATTTGTAGTGATATCCCAAATGCTTTCTAGGATAGGAAAAAATATATTGTTTCTCTACCTTATGAGAAGGGTTTTGATGAAAAAAGAATTCCCACTAAGACACGACCTTCTCAAATGAAACAAGAATATTTAAAATTGTGTCAAAATGAGATTGACAATTTGCTTAAGAAACAATTAACCAGGAAAAGCTATTCTCCCTGGAATTGTACGGCTTTCTCTGTCAATAAGAATGCTGAAAAGAAGCGCGGTGTTCCTCGTTTGGTTATTAATTATAAACCATTAAATGAAGTTCTAATGTGGATAAGATATCCTATTCCTAATAAAAAAGACTTACTGGATAGATTGAATAAAGCAGTCTTATTTTCAAAATTTGATTTGAAATTTGTTTATTGGCAAATACAAATACAGGAATCTGATCGTTATAAGACAGCATTTGCTGTTCCTTTTGGACATTACGAATGGAATGTAATGCCTTTTGGTCTAAAGAATGCACCTTCAGAATTTCAAAATATTATGAATGATATTTTCTATCCTTATGCTGACTTTGCAATTTGTTATATTGATGATGTTCTAATATTTTCTGAGAACATAGATCATCATGTTAAACATCTTAGAATTTTTAAAGATGTGATCAAAAGAAATGGTCTTGTTGTATCAGCTCCTACGATGAAATTATTTCAAACTAAAGTAAGATTCTTAGGACACAATATTCACCAAGGGAAAATTATTCCTATTGATAGGAGCATAGAGTTTGCTTCTAAATTTCCTAATGAAATAAAGGATAAAACTCAATTACAGAGATTTCTTGGGAGTCTCAATTATATAGGAGACTATTATAAAGAATTAGCACAGGATTTTGCACCTTTATATGATAGGCTTAAGAAGGATCCTCCCCCTTGGTCTGAGCAGCATACTAGGGCTGTTCGAAAAATAAAATTAAAGGCAAAACAATTACCTTGCTTAGCGATTGCTAATCCAGAATGGAAGAAAATAGTGGAAACAGATGCTTCAAATATTGGTTATGGCGGTATATTGAAGCAATATAATGTAAATTCTAATAAGGAAGAATTGGTAAGATTTACTTCTGGCTTGTTTAAAAACGCTCAAGCTAATTACAACACAATAAAGAAAGAAATTCTTTCTATTGTTAAGTGTATAAATAAATTTCAGGATGATTTATTAAATCAACAATTTTTTGCTCAGAGTTGATTGTAGCGCAGCAAAACAAGTTTTAAAACAAGATATTAAAAATCTTGCTTCAAAACAAATTTTTTCCAGATGGCAGTCAGAATTATCTGCTTTTGACTTTAATATTGAATATATCAAAGGAGAAAATAATTCTCTTCCAGATTTTCTTACTCGAGAATTTTTACAAGGACAATGCATCGACTTGAAATAATTCAAGCTATTAATTATCACAAGAATCAAATAAATTATCTAAATACTATTCATGATATGTAAATTCATGTTTACAGGATTAATCTGGCCTACCACAGACGGCGAATCGCCGAATTACAACAGCAATTGCGTACCTTAGCAATATAATAAATCCAGAAAATTTCTCTGCAATAGATACTTTTGTGCAGGAATCTGCCATTAGAATGGCCTGTCCTTCAATCACTGACAATCGATTGACGTTCATAATTGAGAAGGATAAAAAATTCAAAAAAGTAATGATGAAAATGGCCCAAGCTAACAGGGAGCAAATGTTCTACAGATATCTCCCGACAAGATTCCACTTGAAAAAATGGGCAAGTGCTCATGTTGCTTTCACCCAATTCTATCAAGAATATGGATATTCTGACTCTGAGGAAGAAGATGAAGTTGTTAATGGATATCGTAATAAACGATTCCAACAAATTCAGAATAAACTGAATATTTTATCTCGTACTTAATTTTGCAGAATGAATAGACCACCAGATCGAGGACGTGGTTGAGGAAATTCTCCACGAGGCAGGGGTCATCCAAGGGTGACCCAAGCAGATGTGGAAGCCTACTTAAAGGCTCAAAAATTACAATTTCCATCTCTTCAAGAGGCCAATTCACCCTCCACTTCATCCCCTTCAATGGCAGAGGTGGTCCAATCTGAAGAAGTCTTCAGAACCTCAGAAATAACTGAGACAATTATGATCCTGGAATCTCAGGATGAACAATGGAAAGATGATCCGTTGGAAATCAAGTCCCGGTATATGGATATAATGAGTTATCCAGTTCCTGAAGGCAAATATCGGTCTTTTTATGAAGCAATGCTCTCACAATCATATTCAGAGGAATTCACCCACACTTATGAGAAAGTTAGCCAGATAAATGGACCCATAAGTTATAGCAAAGCCATAATAAAGAAGGTTATTCCAATACACAAATGGGGAATTCACCCACAGAGGGCAAAATCTTTGTCCATAAAATATGAACATGGAATTTCAACAGTCCAATACAATTATTGGGACTATATCGAGGCTTGGACTAAGGCTTTTTATTATCAAAATCCAAAACGAAAACACTCATGGTTTTTCAAGATGTGTCCAAATTCTATTAGACAAAATGAATTTCCAAATTGGTTTATTGCCTGGTGGAATAAATTTGGACCACAGCCAAATTATTTACCCCAAGAATTACGAGAGGAAATGGAGTCCTTCATGAAATTACAGTCCCAATTATGGGGATCAAATATTCCGAAAGGGAAATTGTTTCTTCAAGCCATGGCATTTTGTGGAACTCCGTGGATTTGGAGATGGGATATTCAAATTACTACTAATAATTCTGGATTCCCACTATTGGAAAGATTCTTCCAACACAAGTGGTGGAAGGGGCTTCAAATGGATGAGCAAATGCTAACAATTAAGTTGAAAAATCAAGAATTGGCGAAGCAAGTCCAACAGAGGGAAAAACCTTCAATTAAGAATCCCTTTTTGGAAATTTTTGCTTAAATCAAAGCAAAAAATCCATCTTTGACAGATGATGAAATAGTGGTAAAAACAATGCAGTTTATGAAAGATCAATTTTTACAATCAGTCAATTAAGTCACAGATGATGCATCTATGACATCTGCTACAAGCAATGAGGCAGACAATAATCCTTTCGCTTGTCTTGCTGGTGAATCCCAAGATCCGTATGAGGAAGATCAAAATGAACCTACTTTGGGCGACTTTTGGGACAGCATGGTGGAAATAATGGCTACTCGGACATGTAAAGGCAAAGAAAAAAGAAACTAAGGACATCAATAATGGATGCTTTTGCTTAAAGTCTCAATTATGGAGACTTAAAAGACAAAATTCAACAGGAACCTCAATTATGGAGTGATTTTCAACTTTTGGTGGAGATTTTTGTGTCGACGGGGCCCAGGGTGTACCCGACAAGGGTTTTCACTTTAAGTTGTAATAATTTCATTTTTCTGTTTAAGTCTAGTAGAGTCCTCTATTTAAAGGACGCGTCTTTCGTTGTTTAGGTAGGTTTTGGTTTGCCCTCTCTTTCTCTGTAAAAACCAAGCACTCTGCCTCCCTCTTCCCCTTGTAATATTTGCAGTCTCTTTCCCTCAATAAAAGGTCAGTTTTCTTTATCGATCCTTTTGCACATATTCTTATATTCTTATATTCGTGCATATATTTGGCATCGGAGCCACTAATGGCTTAATTTGAATTGTTAGTGCAAGCATAACCCATGATATCATAAGAAAGCCTTTTAAATAAAATTTAAACAACTTAAAAATTTAAATGTAAGGTAACATTCAAGGTAGTGGGACGTCACCCAAGTCGCGTTCGGATTTGTCCGGCCAAGAGGACCCAGGAAGGGTGATTTGGCCTTGCTCCGGTAAATCGTTAACAGACGTGCTATCAGGAATGTTCTCTTTCATTTATAAAAAAAAAAAGATTGGATTTTGATAGAATGAATTATGTGAGCACTAACACAATTATCTCAAAATGAGAAGATTAATTAGATCTGATAATGAAAGAATTAAGAATTCTGAATTAGTGGAATATGCTAATGTGCAAGAATAATTAAATCACTGGACAATTCCTCCAGTACGTCCTTCTACTATATATGGGCATGGAATGTTTGAATTCAAAAGAAGTATGGCAATAAAAACCATGGAAAGAACAGAAAGTTTAGAGCTTAATGATAAGATAATAAATCTTATGGATCGTAGTGATCTAATTGCTCACATGCGTAATTATAAATATGTTCATATTGGTTTGGTGCAAATTGCTTTAAAACCTTTAACTTTGCTTGGAATGGACACTTGTTTACAAGTTACTTTACGAGATGGTAGGTGTAATAATTGGAGGTCCTCGATTATGGGGGCAATTGAGACCAGTTTGAGTCATGGTCCTGTTTATTTTAATGCTTATCCTGATTTATCTCTGTCTCTAATTGATAGAAATATAGGAGAAGCTTTGAATTGTAGAATCCAGACTAGAGGTTATGATTTCTTACCTGGATCTGAAGTTATTGCACTGATTTATAGGATTTACTATAAAGTTATGAATACGATGAATCCTAGAGTACGAATTATGCGTCCTGCTGATCAGACTGTTTTGATCGAATCCAATATGTTAACATCTAATATTGAAACTAATAGGTTGATTAATTGGGAAGAAATTACCTTTCCTGACAGCTGGACTATACCTAATGCTATTCCTCCTAGACCTATTGTTAATAGAATTGAACAAATAGTTCAAGATAATGATGGAACTGTTTTCTTAAATTTTAGAAATTCACAGGCTAATAGATTTACCAGAAGCCTGAGTTCTAGAAATAGTCAAACTCCTTATAGAGTTAGTATTCCGAATACAAGTAGACACTCGACATCGGAAATTCCGGAATCACATCATCCAATTGAGGATGATAATTTGATTGGAATTAGAATATCTCAAAATCAAATACCGCATGGAGTTTATAACCATCCTAATAATAATACAGTAGAATTACCTACTGCTAGTGAAATGGCTTTTACTATTAATAATGATAATAGGAACTGAGATTAGAAAAGAAATAAATTTAGAATTCTACCATCCTAAAAACAAAGAATTTAGGATATGGTATTTCGCAAATTATAATGCAAGCCAATTGCAAAAATTCAAAAAGGAATTTTATGATTGGATTGAATGTTCAAAAAATATTATTCCTTTTACCCAATGGTTTTATGGGAAGTACAATACAGAAATTGATAAATCCATAAATGTAATATAGGATTATCAAAAACAGATGAAGAATCTGGTTTTTCAAAAATAGATGTCTTATAGTGGCAGAACCATTTATGAATGGAACATAGATAGTATGACTGAATATCAAATTTTTGGAATTGTACATCAAATGATGATGTATAGTACTATATGTGTTAATAATAAGAATGAGGATAAAGAGGTTGCTGGATGGATCACAGTTGGATTCACTGGCATGATCAAAGGCTGGTGGGATAATGTCCTGACTAATAGCCAAAGACAAGAAATTCTTAATGCTACTAAAGTCACTGAGAATAATGAGTTAAAGCAAGATGCTGTTTACACCTTGGTGCAATCTATAATTTTGCATTTTGTTGGTCACTGGGATAACCAACGTGAAAGAAGTAGAGAATTACTTCAAAATCTAAAATGCCCAACGCTAACTCATTTTCGTTGGTATAAAGATGTGTTTCTTGCAAAAGTAATGAGAGATTAGATGCTAATAGTGAGCATTGGAAATCAAAATTTGTTGATGGATTACCTTATTTCTTTGCAGAAAAAATAAGGAAAAAATTGAGAGACCAAAATAATGGTTTAACTATTGATTATGATAGATATACATATGGTCAATTAATATCTATAATAATACAAGAAGGATTGACTTTATGTAATGATATAAAATTACATAACCAATTGAAAAAACAAAACCTAACTGGTAAACAAGAGTTAGGACAATTTTGTGACCAATTTGGTTATGACTTACCTCAATATTCAGAACCTCAGAAGAATAAGAGTAGTAATAAGACTACTAAAAAATACTCTAAAAAGAAATCAGGTAAAAAGAAGCACAGGGAAAAAGATAAAAGTGAACCATCGAGTTCAAAAAATAATTCTACTAAGAAGCAGGATAATAAGAATAAAATGAAAGTTACTGCAGAATGTTTTAAATGTGGTAAAATAGGCCACTATGCTAATAAATGCAAAACTAAGAAGAAGTTGGAAGAACTTCAGTTAGATGAAGAATTAAAACAAACTCTTTATAAATTGTTACTTAATTCTAGTGATTCTGATTCAGAAGATCAAATAAATGATCTTTCTGAAAATGAAGATACCTCCTCTACTTCAGATGAGGAAGAAATTACCAATAATTGCAGTTGTAATGATATTGAATGTTCAACTTCTGATAATTATTGGAAGGCAATAGTAGAAATGAATGGTCTCAGTATTAATTAATATTCTTACTGAGAAACAATAGGGTCTTTTAGAGATTATTGATCAAATTGAGGATCCCCAACTAAAGATGAAAATAATAGAAACTTGCATATCTTCTATGAAAGAAAAAGAAGAAAAATCCCAATTTCCTAATGAAAATTATAGTTCAAAAACTGTTTTGGACAGATTAGAACAGGTTGATAATTTTAAACCTGTTACTATTCCTGAATTAAAAAATGAAATAAATACCCTGGAAGTAGAAATCAAACTGTTAAAGACTTTCTAGAATAAAGCTGCTTAGGAGTTTTATGATATTAAGACAAGATTAGTTGTCTTAGAAAATAAAGGCAGATCAAGCAAAACTGATGATTTGGCCTATTTGAATTCTATTAATAAAGTTATTTACCAAAAATGGCACATAAAAGTTAATTTGGTAATTCATAAAGAATATACTATCAACAATATTATTGCCTTGGTTGATAGTAGTGCAGATATGAATTGTATCCAAGAAGGAATAATCCCAACTCAATATTTTGAGAAAACTTCTCAAAGCCTCACTAATGCTAGTGGAGCGAAAATGATAATAAAATACAAACTCAATAATATTTACATTTGTAACAAAGGAGTTTGTTTGGAAACAACTTTTCTTTGTATAAGAAATCTTCAACAAGAGTTAATTCTTGGAACTCCTTTCTTAGCAATGTTACTGCCAATGAAGACTAGTACTGCTGGTATTACTGCCCAGGTGGACAGTCATGAAGTATTTTTTGAATTCGTCTCCCCACCTGTTTACAAAGAAATAAATGATATTGTGAGAAAATTTTCTCATAAAGATAAACAAATAAATTTTCTTAAAAAAAAATTCAAATTATGAATATTGAAAAAGCACTACAAAAATCTTCTTTAAAAGAGAAAATTTCAAACAAGAAATTTGTAGTGATATCCCAAATGCTTTATGGGATAAGAAAAAATATATTATTTCTCTACCTTATGAGAAGGGTTTTGATGAAAAAAGAATTCCCACTAAGGCACGACTTTCTCAAATGAAACAAGAATATTTAAAATTGTGTCAAAATGAGATTGACAGTTTGCTTAAGAAACAATTAATCAGGAAAAGCTATTCTCCCTAGAGTTGTACGGCTTTCTATGTCAATAAGAATGCTGAAAAGAAGCGAGGTGTTCCTCGTTTGGTTATTAATTATAAACCATTAAATGAAGTTCTAATGTGGATAAGATATCCTATTCCTAATAAAAAAGACTTACTGGATAGATTGAATAAAGCAGTCTTATTTTCAAAATTTGATTTGAAATCTGGTTATTGGCAAATACAAATTCAGGAATCTGATCGTTATAAGACAGCATTTGCTGTTCCTTTTGGACATTACAAATGGAATGTAATGCCTTTTGGTCTAAAGAATGCACCTTCAGAATTTCAAAATATTATGAATGATATTTTCTATCCTTATGCTGACTTTGCAATTTGTTATATTGATGATGTTCTAATATTTTCTGAGAACATAGATCAGCATGTTAAACATCTTAGAATTTTTAAAGATGTGATCAAAAGAAATGGTCTTGTTGTATCAGCTCCCAAGATGAAATTATTTCAAACTAAAGTAAGATTCTTAGGACACAATATTCACCAAGGGAAAATTATTCCTATTGATAGGAGCATAGAGTTTGCTTCTAAATTTCCTAATGAAATAAAGGATAAAACTCAATTACAGAGATTTCTTGGGAGTCTCAATTATATAGGAGACTATTATAAAGAATTAGCACAGGATTCTGCACCTTTATATGACAGGCTTAAGAAGAATCCTCGGAAACTCTAGAATTTGATGCTTTTCGCAAATTACTCCCCGTTAAGTGTACCATTTCCAATTCAAAGACAAATGTGAGTTCTACTTGATTGATGACAATGTCAACCTACATATATACTGCCTTTCAAAAAAAATAACCTACTACTCAACTTCTCTGGCGGACCTATCGTATCTAATTGTTTGAACTCTATACCTAGATCGCAACAATGAAAAACGCTTTGAGAAAGAGCAGAATATATGCTGAGGGAAATTCTAGGTATTATGAAAGATTACCTAAAATTACCTTGAATTTGAAAATCGTTGGTCTAGATTGACTTTAAGTGAATGTGGACCATTAATTTAGATCCTCAGGATAATTTCTGAGTAATCTTTCCCAAATTATTATGAACTTCTAGTTACCACACCATGTTACAATCAGTCAGTTGGATAAAATGATTTTGGCACTCCACTTTTTTATAATTGCACTCTAAAATTTGTCTTTTAGTGTGTCTTGCTATGTGTAATTTTTACACTAAAAGAAAAGTTTTGAAATGCCATCATAAAAAAGTGGAGTTCCAAAATCATTTCCCTAGTTAATATTACGATGTATTTAATCTAAATCACGCATAATTTTGCATACTTTAATATATATTGTGACATCCATTCCTAGTCTCACATCAGTTAGATATGGGAATATTGATTGGTACTATATGAGAAACAATTATTATTCAACTATAAACACTTATGCAATGGCTCCATCATCCCGATGCATCTAGTGTCTGTATACGTGTTCCACGTTTCCTGTTCCATATATTTTTCGGTGTGAAGCAGGTAGTGGCTCCTGCTTATGTAATGGCTTGGCTCCATATTGGAGTATTCAATTACACTTTGGAGTTCAATGGAGTCGTCTCAGATTTGGACCAACAGTTGTTTTCTGTTCCTCTATTTTAATTGGTTATCAGTTGTCGTTGTATGGCTTGCTCTGTAATTGAATTATCTGTAGTTGCTGTATGGCGGATATTAATGAACTGGTTTGGTCTTCCGTTTCAAAAAAAAATTCACGAACACTTACACACACTCACACCTTCTGGTGGGGTCCACACACACTGAAGGTGTTGTGTGTGTGGGCCCCAATGTGAATGTGAATGAGTTTGTGTAAGTGTTTGTGGGTTTAGAATGATTGTATAAGAAATGCCTACCATATGCTATCAAGTAGAGTTATAATTTTTGAACCATGTAGTTAGGCTAATGCTTAGTATGTCACATGACGCAGATCATTACATATGTAATTGAAAAAAGTCTCTAGAAGATGATAACATAAAATAAAATAAAAGCAAATCTATAGTTTTTTCATTCAAAAATTGTGCATTTTTCCCTAATTGCTATAAGCGAGCCAAATTAGAAGAGTAATAAATTTTGATTAGCAAAAGAAAAAAACTTTTCTCTAAGGAAGACAAAATAAAAACTTTTTTAAAAGAAAAATAGGTGGCTAACAATACCTCGATCCTTAACCCCATCAATTTTTTATTGCTCAATTTAAAGATGAAATTTTTTTTTTTTGACTCCCAAATTTGCAGAAGAAAAGAATTAAAAGGTGAAATAAAGTGAAAAAAATAAGTAAAAGCAAAAAAAAAAAAAAAAGAGCCAATGAAAAATAGATCTAGCTTAAGAAAGCACCAATGAAGAATAATAATAATAATAATAAGATAGTTGAAAAAGTAGCAAACTTACGGCAAATTTTCTTTAAACTGCATAGCACGATTTTTTATTTTCCCGTCCTTTGGAGATTTTGTGATTGTTGGAAAATTTCCTTATTTTTGAGTTATTTAAATGAGAGTGGGAAAATTTTAAAAATCAGACCAAATTCTGAAAAGAAGGCATTGTCAATTTTTAAAAAGGCCAAATAGTAGTAAATGTTTTTATTTTTCTTATCGGTTATTTTATATATTTTTTGCCATTGGTTTAACCTAATCTACTCTGTGTTAGGAGACTTGTTTTTATATTGGTCATTGACCAAATCAGTACTTGTTTCATCATGATAGTTGAACATTGAATGGTAATGTAGGAGGAAATGGTAGTAAAATTTGGCCATTATTACTTTACATCTGTATTGGAGGGTATTTGAAGATTGGGTAATCAAAAGTTCTGAAGCAAGTTGTTCCCAATGCCCATGTTTTGGCTAAATATAAAGACTTCTTAATTTGTTTTAATGTAAGTTATTTTTCTGCTTCCTAAAAAAAATTGTAGAGGTGTTGGATTTAATTTGATGGTAAGTGTATTTATCAGAAACATTTACACGATTCGTTCTAGAAACCTTTTTAAAAAATAAACAACTTATTTTCACATTTTCAAACTCAAAAATAAAGTATAAAAATTAAAATTAAATTTTTTTTTGCACCGTTTAAAAAATCTCAATAAGATCTATTAAACAAGATTCATATTACTATTTTTTTTTTTTGCTTAAACATATGATTTTTGAACTTAAAATTGCCTTATTAAAAAATAAATACTTATTTGGGTTTCTAGAATGATAGAAGAAAAGGAACCGTTAACTTCGTTGTTATTTGCTTCAGAATTTCAGAAGCCCCTCAATAACTGTGCTGTTTCATAATGTATCTTGATTTTCCAATAGCATACAAAGCATTTCTTAAATTTCCTTGGTAAATCCTTCTACAATTTCATGATCCAAACTCTCAGCAGAAATTAAAATTTATCTTAGCTCTGTTAAGGATAATCCCAGATGATTTACCACCCCCAAGGCCAAGGTGTTTCACATCATAGGAATCACATTGCATGGACCTCCCCCACTTTAGAGTATAGCATGCCAAATTGAAGTAGATCACAAATAATCACCTTATTTCAAAGGGCAAATTATAGTTACCCTTCTCTAACTATGCCTCTCGTACACTTACCCCCCTCTAACTTTTTTTTTTTGGCACTTAACCCCCTCAAACTAACGGAAATTCAAACGGTCATAACTTCTTCGTCCAAAATCGAAAATATGCAAATTATATATCGATTTCGAGGTCTTGAAGTCAGCTTTCTAATAACACCAAAATCACATCACGATTCAAAGCACACAGAAAATTATGATCGAAAGAGTAAGAGCTGATAGACAGAAAGACCGTTTTGATCATAATTTTCTGTGTGCTTTGAATCGTGATATGATTTTGGTGTCATTAGAAAGCTAACTTCAAGACCTCGAAATCGATATATAATTTGCATATTTTCGATTTTGAACAAAGAAGTTATGACCGTTTGAATTTCCGTTAGTTTGAGGGGGTTAAGTGCCAAAAAAAAAGTTAGAGGGAGGCAAGTGTACGCGAGGCATAGTTAGAGGGGGGTAACTATAATTTGCCCTATTTCAAATTTCCAACAAAAACTTTTAAAACAAGAACTAGTACTTGCTAGCTTTGTGACATTCGGTTTGGACGCTATCAAGAATTCAAGGAATTCAGACATTTTCGGGATAGAAACTCGTGTCCATGTTGTCCAGTACCCTTTGAGGCAAAGTTACTATGTTTCTAACTATTGTCGCAATTTCATTATAAGGTACAAATGAGTATATCTCTTCAGGGAATGAATATACAAGAACTCTTCAGATACGACATCACAGGCAGATGAATGCTGGAGGCATGCAACTAGATCCAACCTGTCAACCCAAATCTTTCAGCAACATTGTACATCAACAAGTCATCCCAAACATGGCCGAAGAGACGCTCCCCTCCAATGGAAAATGTGAGGGCCCACGATGAGAGGATAGCTGCGAACACTGTGAAACCAATTGCTGATCCAACTACATCTGCATAATGTTCGTTAAAATCCTAGAAGGTTAAAGGCATAGAAAGTGGATCAAAGTCCATAAAGATGAGAGCCGTCTGCAGTCAAATAAAGGGATGGAGGACAAAAAAGTAAATGGATACGAAAAATGTAAATGATTCAATCAATCAGGAGTGATGTGTTCGACGGTTTTTTAGCCACATTATATACAACCATCTCTTTTCAACAATTTCCAGGGTTTATCAAAATTGTGAGACAAAATAGAAAAAGAAAGAGAGAAAAAGCTTCGAGATGGTAAAAGTATAAAATTTTATGGATTTTGTCATTTCACGACCCCAAGTGAAATTTGGACAGAGCTCAATGGAGGAAAATGATTCATGTAGCCGACCCCAAGTGATTGGGACATAAGACTCGATTTGATTTGGTTTGTCATTTCACGACCGATACAATTTTCTAGTATACCAATTTACTACCTGATTCATTTTAAATGACACGATTGTGGGGGTTTTACTTTTCTTTTCTCTTTGGAAGGTGAAAGCTGTGGAAACCAAAATTGAATTGTCGATACCAAATCGAATCCTAAATAGCCAAAATAGAAAGCAAAGAGTATGTCTCTTAACCAAATAGTATGTCTCAATGGACTTTTTTTTCTACTTCGAGAACTCAGTTGATTAGATGCCAAAAATTCAATCTGTATCACCATATGAAAATGCAAAACACCATTTCCTCCAAAAAACACTCAACTCAAAAGCCACATAGATCCTCCTATAATCTGTCGGGGTAAAGTCCAAATATGAAAAGACCAGAATATCCAAATCTTAGCCAACAAGATAGTCCATAGGGCATGCCCCATGAGAAATGACGAGAAGTATTGCACCACAAAGCATGGATCTTTTCAAAAACTATGAAGATGCTGCTCTCTCGGTGAGATTAAGGGTGGGCCAATTGCGATAGATTGTTTTCAGCATTGAAATGGCAGTGCAGTTTTTTAGGCATGACGTTTGTTGTTTGGAGTCTAGACTTATCACAACCCTGAAAGCACCTTGAAACTTAACCAAGACGTTGTTTGGAGTCTAGACTTATCGCAACCCTGAAAGCACCTTGAAACTTAACCAAGTATAGACGCATTTAACTTAAAGGGACAACTATCATGTGCCTATTCTGTGTAAATATCAAGCACCTGTAAACTCGTGTCTAAGACTTGGCATGCCTCAATTACTTACGGGTAACGCCCCGTCAATGTCAAAAGGCAAACCTGAGGTGTTGAGCTGCCATATAGTGACTGAGAGGCAGCCACAACTTTACATGCTTGTGATACTAAGCCAAGCCGATGGTGTGGCCATCCAAAGAGCTCCGTCAATGGTGGAGCGATGCCAAAGGATGCCATTGAATGAAATCTGCGATATGAAACAAAGAAGTCCCCGAGCCGTTGTTGATAAAGGAAAAGCTAACTGCCCACGCGTAATTCATGGGTTACGTGGGGTGCAGCAGTATGTCGTTCATTTTTATTCAATGATTACTCGAATGTTGCAGGGCCGCAACAGTTATAGCTCCATTACACATCCCTTTTATCATACCGCTTCAATAAACCCAAAGCCTATGACATCAAATCTTGAAGGACTATCATATAATTCCACGGAGACTTTTCAAAACCGAATGATCTATGTTAGTTGACACAGAAAATAAAAAAAGCTACGACCTCTTAAGCATAAATCCAAACTTCTTATAAGATACTATACTTTCCGGCTGAGAAGCACATACAGGACACGGGACACAGATACAACAGGACTTAGACATGCGGATACATTATTTTGCTAAAAAGTAGAGATACACACAATTTTAAACATCCAAATAGACTGTTATCAGTGTTATGTATACATATATCATCATAAGTTTATGTCCAATTTCATAAAAAGAAAAGATACAATAAGATATGAAAAATCTAGATTGACATAGGATTCAAAAAATCCCTACAGAAGGGCAACAACATGACAAGGAATTCTCAACAAATCTTTTTAAATAATTCAATTCAAATTTCAAGTGGATTTAAATATTATATCATAGCCATTGTTATATATATAATCACACGTTAGCAAGCATCTAAGAAGTGTTGTTTAGACTTTTTTTTTCCTTTGTCGTAAACACAAATAAAGTGTAGGACACCTTGCAAAAAGTGTCAGGCACGCGTCCAAGTTAAGAATTTTATTTTCTAATTATGGACACAAATAAGAGTATCGGGCACGTTTCTGACGAGTGCCGGTGTCGGACACAGACACAGACACGTCACCATCTCTTTAGTGTCCGTGCTTCTTAGCTTTCTAGCCTTAAGTCTTAACCTAATACTCTCTCCCAGAGCTGCATGGCATGACAAATAAGCTTCATGCCCCTGCAAGGGCATTCCTATCAGGTGCACCTTGAAACCTCAAAAGCGACGCCATCTCTCCTTGCATAAATCTATATAATCATCTTCCTTAATAGTGGATGGTTTCTTGAATTTATATGCCTAATTGTACAAGAATATCAAGTCTGTAATCTCCCCACTACTAACACTGTTTGAAATGCTACGTTCCTAGTACAATTCGTATTCTCAATATAAAAGTTTTAGAACACAAATTGCATCAAAGGTGAAACTTTGAAAATGAAAACCATATTAGGTTTGAGATTAGAGCATGCCTTTACTCAAATATTAACCCACATTAAAACAAAACCCATATTAGGGTCGGGATTAGAGCATGCCTTCTCTTTACTAAAATATTAACCCACATTAAAACAATTTATATACGCCGCCCAAAACATTGCTCCACTCCTGGACCTGTAAGCAGTTAAAACGAGTTTTACCCAATTAAGGGAAACCTTTAATCCTTTTTGACCTCCAATTTTTACTCAACAGGCTACTTCTCCTTCTCAAATGTTTCTAACAAAGCTTCTACTTATATTTATGCTTCGATTTGAATTTCTCCTTTCGATTGCTTCATACCAAATGAGGCATTTGCTAAAACTTCAGAAAACTTCAGCAAAAATACGAGTCAAGGGTCGGCAGTGGTCTGACAAGTGATCCATAAAGATCCATAAATGTTAATGTAGATACGAGATATACAGGTACAATAGATACATGTGAAGTACATATAAAACAATAGAGAAGATGTGAGGGGTTTGCTCAGGTCTCAAGTTTGAAACGGTCAGTTCATATGGAGCAATTGCACCGACTTTAAAGGGGCTCCCTGCGTGCGGAGCCTCAAGATTAGTCGAGGTGCTCATAAGCGTGCTCCGACTTTAATTGGGCTCCAGCAAGTGGGCCCCAAGATTAGTGAAGGTGCACTTAAGCGAGCTCCGACTTTCATCGGGCTCTCTGAAAGTGGGTCTCAAAGATTAGTCGTTATGCGCGTAAGTCCAAACACGTGAGTTATAAATAACAAAAAAAAAAAAGTGTGCGGAGGTGGAACTTACAGCGGCGAAGGAGGGGGAAGGAATGGGAGTGGCGGAGGACGGGCCAGAAGTAGAAGCAATTGACGGCCCAAAGAAACGGAAGGAGAAAGAATCCTAACTTGAAGAACCTTCGGGCGTAAGCAGTCGATTCTTCCTCCGACAGGCCAAGAGATCCGTCGACGGTGGGCCAGCGAGGCCGTTGCGATGATGAAGGGAAGGAATTAGGGGGGTTGTTGTGGTGATGGTGGTTGATTTGGTTGGTGGTTGTGTCGCGGTGGGTGCGAGGAAGTATCGGTTCTGCTGATTCAAATCGGTTGCTGTTCTCTGACTTCTCCATTCTCTCTGTCACGACCCAATCTGTTTTAAAGCGATTATATCATTTTATGGACATTAAAAAGAATATTATCACCTAGTCAATAAAAAAACCAATTTCTTCTCATTCCATCATGCATTGAATTATAAGTCCAACCAAAATTAAGAGAATAGCAACAAGTAATCCACTTCCAAATCTTTCAAAGTTTTCAATTCACCACTGAGGCACCAAAATCCAACTTAATTCCTACAAAATTCACCTACACTATAAAAGTACAAGTTTTTCTTTCCATTTGCTAAGGAAAAAAAAAGTAGCAAAACATTTCTAGAGTAGAATCTAGCACTTATCATTACATGCCCATAGTAAAAGAAAATATACAAGTAGTCAAAAGATAATCATCAAAGCCTACAGAACCATTACTTAGATCAACTCATCTAAACACAAAAGTTAGCTACACCACCGCGTCCACCGAAGCTTATCCTTGTCCTTTGAACCTGTAAGGTAGGGGTGAGCACGACCGCCCACACATATTCTACTAGAAACTAAAAGATGCAAGTAACATGCCTAAAAATATGAATGCCTGTACCCTTTCACCCATTCTACTAAACTCAAAATTCTACCAGCTCAACAAAATACGTAGCAAATATAAACCAAGTCCAAAATAAAATGGAACCAAAATCCTTCAAACATAAAACAAGTTGCCAGCTGATGATACTGTCCTTTTAATAAGTCCAAATGAGAACTAGTATTAAATACATAGCGCCCTTACCTTTTAATAAGTCCAAATGAGAACTATTAAATGCATAGCGCCCTTACCTTTCTTGCATAAGACTAACATGTTCTCTTTCTATTTCCTTTTTAACACTTTGAGTTGTGAATAAGTACATGCAGACTTACAATTTTTAATAAACCCAAAAGATAACAATTGAATACCTTGTGCCAAAGAACTAATGAATACATAGGAACATTTACGCCTTGCGTATCAAACCCAAATAATAAAAATGAACAAACAATCCGATAGGTTAAAACTCCAAATTTTCAAATACTGAACCCAAACCAAACCAAAAGAAAGCTTATCTCAAGTCGAACCAAAATAACAATAAAAATAATCCGATAGAATACGATAGCATATCCAAATTACCACGTAACAAGTCATAACCAAACCGAGCTTGAGCTCATCTCAAATATCCAAAATCACAAGAGTGGTAGACCGACACACTCACCCCAGGAGCCACTCTAGGATGCATCCCAAATTCACAACCCATTTCTCGGGCAACTAATCATAATTTCAACAAAGTCATAATCTAGAATTCGCTTAGACAATTATAAACTTATCATAAAGTCATGATATATTTCCACCTACACAATAAGCATAAAATGGCCTAGTCAACCGCCAAAACTTGGCTCACGAGCCCACATAAGAAGTAACAGTTCCAAATCATCCAAACCCTACATATAGGTAAATTCAACTCTCAAATTCTTAACTTAAACAAAACCCAAAGAAATCCAAACATCGGAGTGCAAGCTATTAGGCTTAAATGTACCTCATCATTTTTCCTTAGTCAAGACAACTCTTCCACACATTACCCATTACTAGACTTGACACTACAAAAATAAAATGTGCTTTTTACAAGATACTAACAATTCGTCTATGCACCCAAGATATTGCTTTCAACTTTCAAGTAAGCTAGGAATAAACATAACCTCACAATAGGAATCACAAATACCCATAAGCATAATGTTCTCGATGCCCCCAATCAAACACTACATCCATCAATGTCTATCTTCAAATAAAAACATTGAGATTAAACAAAATCAAACGAAGTAAGAAGGTAAAGATAAGTTCAATCATCATAAGCTATGGTGTCCAGTTACAAGCACGAGTTTATCTTCTTCTTCTTCTTTTCGCTTTATGTCAAACATCTTATAAGCGTAGAACAATGACCCACAAATCACATTTTTCATTTACTCAAACATACTCATATATCACGTTCGCATTTACACACCAATTCTTGAGAACAAGTCCAGCAAGCTGTGACGAGACTCCAGTTAGTCTAGGGTGCATCCTACATTCATTCTGCCCAAAACTCAGCATGCAGTATCCTCATTTAAAAATTCCAATAAAATAGAATATAACACTTTATGGACCTCTCCTTTGCCCCTCTTATGCAAAATTTTGTTAGGAACACAACAGTGCTATCAGATGTGCAAAGGAAGGTCTACATTTTGCATTTTTGAAAGGAACATCAGTGCTGGTCCTGAACGAACCAGTCCTCGAAAAATGATCATACCTCACTCAAAACTTCATCCAACTCAATAAGCAGTTGGGTTTGAAAGCTAAGACATTTTTCTAGCTTTGTGCGCAAAAATCACTCAAAAATGTGTCCTGTAGGAGAAATAAGGTGGTTTCAAAGTTGACAGCTCGCAGGAAGGAAAAACAGGCTTCCACTACTTGTTGGATTTGATCTATTTTCTCCAAATGAGTCATGTTCACGAAAAATCACACTCATAGTAGATAATAAAGAGAATAATCAGTCCAAAAATCAGATCATTTGAAGGTTGATTGACGCTCTTAAAAATTCGTGCAAAGTCAGGTCTCTGCAGAAAACAGAGACATCGACATACCTCTTGCTAGAAGATCACCAAAACCCCCCATCAAAACCAGGATCACTACAAGATACACATATATCATACACACTTGGAACATATTAGGGCTTTTCTTTCCATAGGTCAGTATACTACTTGAATACATGAAAATAATTAGTTCCCAAACACACTACTTGCATTTTAAAGTAGCTAGTAGAAAACCCTACCTCAAAAGAGAGAGAAACTTCCAAAATGATGAAATGCCGAAATTGCTAGGAACTCCAAAGTTGGCTGATTTAGATTTCGTTTGATTCAATGTGTAGCCCTCTTCCGGAGATCCCGTTTGCTTCTTGCCTTCATGCGAGATTCTCGAATTTTGGGCTCCGATTTTGGGGTTGAACAATGAGGGTTTGTGGGGAGTTTGAGAGAGAGGGAGAAGACGCAGGAAAAGAAAAACGGGGAATCGGGTCTCTCTGGGATTCCATTAGCCTTTTAAGTGTAAACTTACACCCCATACCCTACCAGTTGCTTAGGTACTCCCTCAAGTCCAATTAGTTAATAAGTAATTCAATTGTGACCCATGTGCTATAAGAATGATCAGCAACTAAATGTGAAAGCTATTCAAAGTGGGCCCCCAACACTCTCATCTTATGGCCCACAAACTCGGGCCCGCACGACCAAACATGCACATACATATATAATAAAAAAAAAACTTTGCTCACAAAATTATCTAATTACAATTGAACGTAACAACATCAATAAATAAAATAAATTAAAATTAGGCACGGATCTCTACACTCTCCTCTTCTCTCTCCACAAAAATGTAATTTTCTCTTTCCTACTTTCGATTCAAGGGAAAGTTTTAGGGTAACAGTCTTACAACAATCACACACAAACACTTACCCAAATTCATTCACATCACTTGTGGGGTTCACACATACTACATACCTCTAATATGTGTGGGGCTCACATATGATGTAGGAGAGTTTGTGTAAGTGTTTGAGTGTCCCTCTCGACTTTATTTAAATTATACTATTATCCCCTTTATGCTCTAAAATCACTCTGCACCCCGTCTATTTTAGAAAATTGGACCACATCTGTTATTGAACTGTTAGTCGACTGAATGGAAATACATGACATTCTCTATGGGTGGGCATCGTATCATGTCGTGTCATAGTATTTTTTGTCGTGTTGTTTTGTGTTTCTGTCAAGGTTGTCTCAATCCTAACTCAATCTGTTTAGATTTTTGATAGCTAGATACTAGGGTAACAATTCATAATACCAATTGCTTGCAGGAATTCCTAGCCAAATGACAGGGAGTTGATGGTAAACGTGGGAAATGGAGTTAAAGTCAAAGTGGAGCTCTTCAAGCACTAAGCATATTGACACAAAGTACTTGTTTGTTCGAGAGAAAATTATGGTGTCTTACATAAATGTTGAACACATTTTTACAGAGCAAATGTTGGCTGATCCACTAACTAAAAGTTTGGCTCCTGAAGTGTTTCAAGAGCATGCGACTCTTATGGGATTGGTTGAATCTTTTGTTGTTTTTACTTAGTGGCAATTTTGTATATTGTAATTAACTGCTACTATGCTTCTTTTTTTCTTTTGAACGACGACGAATTTTTTTTATAGATATAAAAGATGATGAACTGTACAAGGGAGGCTAGAGTGTAAAAGCTGCTACTATGTTAATGATGATATTTGGCTGATCTTATTCTCGAGAATTCACGTATGCATACCAAGATAAGCTTGTTGCCATATATTATTGTGCGCACAAATTTTGTTCATTATGACATTATTGGTGCTAGAATCTAAGATATTTTGACTGAATCTCAGTAGGCATAGTGTCTTAGGCGGACACATGGATGTTGTGGAAATTGATGTGTGAATCACTTCTTGTGTAATTTTCACAACACTTCTATACTACCACATATGTCATGAGTAGTAAATATTTTGTTGTGTGCTTTGCATTCTGTCGATGCATTCACTTACACGAATACTTATTTACCTCTTATGGACAAAGGAACAGGTTATGGGGCTACCTAACATTTGATGGTCTTTGGTGTGGCCACTCTTTAGCTAATTCGGATATTGCGGATAAATTTAGCACTTTTAAGTCTTACATAATGACATATGCTATCGAAGTGATAAAGTTGGATTTCTTCCATATTTGTGGACTAGCATAGTCATTCATATTAGAAGTTCCGGATTAGTTTGACAATCAAAATACTAGAGTAGACCCATTTGGTTAGTAATCACCATTTTGTAATGGGTTATTTGGGTACACCTAATTTGTTAGTATACTAGTACCAGCCCGTGCCTACGGCACTACGCATCCTTGTTGGAAGGGGATGGCAGTTGTGTGATTTAGATGAAAACCAAGGGCACTTAACTGGGAAGTGGGAGGATACACTCAGTGGCGGACCCAGGATTTACTAAGGTTGGGGGCACATAACCTTAAGGGAAAAAAATTCAAAATTAAGCATGATCATGTAACACTAAACATATATACCCATAATCAAAAATAATTAAAAATCTTCCAAATAATCAAAAGATAAATCAAGAGCCCAAGTTTATTTAACAAAGAATGAGTAAAAATCTTATTTTATTTACTCACGTTTTAACAATGTAGAATTTTTTTTGAAGATAATTGAACAATATAGATACAAAATCCTTTCCTGTATCATTTCTAACTGAATATTAAAACATTCAATTGCAAATTTCTGAAAGCCAACCAAAAGTCGTAATGGGTTGTAGTGACGTGTATGGAGAGAGAGAGAGAGAGAGAGAGAGTCAATCTGAAATTCAATCAAAAGCCTTTATTATGGGTGTGTGTATGGAGAGAGAGAGAAAGAAAGGAAAAACGAAACTGAAGGACTGTCACACAAACTTGTCTACTATATCTGAAATTCAATCAAAAGCCTTTATTATGGGTGTGTGTATGGAGAGAGAGAGAGAAAGAGAGGAAAAAACGAAACTGAAGGACTGTCACACAAACTTGTCTACTATGCCATTATGGTGTGTGTATGGAGAGAGAGGGAGAAAGAGAGGAAAAAACGAAACTGAAGGACTGTCACACAAACTTGTCTACTATGCCAACCGCAAGGGAAAATTTTCCAAGATTCAATGTGGGCATGTGACCCCAAGTGCCGTACTTTAGGTCTGCCCTTGGATGCACTACAGCCTTGGGATCAAATGAATCTAAGCCGTTCCAACAATTTGTCCCCACCCTTTTCTGTTTTATAATAGAGATATTTTGTTAAGTGTGGGCCTAGTACTATATGATTAAATGGGACCCATAATAGGATATGCCATTTTATTGGGCACTAGAGGAGATTTTACCCTCGTCCAATATACATGTGTTTGGCTCACTTAAACACATATTCTAGACACACTAGAAAAGAGAATATATCTCTCTCTGGAACAACATTATTTTCAAACTTGTGATTTTGAGATTGGTATGATCGATCTTGTAGTAGAAAAAACATACAAATACAGTAAAGACTATGGCATCTTCATCATTCTCAGGTATGTGCTTTGGATTTTAGTTCAATTCATATGCCATAGATTGGAGCATGAAATTAGGGTTCATGATTTTGTCATTCTAATAAACTTTGAATTATGGTATATGGGTTTTCAAATGGTGTAAATGAATTGACACATAGCTTGCCAAACCTTGTGATAATTACTTTTTTTTTTATCGACAAAAAAGGTTCTCATATCATGAATATTAATGATACATAAAAGAAATCCTATAGTAACACACTAGGGAGCGTCAAACATAGAGGACAAGCTCAACGGCGTTATACAATGAGAACAAACTCAGCCTATCACTACATTTTGTGTCACTTTTTTTAAAGACAAAAGAAAATATAAAAACCCTGTTAGCAAAAAGTTAACACGACACCCAAGACCAAAGCCCAATTCCTAATGGGCCAAAAGCCCAAATTACCTAACGGGCCAAAAGCCCAACCTAAAAAAGAAAAGAAAACCCTACCCCAAGTCTATAGCCTTTGCCACCCACTGCCTCCACCGCCACAGTGCCTTTGCCACCCCTCACCCAAGACCAACCACCACATCGACACCCCACCACAGCCAACCACCACAGCCTCTATCAGGTTCACCCCAAACACTACCACAGATGCCACCACTGCTGCAAATTTGTAGAGACTCGTACTTTGAGGCCTGTATTTTTCTTTTGTAATCATACGGCCCGTTGAGATACACGGTGCGGATATACGGTTTGGCGCGTTCATGGAAGGGTATAAGAGTAATTAAGGGAGAGTGCACGTGTGAGTGTGTGGTGCGAAAAGTAGGGGATTACTCCTCCACCTCAATAATTTCTCCGGGAGACTTTCCTCATTCTCCTCATCTCTCATTCGCTCTCTCTTCTCTCTACTCTCTACCAAATCTCTCTCTCTATCTCTCTCTCTCTCTCTCTCAATCAAAAATTCTCCAAAACAACTAGAACTGTACACAAACCCACTTCCAATTTACCTTCCATCTTCGTAATTTGTAATTGAGCTTGAATTTCGTAGGTCTTGCTTGGAGGATGAGTATTTGGTTGAACTTGAAGATTTTGGAGTCTAGGGCTTGGGTAATCTTAGGGTTTTTTCTCCAAACTTGAGGTAAGGATTTCTTACTCTTGTTATGCATTTATATGATGTTTATATACCTAGATCGTGCCTTGTTTAATTGTTTGAGTTGGGTTTTGTGTTCTTGTCAAATCTGGAAATGTTCTGCTCGAAGCTACTGGGTATCAATACCACTTAAAAAGTGGTATCGATACCAGACCTCTTGGAGGCAGTTTTGGCTCATTCTGACCCCTCTCAATTTTATTGACCTCCAATCATTTCTAATACACTCAGAACATTTTTAAATTACTCTCAAACATGTTTGTTCACACCCCAATGTTTTGTTGAACGTTCTCAATCTTGTAACATTCGTTAAGCGTAACTTTAGCGTCGTTGCATATGGAAAACGTACCGTTATGGGCACAAGCCCCGAAAATCAATCGCGATAAGCGGGTGCCCCCCTTTATGGAAAGCATGGTGAAATGCTCTATTCAGAGTCGCCAGTTGGGTTTGAATGTCCGACACCCAAGGAACCAAACTTGAAACGCTTGCTACGTTGTTTGATTTGAAAAGGCTTGTAGACTGGTTCGACGTAACCTTGATATTTGAGGTTCAGGAGCCAGGTTACGAGAGGGGAAGGGTTTTAAGGCAACCTTCTCGCACAATCTAGAGATCGGTCTCTACTTGGGCATTTGTAAAACATTTGCGATTCTCTCTCATTAATCAATTTTTAGCCAGTTAGGGCGGAGGAACAGTTTAAGGGGATTTAAACTGGGGAAAATGACAGCCAAGGACGTGTTTGATAATTAATACCTGCCAAGGACAATTCAGTATTAACAAATATTCTTAGCATGTTCTTGACAGGTATTAATTATCAAAACACATCATGGGTCATCATTTTCCCTTTAAACTATAACAGATTTGCAGGATGTGATAAATGGCATGCTCGCTTAATGAAACAATTAATATAGGATGAAAACAAACTCCTGTGGAAGTTTAAACAGACTGGAAAGCCCAGTTTTGGAGTGTCGTACACAGGAAGAAATCAGCATACACTGATCAAGTCACAGCATGCTGATCCAACCTACGCGCGCTACACCAAGACCTGCACGCGCCAGTAGGTTCAAACCCACAGTTCTTATTTTCAACCATCCGGGCTCTGAAAATGACCAGTGCACACCCAAGACAAACCACGCAGTTCATATGACAGTTAATATACAGTCACAGACAGTTTGAAAGGGCTACAAAGTCACAAAATGAACAAAACACCCCATAAACAGTGTGGGGATAGAAACAGATGTCAAGATCTAGTTACCCATGCAAAGGCCAGTCATTGGTCGAGACTAAACCTGCACGTGTGGGTATACCACTACTGCGCGCGGGCTTGATTCAACAAACCAGTGCTTGGTTCTATATGTTTTTATATTCTGGGACATGTCTAGAAAGGTCCCGAGGGTATTCCATTATAGCAGGTAAGAATATTAACTAAAAACTAGCAGTTTTAACAAAGAAAAACAGAAAAATTGGTTTTTAGCATGCTCTCAGTGCTTGGTTCTACATGCTGCAGGCTATAGCCACCCCGATAAAATTGAATCACAAGGAGATATTGAAAGTCTTGTGGAGTATAGTCCTATGTGACTATTTTGGCACCTACTTGATCGAAGGAAACCCAAACAAAATCCATTACTAAGTGCAATATCCAACGATCAAACCTACAAATGATCCAGAATTTTTGTCAAATTGGAACCAAACTCACAAAAATTAAGCACGAATCAAACCTACACCAATAAAATTGTGCATAGTATCAATGATGTTGGAGCCAACACTGTGAGAGAGAGAGACAAGGGCTCCTAACTCGTTTGTTGTGGTGAGTTACTATAGCAAAGGGGGTTTTGCCGAGGTGGGAGGCTAGTCAATTGGGTGAGTGTTTTTAGGGTTTGGCTCTGCGAAGTGGCAAAAAGGAAGAAAAAATGAGGCAATTGGAGATGCTCTTGCCAGCAATATAGTGTAGAAACTAACGCATCATGCTTGCTAAATTTGGAAACTAAACCCTACCATAACAATTTTCATTTAATCCTTACCTTTTGTTTCTCTGGTTTCTTCCGTCATATGAAGAACATGGGAGATGGAACCTCCCTCCAGGTTTGGATTCGACCCAACAATCCTCTATCATAAGGCGTCACACATTCATGTTTACCTTCCTATCCAAACATTATTCCTAATCACGACCTCTATCCGTTTGATACATAGGAACTCCACGATAGAATCTCTCTCTCTCTCTCTCTCTCTCTCTCTCTCCATTAAACTCTTGTGTTTTACATGAATCTTCATGTTAGTAAATGGAAGATCCAAAAGTAAAATTATCTAGAGTTCTACGTTTGTGAAGCTTCAGTTGGAGTCGAGACTGATTTGGAAATTCAGTAACATCACTTGTGCAGCTATGGTTTCAACGATACATGTTGCACAAGGAGAGGAATATTCAATTTCACTTACCAATTCATAAATAATTGTAAATATGTTTTATCCGATGTTTCTGTTTATTTAGGAATTCAGATATAAATGAATGGGTTTTATGTCGCATTCAAAAGAGAAATGCCAGTTACAGAGGGAGCAACTACCATGGGAGCGATTGGGAACGAACTGAGCTATCATTTTTGCATGAAGTATGTTAAAGTATCCAACTCAAAACCAATTTGGCAATGAGTAGGAAGGCTGCCCAGACTCATATATTAGTGTTTGGAGGAGATAATTAACCAATGTGGGACAAACTTTAACACTCCCCTGCATGTGCGACCCCCGACTCGCACGTAGAGGGTTATGCAAATGATCCATAACACATTGATCACAACCAACAACGGTGGACTAATGGCACAAATAAGGGGGAACAAATTCTCCGAAACCCTAGCTTTGATACCATGTTAAAGCATCTAACTCAAAACCAATTTGGCAATGAGTGGAGAGGCTGCCCGTGCACATATATATACTAGTATTTGGAAGAGATAATTAACCAATATGGGACAAACTCCAACAAAGTATTCATGAGAAAGTAACTTCTTCATAGATAAATTGGGCCTGTATAGAATTAAGTTTAGCATCAATGCAATGCGAAGATAATTGTTCCTTAAAATTTAGGCAATCAACAATGTTCACTTCAAAATAGACTATGGTAAATTTAATCGTCTCTATTTTGTACCCTAGTTGGTATCATGACTCATTTCCATGTTAATCTTTGAAATGAATGACAATTTGATAGCACTTAATATCTCATTGATGAAGCCTTGACAAACTTCGAGAAATTTCTCCTTACAGATATACAAGAAGATATACTCTCTGTTAGGTATTCGCTAAAAATCATAACTAAAACATACCTCCTGTTCTGCAGTCGAAAGGCCCTGCATCTCCGCCCAAATTTTTTTGTTTATGTGTGTAGCCAATAATTTCATTTGCAACAAGCGAGAATGAATGAAAGAGAATCAGGAATGTGAAACAACAACATTAACTACAAAAGTTTTAAAAAATGGGATTCTTGCACAATCTATTTGTAGTAGAATATAAGCACTCTTCAGTTGATTAGTCTTAGCATTTATGGTTACTTGGCCACCATTCTTAGTAGTAGCATTTATGGTACTTGAACATCAAATCTAAATATTACGGGGAAACCAAATCTATTTTGCATGGATTAATAAAACCAAAAACATGAAAACTAGATCTGATCCAGCCTACTTGTGATATAATTAAATAGATTACCTAGTTAAAATCATTGTCAGGAAGGGTGTTGTATTGATCAAAACAATAATGATCTACGTTTAGTTCAACGAGTGAATTGAAGGGGAAAAAAAGTCAAGTTTTGGGTGATGTGAAAAGAATCTTGCATTTTGATCCATATTTAACTTAACGAATGAATCAAAGAAAAAAGAAATGATAGTTTTGGGTGGTGTGCATAGAAACTTGATGCACTTGCATGACTAGCGCAATGATAAGAATTCATCTTGTTTAAAGAAACGAGGATGTCACTTTCTACAATTCCGAACCGCTACGCACCTGTCCTCTTTCTTTAGTTAGAAATTCTGACTTACCTATTTCGAAAGAGTTCCACATGTATGGCTATGCCCGGTGATTAGCACCCAAGATTGTATAATCTTGGGGCTTAAATCCTTTAATTTGTAACTTTTATGTATTTAAGTAGTCGTTTCTATCCCATAATGCACATAAGGTATTTTTGTAAGTGTTTCAGGTAAAACGTGCAAATAAGGCGATTTTGAACGTCAAGGGATGTATCAGGTTGTAGCCAAGTATCCAATTGCCTGACGGCACATGTTTCAATATCACCGGAACTTATCGGCACTAGAAGAAGCCTCGTAGGTCGTTCGGTGGTCAAAGTTGGCGAGGAGTGAGCCAAAGTGTATCAAATGAAGCAAATGCTTCGAAGATAGCCCTCGAAGGCATCCGAGAGTCCAAGGCCACATGGCATACTTCCATCAAGTCCCGTTGATCAAGAAATCAAGCATTGGAAGGCCGTCGAGGCACGACAAGGCATGATGGTCCAAGTTGAACCTGTTCTGCAGTTTCTACACAAAGGTATTGGTAACTCATTTTTGAGGTACCGGTACCATCATGCTAATTTTGAAGACAGTTGAGTTGGTACTAATACCTCATTTTTTAGGTACCGGTATCAATGCTCTTCGACCAGCTTTTTGTGCTGAATATTTCAACCTTCCTTATATAGAAAGTTTCTACTTAAGGCTAGTTTTTGGGATATTTTGGGGACCTTTTGGTCCATTGTAAGGTTGATTTTACAAGCCATATAAATAGTCTTGTATGCCATATATGACCATTAGCTAGATAAATGTAATTTTTACAATTTTAAGTCTTGGAATTTCCTAGAGCTCCTTTGGTAAGTTTCAAGCTTTATTTCTCTTGTTTTCTTCAAGAACACTAGCAAGCAATTGTGTTACGTTAATTTCTTGAGTATTAAAGTTGTTCATGTGGTTTGGATCTTCTCATAAATCTAGTTCATTTTCGTTTTAATCAATGAATCATGTTTTCTATGCTTAACTCTTTTTCTAGTCTTTTTGCTATGTGTGAGTAGTATGTAAGTTTGGTCATGGGGTGAGATTGCCTCTATGACTTAGTGGTTTAAATGGTTTATCTTAATCTTTAGCTTAATTTCCTGGTTTTAAATGAATTAAACCCATGATTTCTAATATTGATCATGGGGTTGGTGGCATCCTTGATCATGGAGTCTATTGCCTTGTGCTACGTTCTTGATAATCTTATGTGTGCGAACGATTCTTTTCCATCTCTCACCTGTGCTAAATGAGTTCAATTTGAATTAGAGCTTTGAGGTAAGTTTATAGTAGTCTTTAGCTTTTAATTCTTCTAGTGGAATCCAGACGGTTTCGGTCCACTCTTGAGTTAGACGAAGAAACCGTTTGACGGCTAAGTCGTGGGTAAATCAATTCCTTTGACTCGACCATATATAATCTAGTTTAAATTCCAAGTTTAAATATCGTCATTCAATTCGAATACCAAAGCTGGCCACTTGAATGCCACTACTCTCCACACAACATCTATTCCAAATTCGCTTAAGAAGATTTCCTTGTGGGAAATATTCCGGTCTTACCGATTATTATGCTTTCAACAACCTAACCCTACGCTTGGGGTGTGAACCTTTCTAAGAGGTTAGGTTGCGACAAAGTACCTGGATCTAACTCTCTCTCTCTCTCTCTCTCTCTCTCTCTTCTCTCTCTCTCTTGTATTTTGGCATTATCACTTTTGGTTTGGTGAACACTATACAAAAAATATTATTACTATGTACCAGTGGTACGCACCAGAGTTCAAGATGTCATATACGCTAGTCTAACTACACGTCAACTTGCTATAAGGAAAAGAAACTGGATTACCCATTCTCACTGATATTGGAGGCAACATAATCTTGTAATTTGCTCTAGGAGATTGCCAGATAGCATTTCACTGGAAGAACTTTTGGAAATGTGTGTTCTGCAATGTCATTTGGGTGAATATTAAATTCTTTTTTTCAGCTCTTCTCACCAAAACCAATTCAAGAATTGCATTACTCCCGAAGGCTGCCCTGTGTTAATTTTTATGTCCATAAATTTATTGAAAGCCAAAGCCCAAAAGGTATAAAAGTGCATAGACATATTTTGACATACCAACAGTTGATATGCAAAGACACATTATTCTGCAAATCACTGCAAAAAATCAACTGAAGGTATCTTATTTTGCTAAAATACATATCACGAAGTTGAATCTAACAACCTGAGTAACAAAGCCAGGATGCTCACAAATGTAGCAGGAGTTTCTCTTCTTTCAACAAGAAGATTAACTAGTTTCATCAATGATCAATCATCCCGAAAAGATACTTGTAAATTAGTATACTTAAAGTATCAATAGGCAACGCATTGTGCAGCTTCAAGACCATCTGTTTCGCATAAGTTTCATTTCCAAGCACCAAAATCAATAGATTGGAGTGATGTACTACCGAGATACATATCTTTCAAATGTTGCTTACACAACCCAATTCGCCTTCTGTTCACGCTCGGATGGATACAACTTGGAAACCCAGTCTTCCGACCAGGATACTTTTGTCTCTCCATCACATGATTTGTACAGCCATGCACCCCATAACAAAACAATTGCAAGGCTTTGATTGGCTCACCATTCTTGCCAAGGATAGCCAACACAACCCACTGTAAGAAATTCCATACATGCATTCAGATGCTTGTGAATCCGATTTCTCATTTGCCAACTCATGTTCTAACTCTGGGGTTGATGGGATTCTGCTCAATTCTGAATCAAATTTCTCAGTTTCATGTATTCGGTACTTTGCTGCTAGTGTTCTGATACAAGACTTCCTAACCTAAAAACCAAACCAAACTAAGCCTTATGTCCCAATCACTTGGGGTCGGCTACATGAATCTTTTTCCTCCATTGAGCTCTATCAAGGGCTACTTGTTCACACAAACCTACTATACTCATATCGTTGCGCACCACAACATCTAATATCAATTTAGGTGTACCCCTCCCCATAGCATTGCTACCTAAAGCTATCATATCCGCTCTCTTAACTACTTCATCTCTTGGTCTACGATAGACATGCCCAAACCACCTTAGCCTATTTTCCCTCAACTTCTCTTATATGGATGCTACACCTACCATCTCAATAACCGTTTTATTTCTAATCCTGTCTTATCTAGCCTTACCACACATCCACTTAGAGAGACATGATTAGAAATGAAATAGTTCGTGATGTACAAGACTTCCTAACCTCATCATAGATAATAAGTTTTATGTTATTGAAGTTTTACCATTCACCATACCACCTAAACCATCGCAAAACTAGCCCTTGGAACAAGTCCACTATTTGGTTGCTATCTTGTAAAATAAGCATGTGTGATGTACATGGAAATCCTTTGGAATTTGTCAACTCATATCTTAAGAGGCGCTTACTATTTACCGGAGCAATAATCTTGGTCATTGTGACAGATTCAGTAGAAAAGCTGGAATCAGGCAAAAGGGCAATAAGTGAAGGTGTCTCAGAAGAAATATACTCTTTTGCATGATTTTGAAATTCATAAAAGGAATCTCTTAGTTCTTGGGGCACCGATGGTTCAGCAAGACACTTTGATAAGATGAATTCCTCACTATCAATGAATTTGGCATTGGTGTCTTGCATCCATACCATCAACAAGAGTTTATACCAGTGATCCGTTTCCAATCCAGCTTTCCGAAATGTGGAAATCTGACTCAAAAGAGATTCATTATTTGCTAAATGCTTGATCTCTGATTCCTTAACCTTCTTCAACCCGTGAGCTAGCCATTTCTTCCCTATTCTGAGTGTCCCAGCATCCCAAGACTCTCGTTTTTGTGAAGCAAACAGTTGTACATTTTCCTTTAGCTTGTGAATGGCTCTTACTGCAAGACATTCTTTAACACTTCTTGTAACTAAAGTACCAAGAAATCGCATCCCATGGCCATGGGGATCATTACATGGTGATATTTTTGTCTGCTTGTCAATACCCAAGAGGAAAGAACCCACCAAGTAAGTCTGCATTTTGGACTTGAAAGCAAGAGCTACATCTTTGGAACCAGAAACGGCAAAAAACATCTCATCCATGAAGCGATAGCAATGTACCTTGATCCTAGATGTCTCCACACCATCGTGTTCAATGATATTGTCTTTTATCTGTCTTCTAAACTAGTTGTGCAACTTGGAGTGGGAACCATCTTGTTCATTATCAAACCCCATGTCTAAAGTTTCATATTTCATTGAGGTTCTATAAAATTCACGATCAAACTGATCAAGATATAAGTTCATTAAAATTGGCGACAAAACCCCTTATTGTGGAAGACCATGGCCTTTTGGGAAACCTCCAAACTCAAGATTGAGTACTTGGGCATCAAACATGCTCTTGATGATAGCAAATAAGCTTGGATCTTCTATCTTAACCTCCATTGTGGAAATAAGTTTATCTAGGACATAAGTATCAAGTTTTTTGCTGATAAGAAATGTAAACCACCAGTTCGGATTAGAGATTTCTTTACTTAGAGCATCCGCAATGTAATAATCAAAACTAAAAGGTTGCTAAAGTTAGCAATGTTTACTCAAAAAGTGCTCACATTGTAATAACTAAACTTAGCAATCTCTTAACAACTCATCAAATTTTGGTATTTGAATAATCAAAACTAACAATTTTTTGCCAATAATCAAATCTAATGATCTCCACATTTTCTTAATCAAATACACTCGTCATTCAACAAAACATTCTCTCTCTCAACAATGTTTTCAAAAAATAACTTTTAAAAACTATTTTTTTAGAATTTTTTTTAAAAACTGTTTTCAAAAACCCTTTTTACACAAAAAAAAAATTTATTTTTGAAAAACTAGTAATTATTTTCACTAAACTCTTTTTTTTCAAAAAAAACTATTCAAATTATTATCACAATTGTGATTCTGATTCCATAGTTTTTTTTTTTTGTTGATATTATTCTAATTCCATAGTTTGAGATGATTGAGAATGGTGATTTTCCATTGAAGAAAGAAAGAAGAATAAATAAGCGAGAATGGTAGTAGGCATGAAAGAATTGGAGGGGACGGGAAATAATTGGAGGGACAAACCAGCAGGAATTTTTTTCAGAAGAAATGAAGGGTAAAAGTTTGGATGGAAGGAATAGTTGGCAGTGGACCCATTGATTTTGATTATGGGTATAAAATGAACAATGTGAGACTTCACATTGTTAACTTTAACAACCCTCTAAATGAATAATCAAAAGCTGACGTGACAATTTTTGATTATTCATTTTTGAGTATTACATTGCGGATGCTCTTATGTACTTCAAGGCCAAGAGATGCCCCCTTCCGCTTCGGCAACCATGCGAGATTTTGGAAAAGTGGGGCTTGTAAACAACTTCCAAAATTATCCTAATGGCTTTTTGAACAACTTTTAGCTTAACATTAGAAAGGACAAGTACTTCTTTCTATGCACCCTTTTGTTGAGATAGAGAAAGAATTGGCATTAACATTGAAATACCCACATGAGAGCTCATCTGCCAAGGCTTCAAAAGGGATGCAGTCACCCCCCAAAGCTAAGTCAACATTTGAGTTCACTCTAATAGAATCATAAGCATCTTGAAGAGTTTGTGGATTGACAACCACCTTGTGCTTGAGGTCTTGAAACTTTCCATCAAGATATTGCTCCTGCACCCTCTTCTTTATACGGAGTTCAAGTAACCTCTTAAGCTCGACACGGGTTTTGGGTTTTGTCTCATCAAGATTAGAAGATTCATCAAACTAGAAACTCTAAGTCCTTCGCCAAAGTTGCTTTCCCAACATCTTTATCAGTGACACTGCTAAATGCTTCTAGAGTAGAAAAGGTTGAGTGAGTTGGGAACCCCTCAACAGCTCTTCCTAAATAGAAATAAAAATTCACATCAAGATTTTAACGAAAAGCTATAATTTGCTTAAGAGATGTATAACTGAATTAGTTAGTCATTCCGGTCGGTCGCTGGACAGTATGGTTGATACTTTAAAAAGGCAAGGAAAAGAGTCCTTGGATATTATGTAAAGGTGTTCTTTTGTGACACGTTCTACTTCATGCATACAAAATACAAACAGCAGTGGTAGCAACACTGTAATGTTGTACCATTTAAAATATTGCACACCCATATAACTTCTCCAACAACGCTTTATGTGAAGCCTACAACACATGATCAGTAAAATCGCTATTCTTTTCTAACTACAAACTTGAAACGTCACGTAGAGTGTAGAGACCCGTAAATTTCCTTATTTAATTTTAATGTTCGAAATTGAGGACAAAGGGTGAAAATGACTTAACTATGGATGTGGTGTTTGGAAATCATGGGTGTTAGTGTAATATGGTATGTGGGTATATATATATGTACCAGGAGGGGAGAAATCCCATTTTTCCCCCCCTTCCTCTCACTCTCGGTCTCTCTCTCTCGGCTCTCTCTATCTCTCACACTCCATCACCCATAAACTCATCACCAAATTCAAAACCCACAACAAACAACTTCCATTCTATCTTCTACTTGCGTATTGGAGTTCGTACATCGTTGGATAGAGCTCGGATCAGAGTATTTTTGTTCGGTTTGTATTCCGGAAGCTAGGGCTTGCTCAACCTCTTCGGTTTCGACTAGGATACTCAAGGTAGGAATTTCTATCCCTCTTTATATGTTATTTGAGTGCTCTTGTGTCATCTTTGGGCTTATATTGGTTGTTATTGAGTTTGGATCGAAATCTGATAATTCTGTCAAAAAAAATTCGTCTGAGAAACACTCTCCCTACTGGTAGGACAAGTTAGAAATTTTCCCATTAGTTTATCAAACGTATAGCAGCAGCTCAAAAGCTGCTCAACGAGCTGCTCTACGTATTCAACTTCTACCGGTAGGAATTCCTTACCTACCGGTAGGTCAAGCACGAATTGAAGTATTGGCCTTTCTGTTTTCAGTTTCTACCAGTAGGTGAAAACCTTTCTGTTTTCAGTTTCTACCGGTAGGGACTTTTCACCTACCGGTAGGTCAAATTCTACCGGTAGGACTTACTTGCCTACCGGTAGGGGTTTAAGCTGCTTCCTTTTCAGCTGCTTCTTACCGGTAGGGACTTTTCACCTACCAGTAGGTCAAGTTCTACCGGTAGGACTTGCTTGCCTACCGGTAGGGGTTTGAGCTGCTTCCTTTTCAGCTGCTTCTTTGAGCTGCTGCAGTATCTTTCAGCTGCTTTCCTACCGGTAGGTCAAGCACGAATTGGAGTATTGGCTACCAGACTTGCTTGCCTATCGGTAGGGGTTTGAGCTGCTTCCTTTTCAGCTGCTTCTTTGAGCTGCTGCATAATCTTTCAGCTGCTTTCCTACCGGTAGGTCAAGCACGAATTGGAGTATTGGCCTTTCTGTTTTCTACCGGTAAGGACTTTTCACCTATTGGTAGGTCAAGTTCTACCGGTAGGACTTGCTTGCCTACCGGTAGGGGTTTGAGCTGCTTCCTTTGCAGCTGCTTCTTTGAGCTGCTGCAGTATCTTTCAGCTGCTTTCCTACCGGTAGGTCAAGCATGAATTGGAGTATTGGCCTTTCTGTTTTCAGTTTCTACCGGTAGGGACTTTTCACCTACTGGTAGGTCAAGTTCTACCGGTAGGACTTGCTTGCCTACCGATAGGGGTTTGAGCTGCTTCCTTTTCAGCTGCTTCTTTGAGCTGCTGCAGTATCTTTCAGCTGCTGTAGTATCTTTCAGCTGCTTTCCTATATCTTCCAACTCGCACTGTGAAGCTTTTCATCGACTCTATTGGGTTCGTTTACATATTCTTTCAAGTGATTGGAGAATAATACCCATTTCATACATAAAATCGCGTCCGATGGACTAGAACGAACTTATTGAGTTAATCGTCATGGGAATTAGGATCAATGGATTGACGTTAATGGATTACGGATATGATGTGATATGTTACCGCCTAAATTGAGCTGAAAAGCGCAGTGAGCAGTTGATGCGTGGGGTATGGGTTTAACTTGAAGTGAAAGGTTAGTAGATTGCCTAGAGGGGAATTAATGACGGTTTAAGAACAAACGAAGAATACAATGACATAAAGGGTAGCTATTCGATGTAACGAGAAACATGTATTGTAAAGGTTGGTGTCCTTTGAACCTGAAACTGGGAACCAAATATGAGAATCGGATATACGGGGTCCCGAGAACCCGGAATGAGAATAGGATATACGGGGTCCCGAGAACCCAGAATGATAATTGGATATACGGGGTCCCAAGAACCTGGAATGAGAATTGGATGTACGGGGTCATGATCACCCGGAATGTAGAGTGGGTATACGGGGTCATGATCACCCGGAATGTAGAGTGGGTATACGGGGTCCTAATGCCTGGAATGTCTTTAAATTGGTCTCGTGATGTGACGATGTGAAGGATTTCTTGGGTGCCCATTTAGGATCCAAAGGGAACATATGAGATGCTAAGCGGTTGGGATGTAACCATACGTGATGGATGTGTGGCGATCGAAAGATGTGTAAAAAGGGAACTCAAAAGACAACGATAGGTAAATTGACAAGAGTGAAGTATTCATTTAAGTTCTTAATTTCTAATATTGTGCTCGTGTCTTATCCATGCTCCTTTGTTATTCGAAAGTCTATGATTCTTTGGCATCTTTCATCTCATTTGCATATAGAGTTTGCATAGACTTTTCTACTGGGCTAGTGTAGCTCAACAAAATCCTTCTTTTCAGGTTCAAATGTTGGACGATAGACTGCATGCAATGGTGTGCTTGGACATGAAGACCTTTTTGGAAATTAACCTCCTTTAGTTACAAATTCATCTTTGTAAATGACTTACTTTTGGTTAAAGATGGCTTTGTAACTAATTTGCTCTTGAATTATCTCTGACTAAAGTTTGTAATTCTGATCATGTTGTATCTGTATTTAAGTTAATTCGGGTCGTGGTGCCAAAATTGTATTTCATTAAACATGGGGACTTATTTGTAAATTAAAAGGTGGGAAACTCTTTGGATAATATGAATGATACGCGAGGTTCCTTACTGAAATGTATTATTAATTATGTCAAAAATCGAGGGCGTGACATAGAGCACAATAAAGCATGAATAAAAATGACCAAATAAGATTTGAACTAATCTCATGCATTCCCCACACACCCAGTAGTTAAATAGAATTCACCTTCAATATGTGAGAGTTAGATAGGCAAGACAAGAGCCTTACCAATACTAACTGTGAATGAAGAATAGATCCCAAGATGACTGATTCTTTGTAGTTTGCTCCATCTCATCAACTTTTTCCCGCAAAACACGACAAGTCATCAAACCGCATTTTTAGAATCTATTTTTTTCCTTCACCATCATTGTGCTTGATAATTTTAATGTACACAAAAGTGCGCAAATCGTACCTAAGTATAGTTTAGCAAGTGCGAGGTCGAACCTAGAGGGATTATTACGGATGGAACGCGGTTGAATAGCTCTTATAATCCAAAATTAAATTTCCTAATCTGGTTCAACAATATTTTGTTTGGGTTGAGAAAAATAAGCTTACAGGAATTAAAAGTACTTAAAGTGATGATAAAAATACTATGGCATTGAAATCCATTACATGCATCATATCTATAATATTTATGTTTCTCAATTCTTCGATTTTTCTACACAATAAGTTAGCGGCAAAGCTCTTTTATTGTGGAAAATATATAAGACAACTCTTTTTTCTTAGCTTTTATTATTTTAGTTCTTCTTTTGCCAAACAGATGTATAAAATCAAAACATTCATTGAATCCAGCAAAACACAATTTATATCCATTTTTTCGCAAATCATAAATTGAATCCAACAAAACACAATGAAAATCCAATTTCAATGGTTGATGAAAAATAGGCAAGTGAACAAGAAGAACTCTTAACAATTTAAACCATGCTCTTGTTTGGAGAAATTAAGTCACATAAATAAAATAGATATTTAAACATGTAATTCCATCCTAGCCCTAGCAACTAATTTAGCTACTCATAATTGAAAGACAATAATTGAAAACAAATTTATTGAATTGCATGAAGAAGATAAACTTACAAGTAATGAAAATATATATCCTTGATGCTTGATTTTCCACAAAGTAAAAAGAAGAACACTTTTAGAAATAAGCAAAATGGTTTTCCTGGAAAACCAACACACCTTTTCCTCCTCATTTCTTCTGCTTTTAAAGATGTAGGAAAGTCCAAGTAGGGAATGGGTAGAAATAAATGTGTGTAGTTATTGAGAAATGGGGAGGAGGATGGGATGAGATAATTGGGAAGGGGAATAGTTAAGTTTGGATTGGTATTTGAATTTTTTTTTAAAAATAGTAGGAGTAATAAGTGGAGAGAGATAAAGAGAGAAATGATTGAAAGTAGGGGAAATCTTTTGAAAAATTCTTTTTAAGAAGCAAAGAGAACACAGTCTTCAGAAAAATAATTCGTTGTCTACCTGGGATTCTAAAACTAAGAAAAAATGATTCAGTGCTCCTCATGGTGGTGCAAACAAGAAGAATTACATAAAAGGCTTCACTCTCATGTCTTGAACTTTATACCTTTTGCTTATTGTACACTTATGTTGTGTTCTCTTTGCTTTTTGAAATTTTTTTTGAAAAATAGTAGGGGTAATAAGTGGAGAGAGATAGAGAGAGAAATGTTGGAAATAGAGGGGAATCTAAGGAGAATTTTTTGAAATTTTTTTTGAGAAGTAAAGAGAACACAACATTAGTAATTGCCACTTGAGCTACACAAATTCTTATTTTAAATCGCTCCAAGTTTATTATTTATTCTTGTCTCTAGATTTCAATTTATTAAGCAACCTTATTTGATACCTGCAAACATAAAAATAACTAAAATTAAGATTATTTAGAATACAAAATAGGTCTAACAAAGTACTAATTTAAGGATTGTAATGTACACTAAAATGTGTACATTAGTGCTCAAGACCAATCACCACAGAAATATAAAAAACTACACAACCCCACAACATAACCTGTTAGATGACACCCAGAATATAGTTACAAGTACACACGTGAGATAAGAGTGAGCTATGGTGGAAAGCAAAACAACTCCCTCCGTCCCATTTGCAGAGTCCCATTTTGGGGTTTCAACTTTTTAAGGGAACGTAATGAGTACATCAAAAAGAATTTATCTTTCCAATTATGCCCATGATTTGATTGATGTAGACGCATGTAGATAGTAATAACTCAATTCAAATATTAGGATAATAATGAAATAATAATGAATTTTACTAGGTTTCAATAGTTAATTTTGGAAAGTGGACATATATTTTGGGATGTTCTAAAAAGGAATAAGGGATTATCAAAATGGGATAGAGGGTGTACTTTCGAAGAAACTTTTCAAGGAACAAGTGGTGCTCATTTCTAACAAGTGGGCTTCAGAAATCATAACAGCTTCATTCACTTGTTTTAATATATTGGTGCCTTATTTACTTTGAGGTAATGTAAAAATTTGAATCGTCACAAATATATTTTTTAAAACTAGGTAGTTATCTAGACGTTAGGAATTTTAATATACCAATTAGTTTCACAAGTAAATTAAATTACCCCACTAATTTAATTAATTAAAATTTGGGTCTTTACAACTTTCAATTAATTAAGTACTCTTACATGGAAGTAAAATGATGTTTGATTTAGAGTAAGTGGATAGTAAATATGATTTAATTGTGGCATTCCGTGATAACTAAAAATTTGTAATCTACAATAAGTTCAAAGATACAGTAGGTCCTGTTAAAGAAGTTGAATGGATATATGGATGGTTGTTATTAGAGGTGTCAAATGGGCCAGGATGGCACGGACACAACACAACATTTAAGTGGGACATGGCATGGCACACGATTTTAACAAGTTGAATGGATATATAGATTGTTGGGAATGCCTTGAATATTTTGTCCCACATTGGTTAATTATGTTGTTCCGTTTTTGTACCCTATTATAAATAAGGGGTTTGGGTGCTACTAGTATTATGGTCTTTTGTTCAAGGGTTTAGATATTATGGTTTTGTTCATCTCTTATGGTTTCATCAAGAGTTTGTGTCTCCCTTTTGGGTTCCACCAGAGATTTGTCCCTAGATATCTGTTTGGTGCTTCAAGTAGAGTTACGGGTATAGCCGGCTCTTTGTGTTCTCTCACTTTTTAAAGTGAATCCTCTTGCTCTTTTTCCCGTGGAGTACGTTCTTGCTTTGTGCTTGAGTGGAACCACGTAAATCCTTGTGTTTCGTTTATTTGTTGATTTGTTATATTCTTAATTTATTTTCGGCACAACAAATTGGTATTAGAGCTCCGGGTTTCAATCCGAGGCTTTCGTTTTCCGTTGCGTATTGTGTAATTGGTGATCATTTCAATGGCGACTCATTCGAAATTGCGAAGTTTAATGGGCAGAGCACTAGCTTTAGTTTATGGCGTATTAAGATGAAGGCTTTGCTTGTTCAATAAGGATTACACAAGACTTTGTTGGGAAGATCGAAGAAGCTTGTTGATATGCAGGATAGTGTGTTTGAGGATCTCGACGCGAAGGTGCTCAGTTCAATTCAGTTGTGTTTAGCCAATGATGTGCCTCGTGAGGTCGGGGAGGAGGATACGACTGCCAATATTTGGTTGAAGTTGGAAAACATCTATATGACGAAGTCTCTTACCAACCGGTTGTATTTGAAGTAGCACCTTTATATGTTTCGTATGAGGGAAGGTACGCCCGTAAAAGACCATCTAGATGAGTTAAATCGAATTATTATGGATTTAAAAAATATTGATTATGAAGATCAAGCCCTTATTGTGTTATGTTCTTTGCATGTGTCTTATGAGCATTTTGTTACTACCCTACTTTACGGAGAGATACGATTTCCATGGAGGACGTTAAATCTAGTTTATATTCAAAGGAATTAAGGAAAAAAGTACCCGGTGAAAGTGAGGTTTATGCTGATGGTTTGGTGGCGCAAGGAAGACCTATTGAGAGGGATAATGGTAGTAGAGGGATTTCTGGCTCTAGTTCCACAAATCAAGAAGTAAAGTGTTTTTACTGTAGGAAATACGGGCACATGGTGAGAAATTGTCCTAGGTTGAAAAATAAGGACAATTTTGAAGAGAAGGTTGTTGCTGGTATTGTTGGAGAGGATTCCAATGATTCACTTATGGTTCTTTCTATGAGTGTCGGTGACGTCTGTTCGAATACACCGAATGGATTCTGGACTCCAGATGTTCTAACCACATGTGTCCGAATAAGAATTGGTTCGATACTTATGAATCTGTTAGCTGTGGTATAGTTCTTATGGGGAATAATATGCCCTGTAGAATTGTTGGGATTGGAATAGTTAAAGTTAGAATGCATGATGGGTTTGTGAGGATGTTGTTTGGTGTTCGACATATACCCATGACGCATTATACATTAGTGTCACAACATCTCTCAACACTGGGCCCCATTGGTTACCCATTTCAACGCAGGGCCCCATTGGTTACCCTTGCCATAGCCATGGCTCAAGTCACAATCCTCACACTCAATCGCAATTCCAATACTTTACCATTTTCCATTTACTTAACATCGTCTACATGAATCACTACTCGTAACCACCTAGTGAACCTAAGTCCATTCTAGCACGTACATCATGATACAATTAATAACAGCTCAATTCATAACATGATACATTTCAACGAGATAAAAAGTACATATCAAATACTCCCTCCGTCCCATATTGTTTGGACTTTTTCGATATTCGCACCATTTTTTAAACTCTTATATCTCTAAATTTATGATATTTTTTATAATTTTGAAAAATTTGTATTATAGATCTAATCGAGAACTATCAAACAAGATCCATATTGCACATTGTTGGAGATTCATGTTGGAAGATATAAGCGATTGAAAACTGACACAAATATCGAAAAAGTCCAAATAATATGGGACGGAGGGAGTAATATTATGCAGGTGAGTAAACACATAATATTTTATGATTGGACGGATGCCCTTAAGTTCGTTGAACAAGTAAATTAATTATAGTTTTTATTACTTTACATTTGTAAAATTCTAATATTCAATTGGTACTCTATAAAAAAAAAAATTAACCAGTTATTGTATAAACAAAATACAGCGGTTCTTCTGATGCTATGTTAGTGTAAATCTTTCATTTCTATTATTTCTTTTTATAAGTTTATACTTCTTCCTTTTCTTTTATTATACATAAACCTAACTCTTATTTTATAACTTTACATAATTATTAAAGTACATCCATTACTTTACTACAAGTATAGCTATTAACATTTCCAACTACTGTAAACATTAGTCTTAACTGAGAGCAAATAATTATGCAATATGGTTGACTCACAGTTCTATACAATACAAGTTAACCCACTAGTAGCATAAAATGAAATGAAAAAAAATAATGAGGAAGGCCGAATTCGTACACAAGTGTAACAAGAAGGGGCATACTGTAATATTAGTATCAAATTTTAAAAGTTCTAACACATATGAACAGTAACTCGTCGAAACAAAGGATTTTCAGATTCCATGGTTTCGATGCGCGGGTACGATTTCCTTCATAAGAACTCACTAAAATCAATATATAGGGATTAAATATACTTAGGAGAGAGTAGAAAAGTGATTATTCTACCTCGGTCCCGACCGAAAAAGAGGGTAATGGTATTCCGGACAGTTTGGGACGGCTTCGAAAAAATCGGGCTAGATGACAAAGCAACGGATCATCGTGGCCGACTTCAGACATGTGGTGGACGTTTGTAACGACCCAGAAATTTTTTTTTTTGCCCTTTTTTTTTAAAATACAAATTTGAAATGTTAAATACTAATTCAATAATTAGTTAGATCAATTAATTAAAATACATTATTATATGCATAATTGATATTACTTAGAAACTCGTATTCGAAATATATTATACTTCAGAGATATACATTCATCATTTACCCTTCCTATCTAAACACTAATTATAATTCTATTGAAAGTAAACCTCCACTTCCCTCCCATACTCCATCACCTCCACCCTTATCCTCCCACACTCCCATCTCTTTATGTTACTCCCCTAAAAGAAATCAAAGCCTATCCCCATTCCCATATTTTTTTTTTCGGCAGAACAACTAAGAGAGAGAGAGAGAGAGAGAGAGAGAGAGAGAGAGTATTAGCATCCAATACCTTTTTCTTCTCTTATTTTCTTTTCTTTTGTTTTTGCCGAGAGAGTACTGGAAAAGGAAGGAAAGAAAGGAGAGAAAGAAGAAGGAAGAAAGAAGAAGATCATCCATCGCCGCCGCCGCTCATCTCTATTTTTTTTTAATCCTAGCTAGAACTCCAAGGGCGAAGGTAGAAATCTCATCCTTTGACTCTAAGTATAATATGGAATGTTGTGTGTTATATTATATCTTTACCTAAGCCCAATCGACAAAACATGTATTGTAAGAAAAATTGTCAAAACCTATACTCAATGTCGCGGCCGCCAAATCAAAACTTGCGGTCGGAAAGTCAATCGTCACGACCACTATCTGCTCATTGAATTCCATTGTGCGCAAGAATAATTACATGATTACATGGGTCATGTTTTGTTACTAATATTGCCTATGTACTGTTATTAATTGTTATGTTTCCAACTTATATGTTGATTCAAAGCTGATGTTAATCATATTGAAAAACATGCTACCATAATGTAACTTGTTAAAGAAAAATGATGTTACAAGTTATGCTAAGAGCTAGCACACCTGATGAACTCTCGCCTTGTTATATTAAAGTTCTAGTTTGATAACGATAACCATGGGAAATAGTAGTTTGGTAATATAAGATACTTCAGTGGTCAATAAAAAGTATGGGAGAAAGACATACACTATTTTTTTTTACCTACGGACCTTGTCAAATTTGGTGTGTAAAGGTTAACTTATAGTTAAGTAAAACAAGGGTATATTTTGTTAAATGAAGATGTAAACTTTTAGTTGATCGATACTTTAGTTTAGTACTATTTTTGTGACACTGTTGAACAAATTTTATTTTATTAGTATTATGAATTTACCTTAGGTTTTACAAGTTCACACGTATTTCTCCAATACAGTAGATTGTTTAGACTAACGATAGTTTTAGTGTTTTATAAATTACATATTGGATTTCAACTTAATAACTATCAGAAAAGTAACCCAAGGTTTCTAAAATAACTATTCCCTTACCAAATAATAGAAATTACTAAAAAGAACTTAGGTCAAGAGGACAAATTTGAATACCTTATGTGAAATTCTTTTGTCTTCTGAATTATCGATAATGTTATGTTTCATTGATTTTGCATGAACTGTTGTTATTATTTATCCACCTGTGATTACTCTGTTATGAAAATGAATCAAGATTATTGTGAGGTTAGGTTGAACTTAAGCTCACTGGAGATGAGTGTGCGGTGGTTCAATTATCCTGTGTAAGTGGTGATACTATGAATTGTTTGCTCGCCATTTGAAATGATTGCTTTGTCGATTGAACTGAGAATGTAGAAAGGATATTAGGAACATTGGATGAGTTATGGGCTTAGAGAAATTATGGGGACGTTGTTCTAGTTAACGAAAAAAGGGAACAAATGAAAGGTTGTGGGCTTAGCAGGACCTCAGGGGTAGCTTGACAGGACCTCGTGTGATTGGGGGTAGCCTGGTAGGACCTTGAGGGCAGCCTGAAAGACCCGGTGTAGCTAGGGTGGCCAAATAGGACCTTAGGGGTAGCCTGGCAGGACCTCAGGTATTGAGGGTAGCCTAGTAGGACCTTGAGAGCAACCTGATGGACCTAGAATTTTGGGAGTGACCAAGCAGGACCTCAGGGGTAGCCTGGCGGGACCTCAGGTATTGAGGGTAGCCCAGCAGGACCTTGAGGGCAGCCTGATGGACCTAGAATTGTGAGAGTAGCCTAGCAGGACCTGTAAAGTATGTCTAGTGAAATCCTGAGTTTGGAACGTGGTGAATACTGCGGTATTGAAATGATGATAGAAGTTGAGATTCTGGAATTTACTTAAGTTGATGGTTATATAATGAAATAAGTTTTATGCTCTTTGATTCTTACCTCATTTTATTATAAATTTGATTGCTTGTAGAGTAAGGGTTAATGGGTAAGATTTATCTACTGAGTTTCAAAACTCATTATAGTGCCATTGGGTCGGCGTTTCATGCCAGGTAATCAGGAGACCGAAAAACAGAATCCTCTACAAGATGATCAGTACCAGGCTGAGGACCTCCCAACTGAGGAAGGGGAGTTTGTCGAGCCTTGAATGTCTTACCCTTAGATGCTATGTTAATTTGGAGTAATGTTATTTGAATTTTCAAAAGTGCTCTCTATTTTATTTTTGTTGAGTTATAAGACAATTAAGTAGGTTTGAATTTGGTATTTAAGGTTTCCGCTGCTAAACTCTGTTTAATAAAATTTCATTTCTTATATATTAGTTTTATGAATTATTAAATCAGTTGAAAAGGATTTAATGAACGTGTCCGAAAATCGGGGCGTTACAACGTTGCTGAGATGTACGGGAACTTGGTTGATGAATTTGTGAACTGAATTCGAGTTCGGTTGGATGCGAACTCAAAACCCACTTCACTTTCTCTCTAGCATAAACCTCCATTAATGGAGTTCGTGGTTATCTCTCTCTATTTTTTGGACCAGCAGTAAAAATGGAAGTGAAATGTATATATCTTCAGTTTTCAGAGTTATATGGGCATATATAATGAGAGAGGGTGAGATGGTGGGAAGGTGGGGTGTAAGGTTGGAGGATGAGTATGGACGTGGTGGAATGTGGGAAGGAAGTGTGAGAGAGAGAAAATCAGGAGAGATAAGGGAGGAAGAGAGAGTGAGAATCGGAGAGAGGTGAGGGATGGGAACCAAATCCCATATTTCGTGGGGTTGAAATTGTAGGGTGAAAAATGTTATGTGGTGTATCAGGCACACCACAGTATAAATATACATATATATATACAAATATACACATATACATGTTCTTATAATAATAATCAATCTAGTTATTAAATTTAGTTAACTTAACTAAATAAAATTTGGAACGAATTTTTATTGAGAAGGAAAGAAAAGAAAAGAAAAATAAAAATTAGGGTCAAAATTCAGGACGTTATAGGCCCTAAAGCAGTTGCGTTCTGGGTTTTATACCCAGGGCAGTGGTGGTTTTGATTTGATCTTTGTGGTCTCCTGAGTCATACCTTTTAATGCTTTTGTAGTTAGTTGGTGTTTGTTGAATAAATTCTATTTTGCCAAATAAAAAGACATAATACTGCTTTTCATTTCTGGTCATATGAACTGATTGTGGGCTTAGTAACTTTTTCTTTAAGCTTAGTGATATCTAATTGTTTTGATTACGAGGAAAATGATTTTTAGTTGTGATTAAACCATCTTAAGTAGTTAAAGTACTTTTTGGCTCTGCCAATGATCATGAAATACGATTTAAAAGTGCATAGAAAAAGAAGGGCGTACCCAATGCACAAAGCTCTTGTATAAGCGGGGTTTGGGAAAAGTTTGATGTACACAGGGTTACAACATAGGTTAAAATATAAAGCAATCACATAGGCGTGTGTTGTGTGTGTGTGTGTTAAGTCGTGTGTGTTTTAAGTTCTTGTAATGGTATCTATTTAGGCCTCATTTGATAACGATGATAGATGGTTGTGAGTCGTAAGGAGATGAGATTATGATTGAGATTGGTAATGAGAAGATATTGTTAATAAGAAGGGATTGGTAATGAGTATGTTTGTTTGGGATGAGATTAGATGATGTGATTATTAATATCGTGTTTGTTTCACATGAGATATGATTGGATTATAGTATAAATTTCCATTTTTGCCCCCTCCCCCACCCATACAACAACACACGCACACGGAAAAAAAAAAAACCCAGGAAAAAAGTAAAAACAGCCACAAACGCACTACTTTCCGGTTTTCCCTGCTTTACTCTCTCTCTCTATCCACACCCTCCAAAATATATGTCCACTTTCCAAAATTAACTATTGAAACCAGTGTTCTAAAAATCAGTTTTAATCACCGATTAATGGGCAATTAATCAGACTTATGGGCTCTCTAATCAGATTAATGCTAATGCATTTGAACTAGCCAGCCGGCGTATAGTCGATTAAAAGGCTAATCGGCAATTAGGCGGCTATTCGTCCATTAATCGGGATAAAATATATAATTTCGGAAACTGAAGGAGTGTAACTGTTGGGGTAATAAAGTTGAAGAGCTTGTTATGTAATTTTAGTACTACTCACGAGTACCAGTTTAAGGGCGGGCTTCGAGATATCCCAGAGTAAAACACGATCGCCGCCTGTGAAACCCTACGATCGATCTTGGAGACTCAGAGTCGTCTCTCTCCCTGCGCGGCTGCGCCTGTCATCTCCGGTCGTCCTTCTCTCTCTCTCTCAGTATATCTCTCTCTGTCTTCTATTCTCTCTCTATATCTCTCTCTCCCTCTCTCTCTCTCTCATCTATAATACTCTTAGTACGAACTCATTCTCATGTATCCACTAGGTCCAGAAGTTTCTTCCTTGGACTAGGATATATAATCTCTGAAAATTTGTTTCTCAAGGTGTAATACCTTTTTTTTTTTCTTTTCACAGTCTCTCCTTTTTATCTTCTTTTTTTTTTCTGGGTTTTAAAAGCAGAGGAAGACCCATATAAATATTGACATGTTTATTCAGATTATTCTGGACCTATATCCTATTTCCAATATTCTATCTTACACTAAATGTTTTGAGCTATTTGCAAGACGTTAATTAAAGTTATTGGCATGTCAACTTGTTTTACATCTGATTGTTAGAGAGGTTTTAGCATGAACATTTGAGCTCCTTCCTCTAAGCACCTATCGATACAGCAGAAGTATTAACATTCAGTATCAGATAGCCGAAGAGGACTAGGAAATTTTTTGGGAAAGAAGATATATCACATTAACTAGGAAATCTGTGATTATTAATGGTAGGGAGGTTGAAGAATATTTATAAAAAAAAAAGACTAATTGCAAAAAGATTATTAATGGCCAAGTAATAGGTCTCGAGGCTCGAAGTTGGTCGACCGCCCGCCTGGCGCTGAGCGATTTTTAGAACATTGATTAAAATTTCATTATTACCCTGATATTTGAATTGAGTTATCACTATCTACATGAGTCTATATCAATCAAATCATGGGCATAGTTGGAAAGATAAATTCTTTTTGATGTACTCATTACGTTCCCTTAAAAAGTTGAAACCCCAAAATGGGACTCTGCAACTGGAACGGAGGAAGTTATTTTTCTTTCCACCGTAGCTCACTCTTATCTCACGTGTGTACTTGTGACTGTTGCTGTTCTGGGTGTCATCTAACAGGTTATGTTGTGGGGTTGTGCAGTTTTTTTATATATCTGTGGTGATTGGTCTTGAGCACAATGGTGGTGAAGGGAAAAAATGGATTCTAAAAATGCGGTTTGCTGACTTGTCAAGTTTTTGCGGGAAAAAGTTGATGAGATGGAGCAAACTACGAAGAATCAGTCATCCTGGGATCTATTCTTCATTCACAGTTAGTATTGGTAAGGCTCTTGTCTTGCCTATCTAACTCTCGCATATTGATAGGTGAATTCTATTAACTACTGGGTGTGTGGGGAATGCCTGAATTAGTTCAAATCTTATCTGGTCATTTTTATTCATGCTTTACTATGCTCTACATGATGTTTCAAGTTTGTAGTTGGAAAGGAATAGCAATTCTGCTGATCATGCGTTGTAGGCTTCACATAAAGCGTTGTTGGAGAAGTTATATGTGTGTGCAATATTTTAGATGGTACAACATTATAGTGTTGCTACCATTGCTGTTTGTATTTTGTTTGCATGAAGTGGAACATGTCACAAAAGAACGCCTTTACATAATATCGAAGGACTCTTTTCCTTGCCTTTTTAAAGTATCAACCATACTGTCCAGCGGCCGGACTGACGAACTAATTTAGTTATACATCTCTTAAGCAAATTATAGCTTTTCGTTCAAATCTTGATGTGAATTTTTATTTCTATTTAGGAAGAGCTGTTGAGGGGTTCCCAACTCACTCAACCTTTTCTACTCTAGAAGCATTTAGCAGTGTCATTGATAAGGATGTTGGGAAAGCTACTTTGGCGAAGGACTTAGCGTTTCTAGTTGACGAATCTTCTAATCTTGATGAGACAAAACCCAAAACCCGTGTCGAGCTTAAGAGGTTACTTGAACTTCGTATAAAGAAGAGGGTGAAGGAGCAATATATTGATGGGAAGTTTCAAGACCTCATGCACAAGGTGGTTGCCAATCCAGAAACTCTTCGGGATGCTTACGATTCTATTAGAGTGAACTCAAATGTTGACTTAGCTTTGGGGGGTGACTGCATCCCTTTTGAAGCCTTGGCAAAGGAGCTCTCGTGTGGGTATTTCAATGTTAATGCCAATGCTTTCTCTATCTCGACAAAGGGTGCACAGAAAGAAGTACTTGTCCTTCCTAATGTTGAGTTAAAAGTTGTTCAAGAAGCCATTAGGATAGTTTTGGAAGTTGTTTACAGGCCCCACTTTTCTAAAATCTCGCATGGTTGCCGAAGCGGAAGGGGGCATCTCTCGGCCTTGAAGTACATAAGCAAAGAAATCTCTAATCCGGACTGGTGGTTTACATTGCTTATCAGCAAAAAACTTGATACTTATGTCCTAGATAAACTTATTTCCACAATGGAGGTTAAGATAGAAGATCCAAGCTTATTTGCTATCATCAAGAGCATGTTTGATGCCCAAGTACTCAATCTTGAGTTTGGAGGTTTCCCAAAAGGCCATGGTCTTCCACAAGAAGGGGTTTTGTCGCCAATTTTAATGAACTTATATCTTGATCTGTTTGATCGTGAATTTTATAGAATCTCAATGAAATATGAAACTTTAGACATGGGGTTTGATAAGGAACAAGATGGTTCCCACTCCAAGTTGCGCAACTGGTTTAGAAGACAGATGAAAGACAATATCATTGAACACGACGGTGTGGAGACATCTAGGATCAGGGTACATTGCTGTCGCTTCATGGATGAGATGTTTTTTGCCGTTTCTGGTTCCGAAGATGTAGCTCTTGCTTTCAAGTCCGAGATGCAGACTTACTTGGAGGGTTCTCTCCTCTTGGGTGTTGACAAGAAGACAGAAATATTACCGTGTAATGATCCCCATGGGATGCGATTTCTTGGCACTTTAGTTACAAGAAGGGTTAAAGAATGTCCTGCAATAAGAGCCGTTCACAAGCTAAAGGAAAATGTACAATTGTTTGCTTCACAGAAACAAGAGTCTTGGGATGCTGGGACACTTAGAATAGGGAAGAAATGGCTAGCTCATGGGTTGAAGAAGGTTAAGGAATCAGAGATCAAGCATTTAGCTGATAATGAATCTCTTTTGAGTCAGATTTCCACATTTCGGAAAGCTGGAATGGAAACAGATCACTGGTACAAACTCTTGTTGAAGGTATGGATGCAAGACAGCAATGCCAAATTCATTGATAGTGAGGAATTCATCTTATCAAAGTGTATTTCTGAACCATCGCTGCCCCAAGAACTAAGAGATTCCTTTTATGAATTTCAAAAGCGTGCAGAAGAGTATATTTCTTCTGAGACAGCTTCACTTATTGCCCTTTTGCTTGATTCCAGCTCTTCTACTGAATCTGTCACAATGACTGAGATTATTGCTCCGGTAAATAGTATAAAGAAACGCCTCTTAAGATATGGGCTGACAAATTCCAAAGGATTTCCATGTACATCACGCATGCTTATTTTACAAGATAGCAACCAAATAGTGGACTGGTTCCAAGGGCTAGTTTTACGATGGTTTAGGTGGTATGGTGAGTGCCAAAACTTCAATGACATAAAACTTATTATCTGTGATGAGGTTAGGAAGTCTTGTATCAGAACATTGGCAGCAAAGTACCGAATACATGAAACTGAGATAGAGATGAAATTTGATTCAGAATTGAGCAGAATCCCATCAACCCCAGAGTTAGAACATGAGTTGGCAAATGAGAAATCGGATTCACAAGCATCTGAATTCATGTATGGAACTTCTTATAGTGGCTTGTGTTTGCTGTCCTTGGCAAGAATGGTGAGCCAATCAAGGCCTTGCAATTGTTTTGTTATGGGGTGCATCGCTGTGGCACCATGCGTTTATACAATTCACGTGATGGAGAGACAGAAGTATCCTGGTTGGAAGACTGGGTTTCCAAGTTGTATCCATCCGAGCTTGAACAGAAGGCGAATTGGGTTGTGTAAGCAACATTTGAAAGATATGTATCTTGGTAGTATATCACTCCAATCTATTGATTTTGGTGCTTGGAAATGAAACTTATGCGATAAAGATGGTCTTGAAGCTACACAATGCGTTGCCTATTGATGCTTCAAGTATACTAATGTACAAGTATCCTTTCGGGATGATTGATCATTGATGAAACTGGTTAATCTTCTTGTTGAAAGAAGAGACTCTTGCTACATTTGTGAGTATCCTGGCTTTGTTACTTAGGTTGTTAGATTCAACTTCATGATATGTATTTCAGCAAAATAAGACATCTTCAATTGATTTTTTTGTAGTGATTTACAGAATAATGTGTTTTTGCATGTATCAACTGATGGTATGTCAAAATATGTCTATGCACTTTTATTCCTTTTGGGCTTTGGCTTTCAATAAATTTCTGGACACAGGGCATCCTTCAGGAGTAATGCGATTCTTGACTTGATTTTGGTGAGAAGAGCTGAAGAAAAGAATTTCATATTCACCCAAATGACATTGCAGAGTATACACTTCCGAAAGTTCTTCCAGTGAAACGCTATTTGGCAATCTCCTAGAGCAGATTACAAGATTTTGTTGCCTCCAATATCAGTGAGAAAGGGTAATCCGGTTTCTTTTCCTTATAGCAAGTTGACGTGTAGTTAGACTAGCGTATATGACATCTTGAACTCTAGTCCGTACCACTGGTACATAGTAATAATGTTTTTTGTATAGTGTTCACCAAACCAAAAGTGATAATACCAAAATACAAAAGAGAGAAAGTTAGATCCGGGCATAGCCATAGATGTGGAACTCTTTCGAAATAGGTAAGTCAGACTTTCTGGTTAAAGAAAGAGGACAGGTGCGTAGCAGTTCGGAATCGTAGCAAGTGACATCCTCATTTCTTTAAAGAAGATGAAATCTTATCATTGCACTAGTCATGCAAGTGCATCAAGTTTCTATGCACACCACCCAAAACTATCATTTCTTTTTTCTTTGATTCACTCGTTAAGTTAAATGTGGATCAAAATGCAAGATTCTTATCACATCACCCAAAACTTGCATTTTTTCCCCTTCAATTCACTTGTTTAGCTAAACGTGGATCATTATTGTTTTAGTCATTACAACGCCCTTCCTGACAATGATTTTAACCAGGTAATCTATTTAATTATATCACAAGTAGATTGGATCGGATCTAGTTTTCATGTTTTTGGTATTATTAATCCGTGCAAAATAGATTTGGTTTCCCCATAATATTTAGATTTGATGTTCAAGTACCATAAATGCTACTACTAAGAATGGTGGCCAAGTAACCATAAATGCTAGGTCTAATCCACTGAAGAGTGGTTATATTCTATTGCAAACAGATTGTGCAAGAGTCCCATTTTTTAAAACTTTTGCAGTCAATGTTGTTTGACATTCCTGGTTCTCTTTCATTTGTAGCTCGCTTGTTGCAGATAAAACTATTGGCTACACACACAAACAAGAAAAGAAGGAAAGGTGGGGAATTGTTGATAAATTGGAAGTAAATAATGCTCTTTGAGATAATTTGGGCAGAGATGCAGGGCCTTTCGACTGCAGAACAGGGAGTATGTTTTAGTTATGATTTTTAGCGAACACCTAACAGAGAGTATATCTTCTTGTATATCTATGAGGAGAAATTTCTCGAAGTTTGTTAAGACTTCATCAATGTGATATATTAGGTGCTATCAAATTGTCATTCACTTCAAAGATTAACATGGAAATGAGTCATGTTACCAACTAGGGTATGAAACGGAGACGATTAAATTTACCATAGTCTATTTTGAAGTGAACATTGTTGATTGCCCAAATTTTAAGGAACAATTAACTTCGCATTGCTTTGACGCTAAACTTAGTTCTATACAGGCCCAATTTATCTGTGAAAGAAGTTACTTCCTCATGAACACTTTGTTGGAGTTCGTCCCACATAGGTTAATTATCTCTTCCAAACGCTAGTATATGAGCATAGGCAGCCTTTCCACTGATTGCCAAATTGGTTTTGATTTAGATGCTTTAACATGGTATCAAAGCTAGAGTTTCGGAGAATTTGCTCCCCCTTGTTTGTGCCATTAGTGCACCGTTGTTGGTTGTGATCCATGTGTTACGGATCATTTATTTAACCCTCTACGTGCGAGTCGGGGGTCGCACATGCGGGGGAGTGTTGGAGTTTATTCCACATTGGTTAATTATCTACTCCAAACACTAATATATGAGCCTGGGCTGCCTCTCTACTTATTGCCAAATTAGTTTTGAGTTGGATGCTTTAACATACTTCATGCAAAAATGATAGCTCAGTTCGTTCCCAATCGCTCCCATGGCAGTTGCTCCCTCTGTAACTGGCATTTCTCTTTTGAATGCGACATAAAACCCATTCATCTGTATCTGAACTCCTAAATAAACAGAAACATCGGTGAACTCCTAAATAAACAGAAACATCGGATAAAACATATTTACAATTGTTTATGAACTCGTAAGTGCAATTGAATATTCCTCTCCTTGTGCAACATGTATCGTTGAAACCACAGTTGCGCAAGTGATATTACTAAATTTCCAAATCAGTCTCAACTCCCGACTCCCACGGGAGCTTCACCAAAGTAGAACTCTGGATAATTTTACTTATGGATCTTCCATTTACGAACATGAAGATTCATGTAAAACACATGAGTTTAATGGAGAGAGAGAGAGAGAGAGAGAGAGAGAGAGAGAGAGAGAGAGAGAGAGAGAGAGAGATTCTATCGTGGAGTTCCTATGCATCAAATGGATAGAGGTTGTGATTAGGAATGATGTTTGGATAGGAAGGTAAGCATGAGTGTGTGACGCCTTATGATAGAGGATTGTTGGGTCGAATCCAAACCTGGAGGGAGGTTCCATCTCCCATGTTCTCCAAATGAAGGAAGAAACTAGAGAAACAAAAGGTAAGGTTTAAGTGAAAATTGTTATGGTAGGGTTTAGTTTTCAGATTTAGCAAGCATGATGAGTTATGATCAAGTGTTGCACTATGTTGCTATTTATACTTACTGAGGGATGATCGTAGTTTGAGGATGAGGCTCTGACAGGGAAGTGGGTAAGTTTTGTACTTGGACCTACCACAAAAAAAAGAAAGTCCTTTCTTTAATCTTTTGCCATTCAATATGCCTGCGTATTAGCATCGTGCATATCTATTCTTGTTTTACATCTTGTATACAAGTTAATGGCTCGTTTTGGGTCAACATTCTTCTGCTTAGGGACAAGGATAGCATTCAAGAAAGGTGACTCTCTGAAAGACATCATGTTCAAATACAAGTATGGGCTCTCTCCCAAAGTTGTGATTAAACAAAAGAAACTAGGGGAAATGATGGCTTCGTTTGGGGAGGTAACTGTTTAGCATATAGTGTGGGATAGTTGGAAAGAGAAGTTAGGGACCTAGGAACCTCCTTGCTAATGAAAGTTCCATCTGTCATTCGCAATGGATTTTGGATATGGTCTAAATTAATCATGCTTATTATGGCTCATAATCATTGTCCTTTCCAAACGTAAATCTGCTGAAGGGAATAGAGTTTGGATTCCTGCTGCAAATTGAGTTTTTCCTTGTTAAAACTGCATGGATTGCTCTTAGGGGTAGTACTAGTAGAGAGAAGGTCCCTTGTTAGGGTTCTTCTGTTTGCAAGTTGTCGCTTGCATAAATAGTCTATCATGGATAGGAGTAATTGCTGAGAATCTTTAATGTAAGGCCTCTTATCCGTTTGTATTATGACCATTGATAAGGATTTGAGGGAAAAGATTAGCTCACTGTGTGTAGTGGACAAAGCTCATTCAAATTGGTTTTTGTGCTTAGATAGGGTCTAGTTCTTGTAGCTCTTTTGTTTTTGAACGTAATGTTGATACCACATGGAGTTAGTGGGAGGCAAAAGGTGTTTTCTATAATTCATTTCCGCTTTTTATTGGCTCGTGACATCATAGAAGATGATTAGGTGAGAAACCGTTAGCGAAAGCATTTTCCTTCACAATTGCATGGCCTCTCCCCTTCCATTACCAAGTGGATGAAAACACCACCTTAATGTAGATTCTTACATAGTTCTCTTCTTAATTTCTCTCTTTCATGTCTACTCTTCTCCCCATAAACCTCTTCACTGATCCACAAATTCATAGTCAAAACATAGCAAATTCTGAACATTTTCTACACTATATTGCTGGTAAGAGCATCTCCAACTGCCTCATTTTTTCCTCCTTTTTGCCGCTTAGCCGAGCCAAACCCTAAAAACACTCACCCAACTGACTAGCCTCCCACCTCGGCAAAACCCCCTTTGCTACAGTAACTCACCACTACAAATGAGTTAGGAGCCCTTGCCCCTCTCTCTCTCTCTCTCAGCATTGGCTCCAACGTCATTGATACTGTGCACGATTTTGTTGGTGTAGGTTTGATTCATGCTTAATTTTTGTGAGTTTGGTTCCAATTTGACAAAATTTCTGGATCATTTGTAGGTTTGATCGTTGGATATTGCACTTAGTAGCGGATTTTGTTTGGGTTTGCTTCGATCAAGTAGGTTCCAAAATAGCTGCATAGGACTATACTCCACAGGACTTTCAATTTGTCTTTGTGATTCAATTTTATTGAGATGGCTATAGCCTGCAGCATTTTGCCGATTTTTGGCATTTTTTGTTACCTCCCGTCCTGGGGATAAAATTGTATAGTAGACAGTGTTACAACATCGGTTAAAATATTAAGCAATCACATAGGCGTGTGTTGTGTGTGTGTGTTGAGTTGTGTGCGTTTTAAGTTCTTGTAATGTTATCTATTTAATTTCATGTACAAAAATATGGATATCACTAGTTTTGGTGAGTAGAGAGGGCAGAGAGGCTGTTTTTGAGAACCTAACCTGTGACCTTCAAGTCAAAATGGCACAGCTCTAATACTGCCCCAGAACCGCCCTTCAAAATGCTCGAAAGCAATATGAAAATTGGATATAGCAGCGTTTTTGTCAACATGTAACTGTTTTTTATATAGGTATAATTCATTCTGCTATGTCCATGTCTCTCGTTCTTTGAGGGTCTTATAAACGAGTTTTCTAAGCGCATTGGCCAGTAGAATCCTAAATGGTTTCACATTCTTTGCAGTTGTTTAACCTTGACATGTGAGCATTTTTTGTGTTGTTGGTTGCACCATTTGCCCTGCTGGACTACATCGTGTTCATTCACTAATATGTGCCTTATTTTTTGCAGTTGGTGCTGGTGATACCAAACTGGCTCAACAGCTATACCGATTGATCCGTTAGGGATATTGTGGGATATGGATATAATCGAATCCATCCTCAACATTCCTGTGCAAGACCCACCAGAAGAGGAGTTCTCGTCTGCTGACTTGAGTTGGTCCAAGTTTGGAACTGTTGATTGTCATGATTATGTTGCCCTTATTCCTTATGCAAGGGTTGATGCATTCATAATTTGGGAGTGCTCTAATGTAGAATGCCCGACGCGGTTCCACATTGAGAGGGGAAGAAAACGTTCCAAAGGCAGCCTAAAAGAGTACAAGAGCGACGAATATCTGGAGTATAGGCTGTAAGTTATATGATCTTTCCATACTACTTATCTCCATCTTGCCCTTTCTTCCGAGGTGACGACATTATCCTCCCTCTTCATCAACAAGGAGTCATTTTTGTGAGAGACACTGTTGTACATGCCACCGGTCTCCCATTCGGTCTCTCGACCTTGATATAAAGGGCTCAAGTTCCATTGTTTCTCACCTAGGAAAAAGTGGCTGTAAGGGAGATATCATAACTCATAGTGCAAGGAGGCCACTCATCCTCATTTTTTCCCGTTTCAAATTTCCAATAATCCTTGGTAGTTTAAAGTCGTGACTAGTATGGATTTGACATCAATAATTTTTTTAACATAATTTATTGTGTTATACATGTTCGGAAATCATCAGGACTGGTTTACGTAGGAGTCTAAGACACTACTGTGTAGTTGGCCTTCAAACTTATTGGTGAATTTGTTAGAAAATTTTGAGGAGACTAGGAGAAATTTATTATAGCTGAAGTAATCAAAAGACACTTTTAGGGCTTTGAAATAGATCATTATTTTCACAAGGACGTAAGCTAAATGGATAGCACACTAGCTTTCTTTAGTCATTGCTTATATAGAAAATGAAGAACTTCCTTTAGTCATGTGATGGGGTGGTCGTGAAATGAAAATCTTATAACAGCATTTAAGACATGGTTTGCGATGTACTGATGTCTCAAAAACTAAAAACTCTTCAATTTCTTTTTTATATTTCATGGGAGTCATTTACTTTATCTGATCTTGTCCCACAGATAAACTAGAAAAGTAAAACAGTTAACGATATTTGAGAAAAGTTCACTTGCAACATAAAGAAGACAGAAAATTTGAAGCTAGGTGAGAAATTGGTATTTTTGTCTTCATCATCCTCTTTATATATGATCTTTTTTATGGAACTTAGAGACCAAATGTATACCCGTGTAAATATATTCTTTATTGACAGTTACATCTGGAGGGCTGAACTTTGGGTTTGCATTTTGTAAGGAATGTGAAACATGACTGCAATTTTGTTTTGGGTATTCTTGAGTCATTCATTTTGTTTCCTTTTCTTCTTTGTGAAGGTATTGGTGTTCCTTTGGTCCTGAAAATTATGGAGAAGGAGGAGGGATATTGCCAAGCAGAAGATATAGACTCAATAGCCGAAACCGTGCTGCTAGACCTCAATCTATGAGGGGGTGCACGTGTCATTTTGTAGTGAAGCGCTTGTATGCACGTCCGTCGCTTGCACTTCTTATATACAATGATAGGCGCCATCGCCATGTAAACAAGTCTGGTTTTGTGTGTCATGGGCCACTTGATGGAGACGCGATTGGACCTGGTGCCAAGAAAGTTCCATTCATATGTAATGAAATCCAACAGCAAACTATGTCAATGATTTACCTTGGAATCCCCGAGGAAAATGTGTTGGAGAAGCACATCGAGGGGTTGCAACGCTATGGTGATTCAAATGCAACCGTAAATAGCCTTGCTTCTTAGACCTAGATGATCAAGCAAGCATTAGAATGTGGGTTGAATGCAATAAAAGTTCCATATTCTTTTGATTCTTATGTCATGATGCCTGAATGGCAGTACCCATTGTGCACTCTTCTTGTGTTTGATTCAAGACAGCATGCATTACCTGTTGCTTGGGTCATTACTCGTAGCATTGCTAGGCCTGATGTCTCAAAATGGATGAAAGCTTTACTTAATCGTGTTCGGGCTGTTGACCCTGGATGGAGGATCAATGGATTTTTAATTGATGATGCAGCAGCAGAGACTGACCCCATAAGGCATTGTGGTCTTACTACTTTTATCTTGTTTTTAAATTTGTCTAATATTCCCATACATCTTATTTATGTAGTGATTGGTCTTCCGGGGATACATTTTCTTGTCCGATCCTATTTTTACTCTGGCGTGTTCGTAAATTATGGCTGCAGAACATTGTCAAGAGATGCAGTAACATTGAAGTTCAGCGAGAGATTTTTGAACGCCTTGGGAAATTAGTATATAGCATTTGGGACGGTGTTGATTAGTCAGTTGCCTTAAAACCAAGATTTTGTTGATCAAACTTCCTTTGTCCAGTATTTCAATGCCTCTTGGGTGCCTAAGATTGGTTAGATGTTGCTCTCTCCGCATCTGTCTCTTTCTCTGTCTTATAGAGAAAAGAAGCAAAGATAATAATTGATTTGTTTCCTAAAGTGTTAGTTTTCATTTTTCGTGTGCAGAAATGTGGCTTACGTCAATGACAAACCTTCCTCTTGCAAGCTAGGAGGCATCTGGGGCCATAGAAGCATACCATGTGATGCTGAAAGTTAAACTCTATGATGATTCACATCTTGGTGCCCTCCAGAGAGTCAAAACTTCTGTGATGCTCCCAAGTGGTATGGGAGCATCATACTCCCATTAAATTACAGCCCTTGGATTGAATACAGGTAAATCACAACCCTTGGATTGAAACCAAAACAGTAAAACTATGGTGGTTTTGTTGAAAACGAGGTGGTTTTGACCAAAAAAACAGATAACTACTTACCACAGAACAGGCAACTGATACTATTTACTAAGGCAGCAATTACCATTGTTTAAGTAACACTTACCATACAAACAGGCATCACTTACTACAACCGGTTGGTCAGATAACAAGTTGCCACTAAGTAAAAAAAAAACAGATGACTACTTACCACAGAACAGGCAACTTATACCATTTACTATGGCAATACTTACAATTGTTTAAGTAACACTTACCATACAAACAAGCAACACTTACTACAACCGGTTGGTCAGGTAACAAGTTGCCACTAAGTAAAAAAAAAAAAAAAAGTACCTGATTTTGGCGGGAAAATTTGCAGATTTTAATTGGTTATGAAAACATAAAAATTTGAAAAATATTTTCCATAATTTTCAAATGACATTATAAATTTATTTAATTGATTAATTTTTAAATAATAATTTATTATAGATATATTTAAGTAACTTAGTTTTAAATATTATGGAAAAAAACAAGATATTTATTAATATTTTGATAGCTTACAAATTTAGTTAATATATATTATAAAATGGCGCTACAAGTTCATTGTTACAACAACATTGTACGATAAATATATTTTTGTTTAATAGCGATTGAATAATTTTGTAGAATTCTCTACTATTTAATGAAATTAAGCTATTCAAATTCATTAATATAGTTTATAGTGATCAATATAAAATATGAGGGATTTTCAAGTGAGGAATCCCTCATTTTGTTAAAATGCGGGACTTTCATTTCCCGATCAAATTTTGAAAATCCGAGCCGCTCAATGTGTGCAGAACATGATTTTAGGGGTACTCGCGAGAAATCAGCAAAAAAAAAAATCGGAAAGGGCTTCATCCGAGCAATTTTTTTTTGAACTGTTTAATGAAAACTGCTCGGATGAAGCCCTTCCCGGTCATTTTTTTTGTTGATTTCTCGCGGGGACCCTTAAAATCACGTTCTGATCACTTTGAGCGGCTCGAATCATCGAAATTCAATCGGGAATGGGAGTCCCGCATTTTAATAAAATGAGGGATCCCTCACCAGAACCTAACTCTATGATATATTTTACAAATCTAACAACTAATAGTGTTGATACTAATATATTTGGCAGCGATCAATCAACGAGAATTGATTCATTTATAATTGATTGATCTGGTTAAATGTTCAGCCAATTAATTAAACAATTTGAATTGATTAAGATCATCTTTGGCAGATGTGGTAGTTAACAATAATGTTGAATGACAGTGACTAGTGAAAATTAATATAATTGGCTAAATTAGGCTGACTAATATATTTAATTGCTTAACCATGGACTTATCTATTTCAATCCTTCAAGTTACACAATTAGCAAATTTCAAAAATGGTTATTTAATGGTTAACATTGATCATTTAACAAATGAAAGAGTATGAGGTTAACATTGATCACTTTGCTAATATAAGAATAATCACTAGTGAATCAGTAAATTGAAATATCTCATTTATTTGATTTTTTTTAAAGTAATTTTATTAATATGACTGCTTTTATTTAATTTATCATAAAAGAATATATCTAAATAAAATTTAATGTGGTAGGTAATAAGACATTAATGGTGATATAAAATAATGGTGATATACATTAATGTATACCTACCCGTCATTAATGTCATACTTACTATAGAATGAAGTTTACTTACCAAATAATATGGGTAGAGATACCACAAAAACTAAATTTTTACCACGAACTAATTCGTTGATAGAACTTACCACGTGGTTGACAATACTTACCAAGAAATAAGGGAACAATGACTATATACTTACCATGAAATAAGGGACCAGTTTTACCACACAAACTTATTAACGTTTTGCCAATTGTCATGTTCACCTACCACCAATTATGACATTAATGGTACCAGGTTTCTCCATACCTACCTTAAACTCTGCAAACTTATCCAGTCCAATTCCTCTAGCTCCCATTCATCTCTCCTCTTGTCCAAAAAGCTCTCATTCATCTCTTCTCTTGTCCAAAAAAATGAAGATTTAAGAAGAAGGTCCATAAAAAGTTGAAGAGGCTCACCAAGTAAGTTTTTTTGAAGAATAAATTGAAATTAGTGCTGATGATTACCTCATACCAACTTACCAAATGATCATAAGTTGAAGAATCTCTAATAAGTGTTTCACAATAATATAATGAAACTTCCCAGATTTTCACGTTTTTATGGTTACACTTACCATTTACTATGGTTTTTTTTACCTGTTTTTATGGTGTTTTTACTACGAATGAAAACCGTATTAATTCAGAATTTAGGAGAATGTGTTCTCTATAATCGTGGTAAGTATATCCAGAATTTAGTAAAAAATCCTTTATTTATAATAAGTATGATTATGAAAATGGTAGGTAATCTCCGTAGGTAGCATAATTTTGCTTACCATACCGTAGGTAATATAGTATTTGTGGTTAACATATCTATGTTAGTTTTTACTATTAATTGTAACCTATTTGTCTGGATCAGATTTTGAGAGATGGATGACAATGTTCAGCGAAATGGAAAGAATGTAGTGATTGACATTTGTGACGACTCCAGCAATGATGACGAAAATGACGAAAAACGGTTGGATGAATTAACGGAAGAAGTTTATCAAATGACATTTGACATGCATGAGGATGGAGAAACATTCTATAATGCATATGCCAAAGTGAATGGCTTTAGTATTCGGAACTATAATATGCACAAGGACAATGCTGGTATCGTGAAGTCAAGAAAGTGGGTATGCTCAAAAGAAGGATATAGAGACACTAAATACTTAGAGAGAGAAGATCGAATAAGAGAGCCGCATGCACTTACTAGAGTTGGATGTCCTGCTGTATTTAGTGTCACATTGGAAAGAAGTTCTGGCAAGTACTTGGTTAATAACTTTGTGAGCGTCCACAACCATTCCATGATAGGGCCTCGTGGTGTCCCTTTTCTCCGCTCCCATAGGAAGGTAAGTAGTTCTGATAAAGCCTCGGCCAATACTATGCATAAAGTAGGTATTAAAACAAGTCATATAATGGATTTTGCGGCGCAACAATCCGGTGGATATGAGTCTGTTGGATACACGCAAAAAGATCTTTACAATCATTTTACAGCTCAATGCAATATAGAGGTTGCGGACGGTGATGTGGAAGGTGCCTTAGCCTACTTGTGTGCAAAAGCTGAAAATGACCCCATGTTCTATTACAAATATGACGTGGATGAGCAAAATCGGCTAAATAATCTGTTTTGGAAAGATGTAACATGTAGGACAGATTATATGTGCTTTGGAGATGTGCTAATATTTGATTCGACTTATCGGACGAATGCGTATCGGAAGCCATTGGTGATACTAGCTGGAGTTAATAGTCACTTTCAAACAGCAATTTTTGGTTGTGCATTGTTGACTACTGAGACTGTTGAGACTTATACATGGGTGTTGGAAACATTTCTTGATTCCATGGACCACAAGAAGCCTGTGTCGGTAATGACCGATGGGGATAAGGCTATGCGGAGAGCAATAAAAACTGTGTTACCTGATGTTAATCATCGTTTATGCAAATGGCATCTTAAAAAGAATGCTGTCAGTAATCATGTTCCTGGATTCTTAGCTGACTTTGAGAAATGCATGTCAATGTCAACTGAAGAAGAGTTTGAAGTTGCATGGAAGAATCTTTTGGATGACTATAGCCTTCACCAAAACCAGTGGGCGGTAGATGTTTATAAAAAGAAGACCTTGTGGGCAGAGGCATACTTGCAAGGTATTTTTTTTGCGGGTGCAAAAAGCACACAACGTGTTGAGGGAATGAATGCATACATGAATCGATTCTTAAAACTACGTCTCAAGCTTTTTGAATTTGTACAAGCATTTGATAGGGCTCTTGCAAAACTTCGTCATAACGAGGCTAAGGTACAAGTTGAAAGTGTGAATAGTACTCCGGTTCTTTCTACATGCATGAAACGAATTGAAAAACATGCGGCTGATACATTTACTCGGGGCATATTTAACAAGTTTCTCAAAGAAATGAAGAAAGAGCAATCATTGTTTAAGGTGGATAAAGTTGAGCTTGAAGATTTTCGGGTTTACTACTTATCTCGATACCAACAGCCGGACGCCACGTGGAGTGTCAACTATCAGCCGAATGATGGCATCATGAAATGCTCTTGCTTGAAATTTGAGTCAATTGGGTTTCCATGTCAGCATATGATCTCAGTCATGAAAATGGAGCATATGAGAGAAATTCCCTCTTTTTTGATCTTACAAAGGTGGACGAAAACGGCGAAATCCTTCCCCCTACATGGCAGCACACCAATGCCAGAATGGGTCACGCAAACGACAAGATTTGGGGCATTGTCAAGCGCATGTGTCGAAATGTGTTATTATGCTTCGCACATAACGAAGGGATATAATGAGACCAAAGAAGAAATCACCAAGTTGACATCCAGAATGAGGGAGCTCTATGTGTTACATGTTGAGGAGGAGCAAAGAAAAATGAGACAAAACGACAATGTTGAGGGGACATCTATGCATTTTGGTGTTGGCGACCCAGTCATTATCAAAGGTAAAGGGACCCATAATTTGGCCAAGGACTTCATCCCGAAAACAAGAAAATGTGGCAATTGTAGAGAACCCGGTCACATAAGAACCAAATGCCCTAAATTAGTGCATGGAGATAATGTGGGAAGCATGAATGAGGATGAAGACACATATGAATCAGATGTGAGCGTTATTCACCAACAATCATTTACTGGGCGAGACTCATCGATATATCACCCAACGTTTATGCACACTGATTACACAACCAATGGTTGTGAATCTAGTGTCAACCCTAATTTGGTAAGTCTCTTGCTATCTAGTTAGTTGATAGATTATTATCTACTTGTCCATTCACTAATTTTCAAACTTGAACTTTGTAGACTGCTAACTGGTCAAGAAATTCCGAGAGTGTGCAAGCCCAGTTCCATGGTAGCAACGTTGAAGGATGGGAAGATGATTTTGGATAAGGATTGTGAAGGATAAATGCAACATTTATTTGTATTAAGGCATTAAGTAGGGACAATAAGTTTATTGTAATCTTTTAATTTAGTAAAATTAAGGCAATGATTTGGACAAGAACTTATCTGTAGTCATAGTAAGGCAGTGTGTCATGGTAAGGCAGTGTGTACGATTATTGAAATGGTAACAATGCCCAGATTTTAGCAAGCATACCCTATTGATATGGTAAGTATTGCTTTGGAAATGAGAAGTATGCTCAGATTTTTGTAAGTTATGAGATTTTAAGAATGACCAGATTTTAGTACACCATGTATAAATTGTAAGTAATGCTATGGAAATAAGAAAAACGCCCAGATTTTAGTAAGCACATCCTGTATAAATGGTAAGTAATTCCATGGAAATGAGAAGTACGTCCAGATTTTCCCTGATGACTCGTGGCAAGAAAGCCAAGGTGAATTTCCCTGATGATTCTCCACCAAATGCCTTAAGAAGCACCATCAAGTCAAATACTCCGAAATCATTTGTCAAGGAAGACCTAAATTTCGTTCAGCCTAATGTGAACCAAAATTCAAGTCTCATGAATGACCTAGATCTTGACTACTATCCCATTGATTTTGTGGTAGAGAAACTACTGACTAAGCAATATGGGGTTTCAGATGCCTACACTATCTCTGGAGAGTTTGAGAACAAATCGGTTATCCCATCAGATGCTACTGCTGTTTATTTTAGTTCGGACCAAGGAAGCAACTCATTCGATTGCTCTGACTTTGGGTGGGGAGAGTATAATGCAAAGACCCCGGAAATATCATCTCTCCTTTCTGCTACCATAGAAGGTGGTGAAACCCAATATGTAGAAGATGAGAAGTAGGGCCAGATTTTTGGAAGCACGTTATTGAAATGGTAAGAATTCCCAGATTTTAGTAAGCACACCCTGTATAAATGGTAAGTAATGCCAAGAAAATGAGAAGTACGCCCAGATTTTTGGAAGCACGGTTATTGAAATGGTAACAACGCCCAGATTTTAGTAAGCACATCCTGTATAAATGGTAAGTAATTCCATGGAAATGAGAAGTACGTCCAGATTTTCCCTGATGACTCGTGGCAAGAAAGCCAAGGTGAATTTCCCTGATGATTCTCCACCAAATGCCTTAAGACGCACCATCAAGTCAAATACTCCGAAATCATTTGTCAAGGAAGACCTAAATTTCGTTCAGCCTAATGTGAACCAAAATTCAAGTCTTATGAATGACCTAGATGTTGACTACTATCCCATTGATTTTGTGGTAGAGAAACTACTGACTAAGCAATATGGGGTTTCAGATGCCTACACTATCTCTGGAGAGTTTGAGAACAAATCGGTTATCCCATCAGATGCTACTGCTGTTTATTTTAGTTCGGACCAAGGAAGCAACTCATTCGACTGCTCTGACTTTGGGTGGGGAGAGTATAATGCAAAGACCCCGGAAATATCATCTCTCCTTTCTGCTACCATAGAAGGTGGTGAAACCCAATATGTAGAAGATGAGAAGTAGGGCCAGATTTTTGGAAGCACGTCATTGAAATGGTAAGAATTCCCAGATTTTAGTAAGCACACCCTGTATAAATGGTAAGTAATGCCAAGAAAATGAGAAGTACGCCCAGATTTTTGGAAGCACGGTTATTGAAATGGTAACAACGCCCAGATTTTAGTAAGCACACCCTGTATAAATGGTAAGTAATGCCAAGAAAATGATAAGTGCGCCCAGATTTTTGGCTACAATCAAATAGCAACAATCCTAAATGCAGCAACTAAAGGAGCATAGCAGCCAACAGCAGTTCAATAGCCAACAACATCATAACAGAACAGAAGGCAGCCGTATGTGCATAAAAGCCAGCAGCACAACACCTCCCAAAGGATCAGCAAAAGAAATAGCAGCAGAAATAGAAAACTGTCCAGAACAGTCCCATAACAGAACAGATCACCATAACAGTCAAAAAGGCACATCACATTCATCAAGTTTACAACATGATTAAATTTTGCCATATCAAATTTACAAAAAGACAGCATTTGCCATATCATTGTTAGCCTCCATAACTGAATTTCAACTACATTGTCAAAAAAGAACTACAATTGGTATCAAATTATCCTTCTACTGTTGCGGTATTTTTCTTGAGCCTTTCGGATGACTTCATTCCTGATTACGTTCTCACCACAAAGGATCAAGTCCAAAATTAAGCTGTTCCTACCTTCTTCAGAACTGAATCTCAACTACATTTAACAAATTAACCAAAAATTAGAAATAATGAGTGGTCCAAATGAAATGTAACTGTATGATGAATAAAAAGACTAATTTCATACCTTAGCGGCTTCTTCCTCATTAAATTGCTCTAAATCAAAGTACTTGGCAGTGTGCACACCACAATCATCGCTACCTGGTTCTTGAACTGGAAGCCATTTCAGTCTTTTAATTGGTAGCTTATGGGCTTTCATGACACATCCATTATTCCCCAAGTGCTGAATTACATCATCCAAATATTCAAGCACACGCAGGACCTTCTCATTTTGTACTTTGGGTTTGCTCAGAGAAGGTAATGAATCAAGTACATATACATTTGCATGTTTGAAGTTTACAACACACATAAACCAATGAATGTTGTTATCATTGATTGGGATGTACACTCGTTCCATAGATTCGAGTATCCCCGTGTATCGACTAGATCCACCATAATGCTTGATCCAAGTGCGGGAATTAATACCACCATTGAGAGCATAACTCTACAAACAAACATAAAGGATCACTTACACATTGCTATAGCCACATACTATCGTTCAAACTTCTAATGCATTACGAATACATACCGCTAAATAAGTGGGCAAGTACCATGATGGCCATAATGCATCCGGGTCTCTCTTACTTTGTATTAAAGTTTTCCGCAAAGCAACTGCATTTATGATCTAAAAAATATAGCCCTTAATTAGTTATCGTATTCATGTAGTCTATTACAATAGGTCCAAAAAATCATAATACTCACATCACCCACAACCCAACCATTCTTCCGTAATGACATAAAATCTGCGCGAGTTGCATAGCTTATTCCAAGGTCGCAAAGTTGTTCTCTACATTATGCCAAAATTGCAAAGTTATCAATCTATGAATAGAACATCATACAACTATGTATAGCTTGTAATGAATTTTTACCTTACAGATAACGTTGTGTCAAAGACAAATCTTAGGATCAACTCTCGTATCATCCCTATAGTCGGCTTCTACAAATAAACAAACACGTATGTTAATGAAGACATATATAAATTAGAAAGTTCTATAAGATTTAAGCTTATGATACTTAAATCGTTTGTGTTACCTCGTTGGCATTTTTCTTTACGGGTTGAGATTCCTTCAAGCAAGTCGTTGCCATTTCTTGTTGGCATTCCATAGTAGGCTTCTACAAATAAAAAAACACGTATGCTAATGAAGACACATAAATTAGAAAGTTCTATAAGAATTAAGCTTAAGATACTTAAATACTTTGTGTTACCTCGCTGGCAGTATATTAATATATCGGTTTTCCCCTTATCAACACAAGCTAAAGGATCTGAACCATTCACCTGGATTGCATAAATACCTATGAACTAGATTAAGGTTAAGAGATTCCCGGCAAGGAAATTTTGCAAAACTAACATACGTACATAGTATTGTTGTCAGAGAAGCTAGGTGAAGAAAAGAAATCCCAAGTATAACAACTAATTGCACCTATGGCCCTATCTCCTATTGGAGTCCAAAACTAATTTGTAGGAACGAGTGAACACAGTAACAGACTCAAACTGAACACAGAATTCCTCTACTGAGGCCCAAATTGAGCTTCACAGAATTGCAAGTTGTCTCTTTTCTTTCAACTTGGCTATGTGTCCAAATCTGTCTGAAACGCTACACCGAATATTAAAAAATAAATAGCACATCTGTGCTCTGTTCCTGCTTTTTGCCTATTCACTCAATCACTAGGATTAAAACTACTATGGCCTTCGGTAGAGGAAATTTCCCAATCTAAATGATCTATGGTCTGCTCCATTAGTCATTAGACTTCATAAAAGTTCCACAGAACGCAAAAAGCCTACCAAAAAAGAAAAAAAAACCCTCATTCTCTACTCCTTACCCCTCCCCACATATTAAAACAGCAATTTCTTTAATGTGTGTAAAAATGGGCTTTGATTAGTATGTCACACGAAGAGAAAAAAACATTTTTGTAATTCAAAATTGGCGTAACTATGCATTGACTATTTTTGTAATGCATGGATGATTTAATTAAAAATTTAGTCAATAATATCTACCACATTCGATCTTATTTTAAGGGCCGGCACACAGTTTTAAAATCCTAGGCGAATTTCCAATGTGAGGTACTGTAGTTGATAATATCTACAACTGATGGGGCCATCGATTTTCAAACTTGTGCATTGACTAATTAATTATAATAAGATGCACAATCAAGATGACCCACAATCATATATTCTTATGATGATGATAGTGATTGGTGCATATTAGAATTTGGACATTATAGAAAGGAAAACACTCCTGTCGGCCAAATTAAAACACCAAAACACTCCTGTCGGCCAAAAAAAGACTCGGCCAAGTTTTTTTTTTTTTTTTTTTTTGCTTTTCAAAAAAACTTGGGGGACCCTCATGTCTACCATTATCCCCACATTGTTCTCTTTACATTATTCGATCACTATCTACAGAGCAAACCAAAAAACAGTCCTGAGGTACAATCATTAAAGAAAGCAAAATCCACAACCTAGGTCAAACAAACTAAACAATTGGAATTTTCAATTACAGACTATAATGAAACGTGCCGAAACTTGAGCCAATCATGTGCAGATCTAGTTTTTCAACTAAAATAATACAAATCAGTTCATAGGAGAACCCACAAACCCACGTTAAAACAAAACAAGCCAACAAAGCCACGTCAAAGCTTAGCAACAAAAAAAAATTGTCAAAAGAAGGAGGTAAAGGTGTGGTTTTCTGTTCCACACTCTCGGATTCTTAGCTGTGCAGGGGTCTTTGTGTATTGTAGTGGTCACTGAGTGTTTGAGAGAGTGAAAGAGAGAAATACCTCGCACAATGGAGAGGGCTTTTCGTTGTCACCGACTGTTGAGGATGAGAGAGGGTTCGTCGTTGTTTGTTTAGGGGATTTGGAGGTATAGAGGTGGAAGAGTGGTGAGGGTTTTCGTCGGCTGTGCAGAGGGGAAAGAGATAGAGGCGTTTAGAGCTGTGGAGGTGGAGGCGTCCGGCTATGGAGGCATCGGATATGTTGACAACGATTGACGAGAGGAGGAGGAGGAGAGGAGAGCGCGACAGTAAATTAGGGCTCAAAAGTTTTGACTATGATGCAACTTTTTTTTTTCTTTTACTGGGATATGATGCAACCGGGGATAGGAGGTAGTGAGAGAAAGAGAGGAGTGAGATGAATTGCAGTCAAGGGATTTGATGAATGGTCAGGATTAAAAGAATCACATCCTACGGTTCAAATTTGATGGGAGTATCATACTCCCAAAACCGCTGGTTTTGGATGGGAGCATCATAGCCGGACGCCCAGAGAGTAGATTGGTTAGTGCACAAGCTGACGACCGAGTTGCACTGAAGCTATTGGCTTGACTGATATGCGGACGAAAGTGATTCCTTTCAGAATGTTGAGGAATATATTTCTTCCACCTCATGGCACAGGGCACTGCAAATTCTTGATTGTAATGTTACCTTGGATGATAAGGACCACCTCTTTGCCAAAGTTGTGAGCCAAAAAGACAGCAGCTTGACACATCTAGTTTGGAATCCTGGATCAGAATTTGCCTTTTGTGATTGTTCTTGGTCGATTCATGGAAATCTCTGCAAACATGTAAAGGTCAATATATTTTGCGAAAATCGGCAAGAATTTCAACCATCCATGTCATCTCAGTCATTTAAGGAGATATTGACGAACTTATGGAGAAAACCAACAGAAGATTCGATTTCTCTGGATCTGTCAATGGCCTGGACTCAGCAGATTCTTGAGCAAATTCAGAAACTTGTTGAACTGAACAGTTCTAACGACATTGGATGTGTCATAAATAATATGCCTCTGAAATGGATTGCTAAAAGAGGTAGAACATCTGTTGGCAAGCCTCCTCCTGCTTTGGCTTTGCCATCTAGCTCGAAGAGCAATGCTATTGCGCCTAAAAGGATTAGGAAGTGGAAGAGATTGTCAAGGTTGAGATGACTATTGGAGTATCGCTGTGATTCTGTAGTGGGAGATATTGCTATTCATCAATTTTGAAAGTTTTGATCAACCAACAGGTATGTCATATGTGAACGCAACATATGTTTATTTATGGACTAAGTTAAATGAAGCATCGATGTACGACAAGCTTGTTTTCTGCACATTCACTGCAAAATTGAATGGAGGATACTATCTCGGAGTAGAGGATCTCTTTTTCTGGAGATGGCTAGGAGGTAGTAGTAGTTAAGACTTGTAGAAACTTTATATCCATCTCAAAACCAATTGGCAATGAGTGGAGAGGTCCCAAATGTTATTAAGTGATCACCCATTCTACACCCAAGCAATGTGGGACTCTATTCTCTTAACATCCCCCCTCACGTGCAGCCGCGTTTGAGGTCTGTCACGTGTGGCCACTTTTGGGTCCTATCATCGTGCAGCCTTTTTGCTGGTCTATCATCATGGGGTGTGGATTGTAAATTTTTAAAATGTGGGGTGGAATGGGCCCCGCTCTGATACCATGTAGAAACTTTATATCCATCTCAAAACCAATTGGCAATGAGTGGAGAGGTCCCAAATGTTATTAAGTGATTACTCATTCCACTCTCAAGCAATGTGAGACTATTTCCTTAACATCCCCCCTCACGTGCAGCCGCGTTTGAGGTCTGTCACGTGTGGCCACTTTTGGGTCCTATCATCGTGCAGACTTTTTGCTGGTCTGTCATCGTGGGGTGTGGATTGTAATTTTTTAAAATGTGGGGTGGAACGGGTCCCGCTCTGATACCATGTAGAAACTTTATATCCATCTCAAAACCAATTGGCAATGAGTAGAGAGGTCCCAAATGTTATTAAGTGATCACCCATTCCACACCCAAGCAATGTGGGACTCTATTCTCTTAACATCCCCCCTCACGTGCAGCCGCGTTTGAGGTCTGTCACGTGTGGCCACTTTTGGGTCCTATCATCGTGCAGCCTTTTTGCTGGTCTGTTATCGTGGGGTGTGGATTGTAAATTTTTAAAATGTGGGGTGGAATGGGCATAAAGTTTCTACAAGACTTGCATTGGGTTCATTTATCATTTCTCGATTATTGTGCCCCTGGGTCGCCTAGGGCCTATCTATTGGTTTTCTGCACTTTTTAACGCTTAGGCATAAATTTATACAAAGTTTTTGTTAGTAATGGAATGAGAATTTGTTGACAGGCTTAGGATTCTATTCATGTTTCATATGTAGAATCATCAATAACTTGTACAGACTGCAGACCAGCTTATTCAAGTGAATGTTCACAATTTATTGGTTCATAAATAATTGTTTGCACAAATGATTGGTGGGATTGTGTTTACTTGATCAAGTAGACTTTTCTGCTTTATTTCGATGCTATTTGATTGCCTTGTTAACTGGAGCACAGTTCTCATAATGTAGTATAAAACAGGGTGGAGGGCGGTTTGCAATTATAAAGAGTTTTTTCTGAGTTCTGGCTATTAAACCAGAACTTTGGGATTCCATGTAAAGCCAGAATGGTATGCAACTAGGGGATTTATTCGAGCTAGTTGTCTATTGGCACTTCTATTTGGGTCAGACCATTTGTGTGTAGGATGATATATCGGTACAAATAAAATTCTCGTGGGGGTATGTTTAGTTACATAAATATCATTTGCGTATGATGGTATGTTTGATGTTCTTAAACATCTCGTCAAATTTGTTAATTTGTTGAAGCATCCAATTCTAAACTGCTTGAATATGAGCAGAGTGGCACCCAATTCACATACTTGCCTGCACATGAAGAGATCAACTGAAAATTAAATAGAAGATCATTGTCCTGTGGAAAAAAGCTCATGAAAGACTGATTTTGATACCATGTTCAAGAAATGAAGTCATAGTTAATTGTCTGTGAATAAGGAATCGTCTGCAAGTGGAGTGGAGTGTAGTTGGTGTCTTCCTTATACTTTCATGCACATGGGCAGGGTTTGATTTCCGTAAGCACCCCTCCTCCTCCCCAAGTTCCTTAGGATAGGGTAGATTAGGATTAATGCACGGCAAAAAAAAAAAAAAAAGAGAGGAAAGAATAGGGAGCCGTCTAGGCTTAGCAAACTTTGGAGGTGATAAGAGTAGCAAATGTAGGAGAAGCTATATCCTGTGAACTCAAACTTCACATTCTTCTTACTCTTAAGAACAGCTGTATTTTCAGTGCGGCATATTCCAAATTTATCATTATGGAAAAATCTTTCGGCGATCACCGGATCATGAGCAACTTGGAAAAATTGTCCAGTGATGCCCGATCACGAGCCTGACCAGCTTTGGAGCTTTGGATTTTGGACCAAGCTCCCGATTGGTCGCCCAATGCTTAAAAATGGGATTCGAGGTTTAATTGTTCTCCTTTGCGAGGTGGTGATCTTGACAACCTGAGACTTTAGGCTCCACTTTTTCTTGTTTATCCAACTATTAGTGGTTCAGATCCAACATCAATATGGTCGGGAGACCATTGAACAATTATTCCTATCTCGCCATCTTAAGTTTTCGATTCTGTCCTCAAAATCCAACCCTCAGTCAAATATTTCGCTTGCGGGTGCACGAGCGTGAGAACCTGCACGAGCGTGAGCATGAAAACGTTTTTGAATCACATTTCAAATTATTGAATCTGCGAAAGCAAGAATTAAAAGTGGAAGCGCAATGTAAGGATTGAAAACAGGAACATAAGACATTTTAAAAGATTATGTGACAAAAAGGGACTCCAAGCACAAATTGCGGTATAAAGATGGGGCCCAAGCTCTCAAACTCACCACACAAATTTGAATGCAGAACACTTAGGAGAACAAATTGACCAATGGGAGTGAGGTAATCTCACCTTATCCACACTCCCACCACAATCTCATCACACCCCTTCTTCCACATCCCGTAAATTCTTGCCCCGAATCCATAAGAAACTCCAAGTACTACAATCCCTTCCGCTTGATTCCCAACATTGAGAAATTACAAACTTAATTCATTTTGTTCTCTCAATTTCAGCTGCTGTACCCACAGATAGAATGGCAGCCATGAACTCAAATGTGCTAGCTTCAAACTACGCAATTTCTGGTGTTCTATCATCGGAGTTGATCGGAAGCTCAAAGGTTTCCCCAGTGGCATCAGTTAAGTTTCCTGTGATCAAGGCCCAACAGGCTAGCTTTTCTGATTCAAAACAATCAAACAAGATTACTACTGGTGGCAGTGATGGAAGAAGGGCTGCACTATTCGGACTGGCGGCTGCCGGCCTTTTCACCGTGTCCTCCTCCTCCACTGCCAACGCCGGTATCTTCGAAAAATACCTCGAAAAAAGCAAAGCTAACAAGGTTTGTTTTCTGCTGTTTTGATGGGTCTAACTGTTTATCTCTGTTACATGGACTAGGGTACGGAAATCGGACATACTACATATCTTGCTTTTATAATATCGAGGACACTAAAATCCTGCAACTTTCATGTATTATTACTACAAATTTTTTCCCCCAATTTTTGAAAAGAAATCTTGTCTTCAAGTGTCATACATATTAAAGAGTCTATGTACAATAGCTGTAGTCCTATTTTATAATTTTTCATTTACATAATTGTAAACGTGCGTGGAACAATAGGAACTGAATGACAAGAAGAGGTTGGCGACAAGCGGCGCGAATTTTGCACGGGCAAACACGGTGGAATTTGGCTCGTGCAAGTTCCCGGAGAACTTCACCGGCTGCCAAGATCTTGCCAAGCAAAAGGTCTGAATCACACATGATCTGTGACTTTGTTGTTCTTAGTTAGTTTGACCAAAGAAAGAAAAGGAAAACAAAAAAGAGAAAAAACGAACTTTTCCCTTTGCAATTTGGTTGATTGTGTTTGGTTTTTTAATGCAGAAAGTGAAGTTTCTTTCTGAGGATATAGAGTTGGAGTGCGAAGGGAGGGACAAGTACAAGTGTGGTTCTAATGTGTTCTGGAAATGGTGAAGAAGGGATCAATGTTCCCTTGGTCTTATATTCCCCTGGACTTTGTATTTAGTATTCCGGTTCACAACTTCTGAATCAATTTGTTGCTGTGGTTTGTATCATGTTCAATTGTTGTCTATATCATTCTTCTTAATTGTTTATATCGAGTTGGTCCGCTTAGAAAACTTGAGTAAAAGCTTCTTTTGGCATCAAGTCATGTAGAGCGATGAACAAACTCGAATCAAGGACAGACTTGACTAAAAGTTTTATTAGTATCGTAATCATAAATGTGAGAGAAAAAATAGCGTTCAGTAAACATTTTAATATGAACCCATTTTGACATAGGTTTGAACCAAACATTTAGCTCCCATAATCACTTCTCAGCAATGAAATAAATCTCTTGCTTCCAAAAATTTAAAATTAAAATTAAAATTAAAATTCTTCAACAAAATAAATGAAATAAAATCTCCCAATATGCATGTGAATCTCTCTAATCAATGAGAACAAAACAAAAACAAAAAACAAGGAAACTGTCCAGCTTTAAAATTTATTTATTTTTTGCTCGGCAGTCCAGCTTTAAAATTGTGAACAGATCCCATCCAGTATAAAACTAATTCACACAAATCCACCCATCTAAAATTGATCTCCGCGGCACAGCCGCTGTCTCAACTCTTCTCCGCCGTTGTGTCGAAAATGAATAATTTCTCTTTGTTCAAAAACCGAGTCCGATGATCTTCTGTCCTAAAGATCCTTTCGCGGATATGGAATCCGCACACTCAAATCTCAGTACATAAAATGTGTTATGAGGAATGCATTAGAACAGGAGGACGAGTTGTTTCTATGTGTGCAAATTTTGTATCATACCGAATTTCCCCAACCAAACAAAAACTACCATTTCACCTCAGGAGAATGAACAAGAGGAAGCAGACCTATTGCTCTGCAACTGGGGACACGGTACCGGACTCACCCCGTCTGAAAACCCCGAAACAAATTCACAACTCCACTTAGCAGATGCTCCTAACCCAAGAAAAGTGACATTTCTCATGCATATACCTTCATATGGTGCATCCTCAATACCCTCCAACAACGGCGCTCTTACCGAATCCCTACTGACCACATTACTTATAAAAACACCCTTCACCCTTGGGACAGCCTTCGGGTCCCACCCCTCATCTGGATGATCGTTCGCGCCTCTGCTGAACCTTATCGGTATCTTAACTTTCTCCATCGTTATGTTACTTATAGTTATATTTGCTACATATCCCCCTCTTCCCTTATCTGTCTTTATTCGGATCCCTGCTGCTGAATCTCTAATGTGCACGTTTTCCACGACGACATTTGAAACTCCACCGGACATTTCGCTGCCTATTCCTACACCGGAACACGTTGGGGTCGTGCCAGAGACTTCCCTTATGATGATGTTGGAGCTTGGGCGGGCAATGCCAATGCCGTATTGGTCCCACCCGCTCTTCACTGCTACAAGATCATCTCCGCTCTCAATGTAACAATCCTCAATGCACACATTTGTGCTCGAGTCTGTATAAAGTTGAACTGGAGATCACCACTTGTGCTCTCTTATTTCAATAAGTAACACAAGATTGAAAAGATGAACATGTTAAGTATTATTAGAGCGAAAACTAACTAACGCGATTGGAGAAACTTACCCGGGTCTATACCATCAGTGTTTGGAGCATTGAGTGGGGCCAGGACTGTCATATTCTTGATCACAATATTACTGACACAAATTAAAGGGTGTATGTTAGTTTTCTGCATGTAAAACTTGATGCATTTGAAACTTTCATGCAGATAAAGTAGGGATAAGTTTTTAGTTGTCAAAAATTTCAATTTTACTTGTACTTGCAATTCAGACAAAGATAATAACCACCACAAAAGCCAGAGGAGAACTGCTAAATGCAGAATAACAAGTCTGTTGAGCTGGAAAAGGAATAACAATCGGTTTCAGCCTGTTTAAGATAGAATATCAGAGTCTAAACAATATATAGACCGCTAGATTCTAAGGCAAAACTGTGGAGGTCTTTGCCCCGTGTTACAATCTTCACATTTCTCATATTGATATGAACCTACGGACAAGGCTTGTTCTTTTGTTTTATTTCCCAACCTTCCCGACCAAATCAAGTGACGGATAAGCTAGCAAGGATGGAAAGTAGCAAGAAACCCAGCTGATCAGGCTGGTAATTCCCCTGGAAGAAATCAAGGACATGCTTGCAGTTGATCTAGAAGGCATCACTTTTGAGAGGCCTCTTAGTTTTATCTTCTTGTTTTCTTGTGCACCAAAGAAAATCGACATGGAACCACATTACGGAAATGGTAAAAGCATGTTAAAAAAGCCAATAACTTTTGTTTTCCCTTTCCACTTGGTAACAGCACAAAAAGGCCACCCAAGGCATGAGACTCCTGCCAATTTTCAGACGTTCGAGATCTTGCCCATGAGAATAGAGGCAAATAAACAGTAAAGTCATTCCAGTTCTCGTTCCAAACTCAAAAGAATAGGTCAATGAGAAATAGATTCGCCAATATATTAACTCAAATGATCATCAATTCAACACTGTAGAAATTCAAAGCGACAATCAGAAGATAAAGAAACAAACACAGAAATGAAAAGGCAGTGGAATTGAACCTGCAGTAAACAGGATGGATAGTCCAGAAAGGAGAGTTTCGGAAAGTGAGGTTCGAGATAAGTATGTTGTTAGAGTTCATCAGTTCAAGGAGGTGGCCTCGAGTGTGCTTCAACGTTCTGTTCCACCACATCTCCCACCACATCTTCCCTTGACCATCAATTGTCCCATTTTCCCCTACAATTGCATATCAAAATGAACTGATCATCAGTTGGTTATCTTAGATTTCCGGAACTGAAGGACTAAAGAAACATTTGGGAAAAAATAGAACGTTGCTTCTACGGTTATGTTGAGCTCTCTGCTTAAGCATGTCTATGGCCCGTGTTAAATGAAGCCTCCTAAACATACAAAATACACACTTGAACAAGGGTATGGAACCCTATCCGACATGTTTAGTTGACATTCATCTAGCAAGCGTATTTTGTTATTCGCATTTACCATGAACTCTACATGAAACTCCTATATTATGCATGAAATGCCTAAGCCACTTTATAGACAATTTATCTGAGAAATCAAAGAACTGTAGTAAGAAACTTAGTTATTTTGGCGCATTCTCATGTTCTTGAAATGAAAATAAGATGAATTGGACAATTAGACACAGATCCTCACCCAATAACCGTATCCGAATGCATGTAACATCGTCTGCGGCATGTTAGTGATAAATGCACCAGATTTGTTAATAAGATGAAGCCAGTCTGAAGATTGTACACAGTTGAGCAGTATACAAGGAACAATAATCTCATCGTCTCGTATTGTATTGTATTGTATTCACTATATGATCTAAATAAGTACATTGTTTGATCTTTTGTAACCACAAATAGATGTCTAAACTGAAAATCTTTATATAGGCTTCCAAAGTTTGATACTCTAACTTAGGGAGGAGAAACTTGGGGGAAAACAAAAACATAATGAAAGAATAAATCTCCATTTGCAATGGTCATACTCCATGGCCCGTCCCAAATTGATTGAACGGTCATTTAAAAATTTTCAAGTGATTAATGGAACATAATGATTACACTTCTTAAATTTTAATTTTTCGCAAAATAATCCTTTAACTTCAAGGAGTAGTTTGACTAGTCATTCCAAAAAAAGAGGGGCAAAAATGGAAAGTCACTACAAATAGACATCTAATATGGAGCATCACAAAGTGTACAAATGAAAATTCAATTTGGTAGGAGGGAGTACTTCTCAAGTGGGAGGAAAATGATTTCAGCAAATTAAACTGTGTAATTGGACAAAAGAGAGGACAAGTGTATTAATTGCCGCTTCTCACAATAATTGTAGGGGTTTTCAGCTTAAAAAGTGAGGAGCAGCAATGATATATCTTGGTTGGCTTGATGATCACTACAACTTTAATCAGCCTAATGGTTTTAGGCATCCTCATTTAATTAGGGGGTGTTTCTACTCATTTAAAAGTTGTGGACTGCAATTTTTTTATTTGTCCTTATTTAAGTCTTTTTCGCGTTTGTTAGTTTTGCACCAAATTTTTTATCTATTATTGGTTTGCCTCGACGAGAGGAATTGAAAATTTTAAAAAATTATTGTAACTTTTACACAAATTCTTTGAAAAATATCCAAAAAAAGGCCCAAAAGCTGATTTTTTGTATTTTTTCTTATATATTTCCAACAATATTTAAATCTAATAGAACCTCATTGGTGAAGTAAGGATAGCATCAATTCTTGGTAGGTTCTTGCTTATCCCACTGAGTCTCAATTATGTAAAGGTGCTTATCAGAATACTGGTATATGTACTATTGCCCCCAAAATTAAAAAATAATATCACCAAACTATATTAATACTAGTTAAGTATGAGGTTGGACTAATAATTAATTCTTAAATAAAGTCGGTAGAATATCACCAAACTATATTAGTGAACTTTTTTAGTCTTCCGTAAAAATTTGTCATTCGTCTGGGCAAGAGTAATCATTACAGTATAACAATATAGTCCGAATTTGCAAAAGTTTAAAGATGACCAAAAACCATCTTTGTCAAAAAATTTTTTTTCTATATTTGGTGAATTTTTCTTAATTTTTTAGGGAAAATGACGGCCCAAGACATGTTTTGATAATTAATACCTTTTAAGGACATGCTAAGAATATTTGTTAATGAACAAAATGTCCTTGGCGGGTATTAATTATCAAAACACGACCTTGGCCATCATTTTCCAAATTTTTTATCCTATTATTTATATTTTTGGCATACTTTAGCCAACACATTTGTAAGACAACAAGAACTGCATCCTATTTTAAGTCCAAGGGTTTTGGTTAAGTGGGCATGAGAAAATAAATAAGTGTTTGTCATCCATACGATCGCATGTTTTCGAATCCCATGGAAGTCATCAAACATTCCAAAACCTTGGGGTCACCGGAGGATTTCCTCGATTGTCACTTTCAGGGCCTTGGAATTAGTCAAGGGATATGCATGCAAGCTGGCCCGAACATTTGATTATAAAAAAGAAAAAGAAAAAAGTGCGTCCCATTTTGTTTTGTTAATATGATACACACAATAGAAGTACCTGTAATGACAACGTCGTTGAGGCCATCTCCATGAATGAGGCTTATATGCCTCCCTCCCAACCTTTCTCTCCCTCTTCCGTAAGAAGGTAGAGCCTCTATAATCGGCCATTCCTTTGGATCCTGTTATTATGTCAAAGTAATAAAACCAAAAGACAAAATCCACTTATTAAAGGGTGTTTAGACTGGACATGATCACCAGACACGCAAAAATAATTATCACGCTTTAAGAGTTCTCATTATTAATTGCTCTTTATATGTATGTAGCAACTAGCCAAATAATTAAAATCCTCTAATTCCAACATCCATTAATTCATACCAAGAACAGCATCCAATAACACAATCATCTCTATAAGTGGGTTTCGGAGTGAGTTGAGAGTGTCGTAGATGGCTTTGTCATTTCTTGATAGGAAAAGTATTAACGGTTGCATTTGTATTTTGTTACAAATTAAAATCTTTCGAATAATGACCTTGGCAGCCTAAATGGCTCATGAGTAGACTTCCCCTTGGAGAAACAAGAGATGGCAGGGTCGCCAATCTCTAATTAAGATCACTAATGTACCACATTTTGGGTACCATGTGATGTGTCACTACTGTATTGATAAATGTGTCACATTTATCATGTGACACATCGGCTTATTAACCTTTTTGGTCTCCAAAGTATCAAAAACATCTCATTTTAGTCCCCAATAAACACATTGGAGAAATTGAGTCCCCAACATTATTAAATGTGTACCAATGTAGTCCTCCACCCCTCACGCCATTACCCCAGGCGTCAAAACCAGGGGCACGTTTATCATTTCCCCTCCCCGGCCTTTTTATCCTCTACAACCTATCCTCTTCCCCTTCCCCCAAAACCCACCGCTCCATGGGCCGCTCCATGCGCACCATCCGCTCCAACCTCTACCACACCAACCACACCTGCTCCTTCCCCGGCGACCAACTCTCCGAAAACCTAACCGACTCTGCCATCGACCAACTCCCCGCCACCTAGAACCGGTCCGACAACCGGGTTTTAATCGCTGAGTCGGGCGCTGTTACCAGCCCTAATCCCTCAAAAGGAAAAAATTACGATCAAAACCTATTTTTTTAAAATAAAGACAAAAATAAGCCAATAAGCCAAATTTTTCATTTTTATTCAAAAAAAAATTGGATTTCGATCGTAATTTTTTACTTTGTAGATTCCTCTCGTCATAACGAAACAATAATCCCCAAAAAATTGACAAAAAACTAGCAAATGCGAAAAATTTGAATAAGGATAAAAAAAATAAGTCACTTGGCTTATTTAACTGAACAACCCCTGAACAGTAGGGCCGTGACGGCGTGCTCCTGGACCCACGGATTGGGGCACCTCATTAGAAGGATTAGGGCCGGCACAGCACCCGACTCGGCTATTTTTGACTTTATTCAAAAAACAATAGATTTCGATCGTAATTTTTTACTTTTTAGATTCCTCTTGTCATGAAAAAGCAATAATCCCCAAAAAAATTGACAAAAAACTAAGAAATGTGAAAAAAATTTGAATAAAAATAAAAAAATAAGTCAAGTGGCTTACTTAGCCGAACAACCCTTGAATCTCTCCCTCCACGAGGAGCAAGTGATTTTCCCAACCCTTATAGGTTCTGTAGAGGATAAAGAGGTTGGGGAGGGGAAATGACAAACATGCCCCTAATTTTGACGTCTGGGTAACGGTGTGGGGGGTGGGGGACTACATTGGTACACATTTAATAACGTTGGGGACTCAATTTCTCCAATGTATTTATTGGGGACCAAAATAAGATTCTTGTGATACTTTGGGGATCAAAAAGGTTAATAAGCCTGACACATCACATGTTACACCCAAAATGTGGTACTCTGATATGGTCACCATAGCATTGCTTCTCTAAGATTTAGACATTTGTTCTCTCCTAGGTCTCAAATTTAAAACCTTCTAGGTGGCATATATCAACTCTTTCAGGGCACTCCATGTGTGGTTTTGTTCCGACTTTAATAGAGTGTCTGTTAGCAGACAATGGGATTTTTTTTTTAATGAAAACAATGGGATTGGTTGCCCAAAGATTAGTCGCGTACGGTGGTGAAGAATAGCATGAGTTATAAAACAGAGTAAAGAAATTGTTTAGGCATATAGTACCATCTAACTATTCGGCATGCATCCTTTTGCAGCACTATGCTGATTTCTTTAACAGAGTAAAGAAATTGTTTAGGAATAGTGGAAGGCACTTGTATGACCGGGCGTGAAAGGCACTACGAGATTCAGAAAGGCAATCTCTCTCTCTTGTTAAAAAAATTAGTAGAATCAACTTTGTCATCAAGGAAAAGGTTAGGTCAAAAAGCAATACCCAAGCTGCCATTAGCGGATCTGCTCAAGTTAATTATAAAGAAAACAAGAATCGCATTTGAATTGATTCCTCCTGCGGTGCTCTCGTGTCACGATTCAGTGACAACATGTGAGTCATACAGTAACAGGACCTGCAAAATTAAACCATGGGGGCTCTGTTCTCGTGTCACATTTGTGGTTATACATAGGCTCTGTTCTGCTTAAATCTTTGGCATTCAAGTCTTAAATTTTCACTAAATCCCCCAAGAGAATTGAATTTTCCATCCACTCCCACCTGGTGTCTCGAAATTCAACCATTGGGGCTAGTAAAATTTGGGAATTGAAAATTATATTCAAAAGCTCTGACGTTGATTAATCACTATATGAAATGGAGAATCCAATACCATTTGACCTTACGAATACGCCAGTACTATAGTGAAAAAACACTAACCGTACTATAAAATTCAATAAAAAAAAAAACACTATCTTACTATTAAAATTCAATAAAAGACACTAACCTCAATAAAAACCCTAGAGAGTATGTTTGTGTGCACACGTGTAATACTTTTTCATATTTCTAGTCTTGATGCAGTACCCTAATCAAAGTCCAAATTCAACCCAAAAGAGTTGAATATAAATGCCAAGAAAGCAAGTGGGTTGTAGCTCAATAGTAGCGTCGTGTCGTATACTCTTGTGCATTTGGTGAATGGTAAAACTTCATTTATCCCATCCAAATTCATTAAGATAAGAGTAAGATTAGATTTTTTGTCTTGTAAAGAAAAAAGCTCCGGAACGCATGTATACATACGTGCATAGGTGCCAGGGCATACACGATCCATGTGCAGAGTCTCAAAAGATGGAGGGAGAAAGAAAGTGTAAACTTGAAACTTCAATTCACAAACTCAGATACATAGAGAGAGGAAAAATCATCAAATTCAACCATCGAAGATTAATCCATATTGGATTGAGATAAAGTACCCTAATGACAGTTTTTTTTTTTTTGGAGAAATTAAAATTGAAGTTCATAATTCTGGTAATTCATATCGATGAATAAAGAATTTTTAGAAATCAATTTATAACGAATTTGTTACTATAGATAAGATTTACCTGAGAACCTAAAATCATGGCACCCTCCTCCAGAAAAAGCGTGAAATTACTGGTGAGATTGAAGCTTCCCGTCACCCACCTCCCTCTCGGAACGTTAAGCCGGGCCCCACCACCTCGCTCCTTCCCCAACCTCACCGCATGCTCCACCGCCCGCCGAAACGCCGCCGTGTTTGACGTCGTCCCGTCTCCCACGCCTCCAAAATCGGCGACCGAGATCACCACCTTCCTCTCCGGCCCTTCCCTGAAGAACCCCGCACACGTCGTCGGCTGCGAATCACCGCCCGAGGCGGAGGAAAGAGTCTTCTCCTGCCTCAAACCGCCGCCGCCAGCCCACGTCGGGCAAACCGCGTTGGTGGTGATCTGGAGGCTCAGAACGGCCAAAACCGTGAGGAGAAGCAAGGCGAAGGGCCATGAAGGTCTGCTTAACCCACCCTGGCTTAATGCACCCCATAACGGTTTTTCAACATCCATTGGAATCTGTAGCTATGCGTACATGTATACATATTCATGCATCTGAATATGATGCATATGTAGCGTGATAAATAGGAAAGATTTCCTTTCTTGGTTTTGGGAGACGGAATTGAGGAGCGAGTAATTTAGGCTATATGTGGTTTCGGGAAACAAAAGTGCTGGGCAGAGGTTACAAACCGCCGTGCTACGCCGACCTGGCCCATTTTATTTTGTGTTAATTGTGCTTCGAGTCGTGCTGGCCTATTTAGTGTAATGAATCATTTCCCGAACAACAATTCTAGGTACCCTGAAAAATATGTCCCGTAATCACCCCAAACAGATATTTCTTACCGCTAATAAAAGTCTTTAACAGTCATAAATATCTATAAAAGTTTATTAGGGGTATTTTTATTTTGGATATCTTGCACTTTTGTTTCAATAACACTTTTGATAAAGTAAACTCATTGGTTGTAGTGTACCATATGCCCGATACGAATTTTTGTGTGATTTATTTATGAATTTTTTTTGGAGAGTTTGTGATCCAATTTATGAAAAGTCGGGGCAAGTAAAGAAAAAAGACAATTAAAAGTTGTATGAATTTTTGTAAAGAACTTTTCTGTTTTAAGACACAATTTTTTTTTGGTGTTCAACTATCAGATTTTGTATTGGGAAATGAATTTTTCGTTGCTCGAAATACAAAAGTACATATCGTATACTCACTCCGTCCCAAAATAATTCTCTATGAAAAAAATTTGCAATTGTAGGATTGAAAAATAAAATAATTTTGTGCATGATTTTCACGAGTTTCTTTACAATGTTCACATCAAATTAAAGATCTCCTTTGTCTAAGTAAGGATATGCCATGCCCTTTGAATCTTTGATGTACTCTTTTTGGTATTAATGAAATTAATCTTCTAAACTTTGGCCAAAAAAAAAACACACGGAGGAAAAAAGAAAAGGAGAAAACACAACAAACCAAGGAAATAGAAAAACACAAACACAAAAGAGGAAAAAAAAGAGAAAAAAATGAAGGTTCTACTGGGCAACTTCTTGTCTTGCACTTAGTCAATCGTAATTAAGAACGGCTTGGGTTTTCCAAAAATTGGAAAAAATTGGGCCTAGATTGTGACCAATAACTAGTGTACTATATAGCCTCCTCATGTGACCGATGACTTGAGCTACAACCACAGATTTTCGAAATTCAGATATGTTTGTTTAATTGGGCATTGCTTGAGGTTATAATCACAGTTATTACTAAGCAATTTGCAGGGCTTCATTCCTTCCACATGTATCGCCTTATCAGAATTTTCATCCATTTGACCAAGAAATTGAAACAGAAACGCTCACTGACATCATCACTGTCAATTGACTCCTACGGCCCGTTTGGATGGAGGATTTGTTTTGGGTGAATTTGTAATGAGGGAGAATTTAAAGGTGGATATGTAATGAGGGGTGATATGTTGAGAATGGTGGCCCCACCTTTTAAGAAGGGTGGATTTGTAATGAGATGTTCAGATGAATTTTGAGAAGGGGGATTTGAGAGGAGGATATGATGGGATAAGGTGTTAAATGACTTATTTGGCCCCACTTGACTATTTTAATGGACAAATTATGTTTATTTCATTATAATTACATTACATACATATATATATGGGGTGGTTCAAGGGACACCAAAAAAAATACCTAAAAAAACACCCAAAATCTTAATCTCATAGTTCTCGATCAAATTTTTATGATCTGAACCGTTCAATGTGTGCAGAATGTGATTTTAAGGGTGCTCGCGAGAAATTAGCAAAAAAATGGCCAGGAAAGGCTTAATTTGAGCAGTTTTTATTTGAACTGTTCAATAAAAAACTGTTTGAAACTGTTCCGATCAAGCCCTTCCTGGTCATTTTTTTGCTGATTTTTTACGGGTACCCTTAAAATCACGTTCTGATCACATTGAGCAGCTCGGATCATTAAAATTTGATCAGGAACTATGAGGTATTTTTTTAGGTTTTGTTTGGGTGCTCCCGGAACCGGCCCCTATTTATAAAGTATACATAATTGGAATTAAAAAAATCATTACATATACACCAAAACCCACTCTCTCTTCTTCCATTCACAACAACTAAACCCACTTTTCTGTCATTCACCCACGCCGCCCACCAAATCCCACGCAACCCCTTGTCTTCTCCGTCTACCGCCACCTCTGCCTTCTTACAGCCACCTCTTGCTCCGATCAGTCCGGTATATCCCTTTCTCTCTCCCTCTCCTCGTCTGTATATCTCTCATATTGTGTGTAAGTATGTGTGTGATGTGTGAGAAAAGGTTAGGGCAGAATAGTCATTTGGGACCCGGATATAGCAACGATAGGGGTAACCCCATCCTTGGCAAATCCTCCTTTGCCCTGATTTGTAATCCCAAGAGTGACAAATCCCCCTTCGAAATCAGGTCTCCCTTTTCTCTTCCAAACACCGAAGATGGCAAGGAGGAGGATTAGTAATCAGGGCTCTTCACAAATCCGGGAGCTTCTCCCCCATCCAAATAGGCCGCTAAGTCTTCTCTCTTAAGCATTGTGGTGTATAAAATGGTGACACATTTCATTGATTAACATAACTAAAATAACACAGTCTGCAAATTCTCATTAGCCTGTGTTATTACAGCTTCCTCTGGTTCTTAATTTTGCGTACGGAAATGTTAATCTCTATAGGCAAAATGTAACGACCCTGATTTTTAGTAAATAAAAATTTCGTTAAATATTTGGATTTTATTCTAATTACTTGGATTTCTTTTCAAATTCCTATTTAATTCCTAATAATCTGTCATAATTAGATTTGAGACTTATAAAATTATATCTTTTCGCACTAGACAATCTAGTCATTTTCTAAAGACAAGTATACTGGTAGAAGCACTTGCGTATTTTCCAAATAAATATAATAAAATTTTAAAATTATATTTCTTGGCTAGAAATCCTACTTGGCAAGTCTAGTTAATTCCTAACTAACTAGTTTGGCCAATCCAATTACCTATCAAGACTTGTTCCATCTAGTTGAACCCTATGACCTTTATGAATCCTCCTAATTCCTAGGTGCACATTTTGAACCTTATGAACCTTTCTACACCCTAGTTGAACCCTTCCAACCCTAGACTAGGAAATCATTACACTTCATTGACTAGTCAATTCTTGACTTTATTCCTCATTATTACATCTTCTAAGTGTATCTTTTCTCTTTACCCATTGGACGATAGTGGTTAGGAAAATTATTATCCTTTGGGTAATAGGTTTTGTTTCCAACCATTGAATTAGGCAAACCTAAGACCATCCACGGTGGAATAACCAAATGTCAATAATTAAAAGTTGCCATATCATCTTTTGATTATCCATTTAATGGGTTGCTAAGGTTAGCAATGTACAGGTCCACAATGGTACAATCAAAATTGAATAACCAAAACTTGCAACATCACATTTTCAACTTATAAAATCTAAAAATTGTGACATAAAAAATAATTTTTTTAAAATAGTTTTCAAACTAATAAAAACAGGTTATTGGAAAAAGAAAAAATAATTTTTTTAAAAACTTTGATTAAAAAAAAAAACAGTTTTTCAGGAAAAAGTAAAAAAAAAAAACTGTTTTTGAAAAAACATTAAAATGAACAATTTTTGAAAAAAAGGTTTTAATAAAAAAACTGTTTTGGGATATAAAAACAGTTTTTGCAAAAAAAAAAAAGCAGTTTTAAAAAAAAAATAGTTTTTAAAAGTATTTTTCTTAGAAACATGTTGAAAATGGAAGGGAGAGAAGGTTTTTGTGTAATAATGGTGTACTTGATTGAGGAAATATAGGAACAATTTAGTTTGATTATCGACAAAATGTTGCTAGTTTTGATTATTCAAAGGCCAAAATTTGATGAGTTGCTAAGAGATTGCTAAATTTGGTTATTCCAATGTGAGCTCTTTTTTGAGCAAATGTTGTTAACTTTAACAACCTTTTGATTTTGATTATACCACTGTGGATGCTCTAAGTACCAATTGACTTAGTCACTTTTCCCTAGCATTTAAAAATCATTGGACAAAGATAGTCATTATGAAACTTCCAAAAGTAGCACTCAATAACTAGGATCACTTTCTAGGAAATGGTTAACCATTGGTCCATAGGATTACCTTGGAAGCTTAACCTTCATCATTACCTTTCCTTAGACCTATTAGGACCCTACTTGAACCTTTTAGACCTAGAGTAGTAATCATTATACTTCATGATTAGACATATCAAAACCATACCTATCATCATTTCCCCTTTATCCATTGGACAATAACTACAAGGGAAAATTTTATCCCTTGGGTAATAGAAGTTAGTCTTGCCAACGAAAGCCTAGATTTGACAAGACAAGTCATATAAGAATCTTTGAACCATAGGAAGCCATTATTTTGCTTTCAAAAGAAGTAAACCTAGTCTTAACTATTTTCTTTTCATTGAGTTGTCATTTGAAAGTCTATTATCATCTCCTCTTCCATAGACCTAATAGGATTACTTGGTATTTTGATGTACTTATATAAATACATAGGCATATATATACATGGTACAAAAGAGAGAGAGAGAGAGAGAGAGAGAGAGAGGCCGAGAGTGAGAGAGAGGAGTGAGGTGTGTGCATGTGTTTTGTACACTCTAGCAAGCTAACTCTTTTAGCCAACCTCACACTCAATCTAAGTGCAGTTTGACAACTCATTCTAGGCTTCTTTAAATATCACTCTAGCCAATCATTTTATTCTTTCTTGTAAGCAAGCTTTTCTAGAACAAGACAAGCCAAAAACAGTTCATGATAACCTAGATTTTGAACCTAAAATTGGATGACAAGGCATGACATGCTTAAAGATGTGATTTGACAATACAATGAAGCAAATCCATGTGAAATAGAGAGAGAGAGAGAGAGAGAGAGAGAGAGAGAGAGAGAGAGAGAGAGCCGGCCATTGTAGAGAGAGAGGGAGCCCAAACTTTTGCTATAAATAGCACCCCTCACTTGCCATTTAACTCACACCTTCATCTTCCAACTTCTCTCTCTAGAAATTCTAGTGTTCTTACTTTGTTCTTTCTTGTTCTTGGTGTTCTTGAGTTTCTTCTTGAGTTCTTTAAGAAACACATCCAAAACCGCCATTAAACCACCACTCGACCACCCCCCTCGATCTAAAAAGTTTAGTAGTTTAGTCAAGAATAAGTTTCGAGAGAAACATTTCTCTTTCGAAACTACCGGAAGCTCACCGTAGGGAGTCACTCCGTTCGATCGCCGACATACTTTTCCGTAGCCGTCCTACCGCCAAGAAGAACAGTAGAATACTCGTACCCCTATCTCTAAGTATAAGTGTCACACCCTCGATTTTCAAGTAAATAAATAAACCATTTCGATAAAAGACCCTCGCATAAGATATATAATACCCAAAAGGAAGTTCCCACCTATTTAATTTACAACGAAGTCCCCAAATTTAATAAAATACATCTTTGGCACCACGGCCCAAATTAACTTACCTACAGCTATAAACAAGCTATTAAATTACAAACGGTTAGCCAAAGAAAAAAAAATCAAGATGAATTAGTGACAAAATTATCTTTAATAAAAGTACGCGATATACAAAGAGAATCAAATAACTAGTCTTCATTAGCTTCCAAAGTTGTCTTCCAACTGTGTATACAATGCAATGTAAGCTACTGCCAAGTATTAAGACCTGAAAAGAAGGATTTTGTTGAGCTACACTAGCCCAGTAGGAAACTCTATACTCAATCTATATGTAAATGCGATGAAACATGCAATAATAGAGAATGAGTTTCAATAAAAAGGACTTAAGATTCAAGAGGGGTTTCCAAAATGAGCAAACAATTAAATTTCGGGATTTCGGACATCTTAGAGATAACTCTAACCATCAACACGTCGACTAGAAGCGGTAATAAAACTCACAGCAACCAAACAAATAACAATAATGGTTCAATCATCTTATACTTTCCGAATGAATGCCACAAACCACTTCCTCATTTCATACCATTCATCAAAGAGCTTTATTTCGTAAAACTTTCCTTTCTTTAATAAAACCTTGGTAGAATCAATCATTCATTCTCCTTTTCAATAGCCACGACCCCAAGTATCAAACGATCCAAACTTCAACATAAACTTTTAAAATCAATCATACTTCTCTTCATCCGGGGGAGACATTCAACTGTGTTACCACCCCATGCGTGACAGTGAATTCTCTTCACCCGGGAGAGACATTCAACTGTGTTACCACCCCTTGCGTGACAGTGAATTCTCTTCACCTGGGTTTCTGCATTACCACACCTTGCGTTGCGGGCCCTTTATTCAAATTCCTAATTCACACATACACGTATGTTTCATCAATCCATATGCAAGAAAATAACATTTTCCAAGTTCATGTTCTTTCATTCATCATCACACAATGCATTACAAGCTCATAAACATGTCCCATTGTATAATGAATAATACCTTAAGATCATATTATTCCTTAAAGTCTATTATAACACCCTACGCCACATATCAAACCCATAACGACTCCACGACACACCACCGGCTAGGTTCTAGACGTGAATCTTATAAAATAATGCCAAAGGAACCTATGGAGCTCGACAAGACGAAGCACAAGGATACGAACCACAATACTACCCATTGGGTCATTGGACTAACTCACATCTACCCATAACACTCACCACATTTATCTTTATAGCCCGAGATACTCCTATCAATCTTACGGTACTTCTCCCTAACCAATGCCGTTGATATCATGTTTAAAAGAGTGCTAAAAGATAAGATCAAATAACGGTTCAATATGGCATAAGCAATTATGCTCAAGAGTGACTTAAACATATCCTAATCATATAAGGAATCATAACATGGGTCAAGAACAACCTTAAGAATAGCCAAAGACATTGGCAGATTGACACACCTCTACTCAAATGATCATAACTTTTTGTGTACTAATCGGTTTAAAGTGATTCCAGTGGCAAATGAAAGTTGACTTCAAGACCTTCGATTCGATATAAAATTTGCATGAAACGGACATCGGATGAAGAAGTTATGGCCGTTTGAAGTTGGGCTGAAACCCAGAAAGTGAGCAGAACTTCCAGAAAGGGGAGGGATCGATCCCTCCTCTCTTGGGGATCGATCCCCAAGGCAAAAACTCGGGTTTTGTCCAGATTTGAATGAGGGATCGATCCCTCATGCTTGGGGATCGATCCCTAGGCGATTTTGGGCGATTTTCTGCAGATTTCGATGGCTTTTCGCAGAGGCAAAGGTTGATGATCTAAACTCGATTAAAGCATGAAATCAACTCAAAAACACATAGAATGAGTAAGAAATCCCTACCTCGATGATCAAAGATCGAAGTCCACGCGATTCGAGCAAGCCCTAGCTCCAAAGACTTTGAAACCAAGCGAAATACACCTCCTCCGAGCTTGAACGAACACAATCCGTGGCCTAGAGCACTTGAGGAAGACTATTTGGTGGAAGATCTTAGTGGGTTTCGAGTTTGGGAGTGAGTTTGAGGGTGGAGGAGTAGAGAGAGAGAGAGAGAGCCGAAGGAGAGAGAGAGAGAGTCGGCTGGAGAGAGAGAAATAAGGGAGACTTTTATCTCCTACCACACACACACACCTTTTTTATACTAACACCCAACTTAATCACACTCACACTCCCTCAAATAACAATCCTATCATTTAAGCCCCAAATCAAATAAACTCACAATTTTACAATTTATTCGGTATTCTAGTATTTATAAAACCTTTAAACTATTTTCGAAAAATACGGGTCTCTACAATAAGTAGATTTTCCCCGTACTCTAGAAAATTATATTCACGTTTTGTGTTTGAAATTGTACAACAAACTTGTTCTACTAAAAACACGGAGAGAAATATGAGCATGATGAATAACTCAATTTTTATTCTAAATAAACATATGTTGTTTTGAACTTCGCCAAAAGAAAGAAAGAACGAATTTTGGGAAGTGAGAATTTAACGCTTGACTGCAAGTATTCGTATTTTCATCTTAAGGATGCTATGAGAATGTATACATATTTGCTAGGATTTCTTGTTTTGATGTGTGATAAAGCATAAGTGGTATCCACTCCAAAGGCGTCCGTACGGACCGTACATGTGGCATTATGCTTAAAATGATAATTTAAACATGATAGGTAATATATAGTTGGATGATCTTGTTAGTTCAGTTTCAAGATTACAAATGAATGATTTATGTACACTTACGTGAAAAGTTCTATCGCGGAGTTTTTGCATGAAAACGAGACACAGAAATTGAGAAAGTTAGAAACATGACACTTAGGGTGTGGTTAATGAAAAGACGTGATTTGAAAAAGAGGAATGGTTTAAAAACCACAATGTGGCTGGACATAGTAGCCCATTGTGTGGTGTGTGTGCCAATGGGAATCCGGAGCGGCAGAACCATTGTGAGGATACTCGGGAACCCTAAGCGGGAAACCGAGGTTGGGTGTGTAGCTTGGTATCCGTGGCGATGAGCCAATGCAAATTGCGTGCCAATGGAAACCCGGAACGGCGGAACCATTGTGAGGATACTTGGGAACTCAGAGCGGCAGAACCGAGGTTGGGTGTGTTAAAAACGATTTTGAAAATGTTGATTTGGTAAAGGAACGGTGAACGGTCTACAACGAGTCGCGTAGGAGAAATTCAGAAAATCATGGACACCAACGTTAGTTTGAATAGTGAATGTGGATGTGTCATTATTAACCGTTTTATTAAAAATGCATGTACTAAGTAGAAATCGTTAACTAGTTGGGCAATTGTTTCTAAGTTAAGGGTTAGTGGGTATGGATTATTCTATTGGGCTTTTGTAGCTCCTGGTGTTATCTTTGGTGACCTTGACATATTATATTGGTGGCGAAGCTGGTATAATGTGCCAGACCTTATAGATGAACAGGGTAAACTCTACATCTTGGAGGCTTTCAGAGCTGAGGAGCTGGTTAGGATGGAGGAGCAGGCGGAGCTGTAGTTAGGAACCTTAGTTCCCTCCTTTGTGTGATAAAAAGTACTCTTTTGGGAGTTATGATGTAATAATGAGCCAAACTCTATTTTGATTTTCAATAAAATTATCTATTTAACGTTCCAAAATTAGGGGCGTTACACAAAAGCTCGATGCAACTTCTCCAAAGATTACATGCATACAGTGAGATTTTATTTCATTGATTTTTTCCAATTTTTTTTGGAAGCAAGAGATTTACTTATTTCATTGCTGAGTAGTGATTATGGGAGCTAATTGTTTGGTTCAAACCTATGTCAAAATGGGTTTTTATTAAAATGCTTACTGACGGCTTTTTTTCCTCTTAACATTTACGATTACGATACTAATAAAACTTTTAGTCAAGTCTGTCCTTGATTCGAGTTTGTTCATAGCTCTGCATGACTTGATGCCAAAAGAAGCTTTTACTCAAATTTTCTAAGCGGGCCGACTCGATATCAACAATTAAGAAGAAAGATATAGACAACAATTGAACATGATACAAACCACAGCAACAAATTGATTCAGAAGTTGTGAACCGGAATACTAAATACAAAGTCCAGGGGAATATAAGACCAAGGGAACATTGATCCCTTCTTCACCATTTCCAGAACACATTAGAACCACACTTGTACTTGTCCCTCCCTTCGCACTCCAACTCTATATCCTCAGAAAGAAACTTCACTTTCTGCATTAAAAAACCAAACACAATCAACCAAATTGCAAAGGGAAAAGTTCGTTTTTTCTCTTTTTTGTTTTCCTTTTCTTTCTTTGGTCAAACTAACTAAGAACAACAAAGTAACAGATCATGTGTGATTCAGACCTTTTGCTTGGCAAGATCTTGGCAGCCGGTGAAGTTCTCCGGGAACTTGCACGAGCCAAATTCCACCGTGTTTGCCCGTGCAAAATTCGCGCCGCTTGTCGCCAACCTCTTCTTGTCATTCAGTTCCTATTGTTCCACGCACGTTTACAATTACGTAAATGAAAAATTATAAAATAGGACTACAGCTATTGTACATAGACTCTTTAATATGTATGACACTAGAAGACAAGATTTCTTTTCAAAAAATGGGGGAAAAAATTTGTAGTAATAATACATGAAAGTTGCAGGATTTTAGTGTCCTCGATATTATAAAAGCAAGATATGTAGTATGTCCGATTTCCGTACCCTAGTCCATGTAACAGAGATAAACAGTTAGACCCATCAAAACAGCAGAAAACAAACCTTGTTAGCTTTGCTCTTTTCGAGGTATTCTTCGAAGATACCGGCGTTGGCAGAGGAGGAGGAGGACACGGTGAAAAGGCCGGCAGCCGCCAGTCCGAATAGTGCAGCCCTTCTTCCATCACTGCCAGCAGTAGTAATCTTGTTTGATTGTTTTGAATCAGAAAAGCAAGCCTGTTGGGCCTTGATCACAGGAAACTTAACTGTTGCCACTGGGGAAACCTTTGAGCTTCCGATCAACTCCGATGATAGAACACCAGAAATTGCGTAGTTTGAAGCTAGCACATTTGAGTTCATGGCTGCCATTCTATCTGTGGGTATAGTAGCTGAAATTGAGAGAACAAAATGAATTAAGTTTGTAATTTCTCTATGTTGGGAATCAAGCGGAGGGGATTGTAGTACTTGAGTTTCTTGTGGATTGGGGGCAAGAATTTACGGGATGTGGAAGAAGGGGTGTGATGAGATTGTGGTGGGAGTGTGGATAAGGTGGGATTACCTCACTCCCATTGGTCAATTTGCTCTCCTAAGTGTCCTGCATTCAAATTTGTGTGGTGAGTTTGAGAGTTTGGGCCCCATCTTTATATTGCAATTTGTGCTTGGAGTCCCTTTTTGTCACATAATATTTTAAAATGTCTTATGCTCTCGCTTTCAATCGTTACATTGCACTCCCGCTTTCAATTATCGCTCTCACAGATTTAATAGTTTGAAATGTGATTCAAAAACATTTTCATGCTCACGCTCGCGCACCCGCACGCGAAATATGTGACTGAGGGTTGGATTTTGAGGACAGAATCGAAAACTTAAGATGGGGAGATAGGAGTAATTGTTCAATGGTCTCCCGACCATATTGATGTTGGATCTGAACCACTTAATAGTTGGATAAAAAAGAAAAAGTGGAGCCTAAAGTCTCAGGTTGTCAAGATCACCACCTCGCGAAGGAGAAAGATGAAACCTCGAATCCCATTTTTAAGCATTGGTCGACCAATCGGGAGTTTGGTCCAAAATGCAAAGCTCCAAAGCTGGTCAGTCTCGTGATCAGGCATCACTGGACAATTTTTCCAAGTTGCTCAGGATCCAGTGATCGCCGAAAGATTGTTCCATAATGATAAATTTGGAATATGCCGCATTGAAAATACAGCTATTCTAGAGAGTAAGAAGAATGTGAAGTGTGAGTTCACAGGATAGAGCTTCTCCTACATTTGGTACTCTTATCACCTCCAAAGTTTGCTAGCCTAGGCGTTAGACGATGGATTTGATTTTTAGTAAAACACGGAAGTTGTAGATAATTTAATTCTAAGGGACTTTCATACATAAATTGTCTCAAATAGAGGTAGGGAAAATTTAATACAAGTTTTCGAAGTTGACTGAACTGTGCAGATTCGGGACATATTTATGTTTTTACTTTAAACCTGTTTTGACCCCGTTTAAGGTGATAACTAGACTTTGCAAAAAACAGAAATTTTGTTTCAAATTTGATTATCTATATCCCTGTCGAGATTCGTGATTTATAGAGTTAATTTGCTATTTTTAGTGGGCTAAAGTTGATAAGTCAGTTTTGGCTTCCGTGAGAATCGATCGCTTGTTATTGTTTCCTACTTGATAAACTGTTGAACTTACATGATATTGGTACCCATGTGATGCATGATCCCATATTGTCGAGACTATTATGTTGACTTATTAATTAAGATAGTGGATACAATTTGTGATTGTATGCGCTGGGACGTTTCTATCCGGTATGGGTCTTGAGCCAATTATCACGAATATTTCCAGAGGTTTTGGTAGCCTAAAGGATTGTTTATTCGTGGATGGAAACCGATGCCGGATATTGAGATGGTTTGAATTGGGTTATCCGGTATGGGTCTTGAGCCAATTATCGCAAATATTCCCAGAGACATGGTTGGCCTAACGGATTGTCTATTTGTGGATGGGAACCGATGCCGGATAACGTGGTGGAATGACTTGAGGTTACTAATTAAATTGTGGGTTGTGAACCCTAAGAATTGAGATTGAAATGGTGAAATCTAATGTGTTGGATCTTAAAGAAATGAAATTATCTAATTGCGATGTTATTGCTTAGATTATTGTTCTTCGCAATTATGTGTTTTAAAATGTTCTTACTTGCTAAATGAGTAAATTTTAGTAAAGGGGTGGCTTTGGGTGCCCTACTGAGTGTTTATCGCTCATGATGCTTCTTTTTGTGGCCCTAACATTTTACGCCAGGCCAGGTATTGAGGGTAACGAAGGATACAATGAGCCACCTGCAAAATACAAGGCGACAGAACAAGATGGAGATGGATTGTCGGAGCCATGGCTCTACCTGTAGATCGTCGCTAGATGGCTCTGTGTTTTAATTATACTTTTGTGAAGTTACAAGTTTTCAGACAATATCTTATTTGGACAAATTTCAATTGTAATATGTTAGTTAAATTTTATTACCGTTTGAATTTGGAGAATTGAAATTTTATTACTGCTTGATCATTTCTACTAATTGTTGGCCCCAATACAAATTCTGGAATCACAATCCTATTCCTATCTCTCCCAAACATGGTAATCCTGAGAATATGGTATCACTTTCATATTTCTATTCTTTCCAAATGTCGGAATCATGGAAATGGAAGTATGGTGTCACATTCCCATTCATCCTCAAGATTCCTGTCATCCACACTGACCCTAAACTTTTAAGCAAATGAACCCCTTGCAATCGGGATAAAATAGTGGAGTACTTGATATGAACGATATTTTCCCTCCTAAACGTAACTTCTTCGGAGTAGCAATGAAAAGGAGAAAGGTGTTCTGGTGCTCCTTACACCCTTCGTTACAATCGAAGGAAACTACTCTTGGGATTCCTTGGCCTCAGTAGATGGGAATCCCAGTTATAGGTTGCACTACCTGTAGTTTCTATATATATGGTGAGCAGGGGCATGTTTTGATGAAATCCTCGTGCTTTGGTGCAATTCAGGATAAGGTAGCATTCACTAAGAGAGTACAATCACAAAGAATGGAGAGGATCACAACACACACCGGAAAATATTATTGCTTAAAGTTTGAGATTACATTGTTGTTGGCCTTCTCCTTTTATAGAGAAGTCTGGCCTGGGAACCTTCCTAGCAAGCATACAAACATTCATGGGTCTACACTTGTCTACATTATTAAACGGCTATATTATTATAGGGACATATTTACAAAGATTTTCTGAGAGTTTTTTTACGGGCAACGGACAAACACCATTATATTATTACAACAAAATTAGACAACTGAAAGTAGAGCAACTCAGACTTTACTTTTCCTTTATTTCACTTCACACACACACCACTCCAAGCAGTAGAGCAACAGCAAACATTAATCTGAATAGTACTGGAAATCATCCAAATCATATTGTCGGAGCAAAACTCGGTAGGTTGGGTGGTCTCTGTGGACGAATGCAACCCAAACTGAGGGGTTTATAGTGATTAAGAATTGAATTCTCCACTTAGAAGTACCCAACTACCCTCATCAGCTTGCTAGTTCATCGGACTTTTTATTTAGATTTTAGAATAGGATTGTGATTTTGGCAATCCAAAAATTGATGGAGGAGCTCTAAACTGAACTATTTTGATACACAAAACGCCGCCGTTTTAGAGTCCCTCCATAAATTTTTGAAATGCTAAAATCAATTATGAAAAGTAGTGAGGAATTGGGTAGGGTTAGGTTAATGCTTAGGGCACAAACTGCCGACTTCGGATCCCATGTCCCAGCTCTCCGTCCCAATGCTCAACAGACATCTCTCTCTCTCTCTCTCTCTCTCTCTCTCTCTCTCTCTCTCTCTCTCTCTCTCAATATATATACATATACCCTATCACTACACGCATAATATATTCGCATATGTTTTCCAATACAGATCGTTGTTCTAATAATCCACACTAGATAAACTTTTACCACTTCGTTCGCAAATTCTGGAGAAGCTGTTCCATCGGGTTTCCAATTTCGTGAATTAGGCTTTCGTTACTTCTACTTGGGGCTTGTGGGAGCCGAGTGAGATGGGGGCAGCGATCAGGGAGGTGACTATTTGCCTGGAGGAATGGTGCATTCACGGTGGAGAAGCGATTGGTTGTGGTGTAACTTTTTGGTTTCGGGTAGGAGGGACACGTGTCCGACCACTGGGTCAGAGGATCCGAAGCCCGAACTGCCTGCTGCAAGTTCATATGGTGAACACCTCAACGGCTCGGTAGCACAAAAACCCGTCATTTCTTGGACTCGTTACTTACTCAACTAGCTCTACAAAGCAAAGATAAAAGTGACTCAAAGGAGACCAGTAGAAAATAATCAAATCAAATCAAATCAAATCAAATTCTCCCGACACAATCTCCAAGTCGTTCAATAACTGGTGCTCAGAGAGCTATATAAATCAAGCAAAGAGTTATGCTTATATATTACAAATTCACAACTTAATGTTAGATCACTAAACCAAGTACAACTTAGACCCTAACATCATTTTTTTCCCCTTACCGAGAAAACCCAAATTACACTCCAAATGTGGAAGTACAATAAATAACCTCTGAATAAAATAAGCACAATAATTTGAGTCAGATCAATACGCTTGTCTTCGCCTAGTGTACTGCACGAGGATCTGAGTCTAAAATACAGAATAACAATACAAGAGAAAATAATTTACTTGATTGGGCTTCTTTTTATCACAACAAGAAGCTTCAGTTCCAATCACTCATAGTTTGCAAGAAACTGTCGCCCCTGACGAAGAGTAATCTTTCCATTCAGTAGGGCTGGCAAAAGGTCACCAACCGTTCAACTAGCATCGGCAGAAACAAAAACTTGATTTAGTACAAGTAAGGCACTATCAACGTTTCTTAAACTGATACTCCACTAAGTAAGAGAAGCACAACCATTTGAATTCACTCGACTACTCGTCGCCAAGCATAATAACGTACGATAATCTGAGTCTGAATCACAAAGCAGTGTTACAAGAGAAAATAACTTACTTGACAGTCAAAATGGAATAGGATCTTTTTGCCAGACCACTAAGCTTCAGTTCCATTCGCTTGTAGGTTGCAACAAATCCATCACCTTTAATGATAAGTGATCTTTCCACTCAGCAGGGCTAGCAAAAGGTACTAGTCCACATATCATCGGCAGAAGCAGAAGCACAACGGTGTAGCAAAAAAAATCGATTAATCCAGTACAGAAACATTGTCTTCTCCATTGCTCCCCCGTGAGACACACTAATGGGCCCATACAGGATGTGAAACAAATCTGAGGTACGAACACTTGAAATGATATGCAAAAGGCATAGTACTTCCCAATACAAGAGCCAGTGGTATCTGTTGTGAGAGAAAGAAGGAAAAGTGTATAGGGTGTTAACTAACCCTAACACAAGTGAGCTTTATTTATATTATGTGGCTACTAGTTACATAACATAAACAACTAATGTGGGACTAAGTCTAACTATATTCTAACACTCCCCCTCAAGCTGGAGAATAAATATCATAAAATTCCAGCTTGTTACGTAACAACTCTAAACGTGGTTTAACTAAAGGTTTGGTGAAGATATCTGCCAACTGAGCTCCTGTAGACACGAAAGGGGTAGCCAACACACCACTATCTATCTTCTCCCGAACAATATGACAATCTACCTCGATGTGTTTGGTTCTCTCATGAAATACCAGATTCGAGGCAATATGTATTGGTGCATGATTATCACAATACATAGGAATAGGTAACTGTACGCTAAGCCCCAACTCCTCGAGCAAAGCTCTCAACCACACAACCTCGCATGTAATATGAGCCATGTCACGATACTCTGCTTCAGCACTGGATCGAGCAACCACAGTTTGTTTCTTGCTCTTCCAGGTAAATTTCCACCAACAAAAGTACAGTACCCAGTTGTGGACCGTCTATCAGATGATGATCCTGCCCAATCAGCGTCGGTAAAGGCTTCAACACGCAAATGACCATTTGAACAATAAAACAAGCCACGTCCAGGATGAGCCTTGAGATACTTCACAATACGAAGACAAGCTTCCCAATGTGGAAAACGAGGGGTTGACATGAACTGACTTACCATACTGACAGCAAATGAGATATTAGGCCATGCATTGGTGAGATAATTCAGCTTGCCTACCAAGCGACGATAACGGTCTGGATGAGGAAATATCTCCCCCTGATCAACACACAATTTGACGTTTGGATCCATAGGAATCTCCGCAGGCTTTGCTCCCAATAAACCAGTCTCCTCTAGAATATCTAGCGTATACTTTCTTTGAGATAGACTGATCCCTTCCTTGGATCTTGCTACCTCAATACCCAAGAAATATCGTAACTTACCCAAATCTTTGGTGTGAAACTGACGCTGTAAGAACTGTTTCAGCTCATCAATACCTTTCAGATCATCCCCAGTAATAATGATATCATCCACATACACAATCAACACTACTCTTCCCCGATCTGACTGAATAGAGAAGACAGAATGATCAGAATGAGAGCGACGCATACCAAACTGCAATACAGCCTCACTAAACCTGCCAAACCAAGCTCGAGGGGACTGTTTAAGACCATAAAGGGCTTTGCGAAAGCGACACACCTGAGAACGCTCCCCCTGAGCAACAAACCCAGGAGGTTGCTCCATATACACCTCCTCGAGCAGGTCACCATGTAGAAATGCATTCTTGACATCCAACTGAAATAAGGGCCAACCAAGATTGGCAGCCATAGAACAGAGTTAATCTTGGCCACAGGAGAGAAAGTCTCGGCATAATCAACGCCATACGTCTGGGTATAGCGTTTGGCCACAAGACGGGTCTTGTACCGTTCTACTGTGCCTTCCAGATTATACTTGACGGTAAATACCCACCGACATCCAACGGTAGACTTTCCTGGTGGAAGAGAAACCAGCTTCCAAGTGCCATTGTCATGAAGGGCAGATATCTCAGCCTCCATAGCTGTCCGCCACTCAGAAACAGAAAAGGCCTCCTGAACAGTGTTAGGAACAAAAATGGACGAAACAGTAGTAAAAGCACGAAGGGACGGAGACAGGTGATCATAGGAAACAAACCGAGCAATAGGATGAGATGTGCAAGACCGAATACCTTTACGAAGAGCTATAGGAAGACCAGGTGATGGCGGAGGCGGAGGCGGAGGCGGAGGCGGGGGTGGGGGTGGAAGTGAAGGTGCAACCGGATCTTGGGACGGAGGAAGCGTGGTGGCTGGTACTTGTGGAGCTGTTAATACTTGTTGCCGACGAACATACACCTGCAAGGGAGGACCAGATGGTACACAAATAGGAAACACAAACTCAGACTCAGGAAGGTCAACTGGAGTACTGTTACCCGAGTAAAAGGGCAATGACTCATTAAATGTGACATCAGCACAAACAAAGTAACGACGAAGAGATGGTGAGTAACACTTATACCCTTTCTGAGTGCGCAAGTACCACAGAAAAATACACCGAATTGACCGTGGATCAAGTTTGTCCCGGTCAGGATCCAGAGCATGACATAACAAGTACACCCAAACACTCGCAAGGGTAATGAGTGGAGAGGGCGACCAGGAAATAAAACTGTATGAGGTATCTGACCACCTAGAACGCTAGATGGCATACGATTGATCAAGTAACATGCTGTAAGAACAGCATAACTCCAGTAAGACTTAGGAACTTGCATTTGAAATAATAGAGTACGCATAACCTCTGATAAATGCCTAATCTTGCGTTCAGCAACTCCATTTTGTTGTGGAGTTCGAGCACAAGAAGATTGGCGAATTATACCATGGTCATCAAAAAACTTAGAAAGAGAATTATGAAAATATTCACCTGCATTGTCAGAACGAAACATACGAATGCAAGTATCAAACTGAGTTTTGATTTCCATATAAAATGACTTAAAGATGGAAGACAACTCTGACCGCTCTTTCATGAGATAAAGATACGTAACACGAGAATAATCATCGACAAAAATAACATATACTGAAAGCCAAAAATTATTAGAAACATGCATTGGACCCCAAATATCAGAATGAACTAAGTGAAAAGGACGGGATACGCGACTCTCAACCCTAGGATAAAAAGACACTCTATGATGTTTACTAAACTCACAGACTTCACAGGGCAAAGCATCAACACGGCTACATGAAGGTACCGGCCGTTTAAGATTCTGAAGGGATGGATGACCAAGTCGACAATGATGTTGATAGGGTGACACAGAAGACTGAAGGGCAATAGAGTTAGGGTGAACATTGTCGGTAAAGTAATACAAACCACCACCAATTTTTTGCCCCATCTTGAGATCCTGAAACACACAACCATCAGGAAGAAATATGACAGAGCAATTTAAAGATTTAGTAATTTTACTGACAGACATAAGATTTAATGGAAAACGAGGAACGTGCAATACAGAATTCAAAGTCAAAGAAGAAGAAACAGAAACCAAACCCAAACCAGTAATATCAGTGGTAGAACCATCGGCTAAGGTAACACGAGAGGGTTTATCAGTAGACTGATGACCAGAAAGAATAGTAGAATTACCAGTCATATGATCAGATGCACCAGAATCAATAACCCAAGGAACAGAAAAACGAGAAGTTGCAATACAAGCACTAGAACCTGTCTGAGATAGCGTAGCAATAGAGGAACTTGTCTGAAGTGACACAAGGCGTTGGTACTCCACCATAGAAATAGTCACCATAGCAGTGGAGCGTGCAACCTGCCTAATATCCTTGGAAGAAGTAAAAGAAGTAACTCGATGAGCATGAGGAAAACCATGTAGGTCATAGCAATGCTCCACCGTATGATTAGTTTCCCCACAATAAGTACAAAGTCTAGAACCATGGCCTCGACTATGGCCACCTCCCCTTAACATGCGACCTGTACGACTAAATCCACAACGACCAGAATTATGACCACCAAAAACACGACCAAAACGACCACTGTACTCATAATCACGGCCGCAACCAAGGCCACAGCTAAATGAAGAACCAAAATCACCAGAATCAGCGGAAGTAGAATCAAAATCAGATTTCATTGCAAACATATCACCGTACAATGAGAGGCAACTAATCAACTACCGATAGATTAACCAACCAAATACTCCACCAACAAACGGCCAATAAACAAGAAATAAGGAATTGATTGACCGGCTAATGACCAAGGGCACGACAACGCATGCATCCAACGACTTCAATAAAAACAAAGTAGCCACTGAACAACATAATCCCAATATCGAGCAACAACCAAGAGCTCATATGCCAACATAGACCAAATAACTCAACACAATCCAACAACCGGAATCGGACTTCAACATACCCAAACTACCATTTATTGGAGAGGATAAACTATAAATTGACCAAAAAATCCAAAATTACCAGAACAATCAATGCATAAGAATAACAGAACGGTAGCAAACAGCGATGAACAGTAACAGCGATGAATAGTGCGCGATGAACAATAACGGCGATGAACAAGAACGACGGTGAACAGTGCGCGATGAACAGTAACGACAGTGAACAGTGCCAACGATGAACAATATCTGTGAACTAGGATTAGGGTTGAGGCAAAGGCTAGGATTAGGATTGTGATTTTAGGGATTTTGTACAGAGGCTAGGGTTTAGGCTAGGATTGTAGGAATTATGTATAGAGGCTAGGGTTTAGGCTAGGATTGTAGGGATTATGTATAGAGGCTAGGGTTTAGGTGGTTTAGGATTAAGGTTAAGATCCCGCTCTGCGGCTCTGATACCATGTTGTGAGAGAAAGAAGGAAAAGTGTATAAGGTGTTAACTAACCCTAACACAAGTGAGCTTTATTTATATTATGTGGCTACTAGTTACATAACATAAGCAACCAATGTGGGACTAAGTCTAACTATATTCCATAGTTGTCGATATCGTACGATTCGCGATTCGAATCGTACGATTCGGTTCGATATAGGGTAAAATCGATTCGAACCGATAATGAGAATCGCAAATGGGGTAGAATCGTGAACTGAATCGATCGAATCGATTCAAGAATCGCTGAATCGTACGATACATACGATTCATGTACGATTCGTGTCTGTCGGACCCAAAAGGCAAAATATATATTTTTGGGGGGGTTTTCTGTGATTTCAGCCCTCAAAGTGGGTTGAAACCCACTTAAAAACACTCGACGAAGATTAAATCGAACTGGGTCCTACCTCATCCATCAACGAGGGTTTCAACAGATGCTAACCTGCAATTTTCATGGTTGATCTACTCTCCAATCTTCATTTCAACCTTGATCTGCTCTTCAATCTTCACCGTGGATCTTGCTTGAACTGCTATTTGCTCTTGTTCTTGAAAGATTTTGATTCGATCGAAGCTTTTCATCGCCGTAGTGATTGTAGTCGAAGTGTCGAACAGGTCTCTCTCTCTCTCTCTCTCTCTCTCTCTATTTTTTATGGGTAAATAGAGTATATAAGGCGTGGGTTTTGTAGTGGAAAGTAGCAGGTCCACTTGGACCACTGCTTTTTGATTTTTGTCCACTGCCAAGACTTGTTTTTTCCTTTCTTTTGACTGATTCCACCCTTATACAGTGAGTATTCTGTACACTTTATAGAATAAAGTATTATATGTGCTCCACTTGGACCACCAAATTTAATATGCTTTTGTCCACTTTCAAGAATCAAGACACGTTTTTTTTTTTTTAAACTTTCTTGTGACTGATTCCAGACTTCCAATATACAATTTATAGAGTATTTTACACTCATAAAGATATGCCACTTGTAAACCAGTCGCCATTAATGCTTTGACAAAGTATTTTATTGTTTTTGTATTATTAAATTTGAGTTTTACTTTGTGACTTAGGGAATATGGGGAAAAAGAAAGGGAGCAAACCTCGTAATGTTGTAGACCCTACATGGGAACATTGAACTCGGGTCAATGAGAACAATCGAATGCATTTAATGTGCAATTATTGTGGTCAAACTTTTTGGGGTGGGGTCATTTGCATGAAAAATCATTTGGCGGGAACTCACAACGAGGCATGCGAATGTCCTCAAGTTTCTGAGGAAGTTAAAAATTATTTCCTTGAGTATCTAAAAGAGAAGAACAAAAAAAAAGCCACGAATTTGGAATGTTTTGAATCTTTTGATGAGGAGAAAGATGTGGGAGTTAATTCCAAAAGTAAGGGGATGATGGATGCTCATGTTACCAAAGGCAAGAAGAAAGATAAACAACTTACTTTGAATGAAATGGTAAAGAAGAGGGAACCCGTAATTAGAGATATTTGTCGGTTTTTCTACAAGAACGCCATAGCTTTCAATTGTGTTAAATGCCTTACATTTAAGAGATTGGTAGCTTCAATTGGTGAATATGGGAAAGGGTTAAAACCCCCTACTTATCATGAGGCTAGGGTGTCATACTTGAAAAAGGAGGTGGATCTTGTGCGAGAGGGATTAGAGGTGTATAAAAAAGAATGGAAGAAAACGGGTTGTCCCCTAATGTCCGATGCGTAGAGCGATGGAAAGTATAGAAGCATTACAAATTTTCTTGTCAATAGTCCACGGGGTATCGTTTTCCTCAAATCTATTGACACATCCGGCATTATCAAGAATGCGGATAATTTGTGTGACTTGCTTGATGACTTGGTGAAAGAAATTAGGGAAGAGCATGTAGTCCAAGTGGTGACCGATAGTGCATCGGCTTATGTAAGTGCCGGGCAATTGCTAATGGAGAAAAGGCCTAATTTGTTTTGGAACCCTTGTGCCGCTCATTGTCTTGATTTGATGCTTAGTGACATCGGTGAGTTTACAATCTTCAAGGATACCTTAGCAAAAGCAAAGGAAGTCACTGTGTTCATCTATAGGCATCAATGGGTACTTGACATGTTTAGAAAATACACAAAAAAGAAGGAATTGGCACGGCCGGCAATTACTAGATTTGCTACCTCTTATCTCACCTTGAAAAGATTTGAGGAATTAAAGATTCAAATTAGGGCTATGTTTGCATCGGTGGAGTGGGCTACAAGCTCTTATGGTAAAAGTGCGGTGGGGAAAAAAGTGGAAAGCATAATATTATATGATCGTAACTTTTGGAAAGCAATCAAATTTTGCATGAAGTGTGTTTTGCCTTTGGTTAAAGTATTGAGGCTTGTGGACGGTGATTCCAAGCCGGCCATGGGGTACATTTATGAGGCTATGGATAGGGCGAAAGAACAAATAGCCAAAAACTTGGGGGAACAAGTGAGAAGGTATGAGAAAATATGGAATGTCATTGATACGAGATGGAATTATCAACTCCATAGACCCCTTCATGCGGCGGCTTATTACCTCAATCCCAAGTAAGTTATTCATTTTTACTATTGTTTCATGTATATTTGCTTTTTTATTGAAGGGTTCTTGCTTGTTGGTTTGGTCGTTATTGTAGGTTTCAATATAGTGAAACATTTAAAGCCGATAGAGAGGTTAGGAAGGGCTTATACACCACTATTGAGAGGATGTATCCGGATATGGACACAAGGATTATCATTAAGTTCAAAAATGCCGAGGGTATGTTTGGTATGGACATGGCCAAGTTGACAAGGGATAAGAAGCAACCCGGTAAATTTTAAAGTTTTAATACTTATTGAGTTACTTACAAGTTACACCTATATTTTCATTTCGAATGATTATGAATTGTACTCTAATAAGTTATTTTTAATGAAAATATATCATAGCATTATGGTGGGAGAGTTTTGGAGAAGAGTGCAAGGAGCTCCAAAGGCTAGCAATAAGAGTGCTAAGCGGCACTTGTAGTGCAACTGGATGTGAAAGAAATTGGAGCATATGTGATATTGTACACTCAAAAAGGAGGAACCGTTTGGAAACTCAAAGGATGAATGCATTAGTGTTTGTAAAATACAACATTCAACTTGAGTTGAGGCAAGAGAAGAGGCAAGAGAGGGGTGATACATATGATCCAATTTGTTTATCTGATATGGAGTCCGACGATGAATGGATCACTGAAAAAGAAGGTCCAGTACTACCCATAGATCATTCATGGATGGACATTGAAGAGTGCTTTAAAGATGATGGAATGGTTGGGAAAAAGAGAAAGAGAGGTATAATTAAGATCTCTATTATATTATTATGAACTTCTAGTTCATATGAGTACAATTTTACTTAAAGAACTACTTTGAATGTAGGGCCGCGGAACTTGAATGCTTATGGCCGAAAAAGAGGAAAAAAGAAAGCAAGTGAGTTGGATGATGAAGATGGAATTGAAGTGCTTGATGACAATGAAGTCATTGAACTCGAGGGAGAGGAAGAGGAAGAAGAGGACGAGGAGTTTGATGAAGCGACTATGGCAGATGATGATGATGATGATGATGATGATGTGGAGGAACTTGACCTTGAAGATGATTGAGGAATGATCAATCAAAACTATCTTAGAGCTTATTTACTAGTTTAATTGTGTTTGAAACTTTGAATGTTCTTTTTGATGCAACTTGCAAGTTGCAAGTACTATCGTAGTATCGTTATTTGCTAGGGCTTACATTATGCTATTAAGCATTTGAAATCTTGAAACTTGTTGATTATAATTGCATGTATGGCATAACTATATTGGTTTTTGAACTTTCTATTGCCATTTATGTAGAAATATAGACCACGGAGGGATTCGGACCCACATGTCTTGCGATAAAAGCAAGTGTCTTGCCTATTTAGACCACGTGATCATCTATTTATCTTTTGAAACACTATCTTTATTGATTCAAACATGAAATATACATTTTGTATGCATTTTAAAAATCATGACCGAATCGAAACGATTCACGATTCGCTACTGAGCCTTTTCAATTCTCGATTCGATTCACGATTTGACAACTATGCTATATTCTAACAGTATCCACTCCCTCCCAATGTACCTATGCAAAGCTTGCCAGCAAAACCACAGGCAACTCCTAGCATGAGGATGAATGTGACTGGCATTGTTTGACTTGAAACAGACGACCGTAGGAGAAGTAAATAAGTGACTGCCAAGATCATGAACAAGCCGAATATTACACGGCTCAAAACTTGAAGATAACATGATATGAACCGTAGTCCTGAATTGAATGATGACACGTGCTTTGGGACACACCATGAATTGGATTCCTGAAACGGAACAATAACAAGAAGGACTAATCTAAGCACCTAAATGCATAAAAGAGGAAAAGGAAATAGCCAGACTTAGACTATCAATTAGGCACCCATCTTTGGCAACTACCTGAGACCCTCCTCCAACCTATTCCAAAAGTATTACTTTTCTCTTAAAAACCTTTTGATTACAAAGAACTTGAATTAGAAAAGTAAAGAGCTGTTATCTTATGTATTTGATTCATTTTATTTTTCCTAGATTGGCAATATCGCCAACATTTTGGATATTGGAAAGCAAGTGAATCATTAAATCAAAAAATATGGTATTTTGCCACAATTTCCAAAAAAACATATCTCCATTTTTCCTATCCAGGCAATATTGGGATCCAGGATTTCTGAAACAAAGAAATTCTAACGCCCCCTTTAGAATCAACGGTGTGTTTACTGTTCCTTCCCTTCCACACATCCCTTTGCAAATCCCCAGGACTTTCATAGAATAAGCATTTTTTATTCTGGTTGTGTTCAAAACTTGGTAGCACAAAGCGGAGGAGGCTGCGTAAGAACATATGGACCATCCCAAGTTTAAGAGCGTCTATCAGAGGGCATGTGTATTTCAGAAGTAAAGACAAGTTAACTAATAGTAGGATATTTTGATATCTTAACAAGAATAAATATCAAAGATTATCAGATTGTGTTTAGTAAATGCATATATCCAATAGGAGGATCCTGCAACTAAGGTTCAAAAGCAGCAGGTAGTTTATGATCCACAGGTTTACCACAGACACAACTCCACTTTAATAGTTATTACTTATTATTGGGATTTGCTGATGGTAATGTCCAAATAACTAATTGAGAACAATATGGTGCCGTAACTTCACTAAGAAAATGGAGATGCCATAATATATCGTAGATAGTAAAGTTAATAGTGTTAGGTATATAATGAGCCATTCAATCAATTGAAAGCCAGAACAAGGATAATAGTACTTAGTACTTACCTCGGAAGGCATACAGGATGCAGTAGCTTCAGTTATCCTGCTGTGTGAATAAACATACGTTCCGTATCCAATTGATGGCAACATGATGAGCAAGCCAGCAACAAGACAGTCTGTGCACTTTTTAAGCAGCTCAGCATGTCTTGTTTCTTCTAATTCAGTTTTGAATTTCTTGGCTTTAAAGGACGCCCTTTTTGTACCCATAGATAATTTACACCTCTCCAAGAAATTTAAATCAGAGTGGAGAGAGAGCTGTTTCTCTTTCATCTGCAATTTTTTCATGGTGAGACCAATCTCAAACGTCTTGAGGTCATTAGATCGAGTTTGCTCAATCACAGATCTCTCAAAAGTACCAAACATAGACTGGTTTATTGAAGAACTTGAAACACAAGCCAACTGTTGGTTAACTTCACCACCATTCAAAGCCAGCTCCCGGTTTAGTAAACCTGATCTTTTATTTTGCTCTGTCTCTCCTAGAATGCCAAAATGCTTCTCGGAACTGATAGTGGGCCCAACAGCTTCTGGCTGACAAGATCTTACACCAGAAGTGCATGTAAGACAATGTTCGTCGTTGCGAGACACTTGAGCAGTCATATCTGAAAAATAATTGCTTTCTCTGTTTAAATGTCTTCGGTGTTCTCTGTCGCTTTGAGAAGACTCATTAATTAATCTAAGAGTCATCAAGGTGCTCCGGAAGGACTTCTCAAAGTTCTTCACAAACGAATCAAACTTGTGACCAAAGACCTGTTCACTCATTACAAAAGGAAGCAAACAATAATTACACAAAATGTGAGTTTAGCATATTTGACTTGTTGTTTGGTAAGGTTAACTGTAAAATGAACCTTAACTTGACAACCAGTCAACAGACGAGTCAGCATTTAAGGTCTGGCTTACATTGGCTAAAGATTCTCTAACAGCCAAAGTGCAGATCTGCAAGAGAGAGATTAAATTTCAACACTCAACACACATTTTTCTAAAGCTGACAAAAATGTGCAACGTATATAAAAGGAAATTTGTGACCCCACCCCACCATCATTGGTGGGTTTTGCCTTGCAATGCACGAAGGCTCGGTTTTGATGAAAGATATCAAGGAATGGAAATGTAATACCATATCCACAAGATTGCCGCGTTTGGAACAGACTGGATTAGGAATGTGATTCTTAATGACATACTGTACCATGTATCACAAACTTCATGGGAATCTCATCCCTCCCCTGCCGCATGGTAATCCTAGATTCCTGGCATAATACTTTAAAAAAGAAAATATTCAATCTATTAACTTTCCAAGAGCAATGTATCCTAGATAAGACCACTAAATAAATTCAACAATCATAATAGAATTACTTCAGGTATTGATTTGCTAGGAATATGAGTCTTGGCAACCAATTCCCGTTCCTACCCAGGATTTTGAGCATCCAAACATAGCCCAAGTGTTTCAAGAACCCAAGTGAGAAACTCCAGGATGATCCGCAAAACAATACGTATACAACGTAATTTCAACACGCGCTGCAATTTGGGAAAATTGGTGTGCCATGCCAAGATATAACACATTTGAAGGGAGAACCTTTGTCCATCCTTGCACGGAACCATTTGTGTGAGGATAAAGACTCCACAACAGAGTAGGTGTAGCAAAGAGAAGTAGAGAAGTACCTCAGAAAGATGATCAACTGCAATTGCTCCCCCCATAACATTCTTCCTTTCCAAAACCTGTGATCAACATTCGCCACAGCCATGTTAGTAAGGAAGCAAATGTAATATTAAACATCAACTGAACAGGAACAAGATCCTAGACAACAAGGTCTGCATTACCAACAATACTTCTTTCTGGTTGATAAGTAGGGCAGAATACAAACAACAAACATATTGTGTAGCCAAAATCTAATTATAAAAGTGAAGAACTGATTTCGAAATAAACATACATCATGGGCCAGTGCCGCCACTCCAATAGGAGTAGAAGTTAGAACACAAGACTAAGTAACCAAAGGTTGGGTAGACACTGCATGGAATGTTTTTCTTCCTTGGGAACTTTAAGGTTAAGCGTGTGAAGAGTTAGGTTGGCATGTTCCGAGTGTATATCCTTGAGTCTATAATCATTACCATCGTTGGCTAATTCTTTCTAATATGACGATTGAGGTGTGGTGGTGCAAGTATTGCTTCCATCACGTAGAGGTCTAAATCCCTTTGAGCTCTTGTACTAACCCTGAGCAGGCTTGTAGGAACTGAACCTTTTTTCCCCTGTTGCGTCCATCTTGACCTAGTTAAAATTTACATGAGCTAGAGTTACTCATGTAAATAGGAAAGCTAGAGCACATTCAAGCCCATTACAAGGTTTTCACTTTAATCCCACATTCTTGTTCAATCTACTTTGGCTTTGTTACAAGTGTTTCGAATCTACTGCTATGTGAGAATAGGGTGTTGAATTACATCTTTCTTCGCCTCTAATCAAGGATACACCTTTCGACTTTATCATGCTGATTCAAACTTTGTTTAGAAAAGAAAGAGATTATTCCCTATGTGCTTGCTTGTCAGTGCTTGCCCCCTCTTTAGGGCCCTAGACTGAGACATAAAACACTCAATTTCACTTCTCCTATTTATTGCTTCTCCTACATGGTTCATTGGTTCTAGACAATTTCCTTCCAAAACATGAGATCTGAAAAGACAGTAGTAATCCTCTCTTAATCTATATTGTATAACCTCAACTATTTGTACTACCATGGCGGAAATACCTCAAAATTACAAACTTGATTCCTATATACTAGATATGAATCGCAAAGCATTGCCTTAGCTTTTTTTTTGTTTTTCTTTTTTGTCACTGGAAGCTTTTTAAAATCAAGTACAAATTACAGGTAAACAAAGTCGTCAACTACTATTATACAATTTGACTGTAATTCCAAAGACCTTGAATCTCCACGGTCCATAGCATACATCAATAGATTAGTTCTCCAATCAACACATCATCCATTGCACAGATTCATGTTATCAAGACAAATACATACTATTCTTAATATAAAAGCATACCCTCAGTAACGCATAGATGGAAACCAACGATCAAAAGGTGCTCAGTGAAGTAAATTAATTAAATTAATTTCCATTCCATTATATAAGCAGAGAAATCACAGTTAAGAAATGGGAATTCACAAGTGAAAGGCAATCCAAAATCTCTACTTCTGCTGTTCTGCATCAAATAAAAGCCAGAGTACCCACCCGGCTATATGGGGTAAATCTCAAATGTAGATGTTAGCCTTGGAAGGTGGTCATAGGAATGTAGTTATATGGTTTCCAAAATCCAATTTTTTCTCCATTAAGCTCATTACCATCATATGCCACAGGAACTGCTTTTATCTTTCTCTTATTCAAACTTCATAGACAATGGTACGAATTGATGTTGAAATTTGCCAAGGACAAATGGTCAAATGCAATATTCCCAAAGTTCTACCATAAACTGGAATATGGAGGGAGTCATGAAAGTAACATAGCCTTATTTCTTCAAATTTATTCTTCGTTCTAATCATTCTTTCTATTTGCACAACGACTATAATACCATACCCTCTTCAGAACTTCCCGAAAATCCAACTGCTCACCAACTTAATAGACTTACTTTTATACTCGAAGACCTCATTTGGAAGCCACAAAAACATTTAAAAAACAGCTGTACAATAAAGACTACTACAACCTAACCCTCTTACGGACTCAGGTTCAAAACCTCTTATTGGACCTCCGCAAGTGGGTGGTGGGATTGGTCACCTAGGATTAGTCGAGATGCCCGTAAGCTGGTCCCGGACACGTGAGTTATCCAAAAAACTTTGCAGAACACTTTCAGAAACTATTTTGGACACGGAAAAAAAACCCACTATTGCTCATATCTTACTATTATTTGTTTCAGCAGGAACCCTTTTCCTGAATATGAAGAACATCATCCAAGTATCTTTTTTTTTTTTTATAAAAAAAAACAGAATCTTTTCCAATAGAATATTACAGAAAACAAAATTTGGGAAAATAAACGTCAATCAAACAAGTTTGGGATGTCTACTTAGGAATCTTCCATGAAACAGAATATTAAGGGGGCATGTCTAATAAACTAAATAGACACCTTACTTTACACAACAAAAGCTAATTTTTATCTTTTTATCGGGAAAAGTGCGAACTTTACGATTGAAAACAAACAAAGGGCAAAGAAATCCCGATCAGTTACACATAAACGTGCATACATAAATTCATACAACACCAATAGTTATAATGACAAAAACAAAAGCAGCAAAATAGATCTTGCCTGAGCGACAACTGCAGCAATGGACATTCCCAGAAGAAGAGCCAACGCCTTGACATCGCCCTCCTTCTGCCAAGCCGATGAAGACTCTAGGGTTTCATAACCGAACCCCTCCCTGCACCGGGTGCGAGGTGGAGGAGGAACAATACGACGATGTTGAGGACGACGGCGCCTCGGATCCAGAGAGCTTTTTCTTGTTTTTGAGTTTTTTGGTTGTGGTTTTGGAGGTGGGTTTTCAGGTGGGTTTTGAGGGTGGCGGGATGCAGGTGGTTTGGGTGGAATCGGCGGCGGCGGGTGGGAGAGATTTGTGGGTGGGGGAGTGGAGGGGGTCTAGGGAATGTGAAGCGGCATCCATGGGTGGGAGTGGTTTGTGGGTGGGGGAGTGGAGGGGGTCGAGGGGGGGTGGAGCGGCGTCCATGGGAGGATTGGAGAGAGAGAGAATCATATCTAAGACAGCACTTGTAGTCCCACATCGGTAAGTTCGAGAAGTTAGCTCACCGAATGGACTATAAAACAGTCAAAGGCTCGAGGCAGTATGGAAAAGTAAAGAGCTTTATTTTGAGGCTTGGGGAACATACGCTAGAGTAGCGAGTTTAAATCTCCATTGAAAGGCTTTAAGCCTTTGCTAGAGTAACGAGTTTAAATCCCCATTGAACGGCCTTCGCTATAAGCCTTTGCACTTCAGGCTCTTGCTTGAACGGCCGAGAATTATACACGGCGCTACAGTACCTCGACAACACAGACAAGGCACTATTTCCCTCTTGACAGGGTACGGTTTCGAGGCACGGTTTCCTTTCCCGCACTCACGGAGAATATCTGGCACAAAATCTGAACTCTCTCCTTAGCTCTCTAAACTCTCTCCTCAGCTCTCAGTGCTATTTCAAGGCACGGTTTCCTCTCCCGCACTCACGGAGAATATCTGGCACAAAATCTGAACTCTCTCCTCAGCTCTCAGTGCTACTTCTCCCTCGCTCAAGTAGAATATCTAGCGCAAAATCCGAACTCTCAGAGCAAGTTTACCAATCATTAGGTAAAAAAAATGGTGAATAGTACATATTTTTTATTTTACCTACTCATATTTTTTTCAACACTACATCAATACTCTCTATTTTATCTATCCCTAAATATAATATTATTAGTTCATTATGTGGTGAAGCACAAGAAGAAAAAAGTGACCAATTAGAGAAGGGAGAGAAAGTGCAAAAGGAGCACAAAAGAATAAAATAATCAATACCTAGTGAATAGTTCTAAGGTATTTATGCCTAAGAACTGTAGTTGCATTCATTTTACCTGTGCATATAACTTAACTTTTACCACCTTTGCTTTGGTGATCTTTCAACGAGATATCAAGAACAAGTAGTGGGTTAGAAATTGCACAGCTATGATGATAGGTTTTTGACGGTTTTCACTGGTTGAGCCTTATTGTTTTGTCCGACACTAGACTAATTTTCTGAGCCATTTGAGCTGTGTAAGGCCCATGACGAGCTTGAACATCTGGACGTTCCACTAATTCTCGGAAACATTCGAGCCAAGCTCACATATGGACGTTCAACTAATTCTCGGAATTCACATTTGGACGTTCAACTAATTCGCGGAACCAGGATTTTGACTAAACCATTTGAGCCAGGATTTTGACTAAACCATTCGAGCCGAGCTCACATTTGGACGTTCAACTAATTCTCGAAACTCACATTTGGACGTTTGACTAATTCGCGGAACCAGAATTTTGACTAATTCTCGGAAGCCGAGCTCAAGTCGTAAGGGCATTTTCTCACATTAAGGGATTTTCAGTTCTACTACATTTCAGGTATGTATGTGTGTGTGTGTGTGTATATATATATATATATATATATATATATATATATATATATATATAGATTTATGTGTCTCTCATGCTGGCAAGCAACATCTGCCTCTTCTTCTATATGTGCAGCAGTACATATGTAGAGTAGATGTCTATTGCCAAGTTTTTAGCTATTTCCTTTTTCCTATGATTTTTCGGGAAGCATACAAGGATTCAATGCTGTAGGTGCTTTGTAACTTAAAAGGTTTTTCTTCCTGAAGATTGGGACCATTTCCTTCAATATTGTATTTTGCCCTTCTTGCTAATTCTCGAATTAAGCATGACCGATAGGCTTGAAATATGGTTTAAGGTGCTCGAATTTCTGGCTCGTTTTTGCTTTTTTATTGAAATTCGTATCATAATTTTGATTGGGAGGGTGGGTTTTAATTTGCTTTAGGAGTTGTCTGAATTTTAGCAAGATCACAAGGAGGGAGGTATCGGGTGAAATATTTCTCTTGGGTGGGTCTTCATGAGTTATGTTTTCTTTTAGATTGGTCGAATTTTCTTGGAGTGGATAGAAAGAATGTTGGCTGGAAAACTAGTAACAAGGTGATTGTTCTTATTTTTTCGTGATATCGTTTGGATTTCGTTGATAATGCTTCATTACCATCTAGCATCTGCCCTTTTTACTTGTTTGATATTATCTTTTGGAGTGAAGGATACTAATTTTAGGGTGCTTTTTCTTGTTGTCATGGGGTTGTCCCTTTGCACTTCGCGTAGATGGTTCCTTCTGTCAACTGATGGCATCATGATGGCGACTATTTCATGTAATGAGCTTGTAATGGCATCATGATGGTTCCAGATGTTCAAGCTCGTCCTGGCCCTCACACAGCTCAAATGGCTCAGAAAATTAGCTTAGAATCGGACAGAACAATAAGGCTCAACCAATGAAAACAGTGAAAACCGTCAAAAACCTGTCATCATAGCTGTGCAATTTCTAACCCACTACGTGCTTGATATCTCGTTGAAAGATCACCAAAGCAAACGCGTGGTAAAAGTTAAGTCATATGCACAGGTAAAATGAATGCAGTTATAGTTCTTAGGCATAAATACCTTAGAACTATTCACTAGGTATTGATTATTTTATTCTTTTGTGCTCCTTTTGCACTCTCTCCCTCCTCTAATTGGTTACTTCTTTTTTTTCGTGTTCTTCACCACATAAATATTATATTCAGGGATAGATAAAATAGAGTATTGATGTAGTGTTGAAAAAAATATGAGTAGGTAAAATAAAAAATATGTACTTTTCACCATTTTTTTACCTAATGACTAGTAAACTTGCTTTGAGAGTTCAGATTTTGCGCCAGATATTCTCCTTGAGTAAGGGAGAAGTAGCACTGAGAGCTGAGGAGAGAGTTCAGAGAGCTAAGGAGAGAGTTCAGATTTTGTGCCAGATGTTCTCCGTGAGTGCGGGAGAGGAAACCGTGCCTCGAAATAGTACTGAGGGCTAAGGGGAGAGTTCAGAGAGCTGAGGAGAGAGTTTGATTTTGTGCCAAATGTTCTTCATGAGTGCGGAAGAGGAAGCCGTGCCTCGAAACCGTGCCTCGTCAAGAGGGAAATAGTGCCTCGTCTGTGTTGTCGAGGTACTATAGCGCCGTGTATAATACTTGGCCATTCAAGCAAGAGCCTGAAGTGGAAAGCCTTTCAATGGAGATTTAAACTCGCTACTCTAGCGAAGGCTTAGAGCCTTTCAATTGAGATTTAAACTCGCTACTCTAGTGTATGTTCCTCGAGCCTCAAAATAAAGCTCTTTTACTTTTCCATACTGCCCCAAGCCTTTGACTGTTTTATAGTCCATTCGGGGGGCTAACTTCTCGAACTTACCGATGTGGGACTACAAGTGCTTTCTTAGATATCATACTCTCTCTCCCTCCAATCCTCCCATGGACGCCACCCCACCTTCCCTCGACCCCCTCCACTCCCCCATCCACAAAACACTCCCACCCATGGACGCCGCTCCACCTTCCCTGGACCCCCTCCACTCCCCCAACCACAAACCACTCCCACCCAGGACGCCGCCGATTCCACCCAAACCACCTCCATCCCTCCACCCTCAAAACCCACCGAAAATAAGACTACTTTTTCAAAAAACAAGGTCACACGTAGGAGAATAACGCAAATCATGATGCATATGATTTCCCCAAAGTCACTTGAATTCAAAATTGAGAGGTCATTTCATGAAACACCTTACCTGGGTAGCATTTTTTTCCTTTGTAGAAATCCTTGATACCTTCGCACCTTTGAAGCCTCAACTGCCTTTGGCCTCTGCAACACTAAACATTCAAAAATCAACCATTGATGCCCTATGGATAGAATTGTTGTATATAACTTTTCAAGAGATAATACCGTAGGGACTGATTTTATAACAAAGCAAAAGCCACAAGGATATGACAGCAAAGCTATTTTTTGTTTTCTCATACAAATGTTACATGAGCTAAGATACTATGGGTGCGTTTGGTTGGATGGAATGGAATGTGAATAGGAATAGAATTAAGAATGGAATAGAATTGGAGGAATTGAGAATGGAATAATCATTCCCATTCTCATGTTTGGTTGTGCTTAGGAATAGTCATTCCCATCTCCATTGGAATAGTGTGGCAATAGTAATTATTGGTGTGGCAATAGTGAATGTTGGAGTGGCACTAGTAATGTTTGGTGTGACAAAGAAATGGAATAACAATTCCTTAGTTTTTTGGATGAAATGACAATTCCTTACTAAGTTGAATAGTGATTCCATTTGGAATCATCATTCCATTATTTAATGGTGAACCAAACATTGGAATAAGTAAGTCATTGGAACAACTATTCCATTCCAACCTTGATTCCATCCAACCAAACATACCCTATATGTTAGGAGATAGAAAAACTAAGGGGGAATATAGGGAACACATTTCTGGCTCTTAGCATTTTGTAACGGTAAATCTAGGGAACCCAAATTTAATGCGTTCTAGTTAATGATGTCCTAAAACAATTTGAGCAAACATTCCTACAGGGGAAAAGTTGCATCATATGCGATGACATGGTAAAATCGGTAACGGTTGAAAATGTACTTTTAACATTGAGAATTTAGTCATTGAGTTTGTGGACATCACTACAGGTATGTTTTAGTTTTTTAAGTATTTTGTGTTTTTCTTCCCCAAAAAAAAAAAAATTGGCATTTTTATTGGGCGTTTTGTATTTTAATTATTGATGCTTTGTTTTCTTTCATTATTATTGTTATGGGTCCTGTGTATTTGTGAACTATAAGTGGCCGTTCGTCACAATGGATTTTGGAATTTGGCAATGACTCTTTTTTGCTATGTCGGTTTCCTTTTTTTCCAACTTGGATATCCACTCTGTGTGTTCCCAGTTTCAAGCATTCACTGTGTATGTTCCACGGACTTTTGTCACGACTATTGGTCGGTGGAATTAATGGGAATGACAACAGGAGCAATTCATCAAACACCGTATGTGCAACGAGAATGTTTCGTTCTTCTGAGAATGAAGCAACCCATCCTATACCGTGTGTGCAATGAGAATGATTTGTTCTTCTGAGAATGATAGTTATTACTCCCTCCGTCCCGATTTGTTTGTCCCTTTTCACTATTTGAGACCTCTTACAAAATTGTCTATATGTTTCGATTTATTATGTTTTTTATATGCAAGATAGATCTCAATTAGATCTAAAATGTGATGTTTTCGAAATTATGTAAAACATTATAGATTGTGAGATATAGACAATTTTTTAAACGGCACGTATGTCGAAATTGGACAAACAAACTGGGACGAAAGGAGTAACATATAAGCAAGGAAAGCATAAACGTAGATGCACCATGTGAGAGAGAGAGAGAGAGAGAGAGAGAGAGAATCTCTTTTTACCGTGGTGAATAGGCTGAATGACTTTGGCAATTTCATCCCTGGGATTCTGTTTTGGAATGAGAACGGAGGAGAATCGAGAGGCTAAAGGGCATTCGAGAGGCCCTGAGTTGGGAGTGTTGCAGCAGTTGTATGTTTGAGGAGAAGAAGTTATGTAGAGGGTTTTTTTTTTTTTTTTTTGCTTTTGTTAATGCATCTATCTGTTCTATTCTGTTCTGTTCTGTTCTTTTTTTTGGGTCAAGCGGAAAATCGTTCTGTTCTGTTCTATTCTAAGGTAACGTAGTGACCTTTCAAAAGCCTCCAAACCACCATTCTCTATTTTCTAGATTTTTCATTTTAGAAAAAAAAAAAAACCCACGTTCAAGACAGTTTGAAAGTTCGTTCAGCAGATTTTGAAAGCAATAGGCTATGTTCAAGAACTAAATTGAATTGGGAGATTGCTCAACCGATCAAAGGTTATTATTATTATTATTTTTGTATTCATGCACTTTTCTGGCCTTTTTCTTTAATATTCTCACATTTCTTTTCCTAATGGTGTTTTCACTTTTTGGTTTCTAGATTTTGATTAAGAGGTTGTGATCACACCAACGTTTGGTTTCAGTGCTCATCCACAGTTCAAATGTCACACTACTACAATAATAGATATGCGTCACACTAAGCAGATTCATAAAGATCACGGTTTTGAATGGAAGAGTGATAAAAAGTGGTGCTTAAAATTTTTTATCTCAGTTTAAGTCCAAAGCTGAGATAAAAAGTAGATTCTAGTGAGAAATAAAAGACCTCGCTGCAATGTGATAAAAGATTTTAGGGCGGAAAAAAATAAGATAAAATATCTCGCTCTTGTGGCAAGATAAAAAAGAAAAGACCTCACCCTTGTGACGTGATAAAAAAGAGAAAATACCTCACTCTCTTGTGGCGTGATAAAAGATTTTAGGGCGGAAATGAATGGGATAAAAGATCTCACTCTTGTGGGGAGATAAAAGAGAAAAGAACCTCACCCTTGTAGAGTGATAAAAACCTTTAGCGCGAAAAAAAGTGAGACCCTTGTAGAGTGATAAAAACCTTTAGCGCGAAAAAAAGTGAGATAAATGATCTCACCCTTGCGGCGAGATAATAAGCCTATCCATTTAGGCGAGCAGTCTGAATTTTCACATGGGCGGGCTGGTACTCATTTAGGCAAGCTTTGAAAAATTATGTGAGAAAAATGATGTCGTTTAAGAACTTTGAAAAGTTCTTTTTTTCTTTTTTTACAAAAGGTAAGAAGATAAGACCTAATTACACTTATCCCAAAAAAATCTTTACGTTTCATGTTCATCTTCACGCCCAAAAAGACGAGAGATCGAGAGAGAGAAGGCATATCCCACAACTGGGTTCCACCAGTGCGCGCCCAGTTGTTTCTTCAACGACGAGCGAACTGTTCCACTAGTGCCCGATTTTCGCGTAGACGAACTATGATCATTATGGTTATTGTAATAGTGAAATTTAGTTATTTCGGACGTCTTCCAAGTATATGTTTGACACATAGGTAAAAAAACAATTATATTATTATGGCTTAGCCTTGTCTGAAAAGGATTAAAATCCAATTGGGAAGCCACCATTGAAATTGAAATTCAATATAATCACAAAATTCATGTGAAATGGTTAGTTTATAAAAAAAAAAAATCTAAAATTTGTCTATAATGTTACAATCTGCAGGTTGTGATAATTTTCAAAAAAATACAAAGCGCACACTATAACAAAAACTATTGTCTACTAAATTTACTAGCTAAAACTAAATTTTTCACCCCAAGAAAATCCTTTGGTGACCAACAACTAATTTTGATTGGCAAAAGATCTGTTGTCATATTTTTAAATTTTTTTAAACAATATTTATATATATATTTAATATCATGTTAATTGTATTTCAAAAAATTCAGCAAATTTTAAAGAAAAAAAGTTCTTACTTTAGGAAGTAAATATAAATATTTTTGTTTTCCTAATGTAACAGAAGTTCTTAGCTAGCTTAGTGGTAAGGGCTTGGGAAATCAACTAAGAGTGCATGGGTTCGAACTTGGCAATGACAAGAAAAGATGGTCTAGTAGATACAAAAAAAAAAAAAAAAAAAATCACGCTCAATGGTACGATCACGCCTTTTGGCCGTGATTGTTTCTTTCTTTCAATCACGGTTTTATAACCGTGATAAAAGAGAGTGACTTAAAACCACACCCAGATCCATCATGGTAGCAGAATCACAGCAGAAGTGTGATGGAAAACTTACAATCACGTCAGTCTTGCGAATTCTCTTCCCTGCTTCTACCCAAAAATGAGAGTGAGCACAAGTTCGAAATTTTGAGGGCAAATACGGAAACTAAGTAAGCAAAGCAAAATTTATAACGCTGTTTTCTGTTTGCTTCAATCTTATTAGCTTTGCATGCACGTCTATGAAAATCATGAGGCTAAAAATGGTGGCTAAAGGCATATGAAAATAAGATGTTTTTTCCTCCTGCTTTTCTAATGTTCCAGTGCTTCCCAACTTAGGTGTGTTCATATCTGCCTGACATACATCCTAGGAAACACTTCATGAATCACAACATCATGCTATTCGAAGTGATGGACCAGTTTAGTCATCGCTAATCATTGGTGACAAGGGTCCAATTTTCTGTATTTTTCTACATTTTCTATTTCATCTATTTTTGTTTACCTTATATGCTTGATGGCAAACGTATTGGCACTCCATAGGCTTACTATTGATTTTGCTTCCCCTTTTGGCTTTGGTCTAGATTTGTTTTTGGGAACTTAGACAAAAAAAAGTGTGAAGGTTTAGGGTGTCCGGTTGTTTGTAATCTGAGTCTCTTCGTGCCAACGTTCCTTTGATTTAAGTCTTGGTGTTTGGTCCCACGTTCCCACACTTACCTGTTTTTTTTTTTTTTTTAGAACACCCTCCTACTACTCTCAAAATGTCAACTACTGGCCAACTATCTAAAAACTAGCGTTCATGCTCGTTCGATGCATGGGCCAGCGCATTGATTTTTTTGTCCTATGCATTGATTTTTTTTTGCCCTGTGCATCGAACGGACATGAACACTAGTGCCCCTAATGCACATGTTAATAGCTATTAAATGAGCTCAACTAACCCCACTAATAAATCCACTTACTTGAAAAATAGTAAAGTGAAGTGTTGTGTTTTATTACGTTAAAAATTCTATGTTGAGACCAAAACATGCCACCTTTGCTTCTTCTTACTTCGATTTTGATTTGTGCTCCCTTCAACATTTTTTTCATTTCCATTTCAGATTTTTTTTCCCCATTTGACCTTCTCTTGTAAATCTGGAGGGGGGAGAATTTACATTATACCCTATTTACGTAATTATTTCTTCTTGTATATTTTTGTGGTAAAATAGTACTCAGGGCTGAAAGTGAATTTAAAAAATCCATCACAACTTGAAGATTATTTTAGCCTCATAATCCTACTGGATTATTTTTTCCTCTTTATTTAATTTTTTTTGACTCATTAATTTTTTGTGAATTGTTCATTCATCTCGACAAAATGAATCAGAAAAACTAAAAACATGAACCAAACTAACAAAATGTGATGAATAAAGAAAAAATAATCCGAAAAATCTGTTTTGCTTGAATTATCTGTCTTTAGAACTTTTTTAAAGGTTTTGATCACAAATTTTTACACTTTAGATTTCTCTATGCGAGACAATCTTAAAATAATTGACACAAAACTAGCAAAGGAAATTTTTTTTGAATAAAGATAAAAATAACCCAACAGAATCATTAGGCCAAAACAACCGTATAATACTATTATCCTTTTGATTTGATGTGGATTTCAATTTGATGTAAGGAATTTTTGTTTGTTATTTTTATATAAATTTTATAGTATGCTCGATGGTGGGAATGATATGAGAGGATTGGGCTCGGGAGAAATATGATTTTGACGTTTAGTTGAATTAGTTCAAGTGTTTTTTTTTTTTTTTTTGGGGGGGGGGGGGGGGGAGGGGGAAGGGAGGGGTTGTTTCTTAAATGCTAGAAACTAGATATTAAATTAGTCCAACAATCAAAAAGCTAATCTTTTCAAAGATGTAATTAATTACGTGACTTTTAGTCTTATAAAGATGTAATTAATTACGTGACTTTTAGTCTTACATTTCCCGTAAAAGTGGAGCCAAATGGATGAGTAAATATGTTATTATCATATGTCTCAATAGCACACATTAACAAGACCCCTTTTGGTTTAATTTGCAACAGTTGGATTGTAGCGTTTTGTGTTTGACAGCGTTGCGGAGAATCACGGTGTTGGGTTGGCTTTGTTATTTGGGTTTTTTTGGAGGGGTATTTTTGGAAGTAGGAAGTGTGGGAAACACTTCTGGGTCTTCACGTTTTTATTCAAGTCTGTGTATATAGTTTCTCTCTCTTGTCATCAGAGTGCCGCTCCTCTGTTCAGCTTCGATCACCCTATCCTCCGTCGATCTCTCTCTTCTCAGACCGGCTTCCTACTCTCTGACTCGGTCTCTCTCAATCGTTGTTGCCTTCGCATCCATGTCCGACTCGTCGACCATCGACGAATGTCAGGATGCCCTGCTCTCTCTCTCTCTCCCGGATAGCTTGCGTTCAGGTATAAAACTTACCTCTCCGACCTGTATCTATATGGATATATATATATATATATATATATATCTTTGCACAAATTCAGATGTCTCTTTATTTAGTATTTGTTTCTCTCCGATTTATAACGAGTCTGTATGTGAAGGTCTCTCTCTCAATCTAAAATCTGCAAAAAGTCTAGCCATATCTCAGCTTTTATTCTCACTACATCAAGTTCGTATTGTAATCTGCGATTTCTGTGTCTAAATAATCTAGGGTTTGTAGAATTTGTTCTCTCCCGCCACAGTTTTTTTTATCGGGCGGATTCGGGTATGGTTTTAGTATTGTGTACTGATATCCCCATATCCGCCCCGTTTCCATTCCTGGAGAAAGGCATAGCGTGAGGGACGGCGGAAGGGGATGAGGAGGACGATAATTGAGTTTTTTTCTTTTTCTCATCGTAAAGTGGGTTTGTGTGTTCTGTGATATCTCCCATGCAGAGAGAGAAGTGAGAAATTTGTTAGTTTGTGACCTGAGTTTGCAAATAATTGTGTGAGCTTGCTTTAACGCACAAGTGGTTTGACCTTGTTTCCATTCATCAATATGCAATTCCAGTGAACAAAAGTTTGTTCATGTGGTAGGGGAGAAAAAATTGCTGCGAAGTCTGAATTTATACATGTTCTGATCGTCAATATGAGCTACCCTTTCTTGGGTTTCATCTCTACTGCTTTGGTTTATTCTCGAGTAGTTTAGATATTCCTCTCCTCCTCTTTCATCCCCGACTTGGTTTCTATCTGCTTTTGCAGCATGTTTTAAGAACGAGATGTTTAGGTTTTCCTTTATGTTTTCGTTGCTCCACTAAGTGTCGTCGGGCAATTCTTGAATGAAACATTTTCCAATGATGATAAAAAACAATTGTTATCAACATGCTCTTAGAAGGTGTTAAGGTTTTTCTTGTTGTAGTAAGTAATTTCTAAAAATCTAGAGATGGATTTGTAAGTATTTTTTTTTCTTTTCGTGGCATTTTTAGTAATTTGAATGAGTAATTCAATAGGAAAAAAATGTGCAGTGCAGGTAGCAATTGTTTGGCAATAACATGATCACTTTCAATTAACTTGCAGGTGGGATCCCTAGTGATTTCGTTGTCGTTCACCAACCCCAACCCCAAGCTGACATGCAAGAGATACTACAAGCTCCCACTGCCCACTTTGACCTCGAGGACGAGTGTGATAGCTACATAAATGCTGCATTCCGTTCATCCAAGGAAGGCCAATCCTATCTATTCATAGGGACCGAGTATGTGGTGTTTGACTATTCTCAAGGCCCCTCACAGGCCAAAGTGGTGAAGGGACCCCTACCCATCTGCCATGGGTTTCCATTCCTCAAGTTCACATTCTTTGTAGATTATGAATTAGACGCAGCTTTTGGGTCTGGTGAGGATGAAGCAATCTTCTTCTTAGGACATGAATGTGCAAAGATTAACTTCAGTTCAAACCCGAGTTATGACATTAAACAAATCACTGAGCCGTTCCCTTTCTTGCAAGATACTCTGTTCAAAAGCGACATAGACGCTGCACTTGAATCATGGGAAAGTAATGAAGCTTTCCTCTTCAAAGACGATCAGTGTGTTTGTATAAACTATAGTTCTGATAACTGTGGCCTTGTCGGCACCATCCGTCCGATTGCTGAATTCTTTCCGATTTTGAAAGATACCTTTTTTGAGAGTGGAATTCAGGCGGGGTTCATGACTAATTGCTATGAGGCGGTCTTATTCAAAAAAGATCGCTGGGCATGGATCAAATTTGGTTCCCCCACCAGACGCTTTGATACTCCTTTCCTTCATATTGGCCAAATGTGTCCCTCTTTAAGAAACATCTTGCCTCGCAGAAACTGCGGTTTGGATGGTCATGGTAGTGATTGCGGCTGTGTCCCAAACCCTTCCGCCGGAAGTACAAGACGTATTTACACCCCGGAGGAAGTGGAATGGCTCAAGGTACTATGCTGGTTATTTTCCTCTCATTAATGCCAAAAAGTCCACTTGTCAAGAAATTAGCGCATGAGGACTATCCCAAGTAGATTATAGTGACGTGACGTAACGTAACGTAAAGGAAACTGAAAAGTATTTTCCTTTGCGTTTTCATTTGTTATAAGAAATTTAAGTGTGAGTTGAAAAGCAGTTCAATTATGTCGAAACTTGTGTAGAAATTGCATGACATGTTTTGAATTAAAACTAATCATGGTGGGAAAGTCAGAGACATGGGCCCCACAACATGCTCACTAGTTGAACACAATTAAAATGCAAAAAAGTTAAACATTCCTGTAGTTTCTTTTCCTTTCCCTGCGATTGAACGAGGCCAAAAGGTATTGTATTTTTGCATTCATTCCTTTTCCCCTTGACATGATACAAGTTGAGGAAAAGATAAAGTGCTACTAAGTGTTTAGAGTTTGTGACAGACTAGGTCTTGTTGAACGTTAATAAGTTCCAAGGACCATCGTATACTAAATCAACTGATGTTTCTAGAGAATTATAGGTATCAATTCGAGACAAAGAGGATTTTTTCAAGCCTTAAGTTCATTTAATTTTTGTTGGTGGTGAATGTTATCTTAGGCTGCTATGGAAAGAAAGTGTCGTAGCGGGACGTACGTTAATGTTGAAGATCTCTGTAGGTGAGTTATTTTTCCCTGTATTTTGGATGCTTGTATTATATTCTGCAAAATGGATCTCTCTGATTTCGTATATAAGCTTATCCATAGAAGAAGTGTGGTATAATCTTTCAGAGAACTGGAAGAAGCAAAAGCAAACGAGTCCAATATTGGGAGCTCAAATTCATCGAAGCAATTATGAACAACTCAAAAAAATTCTTTGGAAATAAGGTTTAACTCTCTCTCTCTCTCTCTCTCTCTCTCTCTCTCTCTCTCTCTCTCTGTGTGTGTGTGGTGGGTGCCCACGCCAAAATTGCAATCCCAATCTCACTTTGGATGGACACAGGGGGATCTTGCGCATACAAGGGGTATAATAACTTTGCCTCAGGGTGACTAGTCTATTTATTGTAGCCCCTTGGCCCGTGATGAGTGGAAGTTGAGCTCCCTTTACTGACGTCACGCTAATTGCCCAACGTCGGAAGGGTTTTGTATGAGATTATGAGTCATATTTGGGTCATCGCGGGTTGGGTGGGTGTCACGTAGTCTGGTGGTAGAGAATGTCATTGTCTCTCGACACCACGACGGCTAATTGTGGGGGGTGGTTTTGGCCGTGCAAAGGTAGAGATGGGCATTGTGTCATGTCCAGTTGTGTTTACAGGTTTCATATCTTTTTGGGTTCGTGTAAAAAATACATGTTAACATAATTATGTCAAATATCTTGACACGAACCTTACTTGCTTAAAATCGTGTCATGTCGAGTTGATACTATTAAGACCCTTTTATTTTTTCAATAGGTACGTAAAATTATATATTTTTGTCAATATTGTGCATCAACTAGTTTATTCCAGTAATAGAAATAAAGATATTTTCAATACCGTCACAATTACAGAATTGATAAAATCAACCAAATCATGACATTGAAAAACGCCTTAAGTCACAACGAGAAATAAATAAAAATATGTAATTTGATACTATTTTTGGCTAAAATAATAAAAATGCACCAACTACTATAAAATAAGTCTGAATATAAATTTTGAAAACTGAGGCTAGGCCTAATAATGAAAAAACAATTCCAATAAGCCTAAATGTATTTAATTAATTTTGAATTTTCTTGGCATGAAAACTCAAGTGATTAGAATTTTTGATTTGGGAAAAATAATGTTCTATATTATACATGTCTTGGTCTTTTCCCAATCAAGCATGATTTTAAAAATCAAATCTCCTTAGAAAATTTTAAAGAATCAAAACTAATCAAGTCGTATGACTCGTATCGTTTCGGGTTAATGTGTCGATACAGAAAATTTAACAGTTATCCGTGCATTGCGGGAATCAAATCCGTGTTCGACCCTTTAAATAAGTTCTAAGGACCATCGTACACTAAATTAACAAATGTTTCTAGAGAATTATAGGTATCAATTCGAGACACAGGATTTTTTCAGTCCTTTGCTCTGAAATTTTCATTTAAATTCCCCCTGTAAGTTCATTTCTAATAGTTACAAACTTCACTAGTGACACTACATTATTGGAATTTTGGTTACAAACTTCACTGCTAAAATATAATCAAACAACCCACGTTTACTTGATAATTATTGAACTCGTGCTTCAATGTTTTTAATCCACGTAGAAAGAAATTTTAACACCAAAATGATGATTGAGTGAGCGAAATTTCAACCTTGTCGATTAGGTGACCAGAGTTTTGGTCATGGTTTTAAAAAACAGCCGTTACGTTATGTAAACATGGGGCAGCCCGGTACAGTTACGGCGACGAATAACAGTGTTATGGGTATTCACAAGGGTAACGGCGTTATGTAACGGGAATCTGTTACACGCGTTACACCCCGATAGACACAGAAATCACAAGAAAAGAGAAGAAAGAGGAAAAAAGAACTTCAGATTTTGAAACCTGAACCAAATAGCTATGATTTAGGCAAAAACTTCAGAGAACCAAGCTGTGATTTCCTCTTATCCCTGGTATGTGTTGATCTTCTTTGGCTGTATTTTGCATGTTTATGCTGCGATTTCAGGTTTTTGCCATCCATTAGGGGTTTATTTGGGGATTATTGAAGATCTGATAAGGGCTTAGGGTGCAATTGAGGGTTTCTGTAATGGGGGTTCGTATTCTGTTGAGATTCTTGAGAATGATTTAGGCTGGGTTTGCCATAAAATCCCATAAAATCAACTGGATGATTTTATGGGATTTCCCATTTTAGCACGTTGATTTTATGAAAAATCTCATAAAATCAACGTGCTGAAATGTGAAATCCCATAAATTCTTGTGGCAAAGTCAGCCTTGGAATGGGTTTTCTATTTCTATTTCTGCGATATATACTTACTGTACGTATCTAATGAAAAAGGAGTCATGGAACTATTATTGAGTGTGTGTGGTGTAATAGAATAGATTTTGCTACTGCTATTGCCTTTTGTTTTTAAACTGTGTTACTGCCTTTTTTTTTTTTCTTTTTTTTTGGGAACTGAAATTGCTAGTGGCTAATAACTCAATTGAAAAATGAAACCTTAATGGCTAATAATAAAATTCAAAAAATCCTAATATCAAATCTAGTAATTAGTGGAGCATCAAGTATGAACATTATTTATTAGATCCAAAATGCGATTTTTGATGCAAATCTTAGTTACAAAGCTACTCCTAAAAGTCAAATACCGGTTAGAAATCTCTTAAAACATTCAATTTTGTCTTGACTAAGGTTAGAACACATGTAGCAATGGTTTTTTTTAGCATTTGCTGGTACTTCCAAAAGAAAAAATCATGAGCTAGGTGTCCGATTCCTGTTACACATGGATCGATATGCCCGATATCCATTACTCGCGACCGTGACCTTTACGTCAACCGATACCACTACTTAAAACCATGCTTTTTGGTATAAAATGCTTGCAAAATTCTAAAAGTTCATCAGTCTCTAGGATAACACCCTTCACTGCATCATCTGCCCAAAAACCTCTAAAGCCCACCCCACTAGCTCCGGCGTCTTTTCAGTGGTGAGCAACTTCACGCCGACTAGCTTCTCCATCACCTTCAGCCACCCCAAGGTACTCCCGAGCACTATGTCAAGGGACCCAATTTTATTGCCACCAAGAAACCCTTCCCCCCTTCGATGCACTTCACAAAAACATCTTCTATCAACACCAACATTTCAAAAAGCTGATTTGATGCTTGCGATTTCTTTCTATCTTTCTCCTTTCGCCACTCGAAGAGCCCTTATGTTTAGAGGACACTGCAACAATTTGGAAAGGTACGATGGGTTGGAACTTGGAAGTCGACTAGTTATCAGAGGCTAATGAAATGAGTCACAGCATTAGCTTAATGACAAGTAGGAACATAAATCAATTTTTAGGCTTGCTCAAAAAAAATAAAAAATTCAAAATGTAGGTAAATTTAACTGTGTCGTATGAATAGCATAACAAAACCATGATGGAATTTCTATACACGAAGCCCTAATTTACCCAAAGCTTCTTTGGTAATCTATTCGTCCTGCAAATTATTGACCATAAAAAAAATGTTTACTTTTCGAATAAACAAATAAAATACTGTTATGCATAACTTTTAGAGTGTTCCAAAAAAGTTTGAAGAATTAATTGAGATATTTAATCTAAGACGAAGAAATTTTGGCGAATGATTTGGAGGCAGAGGTTTGGGCTCGAAGGGACAGTTTGCTGCTGGCCAAGAGCAAACATCTTGTACCCCTTTGGGTGGAAATGGATGCTCTGCCAGCAATTCATCATATTTCGGATACCAATCAATCACGGCATTACCTTAGTAATATTATTCATGATTGCAGAGGTTGATGAGGCAGCTGGGAGTGGAGAAGATTGACCATGGTCTACCGCGAAGGGAACAAATGCGCAGATTTGCTACCAAATATGTTATTTAATGATGCTTTAGACTTCCGTATTTTCGATGTTTGCTCCTGAACGTATTAATTCGCAACTTTGTGATGACTCAACTGGGTTTGAGTACCCTAGACCCTTGTTTGCTTCCTAGTTCCTAGTTTCTATTTATAATATGGTTCTTGGTTTACCCAAAAAAAAAAAAACGAACTTTGGGTAGTGATGGAGTTTTGTTGAATCTCTAATGCTGTACCCAAATTTGAAACTTCATATGTTTTCCAACAATTTGTACCAAAGACCACTGAATTGTTTTCAATGTCTAGATCAATAAAATGATCTGTTTTCACTGTGGGCTCCAGGGGTGCTGTAATGCACCCCCTCACTACAAACTCTTGGAGCTCAAATCCGGCCGAATTTTGTCTTCTATTTAAGGACAGAAGGAAAACCTCAGTTGTTTTAAGATATTTATTCCTTGAGACTGGACATTAGGGTTTGTTCGTTGGGGTACTCAAAATCCCTGCGCGCAGTTCCCAAATTTTTTTCTCTATCTCTCTCCACTAATTACACTATAAAACCTCCAATTGCTTCTTGATCCTTTGTCTTAGGATTGTATCTGTGTTGTTGACTACCGTTTCGGTACAGTATTTTATTACCTATATAAGTTTCATATTTTCTCTCTTATTTCTTGGAGTCAAATTCGATGAATGGCCAAGGAGAATTGGAGTGAAGCTGGAACAAGAAAACAGACAATAAATTCCACATCATGGCATGATTATAATTGGAAAAGCGAAGATAGGAGCCTGAAATTGAATACGATAACTTGGGATCAACTTTATTGCAACTTATACTTATTTAATTGTCAAACTTAGACCAACACTCAACATTTTAGGTTCAATTTTTTTTTAATCTGATATTGAAGGTCCAATTGGCCGACGAAAAAGGTTTAGTGTCTCAATAATTTTTTTTGGCGGTGATGAAATTTTAGTGCCAGTTCTGGACCTTCTGGTAGTTATATTTTACTATCGGGTTGGAATGCAACAAGTTTTAGGGTCAATTCCGAGAAAAAAAAAAAATCATGGATAATTAAGTTAGGTTATGAAATGGTAAAATTTGAGAGGAAAAAAATCATGGATAATTAAGTTAGGTTATGAAATGGTAAAATTTGTGATGCGCTTGTGAGATGCTAGACTCGAGCGAGTTTATTTGAAAAGGAATCTAGTACTCCCTCCGTCTCTTTTTAAATGTCCTGCATCGTAACTCTAAATTATTAAAAAAATATCATTATTACATCTATTACATCAATTTTTACCTCTATTTTCTCTATTTATCTTCTATGTAGACATCATCATTACATTTTTACTCACTAACTTTTCAAAATGGAATCTACTTTTAGGAGCAAAATGAAAAATGTATCAATTTTTACCCACTAACTTTACAAAATGGACACTTGTTAAAGGACAGTCCAAAATGAAATACTGGATTTTAAAAAAGGGACGGAGGGAGTACAATAGAAGATCAAAAGGTGGATGTGAACCGAATCAATTGATCTTTGGGCAAATTATAGTTACCCCCCTCTAACTATGCCTCGTGTACACTTACCCCCCTCTAACTTTTTTTTTTTTGGCACTTAACCCCCTCAAACTAACAGAACTTCAAACGGTCATAACTTTTTCGTCCAAAATTGAAAATATGCAAATTATATATCGATTTCGAGGTCTTGAAGCCAGCTTTCTAATGAAAGCAAAATCACATCACGATTAAAAGCACACAGAAAATTATAATCAAAACGGTCTTTCTGTCTACCAACCCTTACTCTTTTGATCATAACTTTCTGTGTGCTTTGAATCGTGATGTGATTTTGGTATCATTAGAAAGTTTACTTCAAGACCTCAAAATCGATATATAATTTGCATATTTTCGATTTTGGACGAAAAAGTTATGACCGTTTGAAGTTATGACCGATTGAATTTCCGTTAGTTTGGGGGGTTAAGTGCCAAAAAAAAAAGTTAGAGGGGGTAAGTGTACGCGAGGCATAGTTAGAGGGGGATAACTATAATTTGCTCTTGATCTTTTCAATTAGAACTCTGCAATTCCAACTCAAACCAGAATATGACATTCTAAGAATGGTCTTTTCATTCTTTTTCTGATTTCCCTTAGGCCGCCCTAGGTTCAATAGACTGTTTTTAATTTTTATTTCTGGTATGCTATAAGATGATCAGTACATGAACCACATTGTGGTAGTTCATACTATTAGTTTTTTCCTATTAGTGTGGCCCACTAGCCTCCACATTTTGTGTAGATGGGATTTCACTATCCGATAAGCTAGTGGAGTGACATGGTTCATTATGATAACTAATCAGAATTATAGATTAAGGAAAACTCTTGATAATAAATGAGACCTTGATGGACTAAGTGTCTTTTAATAATTATCTCTAAAGCTCTCTTCTCTCCTCTATAAAAGGTAGAATACTCATGTAACGCCCCGATTTTCGGACATGTTAATTTAATCATTTTCAACTGATTTAAAAATTCATAAAAGCTGATATATAAGAAATGAAATTTTATTAAACAGAGTTTAGCAAAAGAAACCTCAAATACCGAATTCAAACCTACTTAATTGTTTTACAAATCAACAAAATGAAATAGAGTTTGACAAATGTGATAACACTTATGAAAATTTAATTAAAAGTACATCGAAATGACAGAGCTTCTAAGGGTATAGCCTCCAAGGCTCAACAAACTCCCCTTCCTCAGCCGGGAGGTTCTCACTCTGATACTGCTCGTCTTGTAGTGGAATCTGCTCTTCAGTCTCTTGATTACCTGGCATGAAACGCCAGCCCAACGGCACTATGATGAGTTTTAAAACTCAGTAGATAATCTCAACCCTACTAACTCCTTACTCTACAGTTAGCAAATCAACAATATAACAAAAGATTGTGGTACAACATAATAGCACATCATCTTTTTCTTTACTATCCATCATCTTACATGAAATTTAAGGATCCTCTCCACGAGATCCTTTCCTCCCACATCCATTAACTACAACCGTCTCATGGGTCCACCTTTCCTCTTGCTTATCCTGTACTAGGGTCCTAGGTGAGCGCACCTAAGTTATGTACCGAGCATGTTCTCACTTAAGATCATAACAGGAGGATCAAATCATCCCATGACATATCGTACATTAGGGTCGGACATCCACTACCCCATGCTAACTATAACCATCTCATGAGACCCATTCTCTTTCCCAAGAGAAACTTTTCATGACGTATCATACATTAACGTCTCACTAACTATAATCGTCTCGTGGGATCCATTCTCTTCCTCGAAGAGAAACTTTCCATGACGTATCATACATTCATGTCACAACATATCTCATCACTGGGCCCCGCAGGTAATCCATTTCAACACAGGGCCCCATAGGTTACCTTTGCTATAACCATGGCTCAAATCACTATTCACAACCTCACACTCCAACACTTTAATTACCATTTTTCCATTTTTTAACATCGTCTACGTGAATCACTACTCATAAACCACCCTGGAAACCTATTTGTCCAATCTATCAGTACAACAACATTCACACAATTTAATATTTTTAAGAACATGCTAACAACAATTAACCATGTGATAAAAATAATCATGCAACAAAACTACTCATGCGATAAGATTTATCATGGCATAGAATTTATCATGCGAATACATTAGTCGTGCGATTTAAAACAAACCAAGTGATTCCTATTTGGGACTTATACGATTAGCTTTTAATACACTAGGGTGGGATTTACAAATTAAACACACTGGAGGGACTAAACTGGAAATAATGCACAGTATATTAGAAATAAATAGTAGTCACGGGTTCGGACATTTCAGTGGGTTTTGGCTGGTTCGGCCGGCTGCGTAGGAATCGAAAACTAATTAATCTCGGGGCTAAATATTAAATTTTACTACTCAAGAATTAGATTTATAAACTCTTAACTCGCGAGGGACTAAACTGTAGTTTCAGCACATCTCCTTAATAAAATACTCGTGCATGCTACTGTAGCAATTGGGTTTGTTTCCAGAAAACAGAGCGTCGCCTCTGTTTTTTTTTTTTTTTTGTTTTCAATATAGGATCGATTCTCGTCACTTCTAAGTATTATAACTAACATATTGGAGTAAAAATACACTTAAGGGAGAGTAGAGGAGAGATTCGTCTACCTTAACTCCGGCCGAGAAGCAAAAACGCGAATTCTAGATTTTTGGGTAACTGGAGAAGACGGCAGAAATAGAGGACGTCGAGACTGCTTCCGAGTGATCAGTGGATGTGGTTGGGATGCTGGATGTTTGTGTGGAAGATTGGAGGACTGAAATCAATTGATGGGGTGGTGCGAGTGACAAACCCGATTTTTACTCTCTTTTCTAGACTTAACAGTAGGATTAAGAGTGAAAATATACTATGCATGTATAATGAGGTAGTGAGAATGTGAGAGGATAAGTGCGGAAGTAGTGGATTGGGGAAGGGGAGTGAAGTACGGGAGAGATGAGTGAGTGGGGTGCCGAGGATGGGTACAGGAGCCATATTTTGTGGGCTTCTGATGGCTATCAAAAATCTGAATGTACATGGACGAGAATGTATAGTAAGGGGGAAGAAGAATAAGTATATCTGCTATACATAAGTATATACACGTGTGGTTAATCATTATTTTCTTTTTCTTTTTTCTTTTTTTTTTTCTACTCTTAAGACTAATATTATTTATAAACCCTAACATACATTTAGATTAATTAACCTAATTAACTATTGAATTAGAAAGTACCGTTTCAAATTTTTATTTATCAAAAATAAATTTATGAATGTTACAACTCACCCCTTATTGTTACGGTTTTTCCATCAATTAAAGTGCTGGGGTATTCTAGAAAAGTAGAGACAGAGAGACGAAGGTGAGCCAAGAATTAATGTGTTTCTAATTAAGGAGTTTGTTCCTTCTAATCTCGATGACCAACAAAGGTATGTTATTTATTGTTCTTGAGTGTTGAATTCAAGATCCTTATTATATCTGTTTTCTAGATAATAGATTAAATACAGATATAGATTTACACATCCGAGTTATAATACTTGCAGACGGGTGAGAGCCATAGTATTAAAGGTGATGCGGGAACAAGCACAAGCAGAAGAAATCCAAGAGAGGGAAGGAAGCCTTTCAACAAAGGATGCAACCGATGCCCCAGTTTTGGATCGATATTACCACCCGTGCCATTATCTAGGGTGGGCTAGACAAGCTTTTCTCAAGTGTTTGGGCTTGGATCCCCCCTCGAGTAATCCTTCCTCCAACACCAGATACAGAAAAGAAAAATGATGTATGCATCCCTCCCTCTAGCTCTGTGCACTCAAATACATAGATGTATTTGTCACATATACGCATATATCTGAATATATGTAAAATGGTACAGTGGAAGTTGGTCCTTAGGTTGGTTTTTTCATCTCTCTATGTATGTAAAATGATACAGTGGAAGTCGGTGGTTAGGTTGTTTTTTTCGAAGGAAGATGTTTTAACAGAGTTCTTGAAATGATTGAAAAGTAAATGAGCAGAATACCTGGACATTGAACCCAAGATGGCGTAAAAATGTGTAAAATATTGATTCATTGAACCATTGCATCTCTTTTTAGAGCAAAAGAGATGTTGGAGGTGCAAAATGACAATGATTCTGAAGATTCTGACTATGTAATGGAGTGTGAACCTACTTCGGACAGTGATTCTGATTCTGAAAGTGATGATGCCAGTTGGTTGTATGAAGGCTTAGAGGGCCCAGATGATGATATATATGACATTAACTCACATAACAGAGTTAATGATCAACCTAGGTCCAATGTACAACAAGTAGATGAGGAGGTAAACTGGTACTCTGAACCAGAAAATGATGATGAATTTAAAATTCTAAAAGGGTCTGATGATGAGGAATCAAATGAACAAGTGGAGTTCAATGAGAAAATACATATGAAAAACCCTGAGCTAATTTGTGGCATGAAAATTAGGAAATATTTGAAGGAATGGAATGTGGTACATGGTTATGACATTGAGTTTGACAAGAATGAGTCAAGTAGGATAACTACCAAGTGTAAACTGGGTTGTACATGGAGGATTCATGCCTTTAAGGTTGGAAAAGAAGCTACCTTCGCAATCAAAACTATTAAGGGTACACATGAGTGTGGAAGGCAATACAGTAACAGGTATGGGTGTAAACGAACCGAGCCGAGCCGAGCTTCGGCGAGCTCGAGCTCGGCTCGTTTCCTTAACGAGCCCAAAACTCGAGCTCGAGCTCGGCTCGAGCCTTAACGAGCCGAGCCCTTATCGAGCCGAGCTTAGCCATTTACTAAACGAGCCTCTCTTAATCGAGCCGAGCCTCCCTTAACGAGCCGAGCTTTTGTCGAACGAGCCGAGCTCTACTCGGCTTGTTTAGTAAACGAGCCGAATACTCGAGCTCGGCTCGTTTAGTAAACGAGCCGAGCCGAGCCGAGCTTTAACGAGCCGAGCCGAGCCGAGCCGAGCTCGCGAGTAGCTCGGCTCACTTACAGCCCTAGTAACAGGCAAGCAAACTCAAGGTATTTGGGAAAGAAAATTGTGGATGAGGTCACGGACAACCCAGGAATTGATATTCCTTCTCTACAAAAGTAGATTAGGAGGAATGCAATGATTGATGCTAGCAGATTTCAAGTATACAGAGCTAAGAGGAATGCTTGGAATCTGATTGCAGGGGATATGCAAGAACAATACTTGAGGATATGGGGACTGTTAGAAAGCAAAATCCAGGCAGTCACATCATCATTAAAACAGATCCAGATTGTACTGAGCCCACATTTCAAAGGATGTATTATAGGCTTTCTTCAATGAAAGATGGATTTTTAGCTGGTTGTAGGCCCATCACAGGTCTAGATGGTTGTCATTTGAAAGGGGTTTATGGAGGGCAATTGCTAACTGCTATTGGGAGGGATGGGAATGAGAACTTGTTCCCAATTGCTATGGCCTTAGTTGATATTTATAGCAAGGATTCCTAGATGTGGTTCATGAGGATATTGGTAGAGGATATTGGAGATGGTACTTGGACATTCATATCAGATAGGCAGAAGGGGTTGGTTGAGACATTTGAGGAACTCTTGCCTACAGCTGATCACAGATATTGCCTCAGACATATGAACAGCAACTTCAAGTTGCAGTTTCCTGGGACTCTGGTGAAGGAATTATTTTGGAGGGCTACTTCTACATACAATGTGAATGCCTTCCATCACTGGATGAAGAAGATAGAGGAGGCAGACCCTAAACTCACACCCAACCAGAAGACAGTTGCAGATTGGTTAAGGAAAACAGATGCCAGATTGTGGGCTAGATCTCATTTCTCTACAAACTCTAAATGTGATGTACTGGTGAACAATTTTACTGAATCATTCAACTCCAACATCCTCCAAGCTAGAGATTTGCCTATCATATAAATGTTTGAGTGGATTAGGAAGAAGTTGATGGAAATGATACAAGTGAAGAAAGCTGGGATGGAAAAGTACACTGGTCAAATATGTCCAAACATTGTGGATAAGTTGGAAAGTATCAAAGTTGAGAGTATGGTTTGTGTGCCTAGGTGGTGTGGTGAGAGAGAGTTTGAGGTGGATCATTTTGATAGGTGTTACATAGTTCATCAAGGCAACAAAAGTTGTAGCTGCAGAAAGTGGGACATGACTGGTATTCCTTGTTGCCATGGTGTTGCAGCTATCCAGAAGGACCATAGTAAGATTGAAGACAATGTGCACCCATATTATACTAGAGATGGGTACTTGGCAGCATATTCATACATGATTCATCCAGTGCTTGATATTTATGAGTATGTGCAAACTGTTTTACAATCACTTAATCCATCACTTGCAAAGAAATTGGGGTTAGACCTAAAAAAGCAAGGAGGAAGCAAGCAGATGAGCCCAAGAAGAAAGGAGATGAGCAGATAGCATCAAGGAAAAACTTGAATGTGACATGTGGTAAGTGCTTGCAAGTTGGACACAATAAAAGGACATGCAAAAACAGGCTCCACCCCAAATCCAAGATGATGAAGGTCACTTTATGCTTTATGCTTTTTGCTTTATGCTTTACTTTTTTGACTTTATCTCCTGCAATGACTTATGCCTTCTGAATTTGTCTGACAGAGGTCAAGACATGCTAGTGTTGGAGCATCTTCTTCCCAACCAACCCCAAGACAAGCTGCACCTGCAACATCTTTTGGTCAAATACCATTGACTCAAGTGAGGGCTATTTATTCACTCACATGCACCTTGTCATTTAGTTGCATATGTACAATGAATGCACCATAACAACCATCTGTAATTGCAGCCACCTAAGCTACCCACATATGGAGGAAAGGGAAAGGGTGTTGTTGCATCTGCAAGTGGCAATGGACAAGGACGGGGTGTTGGAGTGGCTACAAGTGGGAGGGGACAAGGAAGAGGTGTTGGAGTGGCTACAAGTGGGAGGAGACAAGGAAGAGGTGTTGGAGTGGCTAGAGTGGAAAGGGACAAGAAAGAGGTGTTGGTATGGCTGCTGGAATGGCAACATCTGCAAGGGGGATGGGACAAGAAAGAGGTGTTGGAGTGGCTACAGGTGGGAGGGGAAGAGGAAAGGGTGATGTGGCTTCACTGAGTCAGGTGCTTCAAAATATCAAAGCAAGGAAGAGGGGCCAAGTTGAATGATGTGTTACTGTGTTGACAAAGACTTAGGACTCTATGTATTTAGACCTCATGTATTTAACAAGACTTGAAACTTTGACTTTATGTATTTAACTATTGGTACTGAGCACAACTTTAAGTTGAATGGTTGGCCAATCACTTTTTGTGTCTTATTTTGTGTTGGCCAAAGTCAAGTTGAATGGTTAGCCAACCACTTTTTGTGTTGCCAAAGTCAGTATTTTGTTGTGGCAACTTGGAGTACTATCTACAGTGCATCTCTTGGGATATGTATTTGACTATTTTGGGGTGTCACACCCTCGATTTTTAACATAATTATAAAGGAATTTCCATAAATAAAATCTCACTTAATACGCACAATTCCCCAAAAGAAAGTTGACATTTCCATTTTCAACAATTACGTTTTAACGCCCAAATGTTTACGAAGGTACATCTTTGGCTCAATGGCCCCAAATCAGCATAAATACTGAATATCAAGAGGAGTTAAAGGCTTACAATATCCTTTAATCAAAGATTTACAATTAGAGTTATAAATACATCTTTCAAAAATAAATTACAAAGATGCCTTAATAACTCTTCAGTGTTAGCTTTCAAAATCGTGTCCACAATCCATGCACTCCCAACATGAAGTTACTGTCCAGAGTTAGCACCTGAAAATAAAGTAAGGCTTGAGCTACACTAGCCCAGTAGAAAGCTCTAATCTAACAATGTATGCATATGAAATGTAGGAACAATCACAAGAGGAACAATGGCAATCGAAACCAATGAAGATAGCAATAGGAAGAATCCAATTCCAGACTTTTATTTCCAAAACCAATCAAGTGTTTCAACGTATAACCTTTGGAAACATCGTGAATCAAAATGTATCTCGCACATGTGTCATGAGCCGAAGCTCTTACTGGGCCAATTAAAGGACCCCAATGTCCTCTGCCAGGCTCTTTACCCATTCGGGATGTCCTGATAGGAGCATATAGCTCATGTCGGGCCAATTATAGGATCCCGATGTCCTCTGCCAGGCTCTTTACCCTTTCGGGATGTCCTGATATATTTTCGTTGTGTCCGTAAAGTTTCAAAATCCTTTTCCAATCAGTCCGTACCGTTCAAATCCATCTTTGGTCTATAAACAAATTTTTGGTACAATCATGTTCGAATGAGCATTAAGATTATGGATACTTGCAATGAAGGCATTAGATATGATTACTCAAGTTAAGGGATCATTCGAGAAATTCTTGGAGTGATTCAGAAGTGAACGGAACCCAAAACAATAAAGGATGGATCAAGTCAGCAAAATTGTCCAGACAGAAAGTGTTATCGATAACCTTTACGAGTGTTATCGATAACAATAGGTTGAGGTCAATTAAAACGTAATGTTATCGATACCATGAAGGGAGGTATCGATAACAAATGGGCTAATGCCGTTCCAGACGCGAGGGTATCGATAACAATAGCAAATGTTAGGGATAACGATGCAATGTTAGGGATAACGATGCAATGTTAGGGATAACAATGACAAACGTTAGGGATAACGATGCATTTCTGGGCCTGGAACATAATGTTATCGATAACGATGGTAAACATTAGGGATAACGATAAATTTCTGGGTTTGGGAACGTAATGTTATCGATAACAATGGAAGCGTTATCGATAACAAATGGGTTTCGAGCAGATTTTTGACAGAATCACGTGGGTTTTCAACAACGACAACAACAACAGCCACCACAACAATCAATGGCACGAATCAAGGCAATAGAAACAAGTCATAAACATATATTGCAAGTTAGAACTCCCTACCTCAAGATCAAAGAACGAAATCAAATGAATCCTCCAAGCCCTAGCCTTAAATCTTGGAACCGGATGAGATACGTCTCCACCGAGCTCAAACCAACGCAATACGGAGTGCAATATGCGAGTGAACAAAGGGATGAAGGCTATTTTGTTTGGGTTTTGGGTGATTTTGGTTGAAATTTGGTAAGAGTGAGTGAGAGAGAGGAAAACCGAGAGAGAGAGGAGAACGGGAGAGTGAGAGAGTGAGGATTGGGGAAAAATTATTTCCCTACCTCACACACACACAAATCATATACACACTACACACTTCACACTTTCACCCCTCAAATACAACACACTTGCACATTAACCCCAATCTCAATATTCCAAATCAATTTCCTCCTTTTTATTTCTATTTAAAACATTTAAATCAATTATATGAATTTACGGGTCTTTACATGGGGTATGTATTTGATTGTTTTGGGATATGGAAAATGTATTGACTGTTTTGTGGCTTGTGTTTGTTTTGAAATAAAGAATGTTACATGCATGGCATGCTACTGATATAGACTATTACATGGATGGCATCTCCTGAGATATGTATTCTTGTGTTTGTTTTGGAATATTTGCTGATGATCAGGACAATGATGACTTGTGTTTGTTTTGGAGTATGCAATGCCAAAATACTTATTTTCATATTCATTTAGGCATCAAAACGCATTGAAATTCATTTCTTCAAACTACAAAAGGATGCAAACTCATTACAGACCAAACATATCACCAAACTTCTACCCAGACACAACCAAACTCCTACCACTAGAAATGGTGCTAATACAGAGGGGGAAAAAAAAGCACCAAACAGATGCCAACCGTTCACTTGATCATAAGCACCAAAATGGTGCAAAACAAAGCAAACACTGTGACCCAGAAGCTCCACTTCATCATCAGCATCATGCCATCCATGTTAGCTTCAAGCTTCATCAGTCAAAGCATGACTTGATCTTCATCAAACCCAAAATGCACAACCCTATGACTCTCCTCAACAAACCCAGAAGCTACACACATAGGCCTCTCTTCAACAAACCTAGAAGCCACAACCCTAGGACTCTCTGCAACAGTTTGCTCTCTTCCCAGATATTTGATCCAAATTGGTTTACACCAAGCCCAGAACTCGCAGCCATGGGGCCATTTCTCACAAACCCAGTAAAGTTTGCCTTTTGATGCTTTCTCTGAGTCAACAATCTTCAAGTCCGCTTTGTGACCACACTTGCACCAACAATAAGCATACCTAACATCCATGGAGTCCCCACCACTTTTGCTGCTATGAGATGAACTTGCCATTGTGGCAAAATCGTGATGGAGAGGAAGGCAAGAGAGAGAGAGAGAGAGAGAGACGGGGGGGGGTAGAATTAGGTATGTGGGTGGAGAAGAGAGAGTGTGAGTTTTGTTAAACATTTGAGGGCAAAATGGTCATAAATCTGTGCCTCACACGCTTATCAGTCGCGTGGTTCACACTTGGCGTCAAAATGGACGGAAAAGGGTCTATCTGCTCATTTTTTGAAACCACAGGTAGGTTATGTGCTCACTTTTAAACCATGAGGGGGGTATCCACACATGGCGATAACCACAGGGGATCAAAGTGGACTTTGCTCCTCTTTTTAACACCCGTATTCCAATATGTGTGTCAACTGTAATTTAAACAGTGCCGCTGCTAACGCGAATTTTTGCATAGTAATACAGTAGTTCAATGTACTTTCCCCGACTTTTCGATAGTCAACGATGTTTTCGAAGTTGTGGTATATATAGAGAAGTTGATAGTAATACAACGGATACAACTTTGTTCTCCGTCGGAATTGTCCGCGAGGTTCGGATTTGAATTCTCTCACTCACTCACACCCTTTATTGTTCACGTATCTTGGTAATGTGTGCTTCTCGGATTATTAAGGGTTTGATTTTAACAATAGAAAAGTTCAGCAATTGAGAAATGTTAAGTGCAAAGAAAATGGGCAAAGAAAAGACCTTTAAAGTGTACATGAACAGCTCAGATTTACCATGCACTAGGTCCACTCAGACAAAGGCCTTGTTTGGCTAAAACAAAAAAATGAATTTTTATTCTTCTTTAATTTTTGTGTTAGCCAAACTGGGCCATTGTCAAGTCAAAAAGGAATTAATACAAGACAAAAATGCTCTTCCAAAATTTTTTTTAAAGAATTTTGACAACTCTCTCTCTCTCTCTCTCTCTCTCTCTCTCTCTCTCTCTCTCTCTATATATATATATATATATATATATATATATTCTAGTTCTCACCCGCTTCGCCGCTGCACATATAGTCTTATAAACATATAACCTTATTTAAGGTTATATGTTTATTTTTTTGTTACATATATAACGTTTTGTTGTGTGTATTTATTTATGTGACATCTTCGCCATCTCTAATTACACATAAAACCTCTTTTTTTTGTCACACACACACACACACACACACACATATATATATATATTGTGTATTTATTTATGTGATATCTCTACCATCTCTGATCACACATATAACCTTATAAGCATGTACTCCTTCTGTTCCAATTTGATAGTGCACCTTTCCTTTTTTGGGTGCTCCAAAATGAAAGTCCCGTTTGGCAAGTCAACACATAAAAGGGTTCAACTTTCCCCTTTTACCCTTCTTCAAAAAAAACAAAAATGTGTGTGTGTGAGAGATAGAAAGAGGTATTCAATTTTGAATTCTTGAATTAACTCTTGAAATGCCAGCCAACTTTGACGCCCAAAAAATCTCTGGATTTGTTACTTATTTTTTAGGAAACAACTGGTTTCCATTTAAAGTGTACAAAAATAATTCCAAAATTGAGGGATTGAAAAGTTAAAAATCTGTGCATGTAATAATTACACTTTCTTAAAAAGTTGGAATCCTGGAGCAGGACGCACAAATTGCAATAGAAGGAGTATTTTTATTTTTCACATATATAACGTTTTTTTTTTTTTTTTTTGCGTGAATTCCACATATAAGCTTATATGTGCTTTGCTCAACAAAGACAAAACTAAAAATACAAATATCCAGTCCTCGTCAGCCCTCGACATTGATAATTGATTGATTTACATATATAACGTTATATGCTACAGAAAATATAGATGAAGAAAAAAAATAATAAAGAAACAAAAGAAAATCCTTGGACTGAGATCCATCAATGGCGGACGAAACAAGATCAAAAGGCACCGTCAGTTGGTTCGACGACCACAAGTGCTTCGGCTTCTTCCGCGACCTAAATGACGACAACATCCTCCTCAACAACTTCATTGCCGACTTCGACCTCGCCGCCCTCGACATCATCCCCTCCATGGCAGCCGCTGACGATGATTCCTCCAAACCGAATGAAGAACAGCGTTCATGGTTGATCGTGCCAGCGCCACCCGGTTTTTCATGGGACGGCAATCGTGGGACGCCGGACCTCAGACGAAGAGACGGTGCTACAGATCCATAAGAGAGAGAGAGAGAGAGAGAGAGAGAGAGAGAGGTGTTATAGATTTGTTTCTAGGGTTTCTCTTTATGAGTGTTTATATAAGATATGTATTTTTGTCATAGGAATTATTTTATTAGATTAGTGGGCTAAAGGGATTAGGAACTTAAGAAGTGAACTAGAAAGGTTATGAAAGTGCTATAGTGGACCTCCCAAAAATTCAAATAAGTATATGAACAGCCATAGTATTCTATATGATACTCTTTGTGAAATCATATATCCAATTAATGTTAAATCTTAGTTTGTTGAATTCTAACCAAACATCGGCTATGCGGGATCTTTGAAAATGTAATCAAATCCTATACTCCTATCTGTTAAAAATAAAAATAAATAAATAACTGACCATTTCCTCTAAACAAAGATCTTATAGCTTTGTACAACTGATGGTGTTATTCTGAAAATTATTACTGATTTGGGAGGATGCATGAGTTCTTGGCGAAATTTGAAGAAATCAGCTACGCATCAGATCCTTTGTTTGTCTTGGAACATTTCTTGTAATGTTTTTGGTTGATTCATTTGGGTTTTTGTAGTTGGAGGGGAGGCTGTGTGCCCCCTTAGTGGTGGCTAATTGTTTCTGGTTGCTTGTGTACTTTTGTGTGCCCCCTTAGTGGTGGATATTTGAAAGACCAGCTCATATACCATGTCCATAAAGAAGAAAGTATTGAAAGGCCAGTTCTTAGACTGAGAACCAAACAGAATGAAGTGTGTTCGGACACGGTGTATTCCACTAACTAAATAAGTATTTATTTTTTAAATAAATACTTATTTTTTGAATTAAAAGTGATGTATTGTGAGATAATGACCTGAAATTTTCCCAATTTTTTTTTATCAAATTCGTGCCGAACTTTTTTGGATTAATTATTCATCTAGAAGAGAGGGCCGAATCAAAAAATATATATGACATGATGACAAAAAATTTCAATAAAATTGAATTTTTTAGCACTTTAGCAATGATATTCACCAGGTGGAGTGCTTGGAGAAGGCCTAAGGATGCATCTATAAATATGAGGCTTTACTCTGAGTTAGAATCTTTGACTCAACATAAGTGTTGTTTTTAGTTGTGCTTGACAAGCCTGCATTAATTATGCCTTTGAGACTCTAGCATTTTGCTTTGGTATTTTCCTCTGCTTGGGGCCTCTTCTCCTTGGCTAGGGAATGCCTCGTGCTATTGTAAGCTTTGTTTTGGATAATGAAATTTTAAGTTACCCCAAAAAAAAATTTAATAAAATTTACAAGACACAAAAAGAGTTTGAAAAGTTTTCACCGTCTTTTTGTTGGTTTTATACTGACTTTTTTGAGCTTTTGGTCATATTTGTATACTTTTTCGATTCCTCTCATCGAAACGAATATTTACCCCAGAATTTTGATGAAAAAAACTATATAAAAGATCACTAAATTTCAACAATACCCATGTCTTTAGGAAAAAATGTAGTCCATGCACACCCTAAATCTTTAAACAAATCTTCTATGTTATCAGCAATATATTCCTTCCTTTCACTAAATCTTTTGTCATGTACTAAACAAAAGGGGGTACTTTAAACCAGTAAATACTAAATAGACTAGTTCAAAGTTTCATCATCAGATGGTTTTGTAAAGTACCTGTGCCAATATTCTGCACCAGCTCTAGAAAATGGCTAAATGTACCTCTAATTGCACTCCAATTTCACTTCCATCACTACATGCTCAAATTATTCTCTTCACTACATTTATCTTACTTCTTCTTCCCATTGCCAATTCACTGTATTTCCAATTCCCTAACTTTTATCCGGCTACAACCCCAACCGATGTACTGTATGAAGGAGGTGCAGTGGCATCGGTTGGAGCCGTAGAACTCGTTATCATCACGTACCCATGTCGCATCGGTAGAGTGACATATGCTGAGAGGGTTCGGTTGTGGGACTCCGAATCAAGAACCCTCTCTGACTTCACCACCAATTTCTCCTTCACTATTGACACCTTAGGGGCATCTACTTACGGCCAAGGGCTCGCGTTCTTCCTGGCTCCGGTTGGCTTTCAAATCCCTCCTAACTCAGCTGGTGGGATGCTAGGCCTTTTCAACACCACTAGTAATGGTTCAGTAAAAAACCAAATCGTGGCGGTTGAGTTCGACTCCTTTTCGAATCCTGAATGGGATCCTCCTTACGAGCATATCGGTATCAACACCAACTCGATTGATTTGATCATTACAACACCATGGAACGCGCACAGCAGATTAACATGTAATGCTTCGATATCATACAATGGCAGTACAAAGAATTTGAGTGTGTTTTGGTCTTACGAGGGAAACTCTAGTTCCCAAGGCAATTCCAGTCTTTCTTACACAATTGACCTGATGGAGATTCTACCGGAATGGGTCATGGTTGGAATTTCAGCCTCTACGGGGGAGTTTGTGGAGAAAAACAAGCTTCAATCGTGGGAGTTTAGCTCGAGTTTAGACACGAAAATGACAAGTACAGTGCGATGCGCGCGAAAGATAAGATACTGATAGTTGCTCTACCAGTTTCAATGGGTGTTGTGATTTTTGGAGCGGTGATGTTGATAGGATCTGCTATTTTGAGGAAAAGGTGGCGTCGGGAAGAAACGGAGAAAACTACCTTGACGTCGATCAATGATGATCTAGAAAGAGGCACCGGACCAAGGAGGTTCTCCTACGAACATCTAGTCGCGGCTACTAGCAACTTCTCAGAAGAAAGAAAGTTGGGTGAAAGAGGAATTGGATGTGTTTACAAAGGGTACTTAAACGATTTATATATGGTGGTAGCCGTGAAGAAAATTTCAAGGGGGTCTAAACTGGGGAAAAACGAGTACATAACGGAGGTGAAGATTATAAGCCGGTTGAGGCACCGGAATTTAGTGCAACTCATCGGTTGGTGCCACGATCAAGGCGAGTTCCTTCTTGTGTACGAGTTTATGCCCAACGGAAGCCTCAACCTCACCTCTTTGGCAAGAAGACTCCTCTCACTTGGGCTATTAGGTACAAAATTGCCCTTGGTTTGGCCTCAGCGTTGCTCTATCTACACGAAGAGGGGGAACAATGTGTGGTGCATCGGGACATCAAGTCGAGCAATATTATGCTAGACTCAGGATTCAATGTCAAGCTCGGAGACTTTGGGCTAGCCCGACTCATGGACCATGAGCTCGGACCTCAAACAACTGGCATAGCCGGAACGTTAGGTTACTTGGCACCAGAATACATACACACTGGCAAGGCAAGTAAAGAGGCAGATGTTTTCAGTTTCGGGGTGGTAGTGCTGGAAATCGCTACCGGGAGAAGATCCTTCGATCCGATGGACGGACAAACAGAAACGGGGTTGGTGGAGTGGGTTTGGGATCTCTACGGAAGGGGGCAAATCCTTTCTGCTCTTGATGAGGAACTGCGATCGAATTTCGAAACAGAGGAAATAGAGTGCTTGATGATTGTTGGGTTGTGGTGTGCTTTCCCTGACCATCGCCTTAGGCCATCAATAAGGCAAGCAATTCAAGTACTTCAGTTTGAGGCAGCAATGCCTGATCTGCCTATGAAGATGCCTATTCCAATGTATCATGTACCTCATGCAGGAACCTTTAGGCCTCAAAAACTACTGATACATTCCCATGAGGGGAGTATAAGTTGTTGAAGCATCGAAATGGGTCGTTAAATCTTTGTATTTAGTTTTGAAAATAAATTCTTTACACCGCCAGTGTAAACATTTGTTTCCACCAAAATCAATTGCATTGCGACACGTGTCAAAACAGTGGTCCAAATTAATAAAACATGGTGACGTGGCGCAATGCAATTGATTTGGAGGAAACAAATGTTTACACCGACGATGTAAAGAATTTATTTACCCTAATAAGGGTGCAAAATAGATTGTTGTACCTGCCTCTTAGAGCGCAATCTGGGCGAATGTGAAGCGCCTCAATACAGGTGATTGATATCATCATTACTTTGTATAAAGAACGGTTGCATCACTAAATCCATGCTTGCTATGTGTGTACCAATTAACTTGGATTCTCTTAAAGAGTATACTCTATTTATGCATGTAGCCAAGATGACAAATTTTGGAGTGGGCTCCATGCTCGTGGAAGTAAAGGCTCGCCGGCTTTTCTTTGGCATTTGTCTTCTCTGTTGCGAGCTAGCTGGCGTTTTGGCCTTTTGGATTGCAGATTCCTGTCGATGATTTCATCTGTGTTATATGATTATGATTATGATCATGCCGACACCTTGTGTTGGTCTGCTTTGGCAATACGCGTTGTAGAGCCTCTCAGCCTATTAGTGCTTGTGTTCGTGTCTTAGATTTTGGTAGTTTTGGTTCATTTCGGCCTATATTTTGTGATGAAATCTTTGCTTGCCTCTGGGCTTTTGTAAGCGTCGGAAGGCATTATATTGAATGAAAATTTTCCTTAGATCAAAGAAAATAAAAAATTGACAAATTTTAACCATCCGAGTACATAATTTTGTTTATAGAGATATTGTTTTCTCTTGCATTTAGTTTATGTGTGTGTCACTTAATTCACTACGACAAATTGGGTCCTTAAAGAAGAAACCTAATCTTCAATTGTGGATCGTGATACCATAAACATGTTTACAACTTTCGTAAGCTAATAATCTGGAAAATTTCTGGATCAAATAATAGTACCAATAATAACCTTGAAATATGTGATACAAATGCATAAATCATAGTGATGCCAAACATATACCCTTCCTTCTTTTCTTTTCTTTTCTTTTTTCCCACTCGACAAAAGGAATTTATTAATCATTGAAACTAACAAAGGCAAAACCAATCAAGATCAGTACCCTATAGCTAGCAACCAGCCACAAAAAATAAGACCAACCCCAGCATTCAGTCCATTAGCAGAGCACTTAAGAAGCTACAAATGCCACAAACTAGACGCCCCATTCCTCTTTGCTCTTCCATCTCTTATCTAGAATATCTCCTTCTCTACAAATCTCACCATTGTCGCCGTCGTTTAGTTCTCCTTTTGGTGTGATGTGGGCACACGCCCCAAAAATCGCGAGGACAAATGGGTGCACCCCTTTTAGCATGTGAAACGCTCACTTCAGAGTCACCACTTGGATTTGAAGATCCGCCACCCAAGGAACTGAACTTGAAACGTAACGCTCCGTGTTTGATTTGAAAAGGGCTTGTTTCCAGTCCGTCATCACCAGAATATCTTAGGTTCGGGAGCCAGATTACGAGAGGGAAAAGTTTTTAAGGCACCCCTCTCGCCAATCCGAAGATCAATCTCTACTCGGGCATTTATAAAAGAGTTTGCGATTCTATTTCATTAATCAAGTTTTAGCCAATTAGGGTAGGAGAACAATTTAAAGGGGATTAAAACTATAACACTGGCTTTGTTTGGTTGGCAGTTCAGTTTAGTTTAGCTTTGGTCGTATGTGGAGAGAGAAATAGGGTAATGATTGAAAAGAGGGGTAATGATTGGAGAGAAATAGAGAGAGATGAAAAAGTAATAACTGGATAAATAGAGTAATGATTTGAGAGAGAAATAGGATAATGATTAGAAAATAAAATTAAAACAAAACTAAAATGGGATATGAACACAGTCGTTACATATTTGCAGGATGTGATAGATGGTATGCTCGCTCGAAAAACAGTTAGATTGGATAAAAGCATATTCTTGTGGGATTTAAACATATTTAAAGGATGTGTTTGGTTTTGCATGTCCTGGGTTCTATGACATATCCAGAAAAACCCCAGGGGTATTCCATTAAAACAGAAATGAGTATTGAAAAACAGCTAGCAGTTTTAACATAGAAAAGCAGTAGACTAGTTTTTAGCATGCTTGCAGTGGTGTATATACAAATATTAACACAAAATAACAGGATTCCCAGTCCCCCTGCAAGATCTGCGATCGCAGCCACGAAGTGGCACGCGCGAGCTATGGACCGGCGCACCCTGGTCCCCTATAACACGGTTTTTAAAACCTTGTCATCTTTTGGGCTAGAACTGGTATTGATTACCATCCTTGACCCTACCAACCCCCCTCAGGGATCAGAACAGAATGTAGTAGGTGTTTATTCCTTTGATTTAGGTTTGAAAAAGTGGTTGAACTTGAGGTTTGAGGCTTGAATGGAGGATGTATGAAGGATAGTTATGTATTGTTGTGTAGAGAGAACAAGTAACAAGTTGGATGAGAATAGCGTGATCTTGCTTTGCTATGACTTCTTTTGAACAAGGAAGATGAACAAAGTTTGTAACCAAAATGTTGTAACCCTTTTGAAGTTGGAAGGAGGGAAGTATATATAGGGCTAAGGGAGAGAAGAAGGGACTCCAACCAACCAAGCAATGGTTGGTTGCCTTGCCACAAAAGTCTCCCCTATGGCCCTCTCATAAAGGAGAGGGGAAAGGTTGATGGGAGAGGATGTGAGAGGGGGAACATCCCCCTGCCTGAAGACTGTTGCTCATACGAATTATAAGGCTCTCTAGGGTGTAGTAGACCCTTGATAATGGCAAAAACAAACTGTAGAAAAGTGATGGGACAAGGCTTGACCAGCGTTCGCTGGTTGTGGACCTGCGCATGCTAGTCCAACTGCCGCTGCCCTAGTCAATGGTCAAAGCTGACCGTTGACCAATTGGTGGCACATGGACCAGCGCGTGCTGGTTTTGAACCAACGCGGGTAAGTATGTGTCACGACCTCGATTTTCAACGTAAATAAATAATACAATTTAACATAAGATCCTCACATAACATACATATAACCCAAAAGAGTTCCCACCTGTTTAAATTTACAAACAAGTCCCCATAGTTACAGAAACACAACCTTGGCACCATGGCCGAAATTAACTTAGTTACAAGTACAGCCAACTCAAAATATTACCGCTTTCTAGTCAAAAGGAATTTAAGAATAATTAGTTACATACTCATCTTTACCAAAAGCAAATTGATTACAAAAGATGATTAAGTAACTAAAACAAGGTTAGCTCCCAAAAATCTTCATGTACAAGCACGCCGTCACATGCAGTCTATAGCCCAACGTTCGAACCTGAAAAGAAGGATTTTGTTGAGCTACACTAGCCCAGTAGGAAAATCTTTACCAAATTTATATGCAAATATGATGATAAGAGCAAACATGAGAGGGTAAGGAAACACAGCTCGACAAACGGTAACGAATCAATTTGCAAATGAACCCTTAACGAAATCGTATGCATGAGCCCTACGATGCTAACCCCTCTACAAATCCCAACTCGACTTGCTAACCTAAAACTTCATCATCGGTATTTCCACCACTTGCGTTACCGGAATAACACCATAAGGATTACCGTGTTACCACCACTTGCGTCACGGTGATCCCTAACGACTCGGGTTACCGTATTACCACCACTTGCGTTACGAAACCCTTTAAGTCTCCGTATTACCACCACTTGCGTTACGGGACTTCCTAAACCAACCTTCGACCCAAAATCAACTATTTCCTCATATAACATACAAGCTATGACTCCCCATGAACCCATTCATAGATGGAACACCCTACATTATGCCAAAGTCCTCACAAATGCACCATGAATGATCACACGATACCAACAATCTATAGAAAGTACATTACAACGTTTAACTAAGTCAATTCCTATCCGGTTATTGCTAACGGAAGACCAACGGACCAAGGAGTACATCGAACCATCATAGGAAGTCAATTAGACAAGATTGAGATAGTTTAGGAGGTGTTCAAAAGGGTTTAGAAGTGATTGGAGGCCAAAACAATCAACGGAGAAGCAAAAGGTGCAAAACTGGAGATAAGCTCACTGTATCGATACGCTCTTAATCCGTATCGATACGGAATCAACTGTCCAAAAAGATAAGCTTACTGTATCGATACGGCCCTTAATCCGTATCGATACCACGGGGCTTCGGGTAGAACTTTCAGCAGATTTTCAGACATACTTTACAACCAAAATTTGACAATCAAGGGCACGATTCTACACCAAATCAACACATAAACATGTAAAAAGAGGTAAAGAAGTCCCTACCTCGCAACAATGGTCGAGATTCAAGCGTTTTTGAACGAGCCCTAGCTTTTTGAACTCCGAAACTTCGATTTAAACTTGACCCGAGGATCTCCGAGCTCAAGAACGCGATTGCAAGGCCGGAGGGAGGTTGCTTCTTGAAGATTTTGGGAGATTGAGTGGAGTTTTGGGTGAGAAGTGAGGAGAGAGAGAGATAGCCGGTGGAGAGAGGGAGAGAACGGATGAGAGAGAGTTGGGAGAGGAGAATTTGATCTCCTACATCTAACACACACCCCTTATATACTCACATAACTCTAAATCACACACCCACCCTCAACTCTCTATTCTTTCACTCTAGCCCTCAATCCAAAATATCCACCAATTAATCCATATTATCTCAATTAAGCATTTAATAATTAATTTCAATAATTAAATAAATTACGGATCTCTACAATCTATCCTCCTTAAAGAAATTTCGTCCCGAAATTTACAATGCAAGCCAACTAAAATCATGCATCAAGTACTCATGCTCATGCAACAATACATATTACCAAACAATCAATCAACAATCATAACGTCGAAATTTATAACTCACATTGATCAATTCGGAAATATATGCGGGTACTTCTCCCTCACTTCGTCTTCCCTTTCCCACGTTGACTCTTCTTTCCCAAGATGACTCCATAAGACTCGCACTAATGGAATAGTCTTACACCTCAAGTGTTGCTCGCGCGAATCTAGGATACGTATCGGCTCCTCCCCATAAGATGCATCGGCTTCTAACTCTAACTCGGACCACTCTAGAACGTGTGACGGATCCGGTTCATACTTACGCAACATTGACACGTGGAACACATCGTGAACATTCGATAATCTTGGTGGTAATGCCAGCCGATACGCTACTTCCCCGATCTTCTCGATAATGTCAAATGGCCCAATAAAACGTGGAGAAAGCTTGCCCCTTTGCCCAAAGCGAGATAGTCCCCGACGTGGCGATACCTTTAGAAACACGTGATCCCCCACTTCAAATGATAACGGTCGGCGACGACGATCAGCATAACTCTTTTGTCTACTTTGTGCGGTTAACAACCGTTGGCGAATTATTTTGACTTGCTCGGTAGTCCTCCTTTGCGCTTCAAGAAGACGTTTACGAATTGCTTTCATGCTCTCGGAAGTTTCTTGGATCAATTCCGGCCCAATTAACGTAGCCTCGCCCAACTCGGTCCAACAAACGGGTGATCGACACGGTCTCCCATATAAAGCTTCATACGGCGCCATCTCGATGCTAGATTGGTAGCTATTGTTATACGCGAATTCAACTAACGGTAGGTGATCTTCCCAATTACCCCGAAAATCCATAACGCAAGCCCGAAGCATATCTTCTAAAATTTGGATCGTTCTCTCGGATTGTCCATCTGTTTGAGGGTGATATGCGGTACTAAACAAGAGATTTGTGCCAAGAGCGGCCTGTAGACTCTGCCAAAAGCGTGCGGTAAACCTTGGATCTCGATCCGATACGATAGAAACAGGGATACCATGAAGACGAATAATCTCGCGAATATACAAACGGCTAAGCGTATCAATCGAATCGGTAACATGTATCGGCAAGAAATGTGCTGACTTAGTCAATCGATCAACTATCACCCAAATGGCATCGTGGCCCCTCGGCGATCTCGGTAGACCGGTAACGAAATCCATAGTCACGTTCTCCCACTTCCACTCGGCCACTGGTAGTGGTTGCAACTCCCCTGCGGGTCGTTGATGCTCAGCTTTAACTTGTTGGCACGTAAGACACCTGGACACGAAGATGACGACATCTCTCTTCATTCCCGGCCACCAAAACTGTCTACGCAAGTCATGGTACATTTTCGTTCCTCCCGGATGCACGGCTAACGGTGAGTGATGAAATTCCCTCAAAATTTCCTCCCGACACGTAATGGGTACGAACAATTTTCCTTGGTATCGCAAACCTTGATCGACATGAATCATCCACCCCTCTCGAGCATTCCCGCTAAGAAGCTTAGTACGAAACTCGTCCGCTTCTTCATCTTGCTGCTGGGCCTCAATCACTCGAGTCGACAAGGTTGATTGGACGGTTAGATTGCACAAAGTGACTCCATCACAGACCTCTTCGAAATGTAGCGCATACGAACCTAAGTCGTTCACCGTTTTCCACTCGAGAATGGCTAAGTTCGCAAGTTGCGTTGACTTTCTACTCAAAGCGTCCGCTACCACATTCGCCTTACCCGGATGATATTGCAATTCAAAATCGTAGTCTTCTAAATGTTCCATCCAACGGCGTTGACGTAGATTTAGTTCTTTTTGGGAAAACAAGTACTTTAGGCTTTTATGATCGGAAAAGACTTCGAACCTCTCACCGTAAAGGTAATGACGCCAACTTTTCAAAGCGAAAACGACAGCTGCAAGCTCTAAATCATGAGTTGGGTAGTTCCGCTCGTGAGTCTTTAATTGCCGCGATCCATACGCCACCACTCGCCCCAATTGCATCAAGACGCACCCCAATCCCTCTTTCGAAGCGTCACAATACACGGAGTAACCAACTCCCCGTTCAGGCACAACTAAAACCGGCGCGGTAGTCAATCTTTTCTTCAATTCTTGAAAAGCCATCTCACACGCGTCACTCCAAACAAAACGAGTCCCCTTACGAGTCAATTTAGTCAATGGAACCGCTAGTCGAGAGAAATCGAGCACAAAACGACGATAATACCCAGCTAAGCCCAAAAAGCTACGAATCTCGAACACATTCTTCGGTCGTTGCCAACTCATCACTGACTCTATCTTTCCCGGATCAACGGACACCCCATCCTTCGATACAACGTGACCCAAAAACTTGACTTCGGACAACCAAAATTCACACTTACTAAGCTTGGCATACAAACGGTGCTCTCTCAAAAGTTCAAGAACGATAAAAAGGTGGGATTGATGTTCTTCCTCTGAAGATGAGTAGATAAGAATATCGTCCACGAAAACGACTACGAAACGATCAAGATAAGCACGAAAGATGCGGTTCATTAGATCCATGAAAGTTGCCGGTGCGTTCGTCAAACCAAAGGGCATAACAACAAACTCGTAGTGGCCATATCGAGTACGAAAAGCAGTTTTAGGAATGTCTTCCCTCCGAACTCTCAACTGGTGATAACCGGACCTCAAATCGATCTTAGAGAAACAAGTGGCGCCCCGAAGTTGATCAAACAAGTCGTCGATTCTAGGCATAGGGTACTTATTCTTAATGGTGACACGATTTAATTTACGGTAATCGATACACAAGCGAAGCGACCCATCTTTCTTTTGAGCGAACAAAGCCGGTGCTCCCCATGGTGACGTACTCGGACGGATAAACCCCAAATCCTCCAAGTCTTGCAACTGGATCTTCAATTCTCTCAGTTCGGCAGGTGCGAAACGATAAGGAGGTATGGAAATAGGTGCGGTACCAGGTAGTAAATCAATAGAAAACTCGATTTCCCTCTCAGGTGGTAAACCAGGTAACTCCGTCAGAAACACATCCGGAAAATCACAAACGACAAGAGGTAACTCCCCACGCGTGGATACATCCTCATCTAATGCCAAACTTGCTAACAAGGCGTACACCGACTCACGCTCCCGAGACCCGCACAAATACGGTTCTACAGGTTCCCGACGCTCCCCGAAGAACTCGAAACAAGAACCCCCAGGCGGACAAATACGGACACGACGCTTGAAGCAATCTATAGTAGCGTGAAACGTTGACAGCCAATCCATTCCCAAAATGAGGTCGAATCCCGACATATTGAGCACGATAAAATCGAATGTAAAATGACGATCTCGAATAGTAAGCTCACAATCCCTGCAAATGCGGTCTAACGGCGACCTACCTCCTATCGGTGTGTCAACAAACAACGGAGGACTAATAGTTTCGATTTCCAACCCCAAAGCACAAGCAATAGATGCAGCAATGAATGAATGCGATGCTCCTGAATCAAATAACACTCTAGCAAAGGAGTTAAAAAAGAGAAATGTACCCCTCACAACCGAAGTGTCCGGGGCCTGAGAAGTGACAGGAGGTGGTGGAGGCGGAATAGCAGAAGTGATAGCAAAAGCCCTCCCCTGAGTGATCTGACCCTGAACGTGTCCACCCCGATGACCGGAGCCCTGAGAAGGTGCAGACGAACTAGCTCCTCTCTCAACTTGAGATCCCTGAACCGAAGTGTTCTGACGAAAGTGGGATTGTTGCTGTCTCTGAGTACCCCGAAATGACTGCCGGCCAGAACCCTGTCCACCCCTCGACTGCTGCACCGATCCCGACTCACTACGAGCTCCATCCCCACGCGGGCAATTCCTAGCAAAATGACCGGGCTTCCCACAAGTAAAGCACGTGTTCAACAATCGCGGGCATTGGGCGCGAATGTGCCCCGTCTGACCACACTCGTGACATACAATCGAAGATCTATTAGAAACTCCCCGAGTCCCAAACGAAGATGAAGGTGGAGGCCTAAAGTTTGACGGACCCTGTGAAGCCGACGATTGATCTCGTTGTCTCTTTCTCCCTTGACTTCCGAAACTTCCCGACGAAGAACTCATACCTCCTAATGGTTGTCTTGGTTCCCAAACCTTAGTATTTTTAGGTGCCTCCCTCGGTGTCTCAATGCTCCTCGCACATTCAACGACTTCGGAAAACCTCCCTTTGCGTTGTGCCATAACAAACTTCTTCACGGTATCATGTAAGCCCCTCTCAAACCGCCTACATTTTCTCTCTTCGGTAGCTACTAACTCCGGCGCGAAACGAGACAAGGATTGGAATTTTAAGGCATATTCCGACACAGTCATATCCCCTTGCTCTAACCTTTCGAACTCATCTCTCAATTGGTCACGACTCGTTTCCGGAAAATATTGCTCCTCGAAGAGCACCTCAAATTCGGCCCAAGTTAGGTTCTCAGCATCTGGCTCGTTTGCTTGAGCCGCGGTCCTCGCCGCTCTCCTCGCATCCTTTCGTGATTCTAGTACCGATTCCCACCACTCATTCGCTTCCCCGGTGAGTTGAACGGCTACGATATTGACTCGCAAGTCATCCTCCGTGATCTGAAGAGCTCTAAAGAGTTTTCGAATTTGGGCTAGCCAATGATCGGCCACAAGAGGGTCACTACTCGACCCATCGAAGGTAGGTGGATTTCTTCGGCTGAACTCCCTCATTGCTATCATAGCCCGACTGTCGGCGCTTTCCCTAGGAGCAGGGTTCAAAAGGTTTGCAGCTGCAAGAGCTGCAACAAAATCCCTAGCAAAAGGGTTTTGAACGACCGGGACTTCTTCTCCCCGACCGTGTTCGGTCCCTTCCCTCGGATTCCCACTCGGATTTTCCCCATGGTGGCTAACCTCATCCTCAACCGGCGCTTCTCGGCCACGACCACGGCCACGACCACGACCGCGACCACGGCCACGACCACCCCTACTTTCGGCCTCACCTGCCCTAGCACGCGTTCTCGGAGGCATCTAGCTACAAGTTATAAGAAAGAAAGACTGATCAATAGCAACATTGTCTAATGAGGTCAAAACCTCCAACTATCCCAACACGGGTCAAAGCAACTCTACGCCACTCTACAATATTGAAATGCAATGTCACATAAGCCAAGTAATGTCAATACACACACAAGCACACATGTGATATTTCAAAAGGCGTGACATTTGAACCCATGAGACTAAAAGTCTCCCCACGGTCTCAAAGTATTCAAACCTAGACGCTCTGATACCAATTTGTCACGACCTCGATTTTCAACGTAAATAAATAATACAATTTAACATAAGATCCTCACATAACATACATATAACCCAAAAGAGTTCCCACCTGTTTAAATTTACAAACAAGTCCCCATAGTTACAGAAACACAACCTTGGCACCATGGCCGAAATTAACTTAGTTACAAGTACAGCCAACTCAAAATATTACCGCTTTCTAGTCAAAAGGAATTTAAGAATAATTAGTTACATACTCATCTTTACCAAAAGCAAATTGATTACAAAAGATGATTAAGTAACTAAAACAAGGTTAGCTCCCAAAAATCTTCATGTACAAGCACGCCGTCACATGCAGTCTATAGCCCAACGTTCGAACCTGAAAAGAAGGATTTTGTTGAGCTACACTAGCCCAGTAGGAAAATCTTTACCAAATTTATATGCAAATATGATGATAAGAGCAAACATGAGAGGGTAAGGAAACACAGCTCGACAAATGGTAACGAATCAATTTGCAAATGAACCCTTAACGAAATCGTATGCATGAGCCCTACGATGCTAACCCCTCTACAAATCCCAACTCGACTTGCTAACCTAAAACTTCATCATCGGTATTTCCACCACTTGCGTTACCGGAATAACACCATAAGGATTACCGTGTTACCACCACTTGCGTCACGGTGATCCCTAACGACTCGGGTTACCGTATTACCACCACTTGCGTTACGAAACCCTTTAAGTCTCCGTATTACCACCACTTGCGTTACGGGACTTCCTAAACCAACCTTCGACCCAAAATCAACTATTTCCTCATATAACATACAAGCTATGACTCCCCATGAACCCATTCATAGATGGAACACCCTACATTATGCCAAAGTCCTCACAAATGCACCATGAATGATCACACGATACCAACAATCTATAGAAAGTACATTACAACGTTTAACTAAGTCAATTCCTATCCGGTTATTGCTAACGGAAGACCAACGGACCAAGGAGTACATCGAACCATCATAGGAAGTCAATTAGACAAGATTGAGATAGTTTAGGAGGTGTTCAAAAGGGTTTAGAAGTGATTGGAGGCCAAAACAATCAACGGAGAAGCAAAAGGTGCAAAACTGGAGATAAGCTCACTGTATCGATACGCGCTTAATCCGTATCGATACGGAATCAACTGTCCAAAAAGATAAGCTTACTGTATCGATACGGCCCTTAATCCGTATCGATACCACGGGGCTTCGGGTAGAACTTTCAGCAGATTTTCAGACATACTTTACAACCAAAATTTGACAATCAAGGGCACGATTCTACACCAAATCAACACATAAACATGTAAAAAGAGGTAAAGAAGTCCCTACCTCGCAACAATGGTCGAGATTCAAGCGTTTTTGAACGAGCCCTAGCTTTTTGAACTCCGAAACTTCGATTTAAACTTGACCCGAGGATCTCCGAGCTCAAGAACGCGATTGCAAGGCCGGAGGGAGGTTGCTTCTTGAAGATTTTGGGAGATTGAGTGGAGTTTTGGGTGAGAAGTGAGGAGAGAGAGAGATAGCCGGTGGAGAGAGGGAGAGAACGGATGAGAGAGAGTTGGGAGAGGAGAATTTGATCTCCTACATCTAACACACACCCCTTATATACTCACATAACTCTAAATCACACACCCACCCTCAACTCTCTATTCTTTCACTCTAGCCCTCAATCCAAAATATCCACCAATTAATCCATATTATCTCAATTAAGCATTTAATAATTAATTTCAATAATTAAATAAATTACGGATCTCTACAGTATGGTTCTGACTTGAATTGGCTAGGATTAAAAGGGTATCAAACACTCAAAGCTCAACCACTTGACATTTCCGGAGTGTTCTCGATCCGTTTCATCATTAGAGAATCAAAAATCGAAAGTAAACTAATCTAGAAACCAAATTGGCGTGTCTACACGTTGGTGAGTTTAACACCTAACGTTGAAATTGCTCCTGTGTAGGTTTTGGAGTTTGATCTGTGGTAAATGTTAACTTATAGTCTGATAGATCTAGGAAGATAAACAGTGCAGGTATAAGACCACATCTTGGGTTTTTTCTGCAATGCCCTAAGGTGATATTGGGGCATGAATCCCCCACTAAATATGGACCCTTGAATTGAAGAACATGTAAATCTCAGTAATTAGATCAAAATCACCCATAAAAAATAAAGTGAATTTGCTAAAGACAATATGGATTTACGATTTCCCCGCCATAAATAGCAATTCTACCACACAAATAAAACCAGATTTCTATATCATTCACTGTGATCAGATTTCCTACAATATTTGCCTACACTTACTACTATGTATGACCACACTTAGGGTGCGTTTTTCTATATTATTGGACTACAGACTAATGGCAATAATCAAATTGTTTCCGCTAAATGATATTTTAATTGATATATATGTAGGGATGATGACCTGCCTAGAACTTTATGAAAATCTTGACCAAAACGCCCATATAACAGATTACTCACGTAGCAAATTAACCCTGTTTGCAGGAATTATTTTAGCTTTTGGTAATTTATAAACCCACACCATTTTAAGTCATATCCACTTTTATTTTTTGTCTTTTTTACAACCATTGTGTAGTGGGCAACCTAAAAAATGGAATAAGAATATAAATCTAGCTTAGATTTTAATTGTGTATGAAGCATTATTAGAATACTTATTAGAAAACTAAAAATATATACCAATGATTGAATTAATTTCAAAATAATATTAAAAATAAATTTTAATTGAATTACTTTTAAATAACTATCAATTTATATATGTTCTTGTAAAAACAAGGTATTCATTTATCGTTTTGATAACTTACAAAAATAATTAATATTATATCATAAATACACCCTACAAGTTAATTGTTATAATCAAATTCAATGAAAAAGGTTAAACTAACAAGTAGTAATAAATAGGAGTACTAAATAATTTAGTCGACCTTCAATTGAATTAATGTAGCGTATTAAATGAAAACAAATATTAGTCAGTCCTTTGGTTGTGTTAACAAAGATTAGTTGACCAATTAGTGTCACAGTGACGATTAAACGATTGTTATAATTAACTACATTGCACGAAATTGATTAAGAGCTTAATTAAGGGTAGTTCCATGGTACACACCCCTTATTAGGGGGTGTACCGTACGCACAATGATTTTAAACCCTTAGATTTCAAAGGGAATAATCCAGACCACCCATTTATTAAATCAATTAATAAAATAAAATAATGGCTTAGCAGGTAACAGGTTGTTCTCTCCTCCTTGACTTTCTCTCCCTCTCCCTCATATGTAAAATACTACAAATTATATAACATAACCACAATTGTTATGATAACACAAAAATTTGGCACTTTCTTTCCAAAATGTGTCGTACCAAAAGAAATCGATCAAAAGATACTAGATACAAGACCAAAATATGTCGTAGCACAATCAGTAATTATTATACCCAAGCAAGATACTTGTCTAAAATATCTCAAATTAAATATCGTATAACTTGACATCCTAATAGTCCTGATCGATCATTCTAAAAATACACTCACTAACAACATTTAGATTGTACATTCAATTTATATTTGATATGAAACTTAGTCCTTTGTTGTAGTTGAATGTAAGGTAGTCATGCAACCGTGACACAATAATGACAATTAAATCCGTTGAATTTTTTATGTTTGTTGATTCAGTCACCTACGTAAATTTTTGCCTCGACCAAGTTCCATCATCGGCACGCAGATTGAATAATAGAATGATATTTTCCATTCAATTAAGTATCTAGCTATAAGCCATCAACTTCATTTTTGGTACGAATGACCTAATTGATATCATGTAAATTGTAAAACATAGACGATTTCAATAAATAAAAAAAACCACACCTTACGTGGGGCTCAGATGGTGCATTATTAGATTTTAATGTTGTATTGAAATTGAACGACGAGATTTGTTGAAGTATGAAACTTCATTGACTAACTATGTAATTTATCCTAAAAAATAACAACATTCTTTTAAATAAATAGAAATGAAGGGTGCAAGACTTGAACCCCAGATATTTTAGATAAATGTCGAAACTCCAACACCTTATCACTATGGTACACAATTGAGAATTTGTAATTCTAAAGGCTATTAATTATGTAATACTTTCTTGTTAGTAGGGGTCCTATTTCGCGGCTGAAAATTTGAAAAGACAGTGGCCTCAAATGTCTCTGTCTTAGTGCTGGGTTTGCACTTGTAGATCATATTATAGCCTATGTCATTGGTGTAAATTAATATGTCGACTATAATAATTTTTTTTGAAAGAAAGTACAATGACAATAAATTTACAAAATTATTTAGATTGTACTTCCACTACCTAGTTCCCGGGACCACCATTAAATTTGGATTGATATGCATAGGGTGAAGGTTTGGCACTGATCCATGTGTCAAAGATATAGTGCCAATTGTTTAGTGCACCACCCTGAATATTGATAAGATTGGGTAGTAGTATAATTAATTTCACCAATTACAAAAAGGGGAGTAATTTTCACACTCTATTTTTTGATATTCTCGCTTATTTTTTTGTACTCCATTTTAGTGTCGAAAGTGTATGTATTTGAGACAGTTGGATAATTATTTTTTTTAGTGACATCTCATTTTTCCACAAAGGAATTTTGATTTTTTGAATTAAATTTTGTGGAGAAAGAATATGATTTAGACTAATATTTTGAGAGAAAATTGTAGTTGTATTCGAAAATTTGGATACAGTACTTATTTTTTGGTGAATTTATAGGATGAAAATTTTGTGCGAGAATTTCATTTTTAGTTTAAATTATTGAGGTATTGTATAGGGAAAATTAAAATTTGAAAAAATAGTATTGAGGGAATTGAAAATTAAGATAATATGGTGGAAATTTTCAAATTTTGAAAAAATTATGTGGTGGAAATTGAAAAAAATTAGGTTAAGTTTCATATAACACATTGTGCTAAGGTAACAACAATCCATGGTATTGTTATAATATTTGTGATTAGTTTATTCAATATTTGGTATTTAATTTACGCATATATTTTGCTTCGGTATAAGTGTTGTGGACTTTTTATGACATATTTTTATTTTGTTATGGATATATCATCACAAAAAAAAATATACGACAGGTTGTGGTAAGGTAACGCCACTTTATGATTTTATTATAACAATTGTGGTTATATTATTTAATTACGGTATGGTATTTGCTGATTATAACTATCGTTAACTGAACAAGCTAATTGAATTTTTTTTATACGACACGTTATAGGTATGAAAACGTCAATTTATGGTGTTGTCATAACAAATTTGGTTATATTACTGAATTTGTGGTATTTTAGACATGTCTTATTATGAAATATTTTAATCAATTTCCTTTGATACGACATATTGTGGTAAGAAAACGTCAATTTATGTATTGTCATAACAATTGTGGTTTGTTACATAATTTGTGGTATTTACATATGTTTTCTTTTGATACGACATGTTGTGGTAAGAAAATGACAATTTTAAGTGTTGTCATAATAATTGTGGTTATTTTATAAAATTTGTGGTATTTTACAAATATTTTTGGCTTGGGTATAATAATTGTTTATTTTGGTATGACAATTTTTGATTTTGTTACGGAATATCATATGAGTCAAAGAATTTTTGGTACGACTCATTGTGGTAAGATAATGCCAATTTATGGTGTTGTTATAACATTTATGGGTAGTATTATTTAATTTTTGATATCATACGCATATATTTGGTTGGGATACAAGTATTATGGATTTTGGTACGAATAATTATGGTTACATAATAACAATATTTTTTAATTATGTATAATCTGCTAATGACCTATTCAACAGGTAAATTTTAAAGTATATGTCATAACTAGCACCATAAATATGCATTAGAAAACCAAAAATCGGCATAGTGAAAATCACAAATTGTCGTAATTTAAACATACGGTATACCCTGTGTACCATAGCTTTCTCCCTTAATTTATCAATCAAACCATTTTGAATTGATCGAATGACATAATTTGCAATGTAATAACTAATAGTGTTTGATTGATAGTGATCATAGAGCATCGATACAATTGACTAAAGTGAATTGATTAATCTAATTTAAGAGATTCTAACCGACCGATCAAACAATTTCAATTGATCAATATGACATCATTAGCAAATGTGGTAGTTAACAATTCTGTTGGTTGACAGTGATCAATGAGGATTCATACAATTGACCAAAGTGGACGAGCTAATTTGTTTGATTATTTAATCAATTGATTAATACATTTGAATCAATCAAGTTGACACAATTAGCAAATTTAAATGTTACTAACACGTACGATGATTGATTTTGATTAGTTAGAGATCATGCATGGTGGAGACAAATGGAACATGTTGGGCCATTTTACGGTGATTTGTTGGAACGGGAAAGCACAGAATGAATGAGTATTCAAACAGGTATGGGTGGAGGAATCTATAAGGTGGTAGCAGTTGCTGGCGGAGTTTGATGAGTTCTACCAAGCAAATTTGAAGGCAACTCCTGTTCTCTGAACCCAAGCATTGGATCTGCAACGTTGGGTACCACCAAATTATGGTTAGCTAAAGATTAACGTTGAAATCGGCGCAACGCCTTTGCATTTGTGTCATACTGGTTCGTTTGCATAGTTTGACTCGCCGGGGAAGATGAAAACAATAGATGGTGGCATGGTGCTTATAATGAAGGGATGGAGTTGGTGTTGGTGTTGTCATCAGGGACGAACTTAGGACTGCGCAGAGGATAGAGACCATTCCTATAGTGGGTGTTACATCAGCGGATCGAATTGGTCAAAACGTTGGGGTTTCGAGCTGCGGTTTCAGCAGCATTAATCATTCATGGACAGAGTAACTACTTGCTGGAAGGGGATGCGAAGAATATTGTTCAAATGCTTCAAGGAAAATTAAGTGCTGGAAGTGATCATTACCGATCGTTTTAATCTAGTTAGTTTACTTAGGCTCCGTTTGTTTGGACGTAAAATATTTTCCTGTAAATTATTTTACTTATTTTTCAGTATTTGGTTGTGTCAAAAATGAGGAAAATATTTTACATGTAAAACATTTTCCATCAATTGGATGAAAATGACTTACCCTTAAATTTTTTGTAAGTTATTTTTCGAAATGAACCCGCTGCCTTCTACTGCAATTCTCACTACTCAGTTATCTTGATCATCAGTCCTGACCCACGTTCAATTTTAATAATCTCATATCTCTCCACCATTTAAGCTCTCTCTTTATTTCTCTATACTATTTTGTTTGTTTCTGAAAATATTTTCAAGTGCCAACCAAATATCGAAAAATAAATGTTTGAAATTTATTTACTGAAAAATATTTTACGTGAAAAATATTTTACATTGTAAAACATTTTACATCAAAACAAACGAAGCCTTAATTCTTGTTCTTTTAAGTTTATTTCTCGTATATGTAATAGGGTGGCTCATATTGTAGCCAAATATGTCATACTCCCTCCGTCCCTTATTTATAGTCCAGTATTCCATTTTGGGTTGTCCCTTAATAAGTGTCCATTTTATAAAGTTAGTGGGTAAAAGTTGGTGTATTGTCTACTTTATCCCTAAAAGTATATTCCATTTTGAAAAGTTAGTGAATAAAAGTGTAATGATGATGGGTAAGTAGGGAAAGTGGAGGAAAAAGTTGATGTGAAAGGAATAATGATGATGTATTTTTAATAAGTTGGAGTTACGAAGCAAGACATTTAAAAAGGGACGGATGGAGTATCTATTAAGCACACTACGACCTTGCAATGAGATTTTCTGAATTGGGCTAGTAGGGAGGCTACCCTTGATGTTTCAAGTTTGCAGCAATAAATACAAGGGAGGCTTAAATAATCATCCTAAGAACTTACTTTCTTTAAGTTTTCATCCCGGTCAATTCGAACACTTATGATTTTATCCTCACTTTTTAATAATCCCAATAGTGCCCTTATATAATACATTGGGGTATATATATATAACTAAATTTTAGGATGAAAACATAATAAATCTGGTCCCAACCTTTATGCAGGCAATTAGTCCCGTAGATTTCGTCAATCCATCTCAAAAATCACGGCCCCCATTCAAATTCTCATCCACTTTTCCTAATCTGCAAAACATGGTCGGTTACAAAATCACCATTATCCCCTTTCTATCACAAGAGAAAAAAACAATCCACCATTATCGTCCCACCAGGCACCATTATCATCTTTTCTTCATTTGATGCCGCACCGAAGAACCATGGAAGCGTAGCCCAAGAGCATGGGGACGACGAAGTGGACATTAGAGGAGAAGCCGAAGGAGAGGTAGCTAGGACAGGGCGGCGCCGGTGGCGGCAGCGCGAGGTGCTTGTCGGGGGGGTCACCGGGGACGTGGCGCCAGAGGAAGTTGACGGGAATCGTGGTCAGGAAGCACAGCGGAGGACAGGGATCAAGACGCCAATGGCCGACGCCTGTTTGGGCTGAATTAACTCAAATCAATCGACAAATAATTGTGTGCGGGCGTGCCAGAAAAGAAATAACTTCAAAGAAGAAATTACTCTTTTCAAAATGATTTGAAACAACTAATTTCAATCAGGCAATTGTGTTATCCGTTCGATTACCTCAACTAAGAGGATTTTTCCTTAAGGTATCAACCAAATAAAAGATTGACGCGCTTCGAAATCAGAAAAGATGATTGAACACAAACAAACCTGAATCTAATCAAAGGTAAGTTTGTATACAAACACTCTTAAGATTCTATCAAGAATAATAAAGAAATGCAAGCACACTGAATTTAATCAAAAGCGAACTTGCAAACAACTATTCTTTGGTAAGAAAAGAACTTAAAGGAAATAAGAAAACTTGAATTTAATCGAAAGTAGTCTTACATGCAAATAAGCCTTCAACTTACAAAAAAGACCCTACTCTAAACTAAAACTAATCTAAGATAGATCTCTGAGCAATCATTTTGTATGAATTGTCAGATGATATGGATTTTTTGTGTGTTCTTCTCTTCAATTGCTTCTTCTATTTATAGACGCTGAACTTGCCTTCGACCCCCACGTCTTCGATTGATATCCACGTTGGCCACATAAAACGGTTGAGGGGGGTCTTCGAACGGTTACCCTGATATTTCCAGAATTCCTTCTTCCCCTGCTTGCTTCGATCATGGTGTTCATGGCCACTTCCTGGATCGTGGTTCCTATTTTCAAGCAACGTGAATCAATGCAACGTGTTTGCCTTCCAAAATGATTCCCTGCAATTGCATCTAATTTCAGTTACAAAACAGGGCAGTGAGGACACCGTTCGATGATCGTAAAGTCCAAATTAATGGTTAGATCCAATAACCTCCCAAACCGTCGTTTAATTACTACTCAAACGACATCGGTTCACTCTAAAACGACACCGTTTGTCATAAAACAGTGTCCTTTTTAACTCCCGTAATCCTCTGTAATTGGTACTCGACTGGGACAGGTTTTATGCAACCGCCGTACCATTCAGGACCACGTGGAACTTTTTCATTGGGTGGCACTTTTTAGGATGTAAACACACCCCCCGCATTAACATTTTATTTATGCTAAATAAATGTTAATGGCACACGTTCTCTGCCCATATCCCTTCAACTTCGGATGCACGAAGCATGACAGGATTTCATTCCCATGCACGTCTATTGAGCTTCCCAAAGATAGCTACAATAATTTCCCTATAAATGGCAGTTAATGATAGGGTTTAACGAATCACATCACCCCTCACAAACCCTTTCGAATTCGAGTTTTCCTTTGTTAAGAAATCTTGCGTTTATGGACTCTCTTCCAGAAATCAATCTTATTTTAGACAATCTCGATTGCCAAACCCCTTTTCCTCAAATGTCTCCTCCAAACTCTCCTCGAATGTTGGCAAGCAAAATCCTTTCGGATCGAACATTCCACACCCCCAACCCATCTCCCACAGGTTGGGACTCCTCTTTAACCCGTTCGAATTCGTTCGATGGGTCCAACTGGGGCTCATGGGAAGAAAACCCTACTAATACCAACACTGGCACCATTCTGGTCCGGTTCGATCAGCCTGATCCTACACCTCATAAATTTCATCACTTTCGAACTCTGTTCGCAAGCCAATTCCTACCCCTGAGCGGTAACGACACCGTTCACATGGGTATGCTCGAATCCATTTACTCCTCTCTCAAATTTTCCCCTTTCTTGAAACAAGAGGAAAATTACCTGGGGCCCGCTCCTTACTGCGACTTCAAACGCATGGCTCAAACCCAACAGTCCCTCTGGCTCACAGAGGTGCAAACCCCACATTATCCAGCTGACTTCGAGGAAACCAACAAGCTGGTTCCTCTTCCTGAAGAGCCTGACTGGTTCGATGAGGTGAATAACCTTGCCATCAATACCCCTCATTTCCAATGGCAATATGGTTATTCCATCTACCCTGCTGACAAGAGTAAAGCTCTACAACTCCTGGCAGCCTTCTCTTTCCTGGATATTTCTATCCTGGAAAAACAAGTTCCACTAACTAATTTTAAGTGGGCTTGTGAGACACTGGTGCTGTGTTCCATCCCCTCCACGGTTTCCTACCAAATCCACTGCTTCCTGGACTTCTTACCAGTGATCAAGTCATGGCTCGAAGCCAATACCGCTGCGTATTGCTTCGATCAAACCCTTCAAGATTATGCTCTTGCTAAGGAAAGGATTGAGAAGCTGCATGACCAAATCCATAACTTCACTGCTGAGTCCTTCGAAGTGGTGCCAGGCCATGCTGACAAAAAGCTTCGAAGGCGCTTCAAAAGACAACAAATGAAGCGTCCAACAAAGGAAGCTCGGCTTCGAAGGAAAGCCAAAGCTTTGGTGCTCTGCTTTAGGCCCTTGCTGGAGAAAAAATTGGAGTCAGACTCCAAAGAAGACATGAGGAAAATGGAGCTGAAATTCCTCCAGTTTGCATGGAACAAGTTCCATAGTCTTGTTACTTGGTCCTTTCCTCATTACTTTGAGAATAAAAAAGCAACCTCCCAGCACCCAGGCCCTTTGAAGGCCTAATTTGTATTTCTTTTCATAAGAACTAGGACCCTAAAAACTTCCCAGCTGATACTCCAAAAGCACATTTTTCTGGATTTAACTTCAGCTGATAGCGTTTCATTTGTTGGAATGTCTTTTCTAAGTGTTGTAGATGATCCTCATCAGAGTTTGACTTCACAATGATATCATCTATGTAACATTCCAGAAAAGTTCCCACTAAATCATGAAAAATAGTATTCATTGCTCTCTGATATGTGGCCCCAGCATTCTTTAGCCCAAATGGCATTTTAACCCATTCGAAGATGCCAATGTTACCTGGGCAGGCAAATGCTGTTTTATGCACATCTTCTTCTGCTATGCAGATTTGATTGTACCCTGAATGCCCATCTAAAATGGACAATATCTTGTGGCCAGCAGAACTGTCCACAAGTGTATCCACATTAGGCATTGGGTATTCATCCTTAGGAGTCGCAGTATTTAGGTTTCGAAAATCAACACAGATTCTGATAGTTCCATTCTTTTTAGGGACTGGAACTATGTTAGATAGTCATTCGACATACCTGGCCGTTCTAATGAAGCCTGCATCTAGAAGCCTCTGCATTTCCTTTTTAACACCTGCAATAGTTTCTGGACTCATCTTCCTGGTTGGTTGTTTCACAGGCTTGAATTGTGGCTTGATAGGTAACCTATGCTCCACCAATCCCCTGTCCAAGCCAGGTAGTTCCTTGTAACTCCATGCAAAGCATTCCTTATTTGCTTTCAATAGTGCCACCAATTCAGCTTTCATACCAGGTTCAAGCTGTTTATTAATAAGCACTGGATTGGGGTTTTGTGCATCTCCCAACCTTACTTCTTCCAACAGATCTTGTGATTCAACCCGTTCCTCAGAAGTGAGTTGGATTTCTTTCACATGAGGGTTATTGTTCTGCATAACCTCTTCCCATATGTTCTCTTCCTGGATCTTCTGTTCGATCCCCAGAGCAACATACTTTACTAAAGCCAATGAGTTGGCTTCTTCTTCAGCCTCTCTCTTGGATTTACATCCAAGCAGCATCATCTTTTGGGGTGTCTGATTCATAGTCAACAGCTTGCCTTAGCTTCGATTTCAGCTCCGCCAATTCCCCCAGTTCCATCTCGTTGGTTGGGTGGGTGGCTGCTTGAAGTAGTTCACTCAAAGGAACTACATCAGATTTGTACATTTCTGCTTCAGCAAAATTTGCCGTGGCACCAAATGGATGTGGATCAGCTTTGACTCCTTCAACACCCACTTCTTTGCCTTTGTCATACTTAACAATCATTAATTCCTGATGCATAGAGGAAGGAATACATCCGTTAACATGAATCCAATCCCTTCCCAATAAAGCATTATATTTAGCATATGTGTCAACTACAAAGAAAACAGTATCAGTTTCTATTCCACCTACTGCCAATCTAATGGAAATGATTCCCCTGGCATGTTGGCTTTCCCCAGTAAATCCTGCAATGGATGTGCTGGTTGGAATCAATTTTGCTTTTCCTTTTCCTAACTTTTTCAAAGTTTGGAAAGGCAAAATGTTCACCGCAGCCCCATTATCCACCAAGATTCTGTTAAGTGGGACTCCATCAAAATGTGCAGTGATATACAATGGACGCAAATGTTGTCTCATTGCATTAGTAGGTAGTTTAAATGGATATGAAATTTCCACATAATTTAAATCTATTACCAAGGGGTATTCGACGTCGGACATGGAATCTGAGACGAAACAAGCACTTTCTTTTGAGCTTACCTCCAAACTTTCTTGATTCTGCTCAATTTCACGTACCAAGTTCTTACCCATTTCGATCTGAGATACTTCTTTCAAGTCACAGTCGTTGCATATGATATTTAACTCCTTATCACTCAGAGTTTCTTCAGAATTCTCTGGCTCGCTCAAGTTCGACCAAGCAGTATCTTGATCTTTGAACGTCTGACCATTTGAGAAGAAATCCATAGAGCTTGGATAAACCATATTAACTTGTACTTCTGGCTGATCTCCAAATTGGATTGTAGCCACTTCTTTGATTGGTTTAATTGCTTCGGTCTCCTCTGCACCCTTCTTTTCGAATTCTTGTGTAGATACCTCCATAGGGGAAAAGGTTCCTTCCATCCCCTGTTGTTCCACCACCATGGCCTCGAGCAAACCAGACTGATAACTAGCCAGCGAGTTAGGAGAAGGTGGATCAAGATCCTCTTCGAGCATAGCAGAGGCAACCTTTTCCAAAGTCTCCCTCTCGTGATACTGGGTTCGAAATTCCTCTGGGTCCCTTTCGACCCTGTCGAACCTTGGATTAGGTTTTGCTCGTCTGCCTGATTCTTCCCCCGTTGAAGATTCTCCTGACTGGAAGAGCGTATACTTCCTCTGGAGCTTTCTCTTTTGAGTTCTTGAGAGCAATGGAACCATCTGTGGTAATTGAGATTTGGGATCCCTAATCAACACCCAGTTTCCAGAGTTCGAAATTGGTGGCTTGAAAGTTCTGCCCGCATTCCTGTTTGAACCTTTGTATCCTTGGAACAAATCAGGTTTAACTTGCTTCAGAAACCAGTCAGGAACACCTTTCACCAAGGTGAATTCCTCTTGTTTGGCCTCTTCTTGCGCCTTCGATGTCTGGCCAATATTGGCCTTCTTCGAAGGTGGCAGCTCCCTTCTGTGAATAGCTGGAACAGGGCTAGTAGGCATGTCCCTTTTTGGTGCCAACCAAGACTTGCTGTCACTTGGCTTTGCTTGAACTGGGGCCATTCTTTTCATCCCCATTTCTTTTGGGAAAAAACTCACGCCCTTTCTATCCAAGTCCTTGAAAACCAAATAGTTGGCCCTACATCCTACACACAGGCACTCCAAAAATGAGGCTTCTAGCATAGGCAGGTGATTATTACCTGAGAATTTCTGCAAAGAAAAACCATCATTGGCTCGCCTATAGGAACTTGGCCTCACTCCCATGCCTCGAGGGTGGCCAGCGTACGGCTTGCCCCTTCCATATTGAACAGTATTCATGTTCACTGGTGCTTCTTTATCCTGCCAATATTTCTTGACAGTTCGAGCCAGTGAGGAGGGCACACTGGTGTTGACCTCTTCTACCTTTGGAAAAGGCACTGCATCTATCCCCATAGTCTTTTCAGGGAATTTGATTCTTCCTTTCTTGATTTGTTCCTAAATCCTGTCACGAAAAACATTACAAGATTTAGTTGAATGAGACCAAGAATCATGCCATTTGCAATAGGTCTTTCCATTCTTTTCTTCCACTGTGGGCAGTTTCACATCTAAAGGCGGCTTAATGACTTTCTTTCTTAACAAGAAATCAAAGATCTCATCAGCTTTGGATATATCAAAAGAATATACTTTAGTGATTTCCTTTGTTTAAACTTCTGCCCAAGAGAGACATTCTTTTGAATTAAGGGCTCACAAACACAAGGATCGTGCTCTACAATTTCAGCAGCATCTATTTCATAATTAGGATCCCTATAGTATGTTGGGTAAGAGGAATTATGCCTATCCATATCTTCCTCTAGCAGTGATTCATATCTAGCAACTTTGTAGGTTAGATCTGCAAAGTCCCTAAACTCTGTGGAATCAAACCTCTTTCGAAGCTCTCTTTCTAAACCATCTTGTGCTAATCTCACAAACTCTGCCTCTGGCAGATGGAGTTTGCACTTGGTCTTAGCCCTTTTGAACCTAGATATGAAATCTGCTACCTTTTCATCTGGCTTCTGCTTTAGCCTAGCCAAGTCTGCCATAGAGACTTCAGGCTCAGCATTAAAGAATTGTGCATGAAATGCCTCTTCCATTTGAAACCAACTTGTTATCGACTCTGCAGGCAAATTTGTGTACCATGCAAAAGCTGGCCCAGACAAAGAATTTGGGAACAATTTCAACTTCATGAAACCATTCTGAGCCAAGTTCTTACATTGGGCAGAAAACCTAGCAATATGTTCTATAGAAGATTGTCTCCCATCCCCATAAAACAAAGTAAAATCTGGGATTTTAAATTCTCTAGGGATCTGAAATGTTGTGTCAATCCATTCTGGATATGGTTTTCTATAGATTTGAGGTTGTACCCCCCGAGTTCGAGGCCCACAAACTTCTTGTATGAGATCCATAACTTGGTCTCTTAGTATTGGGTTGCCTACAAGGAAATTTTGTTCTTGATTTCCTACTGGTGGATCTGGTTCTACCAAGTCATCTCTACGTATTTCCCTTATAGTGTTAAAATCCCCTTGGTTTTCTCTGGGAAGTCTCCCATACCAGGGTTGCTGCATTGGGTCGGCCGTAGTGTTCACCCGAGCAGGCCTATGGCTTCCATAAACCGCTGTGGTGGGATTTTTGGTATTTGGAAGACTTTGACGAGAGGGCTGTGTGTTATCCCTCGTTTTCTCAGGTCTATAACCTCGTTCTAGCTCCACATCATCCTCCCATCCCCCAAGTGTGGGTTCGAAAAGAGGATTAATGCTTTGCCTGTCTCTGGCATTTCTTGGAATCCCAATAGGAATTCCATGAGATTGCTCTGGGATTTCAAAGACGGGTTTTGTAGGCTTCAAAGGCTCGTACCAAGATTGTGGTATTTCCTCTGGATAAATTTTTCCCTTACCCTTTCTAGACCTTATCTTACCCTGACCAACATCCTCTCCAAGCCTTCCTTCGAAGGGACTTTGGTGAGTAGTTGAATTAGCATGATCATCTAGCCCAATATTCCCTGGACTGTTTCTTGTTACCTCTAAGTTGGGCAACCTACTTCTTATGCTTTTGATCATGGCTCTTTGGGTTTGAGCCATCTCTCGAAAAGCTATCATCATTTCTCTGAACATTTCCTCCTTATCGTGGTCTTTACCACTGGCTTGTCCCTTTTGGAAATTTGGAGGCCCTTCATAAGGAGGTACCTCATAAGAAGGCTCCTCATAAGGAAACTCTCCCATTTCGGAAGCCAATTGGGGAAACTCATGATTCATAGGCGTTCCCTGTTCCGTGGCCTGTTCTGGCACAGCTTGTTCCTCTGGCACTTGACCACCAACAGGTGTCCCTATCTGCTTTCGAAGCCTTGGCATTCTGGCACCTTCGAGTCCCACTGGGCGTGCCAAAAATTGTTTGGGCTGAATTAACTCAAATCAATCGACAAATAATTGTGTGCGGGCGTGCCAGAAAAGAAATAACTTCAAAGAAGAAATTACTCTTTTCAAAATGATTTGAAACAACTAATTTCAATCAGGCAATTGTGTTATCCGTTCGATTACCTCAACTAAGAGGATTTTTCCTTAAGGTATCAACCAAATAAAAGATTGACGCGCTTCGAAATCAGAAAAGATGATTGAACACAAACAAACCTGAATCTAATCAAAGGTAAGTTTGTATACAAACACTCTTAAGATTCTATCAAGAATAATAAAGAAATGCAAGCACACTGAATTTAATCAAAAGCGAACTTGCAAACAACTATTCTTTGGTAAGAAAAGAACTTAAAGGAAATAAGAAAACTTGAATTTAATCGAAAGTAGTCTTACATGCAAATAAGCCTTCAACTTACAAAAAAGACCCTACTCTAAACTAAAACTAATCTAAGATAGATCTCTGAGCAATCATTTTGTATGAATTGTCAGATGATATGGATTTTTTGTGTGTTCTTCTCTTCAATTGCTTCTTCTATTTATAGACGCTGAACTTGCCTTCGACCCCCACGTCTTCGATTGATATCCACGTTGGCCACATAAAACGGTTGAGGGGGGTCTTCGAACGGTTACCCTGATATTTCCAGAATTCCTTCTTCCCCTGCTTGCTTCGATCATGGTGTTCATGGCCACTTCCTGGATCGTGGTTCCTATTTTCAAGCAACGTGAATCAATGCAACGTGTTTGCCTTCCAAAATGATTCCCTGCAATTGCATCTAATTTCAGTTACAAAACAGGGCAGTGAGGACACCGTTCGATGATCGTAAAGTCCAAATTAATGGTTAGATCCAATAATCCTCCCAAACCATCGTTTAATTACTACTCAAACGACATCGGTTCACTCTAAAACGACACCGTTTGTCATAAAACAGTATCCTTTTTAACTCCCGCAATCCTCTGTAATTGGTACTCGACTGGGACAGGTTTTATGCAACCGCCGTACCGTTCGGGACCACGTGGAATTTTTTCATTGGGTGGCACTTTTTAGGATGTAAACAACGCCGTGGATTCCACGTCCACGACCATATATTGTGGTGATTCGGCTTGCGTCGCTCTCTCTCTCTCTTTCTCTGTCGACCGGCGGCGATAACCAAGTGTTTCAAGAGGGTTTGGTTGCTTTAATATTCCATGTGTATAAATTATGTAATGGTTACGTAGTAAAGTAGAAATTGGATTTTTTTGGTTGTTTTGACAGATTTCATGAATTCATGATTTTATGTTCTAAAAAATACTCCTATGTCATGTTCTAAATTGGTTCTTTTTGCCATTTGACTTTGCTACGTCGGCAATTGGGTTTCCTTTAGTTTTATTCTATTTCATGGTAAATTATTGATTTCATTTAGCTTGAAAAATGCTTGTGTGTATTTCTATCATTTCATGGTTAATTATTTGGACCGTTTACCATGAAACTATGTCATGGTTAATTATTTATCGTGTCCACGTTGTAATAGTCATGGGATATTTATCGTGTCCACATTATAATCGTCATGGTAATTTAACCATGCAATGTCATGGTAATTTAACCATTTAACCATGTAACGGTTTGAGTATGTTGATCGGGTCGTTTCCGTACCAAAAATAATTAATAAAACGAAACAATTATTACTACTCGAATGAATAGTGATAAGTATTCCGAGTATCGCTCCACAGGGATTATAAGGCTGAGTTACAATTATTTCAATTAATTTATATATTAATCCGACAAAAAGATTGATTGATTGTTGATTTCTTAAAACTATTGAACTTAAATTAAAGACGATAGAAAAGTAGAAAAGAATTCCTAAGAAAAAGCTCTAGGGTTTCGAATCCACTCTTTCCCCTCGTAATCTAAATATGTTTCGATTGTAGGTCATATATTCGAATCAATCCGGATATCGTAGGATTGCAAGCCCTAGCGATATCCCCTAAAAATAATTTATGAATCACCAATCAGCATGGACTATCTCCGCCTAGCACGGATCGTCTTACCAGCACGACTCGTCTTACGTAGTATAATCCATCTAACCAATTATCACAAAACAATTAAAACCGTTGTATGAACGTGCATAAAACCTAGGATTTCATACACAAGATTTGCCGGAAAAAAGTAATATCATAAATAAATCCTTAAAAGTCATACAACCATGATTCGAATAATAAAACCTAAATCAAAACATAAAAGGGTTACTCAGAGTTCGAGCTTCATCTGCACCCTAGAAGAGGGTTTAGCCGGCCATTGAAAAGCGAGACGTGGATGATGTTTAATCCATAAATTAGAACAACGAATCCCTTTCCTGTCGCTGCCGTATGCACGAAGTGCTTCCTGGCCGAAACCTTTTTCCCGTCCAGAACTGACTCCCGAAGTCAGTAGGTTTCCAATGCTTATATAGGATTTCAAGCATTAATTACATTCAGCCCCCTTGAACTTCATGCTTTAGTAAATTAACAATCTAACTTTGAAGCATTCTGCGCTTTAATCCCAAACTTTATTAAACTCTTCTTTTTATCCAATATTTTGGGCAATGAGCTCGATCAACCTATAAATAAAATAAAAGCAAAATAAATATCATATAACAAATATAAATAACTAACAAGTGCAGTTTGGAGGGCCAAAATATCAATATTTCGGCACTTATCACGCCCCCCAACTTACACTTTGCTAGTCCCTAGCAAAGAAAAGAATAGAAAAACTAATGAAGACAAATTAAAATAGATAGTTCTTTTAAACCCCCGGGCGGCCCCGGTAGGACGAGTGAAGTCTCGTGAGGGTTTTCAGCAGTGATCGCCCACAAAACACCGTGAATCCCCTTACACGGAATCCACAACCTGCAAGTAACTCATCAGTCTCTCAAGCCAAGGCACAAAGTCATTGTACAGGTATAATAGGCAACATCAGTTCAAAATGCTATGAAGACATGCATATAAACCATGGCACCTAATTTAGCGTGTGTGAACACTTGGACTTAGTCACCAATGACATGCCACTCAAAGTTCTCTCCGGACCGAGCTTCGACTTCAATTCTCACAGTGTCATACACTCACAAATAAAATCGCTCGAAACAAGATGCATTATGAACTCTCAAGTGTGCGGTTTGGAAGTTATGTAATTGAAAGCAAAACACTTCGCACACTATGACACGAAAAGAACGTTTAATATGGTGGACACATGGTCTCATGGACAGAACACCAAGCACTTATCATATGTCATATTATTTCTTTTTTTTATGGTAATTTAGCCATGTTCCATGTAATAAGATCAATGGAAAATATGACTTTTTGTTGTCTGGTTGGCCAACTCGAAGATTGAAGAAAACATGCAAAAATGTAGTCAATTTATCATGTTATATTCCTAAAAAAAAAAATCAATCACAAATACATTCCACGATAAAAAAAGAAGAAGTAATCAATCATATTTATATTTACCAAATCCCACTGAATTAGAAAAATAATCCAATTCAATCCCATTAAATTGGAAAAACAATCCAATCCCACTAAATTAGGAAAATAATATAACATTATATATTTATATTATAGTGAAAAGGGTAAGAAAGGTAATTCACACACTAAGAGGATGAAAATATAGTATAAAAAAAGGACGGGATGAATTCTTACATGGCATGGATAAAGAGGATGAATATTTAAATATTCCTAAATACAAGTGATGCCGATCGACAAAAAAATAACTAATGTAGAAGTAACTACAGTTAACTATTGATCCACTAAATTGAAATGTCCAAATTTTAATAAACCGTTAGTTTTTATTAATTATAAAGGTAATGGTAGTGTTTGGTTGAGAGTTTAGTTTAGTTTAGTTTTGGTAGTGGGTGGAGAGAGAAATAGAGTAATGATTGAAAATAGGGGTAATGATTAGAGAGAGATAGAGAGAGATGAGAAAGAAATAATTGAAAAAATAGGGTAATGATTGGGAAAAGAAGTAGGGTAATGATTGGTTTCCAAAACTAAAACGAAAATGAAAAGGCAACCGAATACACTTTTATCTAATTAGCCATAGGGTAATACTCCTACAAATTAAACCCAAGTGACATTAAATTTATTGTGGCAGGTCCCTTATTATGGTGCATTATTGTAGATACATAAAGGCGTATCTAACCGTCAATAATACCATACTTACCATTAAATAAGACTCTAGATACTACTAAACCTGATCATCCCTACCACTGTATGGTTACAGATTACAATATTTACCACTGTAACACGTCACTTTTTATCCCAATTATACTACAAATTCGTATTAAAACCTAGCTATACCTTTTTGCAAGGAAATAACGACTGCATACTAAGGTTTTGTTTGGTAACGTCGTCACTTTTCTGTTTTCTATTTCCTGAAACTAGTATCTACTTTTTATAAAATTTAAAAAAAAAAGTGATAACAAAAAACATGTTTGTGTTAACTTGTTTTTAAAAAAAAAAAAAGTAGTTGGTACATGAACGGTGTGACACATAACAACATCAAAGGACCCAACTCAATCAAGCACAATTGAATAACATTTTTGTTTATCGACACTCCAACTAACATATATTGTCCTCTGAATTGCCATAAAAAAAAAATAAATAAATAAATAAAAGGACCTCCAGAATTTTTTGTTTCTAAAAATAGTGAGAGTTGAATTTTGTTACTTCCTCAAATTATAAAAATAGTGAAAGCAATTACCGGATTTTGAAAGTGGAAGTAGCGCACCAAACAAACTTTCAAAGTTAATTTTTGAAAATTCTAAAAATAAAAACAGAAAATAGAATGACTACCAAACATGACCTAAGTGTTTAATTAACCAATTTCTCAGATCATTCCAATTGACCACAATAGATCGATTTCTTTTATTAAGTGTTTAGCCAATTAGTTGACCAATTTGAATCAATCCACGTGATATAATTAGCAAGTACAGTAATTGGTAAGACAACTTCAAAATCATGCCCTCAATATAATTTATGGCATCGGACAAATTGAAAAAAAGTTTAAATCTAAAACAAATTCCATTGTAGGTAATCTCATGAGGGAGAGATGGGGTGCAGGAGCAGGAGCAAGAGGGAGAGAGTTCTAGGACGGTAGCGGTATATGATGACGAGAGGCATGAGAAATTTGGCAATACACGAGATTGTAACAGTACATGGAAAAAGCTTATCCCTCTCTCATGCACATTAATCTCAAGTACTTGCCAATACCATTCTACTAATGAAGTACACCAACTACATCTACAATTTTAATTTCACTTCTAATATCTTTTCAAAACTTAAAAATAGTGGGCATTTGGCCACGGGCCTTTGACCGCAACCTTATCACTAGTAATCTACAAAATATAATTGATTCAAGCTCCAACTGAAACCCAAACGGCCAAACGTTGCCATATCAAGGGACTTGCCACTAATCATGCCCAAATACGAACGGGAACATTTGGATGGTCTCCACAAGCAATGGTTTAGAATGAAATACTGTAGCAAACAAAACTACTTTCCTAGCCTCAAAAGGAATGTATCATCAGATTCCACCATCTAAGTTCTCATTTCAATTTTCCTCTTCTGAGCTAATTTGACTACACTTCAAATACACAAGTAATTAATTCTAAAGTACAGTCAAGTGCATCTAACAAATTACTAAGGTTAGAGGAAATTGTCTCCCACTTCAAATACAGATCAAGAATCAGTTCCGAGGCAATGTTCTAAAAATCGCTAGGCGCTAGTCGGGCGGAAAAGGGGCGCCTAGCACCTAGGCGCCGACTAGTCAGCCGCCTAGCACCTAGGTGGGGACTAGGCGCCCAACTAGTCGACTGTCTAATCTAGGCGTCGGACCACCGCCTAGTGCCTAGACGGGGACTAATCGGCCTAGGCGGCCACCTTGTAGAGCTCTGTTCCGAGGTAATAAGGGAATTTTAACAACTTCCCAATGGAGTGAGAGTCCTCACTCCAGCCGCCTGTCGAAGAGAAGTGCTCTGAATGTTTCTGACTTTCCTGACGTGAAATATATAAGCAATCTGATAGAGATACAACACAACTAGTCTACAGACACCTAGCAGTTCATAACTCGTTAAGACTGAGACTTTTCCCGCATTTTTGCTCGAGCGAAAAACACACCTGCCACCAGACCTGCAAAAATGCATTGGGACATTATGGTCTCCATAAGAAAGAAACTTTCTTGGGAAAACTGAAAGGGCAAAATAGATTTTACAAACGCAAGGGAGTCTTTTGTCAGCAAGAAAGCTTACCAAATAATATGCTTGCAGAATTCTCTAGACTCGTAGGGACATTGAACAAAAAGATACCAGCAACAGAGAGGGGAATTTTGTTAAGTGATCCGACAAGGCTGCAGACAATTGCCAATCAACACAAGCATTTAGAACTAGATCCTTTCCTTAAAAAGAAACCCTATCGACCATTGAGAAAATAAAAACAGTATCTGACACTAAAACACATACGCATCATTGTTACAGCCTCCAGAGACATGAACCCAACCTAGTTTTTGGGCGCCAACATGAGACACTCAACTGCCTCAAAAACTCAATCAATGTGAGTTGAACATGTGACATACAGAAAAGCCTATGGCATAATAACGTGCCGGATCAAGTATGTTGTGGAATGTGGTATCGCTCACCTAGCCATGCTTGGCATCTATTACGTAACGTTACTTTTAGTACTTTCCACGGACTTATAACTCTAACTATTGATATTATAGCGTAAGACCACTTTGAGGTATGTATTCTTCTCAACAATAGTGAAATAACCACAGTGATTTGTGGGCATGGCCCAAACTGGGTGAACAACGTAATGTGATATTCTTGTTTGTCTCTACTTTCAAGCATTCCCTCCGTCCCACTTTGTTTGTCCCAATATTCTCTTTTTGTTGCCCCAAAATGTTTGTCCATTCCAAAAGTCAAAAGTACTATAAATTTTTTTATTTTCCTATTAAAGTGTTAAATATCTTCTTGGAAACACAAAAATGTAGGAGTATAATGTGAAAAGTGAAGTTTGCAATTTGTTAAAGATGATGTCCCCTTGATTCGTTGGAATTCGTAAAAGGGTTATTTCGAAAGACAACCCTTCAATTATCACTTTTTATCAACATGACCCCCTCATGTTCAAAACTCATCAACCTCACCCCCTCAACTTTCATTTTCTATTAACTCCACCCCCTCTCCTCACTTCCATTAAAAATTTGGACAGAAACGAAGAAAAATACTAAGTTACCCCTCTATGTTAAAATTTTTGGACTTGAAAGAAATTCAACCCAGATCTCTCTCGCCGAATATAGGCCCACCGCCGTGGCGAGGTCAGCGTCTGCGAGGGAGCGGACAGCGGGGTGGGGGAGAAGGGTGGGCTGGAGGATGTCGAGGAGCTGGGGCTACGTGAAGGGCGAGATGATCTTGCGGGCGTCGTCGAGGGTGCGGTTAGGGTTTGGTGGGGCAGTAGGAGCGGTGTCGATTTTGAAGGGGGTGAATAATGTGGTGTCGTTCTCATCGGCTCTGCGTTTCTTCGAGTTGTGTTGTAAGTGAGAGTAATAAACCAGAGAGAGAGAGAGAGAGCGGGGGGGGGGGGGGGGCGGGTTGTTGTGGGGCGTAAGGGGGGGTGGTAAAGGCTCAAAGCAAAAGGTTTCAGAACTGGTGGTTAATAGATTTTTGGGGTTATAAGGTGTAGGGAAAATGGCATGGGTTTGGGGCAGATGATACACCAATACAGGGGTAACATGTCGCCGCCTCGGGATGACGGCTGCAACGGTAGATCACCCAAGAGGTCGGCGGCTTCGTCAATGTTTGTTGCGTCGCCATTGTTGTCCCGTGGAGGAGAGCTCATTGTACACCAAGAGACCCCGATCATGTTCGATTTTTACATTGGTAAATCTGGGTTATCTCTGACCTTGTCTATGTGTTTATAGCAAAACTCCCCTTAGTTAATTTCTTCCCAAAACAAGTAGTTTCTGTTGTATTTGAAAAGGAGGAGATGAGGTATGTAATGCCTGGCCGCGGTGGCTGGTTTGGTGTCTTCAGAGATTATTTTGTACTACTTCCATTTTGTTTTTCAAAAAATTCGTATGCTGATACAGTGGTTGAGGTTGTGACGGTGGTTTGTTTTGTGATTATTGTATTGTGGGTTTGTGAATGTAAATTAGTTAGCTTTTTACTGTTATTAGAACACTAATTTTTCAAAGAAATTGGATGATTTTGTCTGAAAAATCTGGGTTGATGACTTTTAAACATGAGGGGGTCATGTTGACAAAACATGATAGTTGAAGGAGTGTCTTTGGATATAATCCTTCCTAAAATGGACAAACAATGGGACAGAGGGAGTATTTTATTCCACAAATTGCTGACCCATTACCTGGACAAAGGGAGTATTTTATTCCACGAATTCCTGACCAAATACCTGAACCCTAACCCCAAATCTAACCATCCAACCAATCCAGTGCAATGGCAAACCTACAAAGCAAGGGATAATGATCTAACTACCATTGCACAAGTAGCCAGCTTCAAAACAAGCAACGTAACCCACGTCTCAAAATTCTTCAGCATGTCTTTCAAACTTACCTGTATGTAGTGGCCCCTGTTTGATGAAGAAACCACATTGAAGTGAAGCTGATTGCTAGACCCAAAAATCCACTTAATGTCATCACCAACCAGAAGGTAGGCATTCTTAGAAGTGGTCTGCCATTTATTGAAAAACACATAAGCGTCCATAAGATAAACTGAAGACTTGAACATGGCAAAGCAGAAGAAAGGGAAACTTTAAGCAGCAACTAAATATGTCGCGACGAAAAGTCAGTAGAACATAGCTAAACTCATGATGCAGAGATCTAAGGTTACAGCAAGAAATGAAGAGAAGCTAAACTCATGATGCAGAGATCTAAGGTTACAGCAAGAAATGAAGAGATGAAATACGAGTATCAAAGATTACCAAACAAAGGACAGATCAAACAACTATAAGAGAATAGAAATTAAAGGAAAAAAAGATGTAATATGTGGAAGCCAAAACTTGTGCATAACACATCACTTGTTCAAAGTCCTTAAATTTCCAATGACAGTAAGCATCGCAGCAACGCACTAAATGGAAAAATCTTCAAGCAACTAACTCAAGCGATAAGTCTGCTAGAGTCATTGAGTTTTTCATTTCAGAATTTGATTTTTTCCATTAAAACTTAAAAAGAGAAAGTCCTACACTTGAGGGCTAAAAGGGCTCTTATCCAACGTGAAATACAATCAAAGAAAAAACAAACACAATAGAGTAAACCACAAGTTAGAGAAATTCTATAGAGATATACAGCAAAAGCATGAAGATACGGGTACCACCCAGTGGTGGACTCAACTAGTTATCTTAGTACCAAAGGAGGGTGACCACAAAAGAAGTATCCTCCTCCTGAAAACAGGAGTTATTCATCTATTGCCCATGGTTATGCTGTAAAACAGACCAAATAGAAGCAAAGAATTGCATAAGGTGCAAGCAAATACCTGAAATACCATTGTTGCAAGTTTTTTTTTTTTTTTTGTACAGCCATTCTTGCAAGTTAAACTTGTTCACTAGTATATGTTGACAGAAGTCTGCTTAGACAAATATAACAAAAGGTTGAAAACCTAATGTCAATGAGCGATGGGATTTCAATCTCCACAAACCCAGTTATAAGTATCAGTTGACAAGCAGGACAAAGTAAATAATAATTAAGAAAAATATAAATTCTCTTCCAACTTTGTTATCATAAAACGGAGAATATGCGGAATATGTTAAACATTTTTTACAATTTGTTTCCATGAGTAAAATTTATATAACTCTTATTAAGTACATTCAAGTTAATTCAACATTGAACTTTGGCCAACGAAACCACAATAAACCAGCACGACATTACCGGAAAGTTGAAACAATAGGTTCAGCAAAACAACAATAGACAGCTCTAGGAGACTTTGATGCATCAGCTTACTTTTCCAAGTCATAAAAGATAAGACAGAAAAGAAAGAAAAGAACTCACGTTCTAGAAAGATAGTCGACCTCATTAAAAATGAAGATTAGTATAACCCCTAAGGGCAATGAGAGCGTGTTATTGAGCAAGACCATTGAAAACTCGCTCAAGTTCCCAGATCTTGTAACTTGCTTTGCTGTGTCCATGACCCTGCGTAGTGTTAGCTGCAGCGCAAAGATTTGAAACATAGAAAGTCCTTCAGCAACAAAGTTGACTACATATTCAAGTAACTTGGCCGAGACATAAGCTAAAGGTTCCATCCATTAACTAACATTTAGGGACACAACCCTAGTAACACAAGAACTGCAGCTATACCCAGTCTACAAAGTGTGTTATAATTGAGGTGAATACACAACTATCATATAGAGTCATAGACTCAAAGACCCTAAAGTTGCTCACTAAGGATCGGTCTAATGACAATTGCAGACATAGTCTCTTATTTTCTTAAACCAAGTGCATGAAGTGATGTTATTAAACTTATTTCAGTATTCCATGATGAAAGAAATGCCTGATAATATACAGAAATTTCTTTGGAAATAAGAATGTGAAGAGAGATCAAATTTAGACTAAAATAAATAAACAAAGGATATCTAAAAGCAACTGGGTAAATGAAGACATAAAAATGTAAACGATGTGATCAGCAACTGGGTAAATGAAGACATAAAAAAGTAAACGATATGATCAGTAGCCAATAAAAGGAGGTTGACTACGGAAGCAACAAACAGAAACCAGTGAATGCAACCGAGATACTCACAGAATATGATGCTGTCAAGAAGCAATTAGTTATCTGCCATGCATAGCCAACTGCATGGAAAGATAGATCTGTAATCCCTCCAGAGACTGCAGATATAATCTGCAAAAGGGAATGCGTTGCCTCTTCAACCATCATGAATGCTTCCTCACAAGTTCATCACAATATGTCAATCACATATAGAAGATGGCTGTTGAAGACTTAAATGATGGATATTCAAGCATGATAACTCATACGCTGTTCTTCTATATGTGATTGACAATCACATTTTCTAGCAAAGAATAATTTTTAGCCTCTCCATGTGGATGGCAGGTAGAAATCCCCTTTCCCGAGAATCTAATTTATATTCAAGTTCATCACTAAGTAAAGCATCTCATGTGGGATAGTTACACAACTTATACTACTGGACGTACTTCAAAGAGCTTGATACCCGTGAACCCCATACTTCATATCCGAATACATATATTCCTAAGGGATCCACTCGACCACCAGAGACCGATTAAAAAACCTTATGTCATCATCCTAGGGACCTAAGCTTTGGTAATTTGGAGATTTACTTCCCCAGTTGTGTCATTTGCAAGGGATCGTAGAAAAAATATGCCATATTTTCTCAAAATTGGTATGGTACAATGCAAATAAAATACATCAGGATAACAGTTTTGAGATTAAAAAAAATCCCAAATATCTACAAGTAATAATAAACCAAGTCCCAAAAGAATTCTTTATCATTCAACTTACCATTAAAAATAGAGCAGCCCAAACTCTGTTGTCATGGTGCTTACTGAAAAGATACATTTCCCCAACTGCAGTTATCACATTTGTAACGTTCTTCAGGACTGTGACCATGGCAACGTTTATATATTTCAGACTGCAAATGAAACCAATCATAATAACTAAAGCTGTCAAACGAGAGTATTCCTTGCTATGGCTAACTGTAATGCAGATATAATAAAAATAACAGCAAAAAAATACTTGAAAATGTCACATATTGTGGTTCCCATAAACTGCAGACATTAAAATTCACATCTCCTTCATCAGATTTGGAAAAACGCACTTGGCCCTATCAAAATCCGGGCCTCACAACCAGTGGATCAGAGGGGCAAGGCAAAAATAAAAAGAAAGATGCAGACACCATAGCGAATGTAGGAGTGGCTTCGATGCTCAGGAACATTGGGACAAAGTGGGGAGGCCTGAATAGTTTTAGGGCTTAGTTACACTTACGGGAACAAAACAGAGATTATGTCAGTGCTTGGGTATGTGTACATGTTTTGGGTAGTCTCATTTTTATGAAAACCAAGCACTTAATCACTGTGCTCTAATATTTTATATCGTTCTTGTGATTCTGGGGGCGCTTCCAAGCGTTTGTAGGTTTGAAACCAAAAAGTATTTAGCATCAAAGCTTTTAGGACTCAACCCCACAATCGGTATTGGAGCAAAAGAGAAATAGGGGTTATTGTCATTTAATATAGATGAGAAAACAATCTCTAGTTGGTGCTGGTAGTTAGCGGCAGACTAAAAGTCATCAACGAACCAAAAAGATGGCTGGCTTCTTGAATGAGCTGTTGGGGCTTGTTGTGAAGGGGGGACCTACAGTTAAATAGTAGAAAAGTAGTACATGTGACATAAGCGAGTAAGGCATGGTAAAAACGCAAAAATTGGTACATGGGTGTCCAGATTCTCCAGAAACAACATAGGCAAGCAGAAGTGAAAGAATGGTTTATGTGTGTAATTCCACCTAGAAGAGAGCAACAACCGTTGAAAGTTCACAAGTATATACAAAGATCAAATGGTTGGAGCTCAAGCAAGAGGAAAGAAACCCTAGGTGAGTGGTTGAGGGTGGCCTAGTGCGGAGAAATGGTCCATGCTAGATTGAGTGCAAGGGATTAATAGGAAGCAACAAAAATCAATATCGATGCTCATAATCTTCCAAATGATAAGCCAAGCTGAAAGAATGTGCGGTGTATTCTTGTATTGTGTGGACCCATAGATTTAGCGGGCTTGAACAAATAGTTGGGGCAAGTAAAGCCTTCCAAACAGAAGCCTAATGTCTGGCGTCTAGGATTTCTAGAATTTCCCCATTAGACAGGAAGCTCGTGAGAGGTGTATAGCGATGTAGAGGACAAAACAAATACTAGAGATCAATGAAACTAGTGTAGCTTTAGGACACAGAGACACTAGGAGTGCCAGGGAAGCATGGAATTGTTTCACATTTATCTACCTTAGAGTGGGCAAACATTATTTGTTTTAGGGCTTGAGAATTGCTGTCACGGTTTGAGGTATTTTTAGTTTCTTTATAATCTCTATGATCTGTGGTGAATATCTATAGCTACAAATAATTAATGACGAAAGATTTGGCTAAACCATGTAAATTCTATGTACTTGCATTGTGTGTGGCTTTAATCCTAGCATATGGCATAAGAGCTTGGTTCTGTAACCAAGAAGTGGTATCATAGTTGATTTTGCAGAGCCGTGGTTAGATCTTGCGTTCTTGATATCTTGATCTCATTCACGTTAGAAAGGAGTTTCTACATCTGCTCGGAAGATAGATGGAAAGAAAGAAAGGCTTCTATTGGAAAGATTGAGATGGTAGACATAGTAAGAAGATATGCATGTAGGACAAAGCAAGTCCAATTTCACTCTTTTGTTCAGTTGGTAAGATCTAGTAAAATGAGCTCGCTCAAGAGAAGAGATAGAGCCACATAGTAGCCACAGCTGAGTGAGCGGACTCTCTGAGTGAACGGGCTGGCCATTTCAGTTTTGAGTGTAACAGAACATATAAACAAGAGGAATGACATTGAGACTAGGTCTTCAAGATAGTACGCAAAATTCAAGCCAAAGTGGGGATCATCACGTGCATGCAAGGCCAATATTTTTGCAGGCCCGTACAGTTAATGGGTATGTGCATGTGTTCAGTCAGATTGAGAGCTCAAAATCCATTAGGGGATCTCCAACATGCATTCAGATTCCTTTTATTTGGTGATGGCATTTCAAATTGGAAGGGGATTAGGAGTTGTAATTCTTAAGCATAGAACACTCAATTGAAAGGAATTTGAAGAAGTAGATAGCAGGAAGAATTCACTCTTGATCCGATCTATCAAGCCACACTCTACAGATAAAGTTAAGAGACAACGGCCAAGCAATAACTTGTGCCTGCCTGCCTGAAAAATAACAACAAAAGCTACATCATTCTTTCTAGAGGCGATTTTGACGGGGCACTCGTTCTCGGATCTCGTCTGTCTCTGCTTGTTGGGGATTGAGGGTGTTTTCTCCTCCCTGGACATCATGGCTGGGGATCTCGTGCAACATTTTCCAGATTTGCTTAGTTCCAATCCTCCTCGTCTTAGGGTTTCGGACTCGTCAAATTCTAGGATTTCTCTGAAAATTGATATTATTGGTATGGTTGAGAAGGCGTCGGTCCCTACGTTTGAGCATTTGAAGGCGGACGCTACTGATGGCCCAGCTGCGAAACAGATTAAGGAACTTAATGCGGAGGTGATCAAATTACGAAGGCTCTTGGAGGAACAGGAGACGCTCTTGGCTTCGAAGCAACCTGCTGTGGCTTTAACAGGTACGTCTCTTCCTCCTGCTACTGTTTTGCCTCCTGTCTGTTGGAAAGATAAAGTTGTTGAAGGTGTCTGCTCCTCGTATGGATTTACAGTTCTTTCCCCCTGCTATAGTTAATGAGAAAATTGTGGTCCAGCCTCCTGAGGAGGTTGTAACTCTAGGTAATGAGAAGTGGAAGGATTGTGTAGTGGGATACTTCATTGATCGGAAACTTCCATTCACAACTGTTAAGTCTATTGCTGAGAAGATTTGGGCTAAATTTGGGCTTATTGATGTGCTATTAGGTTGGGGCCTTTAGGGAAGTGATTGAGGCTGCCCATGGCACATTAACAAAATTCCCATTTGGGCTCAGTTTTATAATGTGCCTCTGGAGTTATGGACTGCTCCAGGGCTGAGCTATGTGGCCAGTGCTCTGGGTAGGCCCCTTTATGCTGACCGTATGACTGAAACATGTAAAAGGTTGAATTATGCAAAAATGTGTGTTGAAATTGATGTAAATTCTGAGTTACTTGATATATTTGATGTAGTGTTGGCTAATGGTGATACATTTCCCATAAAAGTCTGGTATCTTTGGAAACCTTTGAAGTGTGATAAGTGTAAGGTTTTTGGGCATAGGCCTTGCCAAGATGCTCCCTCTGGTGGTCTTAAGGTAGACTGTAAACAGGTGTGGGTGGTTAAAGCCAAGCAAAGTGATTTGCAGACTGTTGAGCATGCTCAGGAAGGGACTGGTCTAGATATGGTGCCTGGTACTATCATAGAAGCTCCTGGTGTTCAAAGGGCTATGCAGGTTTGTGATTCAAGTCAGGAGGGGATAAAGGTTTCTGGGGTTAAGTCTGTTGCATCTACTACTCCAAAGAATAATAGGGTACTTGAATCTGGGGATACTTTTGATCCAAACAAATTTGCAGTTCTGCAGTCTCTCTGTGAAGAAGTTGTTCTTCTACCTTCTGAGGCTGAATTTACTGCTGGTATGATTGAGGATGTGGATATTATTGATGTTCCTCCAGTGCAAAAAGGTAAGGGTCAAGGTAGGAACAAGAAACAACTTTCTAAATGATCAAAGTAGGCATTTGGAATATTAGAGGATTGAATGATCCTCTTAAACAAAAAGAAGTTAGATCTGTTATTTTAGCAAATAAATTTAGTCTTATGGATATAGTGGAGACTAAAGTTCGTTTAGATAATATTCCATCTACTATGAGTGTTTGTTTCCCTAGTTCTCAGAAAGCTATTCATAACTATCTTGCTGGGCCTGTTGCTAGGATTATCCTGGGTTGGGATAGTTCTGTGTTTGAAGTTTCTACAACTTTTATCTCTGATCAACTCATTGTTGTGGATGTGGTGTTCTTGGAGAATAAACGTAATTTTTTCCTATCTGTGGTGTATGGTCATAATCGAGTTGGGGATAGAAGAGCTCTTTGGAATGATATGAGGTCTGTGTATAGTTTGGATTCTTCTAAGCCTTGGATCCAGCTTGGGGATTTTAATGTGGTCAGAACTTCAACAGAAAGGTTGGTTGGGTTTGATGGTGGTGCTGCGGCTGACTTTAATGACTGTTTGTTGGATATTGTTCAAGATGACATGCCTTTTAAAGGCTTTTGGTTTACTTGGACCAACAAGAGGGGAGGAGATGGTAGTAATAAGAGTAAACTGGATAGAGTTTTAACAAATGTAGCTTGGTTGGACATGTTTCCTAATGCTGAAACCTCCTTTCTTGCTCCAGGTGTCTCAGACCATTGCATTATTTCAGTAGCTATGGTTCCCCCTAATGGACGACGAAAACCCTTTAAGTTTTTTAATTTTTGGCTCCAACACCCTGAATTTGGCCAGACTTTGACTAGTTCATGGAATGAGCTTTTGGAAGGGAGGCCTATGTTTGTGTTGTCTGCAAAATTGAAAAGATTGAAGTGTGTGCTGAAACAGATGAATCTAAAATGTTAATCTAATATTAGTAAAAGGGTAATTGAAGCCAAGGCTGAACTGAGTAGTTTGCAAGAAAGATTGTTTACTTCCCCTTCAGATGAGGCTTTGTGAACCCAAGAAAAGGATTTGGTTTGTAAATATGTGGAGTTGAGGGCTGCTGAAGAATCTTTTATGAAGCAAAGGTCTTGGGTGAAATGGCTAGCATTGGGTGACCAAAATACTAAATTTTTCCACCAAAAGCTGTGTGTACATAGAGCTCGGAATACCATTTTGAGTCTTCAGAATATTGAAGGTCACATTCTTGAAACTCCTGGGGAAATTAGGGCTGAGATTCTCCAATATTATCAAGGGCTGCTGGGTACCTCTTTTTCTAGTAGAGTGGATGCAAGGTCTCAACTTCAACAGGCTATTATTTCTCATGTTTCTGAATTTCAATCTCATGGTTTGGTGGCTCCTATTTCTGATGGAGAAATTAAAAAGGCTCTGTGGGCTATTAATGGAGACAAGGCTCCAGGCCCTGATGGCTACAACTCCCTTTTTATCCAAAAGAATTGGCAAGTGGTGGGTCAGGACCTTCTTTCTGCAGTAAAGTCCTTTCTTGTGTCTGGGTTTTTGCTTCAAGAGTGGAATGCTACGGCCATCTCTTTAGTGCCTAAGGTCAATTCTCCTATGTTTATTCGTGACTACAGGCCTATCTCGTGTTGTAACGTGGTCTACAAATGCATCACCAAGGTATTAGCAAACAGATTGCAACCCATCTTGCCTTGCTTAATCAACCAGGCTCAGTCTGCTTTTATTAAAGGCATTCAATTGTTGACAATGTGCTCTTAATGCAAGAACTAGTAAGAGGATACCATAGGAATGATAAGGATCGTAGATGTGCTATCAAGATAGATCTAATCAAGGCCTATGATTCAGTGGATTGGTTTTCCCTTCTTGCACTATGAATGCCATGGGTTTCCCTTCTAGGTTCATCAATTGGGTTCGGAAATGTGTTTGTTCAGCCAAATTTTCAGTTGTTATTAATGGTTCTTTGGAGGGGTATTTCCAGGGCATGAGGGGTTTGAGACAAGGGGATCATATTTCCCCCTATTTGTTTCTTATAGTTATAGAGGCTTTTACTGCTTTACTGCATTATCAAGTGGATCAAGGTCCTTTTAGCTACCACCCAAAGTGCAGGAGCATTAATCTCACCCATTTGATATTAGCAGATGACTTATTCATTCTATGTGGAGCATCAAATGATTCTTTTCACCTTATCAAAACATTAATTGGATGACTTTTACTCCTACTCTGGTCTCAAGCCTAATATGAACAAGTGCTCTGTGTTCTACGCTGGAGTGTCAGAAGGTGATAAGGCTGTTTTGGGAGGTATCCTTCCTATTCCTGAGGCCCATCTTCCTGTCCAATACCTGGGGGAGCCCCTTATTTCTACCAGGTTGAAGGCTGCTGATTGTTTGGTCCTGAAAGAGAAAATTTTGATGAGAATTCAAAATTTGTCTGCTAGGAAATTGGCATATGGGGGAAGGGCACAACTGATCCAGTCTGTTCTTTTTAGGATACAGGTCTGTTGGAGCTCAATTTTTGTCATTCCTAGCAAAATAATTAAAGAGATTGAGAGTACATTGATGGCATTCCTTTGTTCAGGATCTGAGATGAAACATTCTGCTGCCAAGGTTAGATGGGATCATGTATGCAGTCCAAAGGAGGAAGGAGGGCTGGGATTCAGAAGGCTTAAGGAATGGGATAAAGCAACAATGTTAGGCATCTCTGGGCCCTTTGCAATAAAGCAGATACCCTTTGGGTGAAATGGATTCATACATACTTTATCAAGGGCCAATGTTTGTGGTCCGTGGACATCCCAAATGAGGCTTCATGGACTATGAGGAAGCTATTGAACCTAAGAAGTGTGGGTCAATCTCTGATAAAATACTTGATTGGTAATGGACAAGGTACTTTTCTGTGGCTTGAAAACTGGCATCCTCTTGGCCCTCTTTTTCATAAATTTGGCGAGAGAGTTGTTTATAATCATCTTGGTAGATCTTTGAATTCTAAGGTTTCCTTGATTATCCAAGATGGGGAGTGGAGGTGGCCTAGACAAAGGAATAGGGTCACTCAGTTTATCATGGATCATACCCCTCTTGATTTTAAACCAATTTGTGATACGCTAGATTCAGTCGTGTGGCTTCCTAATCCTGCTGGTTTCACCATGTTTTTTGCTTGGGAGGCTATCAGGCTTAAACTACCTATTCAGCCTTGGTCTAGTGTTGTTTGGTACAATAGAAATGTTCCTCGATGGTCTTTTGTGTTGTGGTTAGCTGTGCAACAGAAATTAAGCACAAGGGACAGGTTATTGAGCTGGGGTATGCGTGTGGAGGATGGTTGTGTGTTCTGTAATAATGCCCAAGAGTCACATATACACTTGTTTTTCCAATGTGCATTCTCCCAATCAGTTTGGAGGGCTGTTTTGCACAAATGCTTGACTGATCAAACCCCTTTCTCTTTACCGGATGTGGGTGCATGGTATATTCAGACAGTTAAAGGGTCTGGGCTTAAGAGTTGGCTTTTGCAAAGTATGTTTGCTGCTCGTGTCTATAACCTTTGGATGGAGCGGAATCAGAGGATTTTTCAACACGAGGTTTCTTCTCAGGATCAGGTCATCCTCAAGACTGTAACTGCAATTCAGGATTTGCTGAACTTGAAAGGGTGTTAAGAAATCCCATAAGAACATAGAGTTGTGTTGTAGTTGGGGCCTTTCAACTAGAGTTTTTTGATCCACACTGTTTAGTATAGGAGTACTTTGTATAGAGTTGTTTGGTTCTTTTTTCGTAAATGTCTCTTGTAGTATGCTGAGGCTTGTCTCAGGTGCTTTGGTTTTTTCGGGGGAATGCCCCTTAGAGTTTGCACATGAGTTTGAGCTTTCATAAAAGTAGAGTGCTTATCCAAAAAAAAAGTTAAGAGACAGCTCATTAAGAAGGCCATCTTCCACCTGCCTAACCTAGGATAGGCAGGTGAAAAGTGCAGATCGACTGATAAATTGCAGATCAAGCCACACTCTACTGATAAAGTGCAGATCGAAATTCTGAGGAACAGTGAGAAGGTTTGCAGAGATACAAGGGAGCAAAGAATACCACTGAGCAGCTATGTTACATGGGTTCGGGTTTATGTGCCAGCTAGATAAGTTGGTGGTTTGCAAAATCAAGAAGTTTCTGTGTTTTCCTCTTTGTTGTGTGCGTGTAATCGTAGGGTGCAATTTCCGTTTGACCAAAAAAAAAATCGTAGGGTGCTTCTCTATGGTGGTTCAAAACCCTACACACATCACATCCTTGTTACGAAGATTATGAAACTTGGTAAACAGAAACAGATGGCACACAAAGGATACAATACATCCATTAGAAACTAAATACTCGCCATCTAGTTAGAGGAATTTTACTTTCAATGAAAACAAATTCCTCGTCATTATGCAACATTTCAAAATGCGATCAGAACAACTGAGAATACTCTAGAATGCAATAGTGAAAACCATTATACATGAGAAATGCTAGTTACCCATCATAATTGTAAGCAAGTTACTTAATTCCCAAGCAGGAAGAGAACAAACTAGTTACACATATATTTGAATTCACGAGGAAACAATATCAAAAGCCAACAGTTAAGCTATGTTGCTCGGACTCGGGTACGGGAATCGGGTGCGGGTACATATCCAAGGGTCGGACACGTCAAAGCTGAAAATAGAGGATTCGGGGATATGTATCCGAATTTGGACACGGGTGCGGGGATTCGCTGAATAATTATATATAAATAAAAATATTTATATTATTTATATAAATATATGAAAATTATCTCATAAAAATATTATTTTCTATACACTAAACTAATTATTAAAATTATAAATATTTTTATGTTTTTTATATAATTGTTTTGTTAATAAGTTGAGGGGGTTAACTGTTATGTTAATAAACAATAAGGGTCTTAGTGTAGTTTATATATACAAACATAGTATATAACTATATATATACATAATACATGTCGGTCAAAGATCAGATTCAAAACCACATCTCTCTCTCTCCTCTTCTACGCAGCAGGAGGTTCGACGACAACGACGAGGTTCGACGACGACGACGAGGTTCGATGACGACGATGTGCTGCTCCTCCGACGATCTGCAGCTTTCACACATCGATCTCTCTTCTTCTTTCTTCTTCTTCCTCTTCACCGGCGGTCACGCCCTCCATCGCCGGAGCTCTGATGGTTGAAGACGAATCGGGCGATCGAAGTCTGAAATGGATGATTCCTGTATCTAAGCATCCCGGTCGTATCCAGATTGAAGGTGCCGTACCCGACTCACATCCCGCACCCGCACCCGTGTCGGATCGTGTCGACACGGGTACTCCACAGGTTTGGGCGAGTCCGCGCAACATAGCAGTTAAGCATAATGAGACGGCATATAATCATCTTAAACACTCCATTTAGCGGGTCTCAAATCTTTACAATTCCATTTCAGAGTATTTGGTCGGTCTTTTAGGAAACAGAACGGTGTAACAATCTGTAGGTGCGTAAGCACATATATACAGATATTAACAGAACAATCTATTAGATGCAGATACAGGTCAATCATAATTAAGATGTGTAAACCAAAAAGTTAACAACATTAACTTAGCAGAAAGTAGACTAAACCAGGATAACATCTGAATGCAGAAAACGAAAGAAAGACTTCTAACCTAAACATGCTTGTGACTAGCATCCCGACGAATATAACGTTCACAGGAAACCAGACCTTAATCAATCTCCACGTGAGAGGTTCTGTCGTTATTAAACCAAAAACACTCAACAGCGACACAATAACCACTGAGACAAGGTTCTGCACCACCAAACACAGAAAAACTAGTTACTTCCAAATGAATTCTTCAAGTCGATACAATTTCATTGAATTCTTCAAGTCAATACAATTTAATAACAGTGAAATTCCAGAGTCTGAGCCTAGTAAAACCATTCAAGTAACAAAGGTAAGCGTGGAAAATAACCTGGTAGAGCATCAAAGATATCCCGGCATTAAAATCATAGCTGGAAAGGACATACTTGTTAACAAGTATCATGCTACAAGATGAAATGCAATATGCAAAGCCAGATAACAAGGCCTGGTTACGTATTTTTACTGTCTTGTTACTTCGGATGGTCTTCTCTCTGTCTCTCTCCAATTTACCACCTTCCAAAACATCAATCTCATCATCATTAAGAGTCTTCATTGCAACAGCTGACCTATACGAACAGAAAGAAACCATGTGGTAACTTATATCAATTCCATTGCACACAGCTTTTAAATCAGAGAAAGGTAGGGAAAGAAAAATATATGCATACACCCATGTGTTTATAAATATACTACACATTTGACAGCATTTTACAGAATGAGAAGCTTACTGCTTTGAATACACAAAAGTGGGGGGGGGTGTTTGCGCTGTGGAACTTGGAGAAGATTGGCTTGGCCAGTATCAAATTTGATTGCGACAAGTAGTCTTTTTTCAACTTTGTTATGTTTTTTCAAAGTACACTACCGTTTATGGCTTCTTCCAAGTCAGATATAATGGAACTGCATAATAAAGTAGTAATATCTTCTTGGCTTTCAAACCAGTTCTAGATAAAGCTAAAGTGATGACAAGCAAGATTCAGGATATAATAAGTTAAGACATGTATGTTCATTACAGGAATGTAAGTAAGGACCGGTCGGCCAAGGCAGCTGACTATTAGAACACTGGAAGTATAAATACTAATCCATTTGGTAGAGGTTTTGTATTGCAAGAGGCATTTAAAGTTCAAAATAAACGGCTTCAACATCACCAAAAGAAAGGAGGGATACAAGATGAAGAGCAATTATGTTGGCAAAAGATGAATAGAAACTCTCATCAAGCAAACCATCTTTTTATCAAGTATCATGTCTGTCTCCTCTCCGAAACAGATCCTCAAAAACAACATCAACAAAATATGGAGGGAGATCACACAGCGGAATAAATGCAACAACAGAGCTTAGTGCCACGCATATCCCTCTCGCAAACATGGTACACTTGTGCATCATCTGACCCAGTCCTTGGGCAACTAAACACTCCTAGGTCTACCTAATCTAAAGTTAACGTTTCGTAACTTCCTACTAGGAAATAAATTTTTGTTACCATCCTATCCAACCAGACCCATTTCTGCTGGAGCTGAAAACTAAAGTTTACAGGATTGTATTATAAGTAGCAACCAACCAACTTTTAGAGAAGTTCCAAGAGGACTTTCTCATCCAACAACTTTTTCATTTCATTTCAAAAGGATAAGTATCAAATTTAACACCCATAATTCCAAGCAAAGCAGGAGAGGAAAACTATTAACGACACCATCCAGACAGGCGGTAAAAATTGAGATGGCACATGCGATGAACCCTACAATCTCTTAATCAAACAAAATAACTGAATCACAAATCATGCTAGCACCTTTCATCTTCTAATTCCCACTTCCCGCGCGCGCGCGCGCGCGCGCACACACACACACACACACACACACACAGAGAGAGAGAGAGATAACTACAAGGTGGCAGCACTTTTCTAGTTCAAATTCTCTGCAGATTAACCAATGCTATATTTGAACCTGTTGTTTATCAGCCAGTGTCCTGCGAATATAACAAATTGAATTTTCCATATTTATGCCACATTAAGCAAGCAGAAGTTAAAGTTTAACACTAATAAAAGGTCACTGGAATTCCTTTCCCTTGGCGTAGTGGATGGCTCAACTGGATAATTAGTAAACAAAAATAAACCAGAAATAGAACCCAAACTACAAGAGCAGCTGATTTTCGAAGAGAATCTTCTTCAATCTAGGAAGGAGAATTTTATGATTTTGTGGATACCACGAGTTTATTGTACAAACTACATGTGTGTGTGAGTGTGTAAAAACCACAAAGGGCAATATAAAGAATCAAACAACACCAGATAACTACACATGAATTTGGCGTTAAATAAGTCTCAATCAGAACCAAGTGAGAATAAACATAAACATCTGAAGAGAGAGAAACAGGTTTTTACCTTGAACCAGTTAGGCCAAAAGATTGTCAATTCTTCGCATATGAAGAGTACCCACATGTGTATATATGTATAGATGCATTTGAATCTCACCGAACCCCACAATGAGAATCAGCAAGGGTTGGGCAGAGGAAAAAAAAAAGTGGACACCCTTTTTGCGATTTGGGAAACACAGAAGAAAGGCCGGAGGAAACTGATTAAATAAGAGAGAAAGCTGATTGGACAGCAAGGTTCTTTTGGATTGCCAAGAAAATCCAAATGAATATCAAAACAGACCCAAATGAGTTTTTCTGGATTGTGGAGAGAGAGAGAGGGATGATTGGAAAACAAGGTTTATGGATTGCCAAGAAAATTAAGATGAATATCAAAACAGGCGCAGACGAGTTTTTTGGATTGTGAATGAAGACGAAGAACAGATGACGAATATGGAAAGAAACGACTGAAAAACCAGAAATGTTCAACTCTGTTTAGATTTGAAAATTTATTGATTTGACTCATTATTACTCTAATTATTAGTACCTTGTTTCTAATTTTATTTACTTTGGGTACCTTTGTTTTTTTTTGATCCGCTACTTTGGGTACCTTACCTCCCCTGAGACTTATGTCCAGTTATATTATATTATAACCCTTGAGATTTTGCAAAATTACACTCCCACCATTCCAAATTCATAGTTCTCTTTTCTTTTTGAATTCTTAAAACTTTTTAAATAAAGGATTGACTATATCTTTTAATTTATAATATTTTTATATTAAATATAGATCTTATTTAATATATTTCAATAAGTTCTTTTATATAAAATTCTTAAAATCACCTAAAAGATTATAGATTTTAAAATATATTCAATTAAAAAATGACACGTACTTCCAAAATAGATTAAGATTTTGGGACAGAGGGAGTACAAGGGTTGTGATTTTTGCACTCCTTTTTTTTAGTAATTGCACTTCTTTTTTGTCTTCTAATGATGTGAATTTACAACTTTATCCTTCAAATTGTGAAAAAATGTGCAAATGAAAGATTAAATTTATAAATTCACATTACAATAGAAAAAGGAGGGAGTGCAGTTATTAGGACCAAAAAAAGGGTGAAAATCAATTATCTTAAATTTCAAAAAAAAACCCTGAATTTTTAAAAATTTTATAAAAAAATACCTGAACTTTTAACTAATAACAAAAAGACACATAAACTTACCATTTCGTTAATAAAAAAGTCTCTATTGTCCAATTCCGTCAATTTGTAACGGATGGAGCTAATGGAAGGCGTTAATCTTCCTTTTATTTTACTTTTTACTTCAAAAAATTATTTTTAACTTTTTTTAAGTAATAAATAAATATACAATAAAATTATTTTTTTCCTTACTATTTGTCAAAAATTATTTTAACCCCATTTTTTACTATTTACAAAAATAACCCCCTTTTTACTTTTAAATTTTACCCCTCTCTCTCTCTCTCTTGAGATCGAAATTCGACCTCACACCACCAATCAACTCCACAATTAGCTGTCAAAGCTCTAGCCCCAATTTCAAAATTTTGAAATTACTTTTTTTTTAGATGATTTTCACACTCCTCTTTTTGATAAACACACTCCCCTTTTTGATAACCACACTCCTTTTTTGTCTTTTAGCAAAAAAAATTTATACACTTTCAATACTAAGGGAAAAAAAAAAGTGTGGCTATCAAAAGGAGAGTGTGAAATCACTCCCCTTTTTTTAACCTTCATTTTATTTTTTACTTGTTAAAATTACCTAAAGAAATAAAGTAATTTACTTATTAAAGTAAATTACTTGAACAAGTAAAGTAATTTTTAATAAATAGTAAGGGAAAAAATAACTTTATTACCTATTTATTTACTGCTAAATAAAGAAATAGTTACTTTTTTTAAGTAAAAAGTAAAAAAAAATAAAAAATAGGAGAGGTTTATGCCTTCCGTTAACTCCATCCATTACAAATTGACGAAATTGAATGGTGGGGTTTTTTTTATTAACGGAATGGTAAGTTTGGGTATCTTTTTGTCATTAGTTAAAGTCCATGTGTTTTTTGTAAAGTTCATGAAAGTTCAGGGGCTTTTTTGAAATTATTCCTATCTTATAGTCTATCAAGAGTCTTCTTTTTTTTTTTGGGCGCGACTAATCGTGTCACGACCTTGATTTTCAACTCAAATGAATAATACATTTTAATACGAGAACGTTGCGTATCATACGTATTACCCAAAAGAGTTTTCCACCTATTTAATTTACAAACAAGTTCCCAAGTTTAAAAATGTAAAACCTTGGCACCACAGCCCAAATTAACTTAATTATAAGTACGTATCTGTTTGGAATGTTACAATCTTTAGAAAAAAGGTAATTCAAGAATATTTAGTTACAAACTCATCTTTACCAAAAAGGAATTGAATTACAAAAGATGATTAAGTAACTAAAGCATGGTTAGTTTCCAAAAGTCTTCATGTCCACGCACACCATAGCATGCAGTCGACTGCCCGGCATTCGAACCTGAAAAAAGGATTTTGTTGAGTTACACTAGCCCAGTAGAAAATTTTTTACCAAATTTATATGCAAATGTAATGACAAGTGCAAACATGAGAGGATAAGGAAATACAGCTCGGTAGACAATAATCAATCGATGTGTAAATGAGCTCTTGTCGAAATAGAATGCATAAACTATAAGACACTAACCCCTCAGACAATCCCAACTCGACTCGCTAATCCCCAACTCCCACCATCGGTATTTCCACCACTTGCGTTACCGTAACACCATAAGGATTACCGTGTTACCACCACTTGCGTCACGGTGATCCCTAACAACTAGGGTTACCGTATTACCACCACTTGCATTACGAAACCCTCTAAGTCTCCGTATTACCACCACTTGCGTTATGGGACTTCCTATCCCAACTTCTGACCCAAAAACCAACTATTTTCTTACTCGATATGCAAATAAGGACATTCTCATAACCACATTCATGCAATGATCATCATACAATATGCCATTAATACTACCAAGTAACCAATCAATCGATAAGTTACATTTTTAACACGGTTTTAACCAAACGAGTTCCTATTCATTACTCAGTAACGATATGCCAACGGACCGAGGATAACTTCAATGAATCAAAGGAAGCCAATTAGACATGCTTGGAATTGATTTGGAGGTGTCCAAAAAGGTTTAGAAGTAATCGGGAGTCAAAACGGTCGAATCGGAGCAACATGGCAAAACTGCCCAAAAAGCCATGGAGTATCGATACGCAAATAACCATATCGATACTCCAGAGTCTGGAGTATCGATACTCCAAAAACTGTATTGATACGGAAACACTACGACAGATTTCTGAAGCTACTGGAATGCAGATCCTTTCAGCGTATCGATACGCACACAACCGTATCGATACGGGGACGTTACGAGCGGCGATTTTGTGCAGAAAACTCAAAGGTCAAAACAACAAAACATCCAATGATTCAAGGCACGATTTCTACACTTAATCAACATATAAACACATAAAAGTGGCAAGAAATCCCTACCTCGAGTTAAGGAGCAAAACCCAAGCGATTATACGAGCCCTAGCCCCAAACTCTTTGAAATCAACCGAAATACTCTCCTCCAAGCTTGACCCACAAAATTTTGAGCTCAATAATGAGATTGAAGGACTTGAGGGAAGTTGATTCTTGAAGTTTCGAGAGAGAGGAGGAGAGAGAGAGAGAGAGAGAGATCGGCAAGGAGAGAGAGAGAGAGAGGGACGGTAGAGAGAGAGATGAAAGGGGAAAAATGGTTCCCTACACCACACACACACCCCTTATATACACATGTATCCTTTAAACTACACATTCACCCCTTAATCTTCTATTCTATCATTTTAAACCACAATTCAAATATTCACCGCTAAATCCATATTTTCTCATTTAGGCATTTAATAAACTGTTCAAATAAAAATAAAATATCCGGGTCGCTACAATTCGCAGCCCTTTATTTTCTCCCATTGCCCATTACATTTCGGTAAATGGTTGTTGAAAATTATACATAACATTTCGGTAAATAGATATTTCGGTAACTACATGTCAAAAATATGTTCAACTTTCGGTAAACAACTGTTGAACATAAATTTTCAGTAAATAGCTGTTGAAAAAAATATTATATTTCGGTAATTGGATGCTGAAAATGTATCTCAATTTCGGTAACTAAATGTCGAGTATAATTGAAAATTTTTAACGGGTTATAGGAGAAAATAAAGGGTTGCAAATAGCCGCGCCCTTTTTTTTTCCCCTATCAGCATGTCAAGGACTCAAGGCCATGTTTGATAAGTGTGTTAGGGCTTAGGAAAGGATTGCTAATCCTCTAGGTTTTCCAACTCTGTGTTTGGTTGTACAACCAAGGATGGGATTAAGAAGATGATGGGATTGCTAATCCCACACTATTCCCGGATTATTAATACCATGGGGGTAGTAGGTATTAGTAATCCTGTCCCAAACTCCATCATGTTAAATGACCACCTTGCCCATGACTTTTTAACTCAATACCAATAATACCCTCCATTACACACCTCACCAACTCACCCATAACCCTGATACACTGTTATTTATACACTTCTCCCGCCAAATTCCAATACTCTGCATTTGTTCATTTTGGTGGCACAATCATTATCAGATGGATTGGAGGAATTGGCTTTGAGTATCTGCAAAGGTGCAGCTGTAAGTCCACACTCTCCTCCTATGTCACACCTTTTATTTGCTGATGGTTGTTTCCTCTTTATGGAATATAATGTTGAATATGCTTGGTGTTTGAAATGGTTATTTTTTGCTTTGTGAAGTGCTATTTCTTGATGGTCTGAAGTAGCAGTTTTGTGTTCTTGCCTGCTGCTTACTTCTTCACAAACTGAAGTTGCAGTTCTTGTTGTAATGCCTGCATTGTTGTCCAAAAATTACAAATTCGTGAACTGGTCTTCCATGCAATTATAGACCAGGTTTTCACCCATGGGTATAATTGAAAAATGTAATTTGTATCCTATCCCTTGGTGTTTCAATCGAACAAAGGATTGAGATTGGTAATCACAATCCCATGATTTAATCCTTGCACAATTAAACACTCACTTGGGATTACACTCGGTATTACTAATCACATCCACTTACTAATCTCATCTAATCCAACACACTTATCAAACGGGGCCCAAGACGCCTTTGGCCCAAGTCCAACTTAGGTGTCAAGAGAAATAAGGTCTTCAACTCGTAAAGTGATCCAACTGTTCTAATACTGATTTTCGCCATTCCAAAAGTAAAAAGGGCGGGGGTAACTCCGTTAGGGCCTAATGAAGTTGGCCGACGTTGCCAATTTAATTTTGACATGCTATAGATTCACTCTTCCTCATTGGCCTGATGTGAGGGGTCTTAGAGCGTTTATCAAAGAAAAAAGATGCACACCAAAGCTTTGATTTCTCACCCAAAAAAAAGAAAAAAGAGGCACGGATGAAAGTCGTTTCGAGAGTCATTGCGCTCCTAAGGGCAGCAAGCCCTATTGTGCTTTTATAACGAAATTTCTCGACGAATATGACATACCCCAGTACTTATGGTTCATTAGTATTATCATACATACAGGTGATTATAGTTTTAAATTTCACCTTGTAATAGACAGAAAAAGAATACGTTTGGGCGGGGTTCTAAGGCAAACAAAATGAATACCCAAATTAATACTCATATACGTTCTTTTTAGTATAAAATTTAGGTTAGCACCCCGATAATTTTACAAGGCGTACGTATCACACTTACATAAAAGGGTATCAAAATAGTGAGAAAAAATTGAGTGCGTTGGTGCCCCCACTGACACCAAAGTAAGTCATGCATGAGGCATTAGTTTTTCTGTTTTTGAAACTAACGAGGCCATTAGTTTAACGGTTAAAATTCCAGATACTAACCTTGGATTTGTATTTGAGGATAGCTACGTACTTTTGTAAATAAAAGAGCAAAAGTTAGATCTGAATCCAATCTTTCTCTTCGACACCCGATAAGTAATAGACTTAAACTTGTGCGAAAGTGGTTTTCTCAACTAGTATGGTTGATCTTATCTGTAAAGAATGTTGAGAGAGTTTTTAAGTTTTGGTGCGTGATTTTGTGGGGTGAAAGGTCTGGCAATTGATACATACCAAACTTCAGAAGAAAAGAGGAAAAAGCTTAAGCAATGACCACACACTCTAGTGCAACAGCAATCCTAGATGCTCCCATAGTGGATGCTTACCGGACCATCTTAGGTTTGAACCAACAAGAATTCCTTAAAGTCCAAGTTGTCTGCATATTGCGACGACGACGACGATGGACTCCAGCTTCAGCTTAATGCAGATGTGGTCTTCATACAACTACTATGAGAAACCACGGTTTATTTATTGGTTAGTGGCTTTTTCTTGTATTATGTGGTTTTTTTTTTTATTAAACTTTGTACTCGTTTTTTGTTTTTTTAATCTTATTGCTGTTTCTGCTTCCTAAAACATTATACAGATGTATCGATATCTATGAGTCGTGTAGTGGTGCGTACGGGTCATCAATGGGCTGGGCCGGGCCGGCCAGCCCGCCAAGTCACTACTTAAGCCCGCCCACGGGCTGGGCCGACCGGGCTTTTTACTTTTTTTGCAGGCCTGGCGGGCCGGGCTACCTACCATAAATTAAAGCCCAAGCCCGGCCCACAGGCTAACCCAATTGACGAGCTAGCAGGCCAAAAACCGGGCTGGCCAATGAGCGGGCCAAAAGCCGGGTAGGCTAACAGGCGAGCTTAAATTTCCTTGGGTAAGGGAAAAAAGAAAGAATTTTGTGAGATTTTGGCTAATGGGTGGCCCGTGGGCGGGTACCACGTGCGGGCTACCGGGCAGGCCAAGTAAAAATTCATAGACCCAAGCCCGCCCATTACAAACTACGGGCCAGGTAAAAGCCCAATGGGCCGGGCGGGCTTCCGACAGGCCGCGGGCCTTCGGGCAAAATGATGACCCTTGCATATCAAATGACTTGGATGTTGCATAATGTGTTGTACTTTGATTACTTGGGAAAGAATATTTCACAAATGGTCCAACCATAAATACATATTCTTCATATGGGATCGAACAGTCGAATATGAAGGATCCTTGGCTGTGTAGCAATGATTGGAGGGTGTTATATTGTCACGATCTTCCTTCACCGCCCAACACAAGTGAATGTTTTATTTATAAGAGTTCCAACTGAGCTTAGAATGCTTTGGCATGAGATGATTTTGTGGCTAGCTCAGTTCAGCTAAGTTTGGACAAAAGGTGATTATACAAAACAATAATTTGTACTATAATGCTATACATACCACGCTAAGTAGCATTGTCTCATCTTGACAAATAGCAAATCACACAATTACCATCAAGTTACTGCCACATTGACATGTTGTGTAAAATATTGTACAAACTGCCTTGAGACTTTCCCGTTATATATGCTTTCGAACTTCCTGCACTTGAGAACTAAACGGAAGCAAGAGAGATTGTGAGGCTTGTATACTAGTTACAACGATAACAAATTGCCCGATCCAGAAAATCCTGTATTTGCTACCCCGAAACATGTGTAGAAAGAAAAGCAACAACTCCTGGGGGGGGGGGGGGGGGGGGGGGATTCAATCACTGAAGGAATAAAGTCCTGCTCAAAAAACTGTGACGGGAAAATTATAATACCAAATTAAAGCATCCAACCAAACTAAGTTATAGCATCCAACGTTACACCAGTTCACCCACTAGTCGAGAGGCTACCGGCTAGTATTCTAGTTTCAAAATGATGTGGTACAAGGGCAACTATAAAAGTACCCTTCTTGTTATATATATCATGCAAGATGGATTCTTCAATTTCTTCTCACATCAAAGCAGAACATACACAGATGCAAACAAATGGGGAAGCACGGGAGTACCCCAATATCAAGTTGACCCATTGTCCACCATAACATAATGAAAATCAACAAGGTGGCAGAATATTCCACGTTGAATCCTGTAGACCGAGAAAGAAACAACAAAAGGTGAATATAAATAGATGCCTGCAATATTGGATGTCCTAGGTATTATGGGTCACTTGCGATACACGTATACATTCATCTGGCTCCAATACTCAACCACGATCATAGAGAAATAGAGAAAACGATTTCCCAAGAAAAAATGCAGTAACTGTACATAAAGAATGTAATTACATGGATATAGTACACCTTGACATTTGTTCAGTAACACCGACTGGGTCTTCAAGAATTTATTTGATCAATGTAAGATCGTTGCCTGGCACTGATAAAGCGCATTATGCTCAAAGCATCACCATGCATGACTACTCTCCCATCTTCCATATAGACAGCACCATCCGCATATTCAAGTTCCTCAAGCCGATGGGTCACCCATAGTGCTGTAACATCTTTCGAATTATCCAGAGAGTTCTTGACCGCGTTTATCACCCCAATCTAACAATTGAAGACAATTGGAACAAAAGAACTATAAAAATAAAAAAATAAAAATAATTTCATAAAGAAACAAAAAGAAAAGAACTTCGCTGCAAAAGTATATGCTGCTATACGTGCAATGCGTCACTATTCCTGCTAGTTGATGGCACTTGCTCACTCTCTGGATGGATAAAGCAGTTGAAGTCCTGACGATTGCTTGTCAGTGTTCTTAAGTGACTGCATGGCTGCTGTGCACCTTCACAATCTACATAATATTAAGAAAGTAGTAGGGTTTGCGAAGGCTAGACTAAAAGCCTATGCCTGAGACTTTCTAGAGTTCTGACTTCTGAGCATTGTCTTTGCAAGCCCCAACAATGTTGCACAAGCTTGAAACTTGAGGGTCTGGACCTTGAGGAGATGACCATGTCAGCAAAAATATTAAGATAACGTTCCAAAAACCAAGCAAGGTCATTCTCCAAGGGTGATCAAGGTCCTAAGGATAAGGATAAACCTAGGTTTATGCCCAAAAGTGAACTGACAAGAATAGGTGAGGTTACAATCTCAGCACATTCAACGCTTTGAATGCAAAGGAATCTGAAACATGGCTCAAAAGTGTCCGAACAAGTTTACGAATAATAAAATAATGACAGTCAGTCACCACTTGGGATGACAGAATGACTGATAAGCGTGAATAAGAAAAAGAAGAGAACGAGAAAGATGGAAATTTCTGTCTTTTTGCATCTGAAGTGTCAAACGGTGTGAGATTAGTCAATTGGTGAAGATCCTCTCAATGGTGTCACGATTGAAGTGGAGGAAAGGAAGGGAACCCATTATGGGTATAACCTATGAAACAAGGAGCAGTCTTTCCCTCACTGACACTTTTTTTTCCCACACTAACATACTTTCTTCTTCAATTTCGGTTACATTTCAATTCTACCGACGGATTAACATCCTGTTAAAATGTGAAACCAATGTAAAATTGCTCTTAACATGATCAATCACGATTTCATAGTTTGGCATACATAAATTAGCTCATGTTAAGCTTTTGTAGATGAATAAAACTTGGCCATTCACCTTGAAGTATAATACCTGATCACTTTCATCCAGAAATGTTGTGAGCTCATCCAGTAAAAGTACTTTGCACGCTTCAACCAAAGCACCGGCAATGGCCACCCGTTGTTTTTGACCACCACTCAAAGTTTGAACAGGTCTCTAAGAAGTGCACAGAAAGATGAATATAAATGGAATTGGAACAGAGTTTAAGATATTCTTCAAATATTGTTAACAACATACTTGCAAGTACTCCAACATGCCCACAACATCCAAAGCTGTTGCTACTCTGGACTTAATTTCATCTTGAGTTAGGTTGAATTTACCGAGGCCAAATGCCACATCAGCTTCTACCGTGGGCATCACCACCTGCAAAGTAGAATAGGTTCTACCTTTGTGACTGATGCGCAAAATGTTTCCCAAATTTAAACAACAAACTCAAAAGTCACTGAAAAACTAATTTACACCTGACAACGTTAGATTATTAGCAAGAAGAATATTTACGAGTGTGTCCCGTTTTAGGACTGATGCAAGAATAGAAAATCTAATCATAAGCTCGCAAATGAGGATTATGAAGAAATATATGGTCACTGTTTTTCGTCACATGGAATCCCACTGTATCTTTCTGTTGATCTGGAAAACCCTATACAACTGTCAGAAGAATTTTATTCTAACAAAGAGGTATACAAACAAAATTTACATAAAACCATACTATTCACTTATTCCATATACACAGCCTGATTATAATCCCATAGAGTACCACGATGGAAGTATAAAAGTGGCTTTAAATCCTTTGGACACAGAGAGAACCAGACAGTTCTTACGATGCATGAAAAGCGCCTAGTTCCAACTACAATATAACCAGCCTTGCTTTATGCGGCAGTAAGGGAAGGGAACTTATGATCATATTCACAGCTGTAAGATTCTAATGAAAGTGTAAAAGGACATCTTATTCCATTTTGTTCGCAAGAATTCGGATCCATGAAGCTCACCCAAGTAATTAGGAAAAAACTCCTGTTGAGTTCAGTATCTGCAGAACAAGCATATTATGCTGCATTGAATATGTATTTATCAACTAAATTTCTCTTAGCCAAAGCTCTCATCATTCTCGTACTTAACTGCTGGAATGAATTCCAACGAACCGTATCGCGTACAATACACGCTGTGATATTTCTTCGTGAGCTATCAAACCCTACAAGACGGACTTACAGTCATAACTTCGAAATCTCTCTGGCTTGATCCTGACTAATAACTAACAATAACGCACAAGTACTTTGAACAATACATCTGATTGAGTGAACACGAACAGTCACAAACAGCACAAATGGATAATACTCGAGTTCACCTTCCAATCTTGAATCTTCTACATATTCCCCAATACCGGATCGTGAATAGAGCGAGGGCTAAAAAACGTCAACTGCATTTGCTCTCTTTTCTTTCAAGTGATTGTAGAGAGAGCAGTGATGGAGCATATTTAAAGACCACTGTAAGGACCATTAGAAGTAGATAAGAATTGGACACCTCATGAGATTAGAAAATTTATTTCAACCTGAGTTATAATTCTTGACACATAAGTCAAAATTTATGCCACTAAACATTTATAATTGCTCTTCCATCCTAATCTCAAACTCATATTTCGAGTTCAACGTTACTAAATAGTCATTTAACTCCCCAAATTAAGATTATGAATACCCATCTAGTAAATACATTATTGACAATTATATACAATCGACATCCTTATATTGTTCCAAGACCTTTCACTAATTTGGTACGTGGGATACAAAATCTACTTGTAGGGTCTGACGTAATCAAAACTTCTAAGCTTTCTTAAGGTGTATCAGCAGTCCTATTCCAGAACATAGATTATTATTATCATATACACATAATGTGATCACCCCATTCATTGAGCTTGAGCCATAAAACGATCTTACACTTTCACGAATCAAATTGACCAGAGCTAAATGCATGCGTCAAGTAATGAATTTCGGATTTAGAGCATAAGCACTCTTTATATTATGGGGTAAAAATCATCTCATGTAGTCAGCAGATAAACAACTACTCCCAAGCAATCCTTTCGAATTCGCACAGAGTGCAATAGCTTAATGAGTTAAACACGATTACGTTTTCCATAGTCAAGACAGAACTACGAAAAAAGTGTGCTAGACTGCTAGTCCTACCGATCGTGTGTCCAATACTATCTATAATGGTAAACAAAATTATATACTCTACAACTTAGTAGCAGGATTCTTCTAAAATGGGTGCGCTCCCAAGACGGGAGCGCGAATTGGCGCTCCCAAGATGGGAGCTTGACGGGAGCTCGCTCCCCTTGAGACGGGAGCTCGCTCCCAACTAACATGGGAGCTTCTTGGGTGGTTAAGGCAACTATTCTCTTATTCTTAAGGGAGGTATGCCATTGTGGAAATAAAAATATGAAAATCTTATCACTCAAGAAGTTTGGCAAATTGAAAATATCTAACTTCCTATAATTATCCTTTAAGATCATGAAAATTCTCATAAGTAATCACTTTTCCTTCAATGGTTAAGTATTTAAAGATACTTTATATACGTATTTATATGAAATCTATATACGCTTCTTAGGCGCTCCCAACCTTAGGAGCTTCTAGGTGCCTCCGCTCCCGCGCTCCCGCTCCCGCTCCCGCTCCCGCTCCCGCTCCCGCTTCGTGCTACTAAGCTCTACAAAAATTAGTGACCTACTCTTTGAGTGTTAGCCGAACTCTACTTATCAAATCATCTACTATGAGAACAAAAGATACACATGCATAATATAAAAAATGAATAATATAACACAACATTGCCTATGATAATTCTCAGTAAAACTAAAATAACTGCTTTGATTAATAACTAATCAAAATAAAAAATTAAGTTCATTACACAATACTAGTATATTTCTCTAACTCAAAAAAGTTGGAGATCTTGACTAGAGCACATATCGGATTCTCGTATCACACACACACAATTTGAGACCATAAATTTGGAAAATAATAGCATTGCAACAATGAAACACAACCAAAGATGACCTGATGATCCGGGTTTTGGAAAACAAAGCTCTTGGGTTTCTTCACATAAACAAATCCACCAGTCGGTTTCAGTAGACCAGCCAAGATCTGCATTGTACAATTTTAAAGAAAGATCATATTTATGCAGCCAAAAAAATTGATTGAACAAATTGAACCAGAAATATATGCAAAAATGGTAATAATACTCCTACATAAAGAACGAAGTATGTGGAAAGGAATGAAGATGATGTACTTTCAAGAGGGTGGATTTTCCACAACCATTAGGCCCCAGAAGCATCCAAAACTGTCCCGAAGGAATGCGCAACGAACAGTCCCTAAGAATGGGCACATGTCTCCCCTGTCCCGTGGGGATTGAGTAACTCAAATTGCGACCTTCAATTGAAAATTTCTCAGTAAAAGCAGCATTCCTGCATATGTAGAACAGCACATAGCTAAAGAAAACATCGAAGTAAAATAAGAAATCCGAAGAATGTAATGAGAGAGAGAGAGAGAGAGATAACCTTGTGGGTGCAGTGGAGTGGAGGGGAGGGAGGCGAAGATGAGTTGAAGAGGTGGGGATGATGAGAGTGGAGTGATTCATCTGGGCATTCGCGTCTATTTTTTCTTCTACGGTTCTACTTCTACCCCTTTTGTTTCTTTTCTTTTGAAATCTAACGAATTTCATAATAAGGAGTATTTATTATGATTCCTTGGGTACCTATTTTGGGGGACTATTTATTTATTTATTGAAGGAAATTGAATTTTACACTCTTTTTTGACTCTACACTCTTTTTTTTTTGGATTTTAGTGTTGAAAGTGTATGTAAATTTTTAGCAAAAAGACAAAAAAAGAGTGTAGATGTCAAAAAGGGAGTGTAAAATTCAATTTCCTTATTTAACTAGAGACATTGTCAATTTTCATCAGCTCCAATCGCCCTTAGTCGCCCTTTGTTAGTTACTGCTGGCAATCGGCCCCGCCCCGTCTCGCTCCGCTCCTAACCTAATCGGGATGGTTCTGATCAAATTTTCGTTTACTAAGGCGGTTTTGGGAAAAAATACGAAAATACGATCAAGGTTGGGTCTAATTCAGATTGTTATTATATCTGTAATAAACTCTGATTTTTAGTAAGTAAAAATTTCTTTAAATATTTGAATTTCTTTAATTAATTCTTTGATTGCTTTATAGATTTCGTTTTTATTTCTAATAATCCGTCATAATTAAATTCATTCTTCGTAAAATTGAATTACTATGCATCGGGCTATCTATCCATTTTCTAAAGACAAGTAGACTTATATATACACTTGTATATTTACTTGGTGACAAAAATATTAATTTATAGAATTACATTTCTTCGCTAGAAATCCTACTTTGTAAGTCTAGTGAATTCCTAACTAACTAGTTGGGCCAATCCAGTTACTTTTCAAGGGTAGTTTCATCTAGTTGAACCTTATGACCCGTATAAACCCTCCTAATTTCTAGGTGAACCTTTTCACCCACCCTTGAACCTTATGAACCTTTCTACACCTTAGTTGAACCTTTTCAACCCTGGACTAGGAAATCATTGTACTTTCATGACTAGTCATTTCAAGACTTTATTACTCATTATTAGTTCTTTCAAGAATATATTTTCTCGTCATCACCTCTTTACATATTGAATAATAGTTCGTAGGGTAATTTTTATCATTTGAGTAATAGAAATAAGATTTCCTATTGTCTAGAAAATAGTGCTACCATGGACTTATCTAATCAAGATCAAAACCAAATTTGTTCTTCCAAACAACTATGATTATGTATTATCACATCAAGAAGTCCATAATTCATCATCATTCCTTCTTGCATGGTGTTGTCAAATCACATGCAAGCTTTTTGACCAAAGAGAGAGAGAGAGAATACGAATGAAAAGAGGGAAAGAGAGGCCAAGAGAGGGAGATAGATGGGAGGAGAGTTGTGCTAGCGACCCATCATTCCTAGTTAGTCATTATTCTTGCCCTAACTTGTAAGACTTTCCATAATCCAATGAGTACCTAGATTTGACAAGACAAGTTCATCATAACCTAGACTTGACTTAGACTTGAAATGACAAGAGAGGGGAAGACCATGCCTTGTAATGAGTGAGATTTGACTCATCATTGAAGCAAAAGAACAAGGAAGGAGAGGGGGGGTGTTTCGGCCATAAGAGAGGGAGGGAGAGCTTCACCTTTTGCCTATAAATAGAACCTCACTCTTACCTTGCAACTCACACCTTCAAGCATTCCCCACATTCTCTCTAGAAATTCTAAGTGTTTTTGCTCTTTCTTGAAGTTCTAGTCATTCTTAAGTTATTCTTGAGTTCTTCAAAACACTCATCCAAAGCAGCCACAACACCACCACCCTAGCTACCACCCTCTCAATCCAAACAGTTTAATAGTTTAGTCAAGATTTAGTTTTGAGAGAAAAAAAAAGTCTTTTCTTTTCTCTTTCAAAGCTACCGTAAGAAATCACTTCGTTCGATAGCAACATTCACCTTCCGTAAGCCGACGTATATACTCACTTTCTCTAGTAAAAATTTTAATTTCTTTTTTGTGTTTAAAAATGCATGTTAAGTTAAAGTACTAAAAATAGCTGGCAAACTTGTTTTACTAAAATTTTGAAATGAAATATGATCGTGTTGAATATCTCGACTTTTATTTCAGAAAATATATGTGGTTTTGAACTTCCCAAAAAGGAAGAAAGAACGGATTTTTGAAATATAAGAAACTAGTGCTTGCCTGTACCTTAGGCACTACGCACCCCGGTTGGAATTGTCCGTGCCTACGACACTTGCTAGCTACTGGCTCAAATATTAGTGTCTAGTATATGATCCTCTTCTTAATGGCACAAAAGAGAATTACCCATACTTATGACACTCCCCTAACTATATATTTAAGCTAGCTATAAAGAACTATCAATTTGCTTATGGAATTCCAATAAATACTAGATAAAAAGTAAAGCCAAGCAGCACATTATCAATGAAATCAGAAAAAATCTAAGCACACCGGCCAGTGCTATGCATTTAACAACATAAGAGCAGATATAAGCACATCAACCAGTGCTTTGCATTTAACAACATAAGAGCAAACCTGATCCAACATTATCATTAGGTGCCTACACAGTGGATGAAATAACTTCAAATTTTTAAATAGAGTTTAGACAATAAGAAATATTGGTCCCACAAAAAAGAGAATGACAACTTGAAGGAATGTGTACAAAATCATACCACTTTAGGGGCTTGATCATTTCAGTCAAGTAATTCATATGAACTTCCACCTAAATTGAATCAGCAAAGCTCAGCATCAATATATACTAAAGCAATATGTCCACCAACAAATCTTGACAGCAAGAAGTACTTGCATGTTCTTGATCAGTGATCACCCATAAAATTGCACTATTGGTTTGGTCTTTCAATACAACATTCGTGAGTCTGCTCGCCCCAACTGTAAAGTTTGATATGCAAATTAAAACATTGGAATTCTGCAGTTGAATAAACAGCCAGTTTATGCACACAGACAACAACTAAAAAGATTGCATTTTTATAACCTACATACAAAACTGATTATGACAACTGCAAAAAAGTGCACACCAAGAAGCTGTAATTTCAAAAACCGAGTTCTGCTTCTGATAAGCCGCCCATGAAGAGAAAGAACTCCTTGGTTTATCCACCATAACAGGCGAAGAACCTCCAAAACAACAACTCAACTCAGTCTCATAAAATTCGAACTCACAGCTGACACGCAAACCTATTCCTAAATCAGACAACTACTTCTACATAGCCAACCCAAAAAATTGATATACAGAGGAAGTTTAAAATACCCAAATTTAAACTTCCATTTGGGTAGCATGGTTATTTTAAGCTTTCCTATCAGATGACAATCGAACTATCGAAGTAGTATGGCAAAAAAACAAATGGTGGGCAACATGTCGTCTAATTATTCCGTGTTAAGGAGTTGGCTACCTCAAAAAGGGGGAAAAAAAAAACACGTGATGGGCAACATGCATTTTAACAAACATGACCGCGTCGTTGCGTGTCAAAAATAAATTTATAAAAGTCAAGAATTAACTACTACTCCATAGAATAATGGTTAAGACCGAGTATCGTTCCAACAGGGATTGAATGGCTAAGTTACGACAAATTCGATTAGTTTGCAGAATAGTTCGGAAAGAAAAGAGTTGATTGATTTGGTTTGTTTGGAATAATCTAATTAAATTAAAACAATGAATTAAAAAGTTTGAAAACAATGGAGGAAAATATCTAGGGTTTAGAATCCACTCCGTCCGCGTAACAACAATATGCATAGGGTAGGTTTATTTATTCGAATCAAAAGGGATTATCGCTAGGACTTGCAAATCCTAACAATAATCTTCAAGAAAATAATCGGGTTATTAAAAGGCATAGACTATCCCATAGCACGAACCGTCTCTCAGTAGCACGGTTTGGCCACCTAACGGCACGATCCGTCTTACGAGCATAATCTATCTCATCCTCTGTCAGGCCTATTTTGTTGCTAAAATATCAGGTGTTTGTGCTTTCAAAATAAGACTATATCTACAAGCCATGTTTGGTTTTACAAATAAACCTTCTTCGATCATTTTGGATGATTTAAATGTATAAAAGATGATTTACGTTCATGGCTTGAAGGAATGGTGCTCTCCCAGAGTGATCCAATGACAGAAACACCATCTGATGTTCGTCAAAAACCCCGTGCGTACAACTTAATATGCCGGGTGGTGTTTTGAAACTTAACATTGACCTGAAGATAGAGCGGACACTCCACATGACATATTGTAAAACCGTGCGCGGTATTACAATATGTGTTCAGAAGGAAACTGAGATCCAGACAATTTCTATTAGAGAGTCTTTTCATCGTGCATCATCTTTACCATCCTTGTACAAATAGCACCACGTGCACGTCAACGTGATATATTTCCCATGTCCCTTTCCCCTTTACTTGCTATTTAAAGAGCTTGATTTTTCAAAAGATCTTTTAAATTCCCCTTTTGAAAGTGTTTAGTAGAGATCAGTTTTACCGGGCGAGTGGGATGCTCTTTTCAATAAAACCTTTCCCATTCGTAACTTGGCTCCCAAACCCAAAATCTCGACTTTTTCGTTAGATCAAAATGCCTTTTCAAATGAACTCTTGGTTTCTCGGATCATCCATCTCAAAAATCCGGGTGGCGACTCTTTTGGGCGCGCGCCGATCAGGGAGCCCACAAATCGTCAAAAAAATAATCAGGTTATTAAAAGGCATAGACTATCCCATAGCACAGACCATCTCTCAGTAGCACGGTTTGGCCGCCTAATGGCATAATCCGTCTAACGAGCATAATCTATCTCAGAACTCCAACCACAATCAATGATAACCATTGCAAGACTAGGTATTTGAAATCCGGACTACAAATACTCAATAGATAAGAAAAAGTAAAATCAATCCGTTCAATTGAAATAGAAAGGGTTCTTAGTCTCACAATCAATTCGAATAATAAAACCAAAATCCTACACACAAAAAATATAGTTACTTGATACGGAGTTTCATCCTCCCCTAGACAAAGGGTTTAGCCAGCCATGGAAAAGAAAGATGTGATTAAGATCAAAGAAGACATGGAAGTCATGGACAAATCTCCCTGTCACGCCTCTTTTCTCTCGTCTTCAGAAAAGTAAAGTGTAACCTAAATAATAAACTAAAGTCTCCTTTTATAGTTGGCCCAAAATTGACGTGCACTTAGACTCATAAGATTAACGTGCACTACTACCCGCTGGTCCGGACCAGCGATTCCTTCGTCCGGACCAGAAAAACAGATTGTCCAAATTATGATCTAGCCTTGATCCTTCGGACCAGCATAGCCTTGGTCCGTACCAAATTTCACCTCTTCGCTTCTCTTCTCGCCGCGGATCCCTCCGGAACATACGTGACTCACGATTATTACTCCAAATCTTTTCTGAATGCTCCGTAAGCCCTGAAACACCATAAACCTATTAAAGCTCATTAAATAACATTAGATAGGACCGACAAAGCCTAAGTTATTGGGAATAAACGGATGCTTTTCAGCATCTATCACGCCCCCCAACTTACACTTTGCTAGTCCCTAGCAAAGAAAAGAACTAAACAACTAATGAAAGCAATGAAAGATAGGACATTTGAACCCCCGGGTGCTCCAGTAGGACGAGTTTAGTCTCGTAAAAGTGCGAGGGTTATCAGCAGTGAATACCCACAAACACAGGGAACCTTTCAACAGAAAAATCGCAACTTGTCATGCAACTCATTAACATATCAAGCAGATGACACAAAGCTACCACAAAGATATAGCTAGGCAAACATAGTTTCGAGCGCTAACAATTCAAGAAATAAACTGTGGAACTTAAGCTTAGCGTGTGTGAATACAGGCCTCAACCACATATGAACAATAACCAACCGCTCTCTCCGGACCGAGTCTCGACTTCAATTCTCATCGTGTCATGCACTCACAAATGAAATAACTCGAAACAAGGTGCATTATTATGTAAATGGATAGCAAAGTACTCTGCACACTATGACATGAAAAGAACACTTTATATAGTGGACACACAATCTCATGAACAAAATGCCAAGCATTGGAACTCTCCACCATTCAAACCTCAACCCAACACCCCTAAGATCCCTAAGATCAAACAGGACTTTATTCAAGGTTATAGCATTAGGGATGAGATAATGTATCAAGGCTAGGGTAAAAATAGATTCAAGTGTGAGAGAATAGGTGAGTATTTCAACTAAACGGGACAAATATGCAATGTGTACCGCGCTAATATTAATTCAACTCCACCTTATCTCTCCTTCTAACCTTTCAACATCTTTCAATTACAAAGCAACCATTTCTCATTTTTCCAACTTATCGGTGCCCCTTTTTCTCTCTTTTTTTTGTATTTTGTTGTATTTTTTTTTAAGGGACACCACCAATTCAAGCGTAAAATTCATCAGTCTACCCAAAAATTAACCTTTACATTCTTGCCTTTCTCCAAACACAATATGAAAGGTGGAGCTAACCAAGAAAAGGCTAAATAAATAAGGCTCAATGTGGCTCGCAAAGGATAAATGTGAACACAAAGGAACGAACTGGCCCAAATATCAAGAAAGTGCCTATAATCCTCTCCCGGGGTGTAACATTCAGGTGACAAACCAAAACCAAGAGATATTGTTATGCATTCAAGTTCCAACACTCGGCGATCAAAGATGATGAGATTGAAAACAAATGTGTTCCTTTCCATGACAAACAAAGAGTTTATTTGACACTACTCCAACAAAAAACTTAAGGCACAAAAGCTCAATCGGGCATAAGTCTCCACTAATCATAGCCTTTAAGAACAGTCAAATCACAGCTCACAAGTAATCAAGGCCCGACGTGCAATGTGCAACAATGCTAAGACAAAAGTGCCAGCAGTCTAGCAAGTGAAACTACTCTACCAAAGAGATATCGAATGGTAGCAGCATGCTTATACTCAAGTAATCAACAAGCGAGCACAACAAACAACAATTTCATGCAGAAAGACTCCCATTTTTTTAATTTTCAATTTTCTCAATTTTTATCTTTCTTATTTTTTTTCAAGACTCTAAACAAACTACTAAAGAAAGCACCCGAAGTATTCCCCGCCCCGCCCCTCAACTTAAACTAGTCACTGCCTCAGTGATTGCAAAGACATGAAAAGAAATAAGACAATTAAAAGAAAGAGGGAGGAAAGGTATCACCTCGAGCGGAGAACTAAGCAGAAAAGAGTATAGCTTCCGAGAGGCCCCCCAACTTGAACGAAACAACCTGCAATGTGTTAGTCTCCACCAAAGTAAGATACGAAAATAAATTACAAAACTAATTGATAAAACAAAAACTAAGCAAAAAGAAAAGAAAATTCATGAGATTGCATAAAAAACATAAACAATAATTAAAATCCACTACTTTCGTCACGCGAAAGACACTGGTACTGCTTTTCTCCCCTGTCAAATACTGTGTTTCCCTACTTGTTGGAAGAGCAATATGCGTAGGATTCAACGATACCTTGAGAAGTGGTGCCATCATCAAATAGGTTGTCACTCCCTCTGGGGCTGCCAGATTCCTTACCCACCACTCGGCTTATGAAGCAATCTCCGCCAAGCTGGACACTAAAGTCGGATGGTTTAGACAGATTTCTCGCTGCAAACTACGCTCCTGCCGCCAGACCCAACCTCTTAAGTACTAAATACATAGCTTTGACAAGGTGGCTATACCAGACCGTTGGAAGCCATTCAAGCACGGCAACCACTGGAGGTATCTCATCCTCCAAGGATTTAAAGTCTCCTAGACTTGTCACGATCTACGTCACACTCAACGGTCTAAGAACAGTTTTATCCTCCTCTTAAAATTTAATCGAGATCGATCATTTCAAAAGATATCATCCGACCCGACTATAAAAATGAAAGACGGTGGGTCACATAACCGAGTCAGAATTGTCCCTCTAGTCACCATACGAATAAAATCATCATACCAAGGAAAAATATGCTTAAATGGCAAAGTTTCGAAACTCACCCTAAAAATTAAGATCGGAAAAGACACATTACTCTCCATCTCTCCCTCTGAACCATGAATATTTGTGCAAGAACCACCTACTCCCCAACTTTGAATACACTACATATGTCCGCAATCTATTGTGATAGCCTCTACTAAATTAACACATGGAGCCATAGATTCAAGCGGTACATGCTGTAACCCAAGCTCTAATGGGGACCCTACAAAAAGAGTGGGCGGTTAACCTCCCCAATAGAGTGACCAATATCAAAATTCTCAAAGTCAAAATGAGCCAAACAAGCAGCCAATGGGTCATCGGTCAAAATAAAAGGCAACTCTTCCTCCACTAAGTCCTCTAAGACATCGATTGCGAAGCAGTCTTCCTCCACTGGAGAAGGTCTCCCGGCCTTGTAAATATTAAGCTTAAGGGTCATGTTCCTAAAAGTCACCTCCATCTCCCCACTCCTCACATGAATGTTTGCATTAGCAGTCGCCAAGAAGGGTTGACCAAGAATAACTAGAGTTTGCTTTTTAAGGGTTTGCATTGGTTCTGTGTTAAGGACTATAAAATTAGCCGGAAAGTAAAAATCATTAACATTAACAAGAACGTCCTCAACTACTCCATGTGGCACCTTAATGGATCTATCAGCTAATTGCAAGGTAATGGATGTGGGCTTCAACTCCCCAAGCCCCCAATTGTTCATATATCGAGTACGGAATCAAGTTGACGCTAGCCCCTAAGTCTAAAAATGCGCGCTCTATGGCATGTTTCCCAATTACTATATCAATAGTCGAGGTACCAGGGTCTTGTAACTTGGGGGGAGCGTCAGACTGAAAAACAGAGCTCACTTGCTCGGTGAGAAGGACCTTTTTAGACATATTGGTTCTGTTTTTCCTCTTTTGAGTGCAAAGGTCCTTAAGAAATTTTGCATAGATTGGGACTTGTTTGATGGCATCTAGGAGTGGGATGTTAACTTTCACTTGCTTGAATATCTCAAGGGTATCCTCCATAGATGCTCCCCTCTTACGAAAGGGAGATGGTGCATTCAAACATGATGGGAACGGGGCTTTAGGCATCTAGGGTGGTACCTTATAGCCCTTCAACACGAAAGTGGGTGATGCATGCGTGACTAAAGGGGTTCCTTCCTTACTCTGTAAACTCTCCTCCCCAAAGTCATCGGGGTCGGAAGGAGCCAAATGCTCCTTCGGCTTTGCTTTCTCTGGTCGGGTTTCTACCTCTTTCTTATTACGCAATGTCATGACTACCTTAGCTTCAGTAGGGGGCGCTTTGTACATCACAAATTGCCTTTTAGGGGGCTGGACAGGTTGACTAGGCAACCTACCTTCTTCCTTACAACTTAGCGCATTGGCTATTTGACTCACTTGGGTCTCAAGCCTCGCGATGGACTGTGTGTTGGTGCGCACTTACTGTTGGGTGTCATTTAGTCTATCAAGTGCTTATAGCACCTTTTCCTCAAAGGATGGATCCCTCGAGGGCTGGGGAGGTGCTTGCTAGTGATTCTGTGAGCGATAGGCTGCAGGGTTAAACTGAGTGTTAAATGGCTGAGGCTGCTAAGCAGAAGAGCTGCCCTGCTCCTGCAATTTCCATGAGAAGTTGGGGTGTTTGCTCCATCTCGGGTTGTAAGTACTAGAATACGGATCATTACTCAGTTGGGAGAAACCTCGTGCATTAGAGTACTCCTGTGCAGCGTTAACTTACTCCTCCACAAAAATAGGAAATTGTAGTGCTGCAAGACAAGCAATGAAATGGGACGGACTAGCACATAAAGAACATGCCCCCTGATAAGGTGGAGGATGTGGGGTGGCTTGTCCCATGCAAAGAAGTTTTTCAACCTTTTCATTCAATATTTCAACTTTGGAATTGAGGTCATGAGATGGTTTAATCTCATACATACCTCGTGGCTTATTAGAACCAGTAGTGATTGACTTACCTCTCCTCTCAAAAGAAACATTTTGTAGGGACCCTTCGCTCATAGTTTCGAACAATTGCTAGGCATCCTTTTCATTTTTAACCATCACAGAGCCTCCACGTGAGGCATCAACTATCACACGATGCGGTAGAAGCAGCCCGGAATAAAAACTCTGTACTAATTGCCATTTAGGTATGTCATGGTGCGGACACTTACGAATGAGATCCCCATATCTCTCCCAAGCCTCATAGAACGATTCATTCTCAGCTTGTTGGAAAGTGGTAATCTCCTGCCGAAGTCTGAGTGTTTGTCCTATGGGGAAAATTTTCTTAAGGAATGTTGCACTCATTTGCGCCCAAGATGTTATAGAATTAGCTGGAAAAGTACTAAGCCAATGTTTGGCGTTCCCTATCAGAGTGAATTGAAACAAAATCAATCTCAATGCATCCATTGGAAAATTATGAATTAAAAGCGTGGAACTGAGGGATTCAAATTCAGTGATGTGTTGATACGGATCCTCTTGAGATTGCCCTTAAAACTTTAGTGAGCATTTGGAGTGTGCAGGGCTTAATCTCATATTGATTAGCCATGATTGTGGGAAGTCGTACACATGATGGTGTAGTGTACGCTGTGGGGGTGAAGTGTGAGTTGAGAGGGAGGGGGTCAGGTACAACTAACTCCCTTTGCTCGTCAGCCATTGTGACTAAATTGGTCTTTTTGTGAACCCTGCGTCTCCTTTCTAAGTCTAGATTAAGAGGAATGAGTTTAGGTTCCTACGATCGACGACCAAGCATGCAAGTTCAATACCCCTCTATTGTAAGAACGGGGTACTCTAGACACAGACACAAATTCGCCAAAAAGAAGAACAAAACTCACAGTGGGTCAACAAAATCGCTTTATATCAGGGCACCACTTCTCCACTGTGATCTTTGCTCGTTTTGTCGGCTTGTAACCTGTAGCTAAAAGTACCAAAACTAACAAACAAAATTAAAATAAATAACAATGAACTAAAATAAAAACTAATCGAATTAATGCAACCGTGCAAACTGTCCCCGGCAATGGCTCCAAAATTTGACCGCGTCATTGCGTGTCAAAAATAAATTTATAAAAGTCAAGAATTAACTACTACTCCATAGAATAATGGTTAAGACCGAGTATCGTTCCAACGGGGACTGAATGGCTAAGTTACGACAAATTCGATTAGTTTGCAGAATAGTTCGGAAAGAAAAGAGTTGATTGATTTGGTTTGTTTGGAATAACCTAATTAAATTAAAACAATGAATTAAAAAGTTTGAAAACAATGGAGGAAAATATCTAGGGTTTCAAATCCACTCCGTCCGCGTAACAACAATATGCATAGGGTAGGTTTATTTATTCGAATCAAAAGGGATTATCGCTAGGACTTGCAAATCCTAACAATAATCGTCAAGAAAATAATCGGGTTATTTGTAGACACCCCAATCTGGGCTTCCAGATTAGTTTACTTATGGATTTTGATTCCCCGATGATGAAATGGATCAAGAACACCCCGGGAATGATAGCGTGTTTGAGCTTTGAGTGTTTGCAAAACCCTTGAACCTAACCTAGCCTAAGCCACTTCAAAAACCAAAAACCTTGCTGGTCCGCGCCAGGGCGCACCATCGCGCGAGGGTTTCACTCCATCGCGCGACAGTGCGCCAGGGCGCACCATCGCGCGACAGACTCACACCATCGCGCGATGGTCTAACCTACAACCGACCTTTCCTGAGGAGGACAGTTAGCCACCGCTGCAGCCTCAGCCAGGCCTCGTGGACTGGGTGAAGGCCTCTGTTTCCAGCCAGATTTGCCCCCTCTCCTTATATATACCCCCTTTGGCCTTCCATTAAAAGGGTTAGCATTTTCCATTGTTTCTCTTTCAAAAGGGTTAACAAAACTCAAAGGTTTTAAAAGGGTTCCATTGCTTTTTTGAAAGGTTACAAAGTCCCTACTAAGAACATAGCTTGTTCTTCCCATTTTCTCCCACTCAACAATACTCAAACACCTCAATCAACAATCAAACCTCAAAGCTCAAATTTGTTTCAAACCCGAAACCAAAGGTATAGCTTACCTTTGCTTTGTCTTTCTGTTCTGATCCCTGAGGGGGGCTAGCAGGGCCAAGGCTGGTAATCAATACCAGTCCTGGTCCAAAAGTTGGCAAGGTTTCAAAAACCGTCATGGTAGGAACCAACGCGCGATGGTCCAACTCTCTCGCGCGACACTCCGGTGCTGCGTGAGATGGACCGCGTGGGGATTGGTGTCCTACTGTTTTGCATTCATGTGTATATAGATCACTCTGCAAGCATGATAATAATCAGTTTACTGCTTTCCTTTGTATGAACTGCTAATCTTAGTTCAATATGAGTTTCTGTTGTTTTGGAGTCCCCCTGGGAACATTCTGGATCTGTCCCAGTAACCCAGAAATGTGAACTAAGCACTGGTCTGTCCGCGCCAGGGCGCAACCATCCTGCACCAGGGCGCACCATCGCGCGACAGACTCAGTCCATCGCGCGACAGTGCGCCAGGGCGCACCATCGCGCTCCAGGGCGCACCCTCGCGCGACAGTGTGACTCCATCGCGCGATAGTCTGCTCCGACCAGTGACTGGCCTTGCACGGGTAACTTGGATTTAGGCTGTTATTCTGTCCTCACACTGTTTATGGGGTGTTTTGTCAATTTCTAGGGCTTTTAAGCCTTTAAACTGTCTATTATGCTGCCTATAAACTGCGTGGTTTGTCCTGGGTGTGCACTGGTCCTTCCAGAGCCCAGAAGGTTTGAGAATAAGAGCTGTGGGTTTTAAGCTCACCGGCGCGTGCTTGTCTTGGAATTATGCGCGCAAGAGTGAACAGCATGCAGTGGCTTGTTCAGTGCATGCTGGTTTCTTCCTGCGCGCGTCACTCTAAAAAACAGGGGCTCCCCAGTTTGTTTAAACTCCCACAGCAGTCTGTTCTCATCCTATACTAACTGCTCATCCATGCTATCTATCACATCCTGCAAACATGTTACAGTTTTAATCCCCGATTAACTGTTCCCCCGCCCTAATTGGCTAAAGAATTGATTAATGAAATAGAATCGCAAAACAAACATTTTCACAAATGCCTAAGTAGAGACCGATCTCCGGATTGGGCGAGAAGGGTGCCATAAAACCCTTCCCTTCTCGTAACCTGGCTCCCGAACCCAGATATGGTTATGACGGACTGGTTCCTTAACTTTTTCAAATCAAACAGCGCGACAAGTGCTTCGAAATACGGTTCCTTGGGTGTCGGACCTTCAAACCCGAGTGGCGACTCTGTATTTTCGCGAGCGCTTGTCGTCCAGCTTCAAAAAGCGCTCCCGCGAACCGGCAGCATCTTTCCTCTCTCAAAAGGTGGGGAACGGAATCCCTTTCCCGGAGGAGAGAAAGATTCGAGCAATTCTCATTTGCCCACAGTGGCGACTCTGCTGGGGATCGAATCAATATTAATCTATCCTTAGAAGTTAATACGCTTGGGAACAATCCCACAAAAGCCTGTCAAAACGGTGAGCTTCGCGCTGTCGAAGAAAGGATTGGTGATTTAACAGGACCTCGTGTCCGGCCATCCAATCTGGGGCTTTTCCGATTGTTCTCTGTGTAGTTTCTTCTAAGTATTGACCAATAAAGAGAGCCAAATTTGAAAAGGCATTTGCAAATTTGCGATTCTGTTTCATTAATCAAACTTTTTAGCATCTTCATTTGCATCGATGGGGGATAAGCCTCGTTGGATCGTTTTGGCAATCCGGCACGGTTTACCGGAGCCCGGGGACCCCGAATGACTAACAACCTTCGACGATGATGAGTCATTCTACCGTTCGACTGTTGCTCTGCGATTACGCGAGCAGCGGGAAGTATATCTTGGCTCTAGTCCGAGGAACCCGTTACAAGCCAAAACCAGCCTTTGCATATACAAAGCATTAGAACTCTCCAAACTAGGACAGGTACCTACAGGGTAAGATTACTTGCATCTAACCCCCATATACTGTTTACGTGTTATTGCTTTCCCTATCGCATGTACTGTACATACATTATTTTGCATAGGAGCATGCTTAGAGTGGTTCTTTCTTTCGAGTTTGTCTTGCGCAATCTAAGACGTTGTTGGACCCAATGAGGAGTCGTTCATTCTGTCGAATGTTCGTTATCAATCGCAAAGTCCTTAGTTCAATGAGACTTTGAGAAATCAAAATTTACTACATCCTTGGCTCATGCCCGGTTAAGAATTCAACCGAAAATATGGAACGACAAAAGTAGTGATGCCATGTCACTGGCGCCACCTAGGTTGAAGTGCGAAGTCACTATATACCGCCGTGTTCAAGGTTAAGGTGACATGTCATCACCAATAAGTTGTTCCGGACTCCAAAGTTGAATTTCAAATGGGACTAGTCGAAGATTTAGTCTATTTTGACATCTTTTAGGATCTGACGATTTACTCAAGGACACATGGCCAAAAAGAATTCTGAGGATTCTGGCAACGTCTGAAATTCGTGAGGCAAACTCGTCTCTGTTTTTGTACATACATACTGTTTTGCGTAGAAGCATGTTTAGGGCGGCTTCTAGGTTGTCTCTCTTTCGAGTCTATCTTATGCCTATTAGGACGCTGCTAGACCCGATGAAGAGTCATGCATCTCAATGGTGCATGTTGCTAATTTTCAAAGTCCTTAGATCAGCGAGACTTTGGGAAATCAAACCTTTTTAAGTCCTTGGCTCATGCCTGATTGAAGTTTCAACTGAAAATAAGGAACCATAAAGTATGGATGCCATGACACTGGCACTACCCAGGTTGAAGTGCGAAGTCACTATACACCGCGGCGTTCAAAGTTAAGGTGCCATGTCATCAATACCGAGTTGTTCCAAGTTCAAAGTTGAAACTTCGAGAACGGAATAGTCAAAGGTTTAGACTGTTTTGATATCTCTTAGTGTCAGTCGATCTATTTAAAGGATACACCCTAGAAAAGATATCCGAGGATTTTTGGCAGCGTCCAAACATCATAAGACAGACTTGTCTGTAGTTGTAGAGTCTAGGAGGACACCGACGATGGCAACATGTGCATTGCATTCTAATTGCTGCAGGAACGTCACTGAGCTTTCAATTACTTTACTGTCTAGTTTGGAACCATTGCACCGAACAAGAGAGTATCGAAAGGAAGAGCCAAACCTACTTGGGAACGTCTTCAGCATCCGGTTCAAAGGCTTGTCAGGCTAGATTCCCTGTCAGTCGCAACGAAGGCTTCTCCAAGTTCATTGTTGGCCACCCTACAGTCGGGTTCGCCATCGATATTGCAAAAAGTCACGCCGCCGGCTTCCCCATCTTCAGCTTCTTCATCAAGCTCCATTGAAAAACCTGCAATGGCAGATCAGCCGCAACCACTCACTCTGGAAACCATGCTCATGAACCTCCAGAACAGTATCACTGCTATACAACAGAGGGCCACTCAGACTGATGCCTCCATCTCCCGTTTGAATGACCTTATCAACACTCGTCTTCCACCAGCAGCCGAAGAGGAGGACGAGGATGATGAGGATGTTCATACAGAACCTGTCTTTGTCGAGGATACAAACCGTGAAGGCCGACTCATTGTTCAGCCCATTCCTAGAGAGGCTCGTGTGCCTACTCCGAATCCAAACCTTGTTGCTGTTAGGCCTGTTCAAAACCCTGACATAGCTGCTCTTATGGCCAAGATGGCTAAGCTGGAAGAAGCTGTTTCAAAATCCGAGAAAATCAGTGCAAGGGGAATTGACCTAGATCGCCTCTGTTTGTACCCTAATGCTAGGCTTCCTGACAAATTTAAGATGCCTGACTTGGTTAAGTTCAACGGGAGCAGTGATCCCAAGACTCATCTCTTTGGCTACCATGCTGCAATGAAGTTGTTGGGTGTAGAAAGTGAGGCCATGTCTCAGCTTTTTCCTCAGACTCTCTCTGGGCCTGCCTTCCATTGGTTCATGTCGCTCGACATCTCCAAAAGAAGAACTTGGGAGGATATTGGGGCTGCCTTTATTGCACAGTACAACTACAACTCTCTGCTCAAGATGACAACTCGTGAGTTAGAATCCACCAAAATGGAAGCAAAGGAGTCCTTTGCGGATTTTGTTAAAAGGTGGAGAGCCAAAGCTGCTTTGATGACTGAGCGCCCGAGCGAGAGGGATCAACTCCGCATCATCTCCCGCAATCTCCAGCCAGATTATGCCAGGCACCTGGTTCTTGTTCAAGCATCTGCTAACTTTGAAACGTTCTTCGAATCTGGCCTGACCATTGAGGATGCACTGCAGAGTGGAATTCTGCCTAGGGGGGAGTCTTCCTCACAAAAAGCTAAGCCGAGGGCTTACTCTGGAAACAGTAGCACACTGTTTGGTGGCAGCGATTACGCCAATTCAACTACAAATGGGGACAACGCTGCTACTTCCCCCAACCTTACAGCCAATGTCAATCAGGTTCAAAACGCCCAAGGCTACCGGGCCCGAACCCAACCTTGAAGTTTCTCTGTCTTTGAGGCACCTCTATCCGCAGTGATGGAAAAACTTGTCAAGTCTGGGCATCTCAAGCCTTTGACGCCAACTTCCCCGCCAAAAGTCCTACCTTCCGGTTACAAGCCTCGCCTCTTTTGTGCCTTCCACCAAATGCTTGGCCATCCCACTGACGCATGCTATCGTCTTCGACATGAGATTCAAGATCTCATTGATAATGGCACGGTTCACGTTCCACCAAAGCCCAACGTCATTTCCAACTCCTTGCCCCAACACAACTCTGACCCTCTGGTTGGTTAGATATCTATCATCTCCACTCAAATCAACCCCAGCTCTACCATATTCAACCCTAGCCACTATATCATCCCAGAAAGCCAACCCAAACCAATCGTATCCATCCCGTTTGAACCAGAGGTCAACATGATGGCTGTAGGTTGGGCAATTGAGGTCTTCACTGCCGACACCTGGATTGACAGTAATGGGGAGCTTGCAAAAGGGAAGACTGACGGGCTAAGGTCCATTATTCAAAGGAGCACCGAGTAGGTTTGGTTAAAGAAGCTGAGGAAGCCGAAGTGCTGTTGCTTGGGCCTGACACCCGCTGGATCCTACCTCTTTTTGTGAAAGTTATGGGTAGCTTTTTAAATATTGCATTTTCAAACCGCGTCTATTTTGCAGTGGCGTTTTGTCTGAGTCTGACACAGAGTCGTCTGAATCTAGCTCTGAGTCGGAGGTTGTGCCTCTTGGCCCTCCACGTCGTAGCTTTTGTTTCAAGTTTTGAGTCTGCTGTATTTGGCAACCCCGAGGGGCTTTCTTTATGATATGCTCTATCTTGCTTCTAAGTACTTTGCTGACTTTTGAATAAACTGTCTACCCTAACGACGAAGGGATAGATTTCGATGGGATTATCCCCAAGGAAATGTGTTCCCTCGCCGAAAGGGAAGACAAAAGGCATGCTCAGCCTATTAATTGAAATAGTAGTTTTCAAATAAACTTGAAAGATGAAGTAGACCTCCAAATGGTTCAAATTTGGTTCAAAGCTGTTCCCAGAGGAGCATTGTGCCCGGTCAGACAGGCTCAAAGAGTTCATCAATGTTTTGGCAGGGGCTCTCAAATGACATGCCTAACGTTGACCTTAAGATAAAGGAACATCAAATCCCCCTGCTACCAGGCGCCAAACCATACAAAGCAAAGCTCAGAAGGTCCAGCGCCTCATACCATCCTCAAATTTGCAGGAACAGCGTTCCGCCAAGCACAGATTGGAAAGTTCAAAATTGGCTTGGAGCAAGGCATGTCAACTGAAGCACTTTGGACCTTGCATCCATTTTATCTGGGGCTGCGGCCATTTCATTGACCTCAACGGCAATCAAAATCAATACCTTGGTCAACTTGGATCAATTCGAAAGCCTTTTCCCTGAGAGAAGCTCGTTGGACTGAAAACCCCAAGGGTGGGCAGTTCCAAGCAAAACTTAGAGCAGCCTGTTAGACTAAAAACCTATGAAGGTGGTCTAAGCAAAAGTAAAGGCAATATTTGAAAGCTCGCTGGACTGAAAACCCGAAGTGGCGGTTCTAGGCAAAAGTTAGAGCATAAAAGGTGAGGTAAAATACTCGAGTGAACCTTGGCCTGAACTACGTTTTGACCTGATTCCCTAGCTTGGGATACGTAGGCAGTCTCTCCTTGAGACTCGGTCACAATCTATCAATTGGATCCATGGTTGACATTTGGTACACATCAAACGTCGAAGAGGATCGAAGATCAAACTGCATGGGAGGCATCTGACGGGGAAAACCTTTTGTCTTTCAGTTTTATTGCAAACTACTACTTCAATTTCAAAGCTGAGCATAGAGCCTTAAAAGAATTTAAGCATAAAAAACAGAACGAAATGCTGGCGAGGCCTAATGGCTCACAGTTTATTCTAAGTTCAGCGAAGTCTGATGTGAGCAGTTGCAGTAGCTTTGCAGTCATGTGCGCTAGTTTGAGGTTCACGCGCACTTGTTCATAGTTATGTGCATTGGTCTCAACCCTGCGCGCGCTTATTCAATTCGAGCAGCAAATCAACTGCAGTCAGCTACTGCCTTTTAGTCCTATTCGAGGGGCTTTTGCCAAGTTTGGTCATACCGTGCAGACCTAATGTGACTGCACAGGGGTGTCGGTTTCAGTCCGGGCTTATATGTGTCTTCATTTGCGTCTTATGTCCATCTTTGTGGCATTTTTCTAGATTTCAATCAATTGTCATGTCGAGATGCTATTCTCGGTTCTATTTGTTCGTGCAGGTCATTGTACAGCTATTTTGACCTCGCAAGTGTCAGTTTCGCCTGTTTAGGAATGTCATGAGTTTTGGCTCATTAATGCCCAAAATTTCATTATTTTCCATGTGTCTAAGGATCCGCATCGTATCCTGGGGTCTTTCTCCCTTTTCGTTCGAGCTGGGCGAGTTTGTGCATGTGTGCATATCCCTATGTCGACTCAATTCATTTGTCAATGCAAATTAGATATTAGCGATCAGTTTTTGTCCATAAAACTGCAGAAATGTAATTTTTACATTGCTACCCTAGCTTCGGTAATCTACAAGCAGTAGAGTCTCATCATCAGCAAGGGCACGTCCGCCTAAGGCCAAGCAAAGCATATCTCTGGGGCTTATCCACCCAAGCATCGAAGAAGGGGCATGCAGGCCCAATGCCACACCGCTCCTAAATGTCAACTGGGCACGCCGGCCCGCTCAAGCGTCTCTCTATCTGGATGCGCATCTCAGAAGCAAAAGACAGTAAAGTACTGGGCTCAGTGATAGTCCTTAAGTATCGTTGTCCTCCTAGGAGCCGCCCTTAGCTTGCATTTGCATTTTCAATTTGTGCATTTTGTTTGTATACATCTTTGCATATTGTGTATGTCAACAGGAAGGTGGTCAGAATGGTTACCATCAAGTCTTTGTTGGCCGAAGGATGCGATGCTATCTCCTGCAGTTTTGTTCAGTTTGTTAGCAGAGGCAATGGAAATCTCCCTAACTCTCGATTTATTGGCCGAAGGATGCGATGCTATCTCCTGCGGTTTTGTTCAGTTTGTTAGCGGAGGCAATGGAAATCTCCCTAACTCTCGATTTGTTGGCCGAAGGATGCGATGTAATCTCTTGCGGTTTTGTTATTGTTGGTCAGCGGATGCGAGGAAATCTCCCTGAGTCCACGATTTGTTCGCCAACGGATGCGATCGAAAATCTCTTGCGGCATTGTTCTCATAGCAGGATGCTATAAAATCTTCTGCATAACAAATCAACGACAGCCGGTCCTGTCCAACTTCAATGACTCGATCATTCAGCACACTAATCTTCCTGTCTATAGATCAACGACGGTCAGCCATATCGTCCTTCTCAATTCAGCAATGGTCAGCCATATCATCAACGATGATCAGCCATATCGTCCTTCTCAATTCAACGGTGGTCAGCCATATCATCAATGACAATCAGCCATCGCCTGTCTCTGTCCATTCAGTGATAACAACCTACCACGTCGCCTGTCTCTGTCCATTCAGCGACGACAACCACATCGCCTGTCTCTGTCCATTCAGCGATGACAACCTACCACGTCGCCTGTCTCTGCCCATTCAGCGACGACAACCACATCGCCTGTCTCTGTCCATCCAGCGATGACAACCAGCCATATCGTCCGTGTTCGCCCCGATCAACGACGATCCGAATATAATTCAATGGTCCGTCCATTCGCAACTAGTTGTTCCCCAGGAGAGTCCGCCTCGGCCTGCCCCAAACAACTACCTTCATATCAATCTAGCTTCACGCGCATCTTCCAGCAGGCTTATTGCTCTGTCTCGGATGGTCTTTGATAAGGAGATTGACTCTGATTCCCAACAGATGGAATTCAACCTGCCTGACACGACCTACCCGTGTTTGTTGGAATACTTTGCGCCGAGGATAGCTTGATCCCCACCAACGACGGCCTGTCCCGTCCACATCTGCAACGACAGCTCGTCCTGTCCAAATTCGATCAACAAGCGGCGATTCGCTCGTCCACTTCTACTTCCATCCCCGGCAATGGACAGCCAGTCCATTCCACCGATCAGGTTCCTTAAGTTTACTTGTCTACTTTGCTAGTATGTTTTGCTCTGGATTGCCTTGAGGGGTGTCTAGAATTCTTTGACGTTACTTGTACCAAGTCGATGGTGCTTCAAGTGCCGTCAAAGAGCGGCTACTGTAGACACCCCAATCTGGGCTTCCAGATTAGTTTACTTATGGTTTTTTATTCCCCGATGATGAAATGGATCAAGAACACCCCGGGAATGATAGCGTGTTTGAGCTTTGAGTGTTTGCAAAACCCTTGAACCTAACCTAGCCTAAGCCACTTCAAAAACCAAAACCCTTGCTGGTCCGCGCCAGGGCGCAACCATCCCTCGCCAGGGCGCACCATCGCGCGACAGACTCACACCATCGCGCGATGGTCCAACCTACAACCGACCTTTCCTGAGGAGGACAGTTAGCCACCGATGCAGCCTCAGCCAGGCCTCGTGGACTGGGTGAAGGCCTCTGTTTCCAGCCAGATTTGCCCCCTCTCCTTATATATACCCCCTTTGGCCTTCCATTAAAAGGGTTAGCATTTTCCATTGTTTCTCTTTCAAAAGGGTTAACAAAACTCAAAGGTTTTAAAAGGGTTCCATTGCTTTTTTGAAAGGTTACAAAGTCCCTACTAAGAACATAGCTTGTTCTTCCCATTTTCTCCCACTCAACAATACTCAAACACCTCAATCAACAATCAAACCTCAAAGCTCAAATTTGTTTCAAACCCGAAACCAAAGGTATAGCTTACCTTTGCTTTGTCTTTCTGTTCTGATCCCTGAGGGGGGCTGGCAGGGCCAAGGCTGGTAATCAATACCAGTCCTGGTCCTAAAGCTGGCAAGGTTTCAAAAACCGTCATGGTAGGAACCAACGCGCGATGGTCCAACTCTCTCGCGCGACACTCCGGTGCTGCGTGAGATGGACCGCGTGGGGATTGGTGTCCTACTGTTTTGCATTCATGTGTATATAGATCACTCTGCAAGCATGATAATAATCAGTTTACTGCTTTCCTTTGTATGAACTGCTAATCTTAGTTCAATATGAGTTTCTGTTGTTTTGGAGTCCCCCTGGGACATTCTGGATCTGTCCCAGTAACCCAGAAATGTGAACCAAGCACTGGTCTGTCCGCGCCAGGGCGCAACCATCCTGCGCCAGGGCGCACCATCGCGCGACAGACTCAGTCCATCGCGCGACAGTGCGCCAGGGCGCACCATCGCGCTCCAAGGCGCACCCTCGCGCTACAGTGTGACTTCATCGCACGATAGTCTGCTCCGACCAGTGACTGGCCTTGCACGGGTAACTTGGATTTAGGCTGTTATTCTGTCCCCACACTGTTTATGGAGTGTTTTGTCAATTTCTAGGGCTTTTAAGCCTTTAAACTGTCTATTATGCTGCCTATAAACTGCGTGGTTTGTCCTGGGTGTGCACTGGTCCTTCCAGAGCCCAGAAGGTTTGAGAATAAGAGCTGTGGGTTTTAAGCTCACCGGCGCGTGCTTGTCTTGGAATTATGCGCGCAAGAGTGAACAGCATGCAGTGGCTTGTTCAGTGCATGCTGGTTCTTCCTGCGCGCGTCACTCTAAAAAACAGGGGCTCCCCAGTTTGTTTAAACTCCCACAGCAGTCTGTTCTCATCCTATACTAACTGCTCATCCATGCTATCTATCACATCCTGCAAACATGTTACAGTTTTAATCCCCGATTAACTGTTCCCCCGCCCTAATTGGCTAAAGAATTGATTAATGAAATAGAATCGCAAAACAAACATTTTCGCAAATGCCTAAGTAGAGACCAATCTCCGGATTGGGCGAGAAGGGTGCCATAAAACCCTTCCCTTCTCGTAACCTGGCTCCCGATCCCAGATATGGTTATGACGGACTGGTTCCTTAACTTTTTCAAATCAAACAGCGCGACAAGTGCTTCGAAATACGGTTCCTTGGGTGTCGGACCTTCAAACCCGAGTGGCGACTCCGTATTTTCGCGAGCGCTTGTCGTCCAGCTTCAAAAAGCGCTCCCGCGAACCGGCAGCATCTTTCCTCTCTCAAAAGGTGGGGAACGGAATCCCTTTCCCGGAGGAGAGAAAGATTCAGGCAATTCTCATTTGCCCACATTATTAAAAGGCATAGACTATCCCATAGCACGGACCGTCTCTCAGTAGCACGGTTTGGCCACCTAACGGCACGATCCGTCTTACGAGCATAATCTATCTCAGAACTCCAACCACAATCAATGAAAACCATTGCAAGACTCGGTATTTGAAATCCGGACTACAAATACTCAATAGATAAGAAAAAATAAAATCAATCCGTTCAATTGAAACGGAAAGGGTTCGTAGTCTTACAAGCGATTCGAATAATAAAACCAAAATCCTACACACAAAAAATATAGTTACTTGATACGGAGTTTCATCCTCCCTTAGACAAAGGGTTTAGCCGACCATGGAAAAGAAAGATATGATTAAGATCAAAGAAGACATGGAAGTCATGGACAAATCTCCCTGTCACGCCTCTTTTCTTTCGTCTTCGGAAAAGTAAAGTGTAACCTAAATAATAAACTAAAGTCTCCTTTTATAGTTGGCTCAAAATTGACGTGCACTTAGACTCATAAGGTTAACGTGCACTGTTGCCCGCTGGTCCAGACCAGCAATTCCTTCGTCCGGACCAGAAAAATAGATTATCCAGATTGTGATCTAGCCTTGGTCATCGGGACAAGCACAGCCTTGGTCCGAACCAAATTTCAGCTTTCACCTTTTCGCTCCACTTCTCGCCGCAGATCCCTCAGGAACATCCTTAACTCATGATTATTACTCCAAATCCTTTCTGAATGCTCCGTAAGCCCTGAAACACCATAAACCAATTAAAGCTCGTTAAATAACATTAGATAGGACCGACAAAACCTAAGTTAATGGGAATAAACGGGTGCTTTTCAGCATCTATCAAAACACATGGTGGGCAACAAAAAATACCTCTCAAGTTCAAGCTGTCCTCCACAGCTGCTGTCGTGTATAGCTCCAATGATAGCTGCAACCTCCTTCTCTGCCTCTCAAAGGTCAAGCCTTTCCCAGTCGAAAACCCTCAAGCGGTCTCTATGCCCGCAATTAAACCACCGACAATGGTCGATTTTGAGACCTCTGTCTCTATGCCCGCAATTGAAAAGAAAACAGATTGCAGTTTTAATTAGTTGGGGAGAATGTAAAAAATACATACAAAGCAAGAAAAACTGATTCAATTTTGGTGGAAGCAAAAAATACATATGAAGCAAGAAAGACTGATTTAATTAATTTGGAAGAACCTGATGTTCTTCTACCACGCCGATGTATAAAAAGTGGGAATTTGGTCTCTTTCTTCCATGCCCATGGATAGGAGGATGGAGTGAGAAGTTGGGGGTTAGGGTTTAGATGAGAAGAAAGACTTCCCAGAGCACTTTCCATCTTCCCTCATGATGACTCTCTCGTTCATTCTCGACCATGATTGCAATTTGGAGTGTCTCTGTATGAGGGAGAGAGACGTCCCAACCAAAATTTTAAAATAGACGTGAAAGGGAAAGACATGGCAGTTGTGTAATTTAGGCAAAAACAATCGGCACTTCAATAGAGTTGGAAGAATGTCTCTCAACCCTTCGATCAACTTGTCTTGTGTGGTTCCCCACACCCTTCTGAATTATTAGGTAGATAATAGTTTGATTGGTAGCATGGTTACTTAGATTTTATTTGAAAGGGGTTATAAGCATAAATACATGTTTTTAGTTCTTACTTTACTTATCTTGATGTTAAGTTATGTGCATATCTTGTTGAATTTATAGACTAGTCGATGGATTAAGCATGAAAAACACCATAGAATTGGATGATCTTGTTCTTTTAATTATTCTACTATAGTTTCAAGATTACGATCAAAGATGCATGTTTACAAGACACCGTACATAGTGTTCTTATATGGAAAGTCCGACTGCAGAGTGTTTGCATGAAAACAAGACACGAAAATCGAAAAAGTCTAGAAATATGAAATGTAGGGTACTAGTAATGAAAAGGCGTGTCTTTCAAGAAAGGAAATGTTTTTGCGACCGCAATGTGACCGGACTTGGTAGTCCATTGTGTGTGTGTGGGTTGCCAATGAGGCCGGACTTGGTAGTCTCATTAAAGGTGTGACTTAGTTATCCGCGGAGAGCAACCAATATGATTGTGTGCCAATGGGAGCCCAAAACAGCGGAACCATTGTGAGGATACTCGGGAGCCCGAGACAGCGGAATCGAGGTTGGATGTGTAAATGATTTTGGAAATGTTGATTTGGAAAATGGAAAGTGAAATCTTTAGAAAAAAAAATGGAGACACTGTCAACAAAAATATTGCATATGAGAAACTCCAATTACACGGACACTAACGTCAGTTGAATAGTGAATGTGCATGTGTTATTGATGTGTTATCGAAGAATATTTACCTACTATAGTATGTTGCTACTATGTCCTATTATTAGAAATTATGGGTTAGCGGGTATGAGATTATTCTACTTAGCTTTTGTAGCTCACGGTGTTACTGTTGTTACCCTGACATATAATACTGGGGACGACCCTAGTATAATGTGTCAGACTTTATAGATGAGTAAGGTGAACTCTACACCTTGGAGGCTTTTGGAGCCGATGAGCTAGCTAGGATGGAGGAGCAGGCGGAGCAGTAGATAGCAACCCTAGTTTCCCTCGCTTTGTTGAATAAATATACTCTTGTGAGAATTATGCTGTAATAATGAGTCAGACTCTATTTAGGTTTTCAATAAAAATATTTATTTAACGTTCCTAAAATTAAGAGCGTTACAATATTGGCCCGTTACCCATCTCGAAGTATTTTTATATCTACAATTATATTTCTACCATAATATACTATTTATCATTATACTTGAAATTTTATATTTTTACCCCAATATTATTAATTTTAGACCAAAAAATTATATTTTCACCATCATACCAAAATAGTACAATATAGGAGTATATAATTATTTCGGAAAAATTTCTTTTATATCCCTTCGATTTTGATCAAAAATTTATTTTAGTCCTTCACCTTTCAATTTCAGCGTAAAAATATTTTGACTTTTCAATTTTTTTCAATGTCATCCTTTAAAAAGAATCCATTTTCTATGAGTCCTGCTATAGGGACCGACAGCCACGTCGGGTCGTCTCCAGCCACCAGATGGCTGACCCGAGCCATCCAAAATTTCTAGAAAAAAAATGAGAGGGCCAACGCGGGAATCAATGGCATCCGATGTATGTAGGGTGTTTGATCCAAACACCATATTTTCATGTATATATGTATATATCCCTAACGGATGACATTGAAAAAAATTGGAAAGTCGAAATATTTTTATACCGAAATTAAAAGGTGGATGACCAAAATAAATTTTTGGTCAAAGTCGAAAGGATATAAAAGAAATTTTCTCTTATATCTTTTGTGGGTTTTGAGTGAACTCGTTGTTCATCTCCTATACAGTATGTCTTAATATATGAATGACAAATTCTATTGAGATTGGGTGTTGGGAGAGAGGGAAACGGAGGAGTGGATTTGATTATTAGAGGTTGAATAACTTGGTCTTAGACCATGAAGATTGATTAGGGTATAATCCTGTGGGAATGCTAGTTGGGATTGAAAGTTGATCAATTTTGTTTCACTGATGTTGTTTGAGGGATACGGATTGTAAATTCTGTGTACTCTTTTATTCCTCGTATATTTAAGTTAGGGTTTCGATTGTAAATTTAATTTAAGAGTAATTTTCCCATTATTAATCTCGTTAATAGTCACTCTAAGACAACATGGTAATTTTGATAATGGAAATTTGATCCTGCTCACCATTTAAAATCTGAAATGACTTGTAGAATTCATCTTTTAACCAATGAAGTGGGTTACTCATTTCAGTTTCTAAGAAATTAACAAAATTATGTTTCAATTTATGTTTCAATGTCTAGCACAATGTATATCTTTTTTTAAAAAAAATTTGTTTTTACTTAACGATTTCATCTTTTAAAAGATGAAACGTATCTGAAGTTTTCAATCATTAACATCTGAATGTTTACCATGTTTTTGCATACAAAGAATTGATTTTTTAATAAACTTTGTTTTTTTACCATGTTACTATGATGTATACTCCCTCCGTACCATGTAAGTGGCCACTATAAAAATGCGTGCAATTTCGAACCCCTACAAAATATATTTCTCTATAATTTTTTAATTTCTTTTATATCAAATTAAAGTGCTCATTGAGTACACTTTAATTTGGAGCAAAAAAAATTTTAAAAACATTCTACGGAAGTACATTTTTAACGTCCAAAAAATACACGTTTCCCAAAGGGGTCACTTAAAATGGGACGGAGGGATTAGTTACGATCGGCAACATTTTAGTAAGGTAAATATGAACTGTTACCTAAAAATCAAGTTTTAACAATTGAACACATGTCACAAATTCAAATGTTAAAAGATGAATTGTTTACTTCTCCTACTATTCGGATACGAGCAATTAATTTAAATATACAAATCTTACATTTGCCCGTGTTCAGATTTTATAAGTTAAAGGAAGTGTCAAAATTCATATTTTAACTTCTGAATATATAACAAAAAAATTAGGTTTCAAAAAAAATGAAACTTATGGCGGGAATTTAACCTAATCGTTTCAAATATATCATTCATATTTTACGATCCGAAGGTATATCTTTCAAATATTAAATATTGAAAATATTGTGCAAATTCAATACTGGGAATCCGACAAGAGTTGTGCAAAAAAGCTTAGGTTATTGATGCTTAATTCTCATTTTCTCAATTACAAAATAGCTACGAGTACCATTTCCTTTTTGGCAGATTTCATTCACAAATCACAGTCCCAATTCCACTCCCAACATATTCGAGAAAGATGGCAACAACCAAGCACACAATGCACAAACAAACAGAGAAAAACAAAATTGTTGAATAAGGAATTATTGCAATGGCTATACTACTTTGAACAAGTTCTCTCTTTAAATAAAATCTTTCATTGATCATATTCAAGTACGTTTTTTTTTGGATAGTCCAATATCCTCACCCAATCCAGTTGGGTCTGAGACTATTTCGAAAGCCATAGCCTTTGAGAGAACTCGAAATCGTATCTACTTGAAAACAAAATCAAGTAATCGGAAGTGGGACTTGAACATCTGAAGACTAAGAATTAACTTCCGCTTCAAAGGTCACATTGAACTGCATAATGTTTACATATAGAAATATTAGCCACCCAACTATAATCCGAGAAAAGCAACCTCATCTTCCCTTTTGAAGGCATTTTACTCGGGCATCAGAAGTAGTCGTAAGCCTGCAAAGAAACAACCGCCCCAGAGTGAGATATTTTGCCAATTTTTTAAAGTTATGGATACCAACATTATAACAACTAAATACTATTTTGATTAGTGCTCCTATCGAATGTGACTGATTGTGTATGCCTTAATACATACACATATGTTTTATATTTATACTTTTGACCCAATTCGTTTCAAGTTACAAGTTACAGATATTCATGAAAAGCTTTCACAATTTCCAAAAGCCACCCCTTTGTGTCAAGAGGCTTTTGTAAAACAATTTCAGTGGTGGTAATCTATATGTACTGTGGGATTCTAAAAGAATCAAAACATGATAAATACGTTAAGAAACAAAACATGCCTATCAGATTCTAAAATCTGAAACCTAATAAATACATCATATTTTAGAATCTGAATAAATACATTCCTTTCAGTGTACATGTAAAGGTTTATAAGGTACAGAAAATATCTCTGCTTTGAATCGTCCCATCTTTGGGCCCCGGACGCTGCTCTAACATGCTCAAAATAGAGTAACTTGTACCACGACTTGCAAAGGTAGGAGCTCATTTTGTGCTGTGTGCATTGATGCATCCATTGTCAGTTTCTTGACATCCATAAGCCCACAAATCTTTTTCCTTTCAGCTTTTGTCAAGTTTTGATGCTCCTGAAAACATAATAATGAACACAATAAATCAGTTTGGGATCTGTAGACAATTACATCAAATGTAAGTGAAATAAAGGTGTTTCTTGTCACCACATACCTTTTATGTGTACCAGGAAGCATAATTAGAAAGACTACAAAAACACCTATTAATCATGAAAAGACTACAAATATGGAAATAACTCTTCTATAGCCAAATTAATCAAGCTGGTTGTATTCATGCATCCAATTTTTATACCAGTGGGTGATCTTTGCAAGGCTATTTCACCGGCTAAAAGTTTTTAGTTAAGCTTAGCCGACCCCAATTGATTGGGACATAAGCCTCGGTTTGATTTGGTTTAGTTAAGCTTGTTGCTAATCAATTGGGGTTGTGTCGCCAAGCATCCTTTTAGTATCTGGTACGTGCATAAATACTGTATCCATTCGACACAGGCCATAGATGAGTAGTCTGATGGAGGTAAACTCAATTAGTTTTGAAGTTTAGAGATTTCGAGGCTTAAAAATGAAAAGTATAGAGGAAACGACCCCATATACTGAACTCAAAAATTTAAATTGCTGAAGGTTCATATTGCCGGCAAAAACTGGTGTACCCTAAGTGGCCTTTGCTGGCTATGGATGAATCAGGCTTTCGAGTCCCATTCCTTCTAGTTTCTTGCTGCTCAAAGCCTTGGACTCAAAGTACTCAAGCCAAGCAGCAGCATCCTGAGATTCAGATAGAAAGTTCACAACCATTTGTGGACAGAAAAACAATGAATAGAAGATTTGAAACAAAATTCATCGAGAGTTGCGAAACAAAACAAAAAGGTAGAAACATAAAACCCATTACCAGCTATTTGGTAGACAAAATCTTTGATTCAAGACAAATACGTGACATAACCAAATTCAAACATTGAAGAATGCTAACGGACTAACTCTACATACTCTGTTAAGTTCTATCAATAATTTGGAGAATTTTCATGGGATGGGATAATTGGGAACATCATGTTATGATTTACGAGTTTTATCCGCATTTGACTAACGACTGCAAAGTAGCAAAGAGGAAAACAAAAATACACAACGGTTAATCACTAATTCAGTCCATTGCATTAATGAAAAAGGATTACCTGCGTACGTACATCATCTGGGCCCAACTTAGCTCTGAGAATTTGCAAGGTTGTCTGTTCATGTTGAACGCTCAATGGGTAGGCTTCCATCACTTAAGTCTGTTCTTCACCAGACAGGATGAAACAACAGGAATCCCGTACTCCATTAAGGCATAGACATCATTTGCATTCTCAAATGTATTATAGAATTAGACCAAATTCTTATGTCTGGACAAGGCTTTTAATCTTTGTCACTTCCCTATGAACATCTTCAATTGATATTGCTGTCGTCATCAGCCAAGTGATACACTTTTAGTTGCCTATATAATGACCACTGAAATGAGTTAGTGCCCATCAACTTTTAGAAGATATAACAGCACAGGCATGAACCAGACACAAATGACAGTAGAGTATCAAACATTTCATCCATGGAGAAAAAAGTACAAAGCTTGAAACAATCAACACAACATTTATTCTTATATCTATGAACTGTTTTATTTAGCTGAAAACAATAGACTGATTTTGTAATTTGATTCAACACCTAACTTTATATCCTATCAAGACAGATTACGAAGTATAATTGTAGGTTAAAGCTACCAGTCTCAAATGCAGAAGGTATCATTTGTATAACTAAGAAAATTAGAAAACCAAAAGGCATGAAAATGGTTTTCTATAATAACATTCCAATTCTAGCATAACACTTTGGAATGGCTGCATAGTGGCAAAAGAGAGACCTCATAAAAGGGACTAACATAAAAGAGAGCACAGGAACTACTAAAAATCCCAAAGTTTTCTACTTAGCTATATACATATGTAAGGAAATATCAAAAGTTAAGCCTTCTATTTAATGGGCAAGCTACAAACAGTGCAACCCATTTGCATGTTTAAGTGTTGAATATCTATCCCGACAAGGATACAGGACACTAAGACGGCAATTCTCAAAAAATTTGGAACACAAACATGACAATTTCGTCATTTGGAGAGAGAGATAGAGAGAAAAAGAGAGAGAGAGCACCTGCTCCCTCCACCTTCATTCCCATCCTGCCAATTTTTTAAGTATGGATACCAACATTATAACAACAAAATATTTAGATTAGGGCTCCTATCAAATGCAAGTGATTGTGTATGCTTTAATACATACACAAGGTTTTATATTATACTTTTGGCCCAATTCGTTCAAGTTACAAGTTACAGATATTCATGAAAAGGTTTTACAATTTACAAAAGCCACCCCTTTGTGTCCCATGTGGGTCCTCACCGTCTCAAGCATTTCCTTCGCATTTCTCGCCATGAAAGTGTTAAAAATTTCAATGGGCAGGCCACACAGTGTGTCCCATTACATCCCTTATGCAAGTCAGACAACTAAATTAAGATTACAAAACAAAAACTGATACAATAATGGGTCATAGATGCTTTCTCATTGCAAAAGGTTTTATAAAAGGTGTTTTCTCATTGCAACAGGTGGGTCTAGAGATTTTGCCGAACAAATGGGTCATAGATGGCTTTTTTCTTACAAATGAGATCCAAATTACTATAAGATGGGCATTCTTCTAGACTTGCTCTTCCCATAAATGCCCAACAGCCTCATGATTTTAGAGACACACCGAAGGAGCAGTGACTGAAGTCGAAGATTTGCCATCCAAGAAAGTAAAGCCTGCCTCGAAGCTTCCATACTAGCCCCGACAATACAAGACAAAGGCAATGCAGCAGATGATTTGTAGAAGTACAACATATTCCCTAGTTAAAATTATGTCGCTCAAGAGTGACATTCCAAAGGAGAATTCTATCTCTACTTGTTCTATTGCAGCCAGAGAACTATACTCATGCGCTCGATTGGTTAACAAAAAGACTTAAACCAGATGCATACTTGACCCTTCCACCCATAATTAAATCATCATTTATTTCTAAACCTTTTAGTATTGAACTCTCCCCTCGCTCATCAGACCACAATGGTATTTTGAGTATTCCCCCCGTACCCCCTAGAGGGATTATTCCCTATCCAAACTGATACTGCACAAATACAATCCTACTCAATATTAATAACACAATAGAGAAAATCATCCAAGAGATTTAGCATTAAAATCCCAACGAAGATGTTACGAAATACCATAGACTCATAGAGGGAAGATGAAACTTGTTTCAGAGCAACAAAATTTGCTAAGTGACTCTTGACATGGAGCTTTTGTAAGGTAATAACATCTGTTGCGGGCCGCAAGGATTAAACACCGGGTGTGTCCAAGCATCAAATCTCCTAAACACTAAATCTTCAAATCAATCGACATGATTCCAAATAGTAAGTATTGATAGGCCTTGGATGATTTGAATCTTCTACCTAGTATTTTTATCTTCTAGAAAAAGAGATAATTAATCTTTCTTCCACTAAACAGAATTTTATGTTCATTACAGTCCCAAATATACGGAATATTGAATAGGAATGTTGTTGCACCTGCCTCACGGGCACAATATTATCCATTTTGAGCCCAACAGCTCTCATGCATATGGCCTTGTTTGTGCCCATACGCACCAAGAACACGTTAAGCATGGAAAGGACCACAAAAATATGCTCAGGTTCAAATACTCCCCCCCAAGACACGTACTGCTTATGGTCTACTCTTCTATATTAGAGGCCAGTAGAGTATCCAGCAATACGGACCCGAGAAATGGATGAAGCCCCCAATGTTTGGGAGAACATCTGAACCTTGATAAATAACTTTCAATGGGTATGGGCATACCAGTTAGGATAGCAGTAGGCTCAAAGTCGACAACACCAAGCACGTAGGCTAGAGTATGGCAAATGGACTCAACGCGAGGTTGTTCTAACTCACATACGATATTCCACAATTCCCTGAGTGAATAAGAAATTAAATGACTAACCACTACACCCATGGATAACAAGCTTTAAAGGAAACATTATTTATCTCAAACAAAAGAAAAGATATACAAAGCTTTCGATTCTGTAAAGTATTCAGCAATTAAAATAATTGGCTTTAGCATTACACCTAAGGCAGCAAATATAATAAAGAAAGGCTAAGAAGATTTAAATGAAGGCTTAATGGAAGTTATAACGAAGTATGTGTAGCGGTTGTACCCTCAACTCTTCATTTTTTATAAGTGCAGTTGTAGTCTCAACTCAAAGACTCCTACAACTGCAAATTTCTCAATTGTTGGGTTGTTTCCATGTTTCCGTAAGTTCTATCAATAGACAAGCGGAAAAACTCAGACGCTTATTTAGGTGAAGACTATTGGTCAACAAAACTATTGCAGAGCCACTCTAGACTAAGGGGATATTTGATAACCTCCATTATGCCCTGAATCTGGTCTGAATTTTGATTGAAAGTTTTTAGTTGCTCACAGCCGCTATATCATAATTGGATCCCCTATCATATCTAGCCCTCTTGACGATCAGATGACAGGTACCTTTGCTTCTCTTGAAAGGGATAAAAGCCTCCACGATCTTCCCAAAGTTGGAGAAAAATTTTCTAAACCAAGTGATACCCACTGCATTGGGCAAGTTGTCAATGTACACAGTGAAACTCCCCTTCGACGAAGAAGAAGAGCCACTGAGAGGCCAAATGGCCTACCGCTCTCTCTCACACACTCTCTACCTCTCACGAAAACAAGCAATCACAATATTGATACCAACACAGCTCAGCCAACCACAACAGACAGAAAAAATACAGAACGACAACAAAAATAAACAGTCCCACCGCCTCAGAAAAGGATAGAAAGAAAAGACGCACCTTGAACAGATCAACGTCAATAGCTGTTACCTTACAATCCATAAAGAGGAGTGGGAGAGAGAAGTGAAACCCTATTTTCAGGACGGAGATGAGAATGGAGAGGTAGAGTCGGGAGAGAAAGCGTTCTATAGACGTCGAAGGTGGAGAGAAACGAGAAGGAGCAGCTTAACCATGGTTTAAGCTCTTCAGACCTTTTCTTCTTTTTTTTTTGGGTGGGGGTGCAACTGGTTGAGTGCCGGTTCCAAGTATTTTGAAATTTAATAATCGACGGTTGTGGTGTTTTGAGCTGGGGTGAAATCGTATCCCCCAGACAAGAGGGATACGGTTGTGGTGTTTTGAGCTGTGGTGTTACCTTACGATCCATAAAGAGGAGTGGGAGAGAGAAGTGAAACCCTATTTTCAGGACGGAGATGAGAAATGGAGAGGTAGAGTCGGGAGAGAAAGCGTTCTATAGACGTCGAAGGTGGAGAGAAACGAGAAAGAGCAGCTTAACCATGGTTTAAGCTCTTCAGACCTTTTCTTCTTCTTTTTTTGGGTGGGGGTGCAACTGGTTGAGTGCCGGTTCCAAGTATTTTGAAATTTAATAATCGACGGTTGTGGTGTTTTGAGCTGGGGTGAAACTGTATCCCCCAGACAAGAGGGAATACACTAGCACCTTCCCGAACAAACAAGGTTTTTCATTTGAGTATGGATGTAAATGTTAAAGGATAGGGCCAAAGATTACCTTCATTTTCTGCATTGAGTATGTCTTCATGTGACAGCATTTGATCAGGTGGTAGGGCAAATTGACGATGACAAGTAGTATCTCCTCTTCTCTTATCAACTCTTTGGATTCCAAAATGCCAACCAGGTTCGCATTAGGAATTTACTCACCATTTTGAAGCTACATAGGCAATCTTCTATTAGCCATTGCAGATGAGCAACTATTTCTACATTAGTCGAAATACCTAGTACCCCATTTTCTTTAATCAATGAGGGGAAAACCTGGGATTTTTTTAACAGAGCAACTAATTTAAATGGGTAAAATGTAACAGGCATAAATGAACCTTAAAATAAAAAGGATTGTAAACTGAAATTGAGATGGAAACTAAGCGAGGTGAATATCAAAACAAACATGATCAAAGGGAAAAGGACAGAATTTTTAGTTCAATTTTCTCTCCCACTTTGACTATACGAATTCTTAAAGACCATTTCCTTACAAGCAGATTAATTGATAGAGCCAACCCACAAATTACAAGCTTTTATGACAATATTCTTGACAACTTCTTCAAAACGTTCTTGCTTTCCTTCTTAGTTTCTTTCTTAGGTGCTGGCTTCCTCCACTGGCCCAACTGCTCTTCCAACATACCCAGCTCTATCTCCAACTCCGAATTTTTTCCACGTAAAGCGAAGGCCTCATCTTTCATTTGAACCTTCCCTCCACTGGTCCAACAGCACTTCCAACGTTCTCAATTCTGCCTTCAACTCTGAATTTTCCTCCCGTAGTGCAAGGGCCTCATCTTCCATTTCCACTTCCACCATCTAGATTTCAAACTCTATTAACCAATTGTCCTCTTTTATTCCTTCTCTTTTGTTTTAATCTTGATTTCAGTTTCTTTGGCCATTAAATTAGCCTTTTAACTCTTCGATCTCTTTCGTTGCCTTCATTATCTCTCGGACCCATTCAGCCTCTTTTTTAATAAACTCCTCCTGACCAGAAGATAAACTATCTGTTGCTGCAATTGGTGATTGGACTATGCCCAAATCAGATCCCAATCCCATCTCCTTCGACTGTGGACGCAGATCTAGATAGAACCAGTTTTGCTCCCAAAAGTAAGGAATGACAATTAGCATAGGAGCATATGCATAAAAAATTGGAATCCAAGTTAAGTACTATTCATCACCACCCAAATCATGCTGATGCCTATAGAAACCACTGGTCAAGCCAACAGCAGGCTCGAGGCTTTGATTGAATGGCAGTTCTCTGATAGATGCAGGATCATCAGTGGAAGATTGAGAACTATGGTTCACTAAAAGTTCAGATCTTGGATTATTCCACTTGCTTCTATCCTGTCTTGTGGAGGTAGGCTAAGGTTTCCCACTTTCTGGCGTTCTGTTACGCCTTCCCTGAGAAGAGACATCACTATGGGCATGTTTGATAAGTGTGTTAAGACCTTGGGATGGGAATAACAATGACGTGGGTGTATTAATTCTTTGTCTGATTGCATAAAAGAGGTTAGGATTAGTAATAACAAGGGAATAGCAATCCTCCCATTTCATGGGATTGGTAATACCACCTTGGACTAGGTATTAATAATCCTATCCCAAGGTGTCTCACACAAAATTACTTCAATGCCCATGTTAGGTTTAGTAAATGGCAATAATACCCTTTTGTTTTGAAGTTGCCCTAAAACTTGAACTTCTCCTGTTTTTATTTTTGATTTTTGTTGTGCAGATTAGTTGATTATATGTTCTCTTAATTTTGTTGCTCATTATTTTTTGAAGCTTCCCTACAAGTTACAAAATCGTGTGCTTGTTTTGGGGAGTTTAAAAATGGTTTGGTTATTGCCTAATTTGGAATAAATAATCCTTGTGGATATTTTTTTTTGGTCTCGATTCAAAAAAATTCTTATATGTTTTATTTACATCAATTATTTATGAATTATCGGCTAGTCTCGACGAGAGAAATTTAAAAAGTGAAGAATTTTGTTTAAAACAAAAAAACAAATGAATAAAGGCAAAAAGAATCCAAAAATCTGTCTATTTTGGATTACTTTGGTCTTTATTCCTAAATAAAATTGAGTTTTTGAACGCAATTTTTTACTTTTTTTTTATCTCTTGTCGACTCGACACAAATCTATAATCTACAAAAGTGACGCAAAATAAACACATGCAATTCTTTATTAATAAAGACAAAAATAATTCAAATGGATTAGTAGACTAAACTAGGCCTAGTCCTCACTCAAAAAATGATTTAGATGTAGGTATGCTGAAGTACACAGATGGGATAGTGTAATAAAATTTTCATAGAGCATTTTCAAAATCGATCATTGCTCATTTTCATAATCTAAATTTATTCTGTGTTTGTTTATCCATATTTTATTCAAAGATGAAGCATTTTTAAAATCATTGGGTATTTTTTTATATAAGGGTAAAAATGGAAATGGATACTTTTAATCCAATCCTATCCTATGTCAAACAAACATGCAAATAACAATCCTCTCTTCTAATCCTATGCAAAACAAACAAGCACATAGGATCAACCTTCTTATTACCAATCTCATCTCATTACCAATCCCACCACATCTAACTCACTTATCAAACGAGGCCTATGTGTCTGAAAGCTCAGGACTAGACTGTGTCCTCGCGAAAAGAAACCTACCCTGAATATCATTTACCAAATCATGAGATCTGATGAAGGGAAGCGTATTGAAAAAGCAAGGCAAACACCACAAGAACAATCTCACAACTCACAATATAGAGAAAAGCTCTCTATTTTCTTCTTTATTCAAACTCAACTGAATTGCCCTAAGGCTTACAATGCATATTTATAGGCTACTGAGGCCTAAACATCCTAGGAAACAAATAATTAAACGGCAATACTTGCCAATCAAGAAAAGATCTAATTACCTAAATAAAAATATGACTAGTGCCTAATTATAACTCCTAGAGGATTCTAGAATCATGCCAAAACAAGTGGCCATGGAAAAAGAAACTGCCTAAACAAAAATTCTAAGTGCAGGGACAATCCGCAGGGACAATCCGCAGGGACGACGTGTTTGGCCCCATTTTGGATCCCGAAAAAATCTAGAAAAATATCCATAAATTTTTGAATATTAATTTATGGGGCCCTGTGAAAAATCAGCTCCAGCGGATATCGGTAAGTATTACTTTTGGATAAGTAGGGGCGAAACTGTCAATTCGTCCCTACTTATCCAAAAGTAATACTTACCGATATCCGCTGGAGCTGATTTTTCACAAGGCCCCATAAAATAATATTCAAAAATTTATGGATATTTTTCTAGATTTTTTCGGGATCCAAAATGGGGCCAAACGCGTTGTCCCTGCGGATTGTCCCTGCGGAGTGTCCCTGCTCATAGCAGGACTCTTAAGAAATATACCAATAAAGCCTTTCTTAATACGAATATGATGTGAAGATTTGGAAGCTTCCAGAATATTCTAGATTTCTGGTGCTATTCCTCTCAAACCGGTCCATGTAATCCAGTGCAATCAATTCTGCATCAAGATCCAACACTTTGCTTAAGCACACCCACATTAGAACTAACTTCTCGTGCAATGGGATCTGATACCCTAGAGCTGTTCAGATTGCCATAATTCTTTTGGCTTTGAGTAGGAGTAGCTGCAAAAATATTAGAAGTTCTAGATGTGTTTTCTGCGGAAAATTTGCTATGTTGGGAGGAAATATTACATAAACTGGATTCAGCAAATTCAACATCACGACCAGAATACCTAATTCAACGTTTTGGCACTTGGAGTGTTTTTCGGATTCTCAGGCTTGTGTAATTGATGTGGAATTGACAATGTCAAGTACCACAGGTCAGTTGTCGGTGCATCAGGGTGATTACCATTGCCATGTCTATCCCATGGGTTCATAAAGAACTGATTTACTCCATAAATCAGGTTCTCTTTGGGACAGTCAAGTATTCTTGCCCCAAATGCAAATGCACTGCATATTCTAAAAAAATTACCTGGTATATAAACCAAATTAGTATCAATATAAAACTAAAAATAGCAACGGATCAAAAACTAACATGGAATAACTCAAGAATAATGATGTAATGTAACTACCAAAAAGGCAAAAATCATTCTCAAGGACAGGAAGCAGTTTGAACAAGTGCATAGTGTTCAACAAGTACCTTTACTAACACTGGGTCCAACGTTGTTATTTATCCGTGATGGGTCAATAACATTGAAATGTGTGGAAACAAACGCTGGCCCTGATTTTCATTAAGAAACGTGCCAACAATGTATATCAAGTTATCCAAAATCTTCCCTCACGTGGAACCTCGTCTTGCCCATGGGGATGCAGACATCTAAACATAGAGGGAAACACAATGCGAAAAGGAGAAGAGATGCAACAGAGAATAAATGCAAACGGAGAAACTTGAACCTAAACCCTTCCATAACTAAAGCTCTGAAAACATAACAAGTTAGCTTAAAAGCTTAAGCTGTTAGAAAATAGGCCAAATAAAGTATATCGAACTATCCACAAAACATGACCTCTGAGTCTGCCAGACTTACTGCGGAGCTTCTGCTTTAATAAGGAAGCTTTGAAGGTACATTGGTGGGCATTACTTAATTTTTCATCGCCGGCAATACCAGGTAAAAGTGTATAACAATGTTGAAAAGGCATCTAGTCAATTGACTATGATCCTTGTACCGTTGTGAGACCCTGCAGATCAATCACCACGCTTTCAGTATTTCTCTTTTCCAAGTGTGTTGCAACCTTCTCAAGAAGCAAGCTATAAGGTCCCCCTAAGTCGGCTTTCTTGAAAGAAGTGAACTTGCTCTCAATCTGATTGTCATTCTGTATTACTCCTTCACACCACTCTTCTATGAGTTGCTTAAGAAAGTAGTCATTGACTCATTGGGCCTGTACCTGCAAAATTGGTAATGCATCATACAGACAGCAACTGCATTGGAATAAAGTAATAAACGAAAATGGAGCTCACCTTCATATCTAGAGTATACAAGTACTCGTAGGAAACTTATAATTCGTGTATAAATTTAACGAGCAGCATGAGTTTACGAAGTAAAACAACGGTTCAGCAAGCAACAAGAGCAACCAATACTTCCGTAACCATATGGTGTATAGTCATGATCCCTTCATCAAACATATTTAATAAATGTGGCGTGCATACCGTCAAGTACATGATGGGTTAGGCTGAAAATTTCATTCTGGAGATCACCTTGTGGCATAGATGACTAGTCCATGTGGACCGTGGTATAGGAGAGCAAGCCTGCTACAGAATCAGATATGGCCACATTGCAATGGCAACAGTTATCAGAAGATAGAGAAGACACTAGCTACCGTAGTTTTGTTGCTGTATATGTCATTAAATGGGATTTTACCGTATCAAGATCTATTTACCTTCATCTTATAATTCAAAAGATAGAGGGCTATATTGGGACTGCAGTTATGTAAAGTGATATCGCTGAAACTAAAAGAACAAACAAGGGAGCCAATCAACTGGTTCGCGTTCATTCCATCTGAATCAATTTATTTTTCCACAGATATCAAAATCACTGAACCTGCCTTGATAGTAATAACTGATAAGTACATTGTGTAGGACATAAATATTTAGCTTCAGAGGAAGTCCCAGCTCTAAATAGACAGTTGATTGACAACATGCCAATTTAGGAGAACGTTTTCAGAATATTGAGTTTGCATGTTTTCAGTTATTCAGAAATCAGAATAGCCACTAGCCTGCTACATAGGAAGATTTTTGTGACAAATATATAGTGAAGAATAGGTAATCTCTCTACACGACAAATTTTAGATATGCAATGACTAAATAACTTCATGCCAACTGGAACTTAAATTTCATTTCTAGTGGAGATTCCACTCCCAAGGATTAACATTACACTGTGTAAACAAAACAGAAAGTGAACTGGGAAGCGACAAAAGACAGAAATGGCCTGTTAACCATATATACTTGGAATAAGTGCCACAAAGTTAGAATACCCATAGGTAACCAAAGAAACCAACGTGAAAAATCAATGACTAGTTTACTGGAGAACTTGCCCTGCTTTGCGCATATCCTGATATATTTCCAGGCATTGTTGGACTTCTTGCAGGGAACCATATCTGCTTCGAGCTCTTAAAAGCGTTTTGTAGGTCACCTGAAACAATAACTATGGCAAATTACAGAATTCATACATCTGTGATTGAGTTTTATTGCTTCTAATAATTACTTGCAGCCACATGTGGGAGGGAAAAAAATTGCCATCAATCCAGTTATTCATCTTAAGAAAATAGCGAGAAACAAAAACAGAATGAGATTCAAATTTCAGACTGCCAATATTCCAATTGTCCTGTAAATAACCACAAGGATTTGGTGGGAAGCAGAGCAAGCTCTCTTTTGAAAATCAGATGATGTACTTGTTGTGGTAGACATAGTAACGTTTATTACTTGTGGCTGGAGCTGGAATCAGTGAATGGGTGCATCCTATCTCCAAAGTCATGGTCTGCATTTGACTCAATTTATTTGAACTATCAAAGAGACCTAAAGAAATGGAAAGTGGTCAAACTTTACAAGCCCCAATCCAAGTTCCTGGGGTCATTACCTAGTTTCGTTTTTCTCTCAAAGTTGCATGCCGACAAAGTATCTCAACTTTGTCTAATACTATCTTCAACCAATGCCACATCTAACTTCCACAAATGCAACTGGGAAAGCACCTGTTAAGAATTCCTAGCACTTACCAAATTCGGTCTTATTTGATATCTTTTCATGTCTTCAAACAAGATGAATGCTGTGTTTAGAAATTTCCTTTTCACACAAACCTGTAAACCAATAACAAGGTACATCAACATACAGGGCCAAAATAATCCATAATAATACATTGCATGAAGCATCTGTGTGTTCACTGTGAAACAAGGGAACTAGTTTGCTGCTAGCAATTAGTTAGTAAGAGTTCAGTCAGTGAAAGGAAGTTTCCAGTAGGTGCTTCAGTCAGCTACTTTGAGATCAATTGCTTTATAAAGTGTCCCTATTATGTCTTTTTCACCGTTGGTGGTTAGTCTTTGAGTCCATGCCTTGGGCTGTAGCAATCTCTTTCTAATGTATTGGACCTTCTGTTTCCTACGGCCTGCTGCTACCTTTGTTCATGATTGGGATCACTTGATTCTATGATTCTTTGAAGCTACTGGTACTCATATTAACGTATAATCATTTGCTGTCATGGGATTCTCTTCCACTGCTACTTCTGTCATACTCTGCTGCTGTTATGGATGGATCTTTTGCTGCCATGAGTTTTTGAAGTTTCTTTATTGCTGCTGCTGCTGCTACCATAGTTTTCTGCCATAAACTTATGACCATTTTCTGCAATGATATTGACACTCTACTCCTGCATCTGCTAGTGCTCATCTACTGCTTGTTATGACTATTTAATGTCATCTTGCAAGCCTATGCTGCTCATCCACTGCTGCAATGGTCAGTTGCTATTTCCTTACTTCACAATGTTACCTTTTTGAATTCTCTATGTCCTGCTGCTGCTATTGTTGTTGCTCTACATGTTGTTACTTAAGTCACCGGTTCATCTCAAACTTTAAATACTATTTGCAGATAATTGAACCACTGTTCCCATAAGATGGTCAAATGCGATTCACCCATTCAAATGAGTTAGAAAAAGTTTATGGTTATGTCAGTTTAGGTTAATTGGATTCAAATTAAGCAGCCTAAGTGGAAAGAGCTAATAAGAAGAAAGACAGTACCTTTTTCCTCATTCTTCGAGAGGATTTCTCTCTCGGCAACAGCTCTTCGGAGACGATAATGGCCAGCACTTCGGAGACGATAATGGCTAATCAAGGTATGTTAAAACCCTTTATTGATTAGTTTAACCTAAACCCTTTGTTGATAATGTATCTCGTTTGTCTTTCTCTAGTTTGGTGGATGGTATCTTGCCATCCTTCTTTGCTTCAGGTTTTGAACAACAAGTGATTGTCCATTCAATGGGCTTCAGGTTTTGAGCGGCAAGTGATTGTCCATTGACTCCATTCCATGGGTGAATGGATGCCAACCTAGTTGGGATGTATAGTTATGGTTGTGATGCCTTTTGCTCTTTTTCCTTTTAATCATTGTAATTGTCTCCCATTTATGTTGATTAATAAATTTTTTTGCTAGTGGGATTGCAAAGGATTATATATGGAGGGGATGTTCTTCAAAATCCTTTTTAAGTACCTCTAGCCTTAGATGAAGAAAAGGCTGTTCAGTTAGCGGTCGGTACGGTGTTTTACATTAATACCCGAGCAGTTAATAGGCCTTTGGATAAATTTGTTCTTAGGGATGGGAGATCCGATATCCAAGAAAAGGTGTTTCGGTGGGATACTAGAAGCGAGGGGGAGGTCTTTAGGACAGGATTTCTTGCAAGAGCTCAAGGGGTAACTTACATCAGAAATTACTATTTTTAGAGGAGCACGTCACACAAGGCGGTTTGCCTCTTGTTTCCGATCGACACATTCCCACGGTTTTGTTTCAACCTCTTCAGATGAACTTTGGATATCGATACCCCTTTCTAAACAGCAGAAAACTGTGTATCGGTACAAAATATATGCTACTGGTGGCATTCCTGTTTGTCCTTCTATGGGTGATAGAAATCTCCTTACCCCGCACAAAATGAGATCTCATTTGTGGATGGTATCGCCCGCGCGATACATCCGTTCTACTCAAAAATTCAAGCTTGTAATTGCTGAAAATGACATGAGGTAATCTATGTTTTACTTTGGCTCTATACAAAAATCTATGTTTTACTTTAGCCCTGTACAAAAATCTGCACAAAGCAGACAAAAATCCGAGGGAAAATAATTTCTTTATGAAAATAAATAGCATATTTATTTTCGTAAAAGTCATTTTTTATTTTTGTAAAGAAATTCTTTTCCCTTGGATTTTTATCTACCTTGTGCAGATTTTTGTATAGGACTAAAGTAAAACATAGATTTTTGTATAGGGCTAAAGTAAAACATAGATTACCTCGCGTCATTTTCAGCAATTACAAGCTTGAATTTTTGAGCAAAACGGATGTATCGCTGGATGATACCATCCACAAATGAGATCTCATTTTGCGCGGGGTAAGGATTTCTATCACCCATAGAAGGACAAACAAGAATGCCACCAGGAGCATATATTTCGTACCAATACACAGTTTTCTGCTCTTCAGAGGGGGACGCCGGTATCCAAAATTCATTTGAAGAGGTTGAAACAAAGGTGTGGGGATGTGTCAATCGAAAACAAGAGGCAAACAGCCTTGTGTGACGTGCTCCTCTAAAGATTAGTAATTTCTGATGTGAGTTACCCCTTGAGCTCTCACAAGAAATCCCTCCCTAAAGACCTCCCTCTCGCTTTTAATATCCCACCGGAACACCTTTGCTTGGACATCGTATCTCCCATTCCTAAAAACAAATCTATCCAAAGGCCTATTAACTGCTCGGGTATTAATGTAAGACACCGTACCGACCGCTAGCTAAGCAGCCTTTTCTTCATCTAAGGTTAGAGGTACTTCAAAGGATTTTGAAGAACATCCCCTCCATATATAGTCCTTTGCAATCCCACCAGCAAAAAAAATTGATTAATCACCATAAATGGTAGACAATTACAATGATTAAAGAGAAAAGAGCAAAAGATATCACAATCATAACCATACATCCTAACTAGGTTGGCACCCATGGAATGGACAACCACTTGCCGCTCAAAACCCGAAACTCGTGAAATGGCCAATCACTTGCCACTCAAAACCCGAAGCAAAGTAGGATGGCAAGAGGTCAACCACCAAACTAGAGAAAGACAAACGAGATACATCATCAACAAAGGGATTAGACTAAACTAATCAACAAAGGGTTTTAAAATACCTTGGTTGGCTCACAGTCGAAATCAACTTAGCGATGAACCAACTGATGAATTGCATTTTACCAAGGAAACAGGAAACTTTTCGCATCCTTCTCAAACTGAGGTGGTTCTGTCTCCAGAATAGACTTGATCTTTGAAGGGTCAACCTCGATGCCACGAGTGGTGATCATGAGCGTCATTTCCCCTGCGGTAACTCCAAACGTACACTTGGCCGGATCAAGCCTCATCCTGTATTTTCGAATCCTTTCAAAGAACTTCCTAAGCGATGGTAGGTGCCCTTCTCGCTCCTTTGCTTTGATGATCATGTCATCAACGTAAACTTCCACCTCCTTGTGAATCATGTCATGCAACAAGGTTGTAGTGGCTCGCTAGTAAGTAGATCCCGCATTCTTCAACCTAAAAGGCATGACCCGATAACAGTAAGTTCGCCACTCTGTACTTGGCTTTGCTCTCGAGCCAAAGTCTTTTTACTTATAGGTTCCTTTATGTGTATAGTATTGTCCAAACTTGCATATTTTTGTTTCAATAGCCGGTTTGTTCCGGTTAAGCCATGCTAATGTATATTAAAGGTGTTAAGTACTTACTTTAATTGTCGCACATAGAACTCTAGCATATTTTTGGATTATTGAAATCGTGCTCCCGCAGCTTGCTTATTTTCTCCAAGAAAAAGGTCTTTTGACAGTTGGATTTTATAAATTCCCTAAACTGGTTTACATATTTAGGCCTAGGGTGACCTAGACTCACTAGCCACTCACTAGACCTTTAACCCCCGGGTTTTGGGTCGTGACAAGAATGGGTTATTAATTTTTTTTTTTTTTGTTAACCGGATGTCCAAGCTAGCATTCACGCACCTCGACTACTTCCGAGTCTTCGAGGTAACGATTAGGCATAATCCCCAATAGTCCCAAGAGTCCCATCTGCAAGTTAATTGAAAGTGATCATGTTATTGCCAAACAATTGCTACCTGCATTGCACATTTTTTTCCTATTGAATTACTCATTCAAATTACTAAAAATGCCACAAAAGAAAAAATAAATAAACATACTTACAAATCCATCTCTAGATTTTTAGAAATTACTCACTACCACAAGAAAAACCTTAACACCTTCCAAGAGCATGTTGATAACAATTGTTTTTTATCATCATTGGAAAATGTTTCATTCAAGAATTGCCCAACGACACTTAGCGGAGTAACGAAAACATAAAGGAAAACCTAAACATCTCGTTCTTAAAACATTCTGCAAGAGCAGATAGAAACCGAGTCAGGGATGAAAGAGGAGGAGAGGAATATCTAAACTACGGAGAAGAAACCAAAGCAGGAGAGATGAAACCCAAGAAAGGGTAGCTCATATTGATGATTAGAACATGCATAAATAGAGACTTCGCAGAAATTTTCTCCCCTACCACATGAACAAACTTTGTTCACTGGAATTGCATATTGATGAATGGAAACAAGGTCAAACCACTTGTGCGTTAAAGCAAGCTCACGCAATTATTTGCAAACTCATGTCACAAACTTACAATTTCTCACTTCTCTCTCTGGATGGGAGATATCACAGAACACACAAACCCACTTTACTATGAGAAAAAGAAAAAAACTCAATTATCGTCCTCCTCGTCCCCTTCCGCCATCCCTCACACTATGTTTTTCTCTAGGAATGGAAACGAGGCTGATATGGGGATATCGGTGCACAATACTAAAATCATACCCGAATCCGCCTGATAAAAAAAACTGTGGCAGGAGAGAACAAATTCTACAAACCCTAGATTATTTAGACACAGAAATCGCAGATTACAAAACAAACTTGAAGTAGTGAGAATAAAAGCTGAGATATGGCAAGACTTTTTGTAGATTTTAGATTGAGAGAGACATTCATATACAGACTCGTTATAAATCGGAGAGAAACAAATACTATCATAAATAAAGAGATATCTGAATTTGTGCAAAGATACATACATACATATATATATCCATATAGATACAGGTTGGAGAGGCAAGTTTTATACCTGAGCTCCTGAACGCAAGCTATACGAGAGAGAGAGAGAGAGAGAGAGAGAGAGAGCAGGGCATCCTGACATTCATCGATGGTCGAGGAGTCGGACATGGATGCGAAGGCAACAACGATTGAGAGAGACCGAGTCAGAGAGTAAGAAGCCGGTCTGAGAAGAGAGAGATCGACGGAGGATAGGGAGATCGAAGCGGAACAGAGGAGCGGCACTCTGATTACAAGAGAAACCCTAGATTTTGTTCTTATCTGCGCACGATATGAGAAGAAATAGACCTAAAAGCAGGGTGCAAAAGGTCCGGATTGATCCGATTCTCTAAAAAAATTAGTAACCATAAATCATTTTAAACGGTTCTAGAAAATTATGAACTAGAATTTAACCAATATATTCATAAAACCAAATCAGAATCAAACCGCAAGACCGGTTCGATTTTGGTTCGGTTCTGGTTCTATCTAATAAACATCCAAATACTTATTCACAAAATAGGAAAATATGAAATTAAAGAAATAGAAAGAAAATCTGCTGGAATAGAAAATGAATAAATAAAATAAAAGTTTTCCTAACAAATGAGATTTCATCTCTAAATAAATTAAGTTTAGTAAGGAAAAGATTGTCCTTTCAAATTCAAATACATATTTAATTACACAAATATGTATTGTTATATTTGTCTTAGTTTTAAACGGTTCGATTCGGTTCTAACCACGGTTTATTAATTGAGAACTAGTAATCGAACCAAAATTAACGGTTCTTATTTTTTTGGAATCATAACCTGACCGTAGAACTGCAGAACCAAACCAAATAGGACAGTTCTGTCCGAATCGAACCGATTTTACTCAGGGACAGCAGCCCCCTGAGTCCCATTATATTAGCTCAAACAAAACCCAACTTTAAATTATTTGAACACCGTATGCATAAATATTTGAATACCTAATCCAAAACATTTGAACTATCCCCAAAAAATAAACCCAAAAATCAATTCAATATAAACAACCCAATTAAAAGCTATATGCTGCTCCATAGGGCTTCTCGTACATGATCAATTGAACAACCTAAATTCATTTTATACTTTATATTACATGCAATAACATTATCTCGAGTTTATTCGAACACTTAGTTATATACTGTGGACATCCATCAATCAGGATATTCACTATTGAACACTTATATATTAGCTCAAAACAAAGTACACACTTTTAACGATACAAATTTTAAAAAATTAGAGAAAGAAAAAAGTATCTATTGGTATTGAAATTGTGCTATGACTTTTCTCCGAACAACAATCAATTTTATATCTCTAAAAATAAAATCTTAGGGAGAGAAAATTTCTTTTATATCCCTTTGACTTTGATCAAAAATTTATTTTGATCCTTACCTTTTAATTTCAACATAAAAATACTTCGACTTTTCAATTTTTTTTCAATGTCATCCTTTAGAAAGAATCCGTTGTTTTTAGTCCTGCTATAGGGACCGATAGCTGCGCCACCGGACGGCCGATCTGTGCTGTCCAAAAATTCTGAAAAAAAAAACAAGGGGGCCGGCGCGGGAATCAACGGTATCCAATATGTGTAGGGTATTTGATTCAAACACCATATTTTCGTGTATATATGTATATATCCCTAAAGGATGACATTGAAAAAAATTGAAAAGTCGAAGTATTTTTATGCCGAAATTGAAAGGTAAAAAAACAAAATGAATTTTTGATCAGAGTCAAAGAAATATAAAAGAAATTTTCTCAATTATTTCATTCCGCGTAAGAATTCGTCCCGGTCATTTTGAACATTTATGCTTAAATATTCATCCTCAGACTTTATCCCACGTAAGAATTCATCCCAGTCATTTTGAACATTTATGTTTTCATCCATTCAAATGGTGAATTACCAATCTTACCCTTCTAATAATATATTCATATATGTTTTATTAAATTGACATCCTAAATTAGTGGGATTCAACCATTTTTTAATTTGGTAGGATTCAACTATTTTCTAATTTAGTGGGATTCAATCTCAATAATTACAGGAGATAAATATGAATGATGATTTAAAAACTTAATAAATTCATAATAACCAAATTTCACCGATTTACATTCGAAAATCATATTTATTTTTTCATTTCTACCACTTATTATCATAAAACCTTTTGGAACATGGTGGATTGACTATATTTTTATTTTTTTGCAAAATTATCATTAAAAATATTTCAGAACGTATATAATATTCGTACTGACCATATTTTTCATGGTTAATTTATCATGAAAATAATAAACCAAAATCATGATTTCTCGGCAAAACTTGAAAACCCATAACATTCCGGGAAAATAGCCTCTTTTCAAACACGGTGGATTGACCATGTTTTTATTTTTTGCAAAATGATCTGAAGAAATATTTCGGAACATACACAATACTAACTATGTTTTTCATGGTTAATTTATCATGAAAAATAATAAATCAAAATCATGATTATTTCTCAGCGAAACTTGAAAATCCATAACATTCCGGAAAAATAGCATGAAAAAACATGAATATATAATATTTTTTCAAATCTGAAAAATAGGACTTTAGTCATGTTAAGCCGGAAAAAAAAACTAGGAGAAGAAGAGGAAGAAGCCATGCAAAATGAACTTGCCGTTGTCGCCGTCCAAAACTGCGTGCCCACAAAGGTCTCTGGATGATGGTGCCATACACAAGGGACGCCAAGTAGAGTTACTAGCATCGAACACCTCGCCCGTGAGAAACCCATCCTCCTCTTTGTTGTGCTTGTGACCCCTAACAACGTTTCTGAAAACGTACATCTTACCATCGACGGTGACGGGGTAAGGATCTGTTCTAGGTCTAAGCATTTACAACCCTTTCTTCCACCCGCCTGTGGGACTGTTGGTGTCGATGTAATAGACGTCGTTGTGGTACTTGTCGAAGTGAAGGTCTTCTTCTTCTTCTTCTTCTTCCTCCTCCTCCTCCTCCTCCGTGTCACTCCGGGCAGCGGCGGTGGAGGAAGAGCGGCAAGCATCTGTCAAACGACATCGGTTCTGCAGCCTTGGTGGTTGCGGTCATCCTGTTGTAACCTGGTCGGTGACGATTTGCTTGATCGGTGACGATGGTTGGCTGGATGAGTTTTGCAGCGGTAGTGGTCTCGATTGGTAGGGGTGTGACCAGGGACGGATTCAGAAATGTCATTTAGTTGGGCACCTTGTTAATCATAGTGATGAATTGAATTTATTTTTCTAGTTAACCACAATAAGATCGTTACATAGTTAAGGCATGAAATACAAATTATAAAAATATATAACACATACTTTCACTTAAATTATGTAAAAATAAGCACAAAATCTCAGACAAAATTTGAGAGTCTATTTTACATGAACATCGATAATTTTTAGAATGATCGATATAGTTTTATTAATGATATTATTTTAAAATATTGCTCTTAGACGGTTAAAAATAAGTAAAATTAAGAAAGAATCGATCCAAGTAGACAAATACTTCGAAAATTAACAAGTATAAATGCACCATATGACAAAATTGAAACATAAAACTAGTTTTATACTTATATTTTCAAGATCTATGCACTTGTTTATGCGTAGTAGCACACTTAATTTCATAATTATGCAAAATACTCCCTCCGTCCCATAATATTTGTCCGGTCCGCAAAACGGAGAGGTAAAAATAATTCTATTTTTGTAAGAAAAGTTGGGAAAAAATTCAACAACTTACTAGATCTCGACGAGTTCTTTTAACTTGTGAAAAAAATTTGAATTTTTTTTTGAAAGAAATGCATTATTTTGTAGTCTCCGTTTTGCGGACCGGACAAATATTATGGGACGGAGGGAGTATACGAAAATATAACAAAATTATTTTAGTTTCGAGTGGGGGCACGTGGCCCCACGTGCCCCCCTTTCCCTCCGTCCCTGGGTGTGACCACCCCGTTTTGATCGAAATGGTTGAGGATGAAATGGTTTGTATGGTTTTGGGAGGTGGTGGTCCAGATTTTCGGGATAGATTTACGGGATTGGATTGAATTATGGGCCGGGATTACCGGAGTTATCTTTTTGTCCCATTTTTCTGTGATATATATATATATATATATATAATATCTGAGGACACTATTGGTATTATGAAAAGATGAGGATGAAATCATTATTGTTCAAAACGTGCAGGATGGATACTTACGTGGGATGAGTTTTGAGGATAGATAATTAAATATTCCTTGTTTTTAAGTTAAATTTTTTCTCATTTCTTACAAGTTGGAGTGGGCACGGGGCGGGTAAACATGTCCATGAACCAGGGCAGAGACAGGAGCACCCAAGAATGACCCGTCGGGTTAGGGACTGTGTGGTACTTTTCGGATTGGTAGGGTGTTCCACTTTTTAGAAAAAATAACTTTTAGAAAAAAGAAGGTAATTTCAAGCTCAAAAATCATGTGTTTACGCAAATAATTTTTCTATCAATATGGATCTTATTTGATAGATCACATCGAAATCTTTTAAATGGTGCAAAAAAAATGGAAAATATATTTTTCATTTTCATTATATTTAAACTTGAAATTACATTTTTTTTGTAAAAATTACTTTTTCTAGAAAGTGGAACACCCCCTAGGTATGGCAAAACTTGTTGAGCCCTTCCTCGTTGCCATGCCTATCTACTCCTACCTCAAGTCACGTAATTCATGTGCGTGAGTGGAAGCGGAATTGTGAGTGCGAACGTGAAAATGTCTTTGAAACACATCCAAACTTACTAAAATTCACGAGAGCAAGAATTCAGAGCTTAAGCACAATGCGAGTATTGAAAGCGTGAGTTCAATGCGAGAATTGACAGCTCGAGCGTAGAGTGATAAACGAGTGGACGTTGAGAGAGCGAGCACAAGACATTTCAAATTAAAAGCGCGAGCGCATGACGAGAATTGAGGGAGCGAGGCCCAAGGGGTTTCGAAGGACTACATCACTAAGTTGATACTTATGCAATAACACAAATCTTGGAATTGTGGCCATATATATATTCGAGGTGCAGACTTGATCACCTCCTTATCCGAGATTCACCATATTAGCGAAATTCCAAACCCAGCCCCAAAAAGCATCACCTCTCATGGCTCTCTCTGCAACTTTCTCACAAACCTTCTTCCCCAACTTACCGTGTTCATCACCATTCTCGCACACCCACAGAACAACAAAACCACCTCTTCGTTTACACCTATTCAGAGCTGTAATGCAATCCGCAGAAGCAGCCGATAATGAAAAGCCTGCTGCTGCACAGAAGAAAACTGAAGAGGAACCCCCGAAAGCCCAACCTCCTCCTCCTCCTCAACCCACCGTTATTCGGCGGAGACCAGTTTACTCCAGTTCAGTTCCATAATAACAATGTCCTTTTTTGTGCAATGGGTTGAATTTGTTGATTTAGAATGAAAATGAAATCTGTTCAATGATTATTTATTTTTGTGGGTAATGTTTGTGCAGTGAAGAAAGGCCAGATTGTGAGAGTGGACAAGGAGAAGTATCTCAATAGCATCAATGTGAGTCTTACAGTGATGTTTGTTTCTCTTACAAATTCCTGTCTCTTTTAATGTTCAGTCAATTTTCTTTTCTATTTCTGTGAAGCCTCCATGGCATAAGTCTGACCAACGAGGGTTGGTTCAGCAGCGGAAACTCGGACTTGGTTGGACAAGGCTTCCAATCCCTTAGCCACTTATTAAGTATATTCCTAACACGACCCACACGTGCTGCGACTTTAGTTTCGGCCCCGATGTAGGTGCGGTGGAGTTAGTGGTATGATGTGACGGGGAAATACTCCCTGGCAGTGACGGTTACCATACTGCCGCTTTCATTTTTTGTACCAGCAAAGAATAGGATAACTTTGATCTTTCTTAAATTTATTAACGTTTCAATTTCTCCGGAGGCTGAATAGCATCAAGGTAAATTTCTTTGCTTTTTTCTAGTTCCATGACTGTTCAATTAGCATCAATAAACTACCCAAAACCAAATCAAAACCGAAATAAGCTTAGTGTCCCATATTTGAACAGCTTTAAAGCCTTTTAATTCTCGGAGCTGTGTACGATATTAGAAGACAAAAATGCTAGGAACACAACACCCAACACAGCTACTCAAGTTTGGCTTAATTGAAGCTCACGTGAGAGTTTCTTGAATAATAAACAAGCCAAACTTACACATTTTAAAGCAAATTGAGCAAGGGTGGACAGAGGGGACACCCTTGCTTAACCTGATCTAATTTTAGTGTATGCCAAAGAAATCAGTAACTTGGCCTCTTCAATAAGTGAAAATTTTACCTTTAGCTCGTGTATAATCTCTTGTTCTTTCTCTTTGCCTTCAAAGTTTCTTTCTGGCATACCTTAGACATCAGTAATACAGAGAAATGCTGCGACTAAACACGTGTTTTCTTTGCATATCAGTACTTATCAGTTGGACATCCAACTTATTACAAAGGCCTGGACTACATTTATGAAGACCGCGGGGAGGTAGTTCTTACCTAGAACTTCAGGGGATGCTGTTCAATTACACATTGTTAAGTATCATATTTTCTGACAGTTCTTGCATCACACGGGTATTAGGTATTGGATCTCCGCAACTTTGAGACAGGAGAATATGCACTTGTAAGTTCCCTTGTCCTCCCTATCCCCATATATGTTGCATTGCAAATGTTAAAGCATCCAACTCAAAACCAACCGGCAATGAGGGGAGAGGCCACCCAGGCTCATATACTAGTTTTTGAGGTGATAATTAACCGATGTGGGACAAATTCCAATAGCAAACAATATTTATAGCTTGCCTAACTCTAGTAATAGAGCTTTGTTGGGGATTCGTCTGCTCTTATAGTCTTTCAAGATACGTCACTGGGCTGAAGCTAGATCCAGTCTTCTAATCCAACTAACAATCTACCTAGGGGTTAGTGGCTAGCTGGTGGTAAGCTCAGTAAAATTAGCGTACTTTGTATTTTAGTCAGCAGAAATTCTATGTACCAAAACATATCAGTAAAAGTGTATATGGTGAATATTTTTGCGTCCTTGTACTCTGATATCAGCCTCTCCATAAGCAAACAAACACAAAAAAGAAGGAAAGAACGAGAGGTCGGGATAAGGCTGTCTACCTATTACCTCTCTCGAACAGCAAGCAGGACATGGGCAGGAAATTTAAGTTTGGGCAGCCTATTGTTTGCATAAGAATTGCACTCAAATGGATTCATACCTCTTTGTCTCTTAGCGATTTGGTGAAGTTTGAAACCACAAACCACTTCAGGATGTTCCCTTATTATCTCATGTGTAAAAACTGGGTTTCTAGCCCTGTGATTCTCAACTATCAACTTCAATATCAAGACAAAGCCATTCATGTCCAGATGTAATGGCACAAAAACATGTGCTTCGGCTCTATACGTCTCATCAATACATATTGAGATCACGATGTTGTACTGCTCACAGATTGCATGGGTTGGGATTCCTACTGCACCAGCTTGGCTTCCAACAGATATGCTTATCAAGGTATGCTTAACGTTTTTGGTATGTTTTTCGTGGACTTTGAATTTGTAATGAGGTTTTCCAAAGGGGATGTGGATTGAAAAGAATAGGAGACAGAAAACATATTCTCATAAAAAACTGCAGGTGTTTGCATACTTTTTCCTGTTCATTTTCTTTTCCTTGTTCAAATTAATGAATAAAACGCATCTTGGATGTTCATCGATATTCTTGTGCAAGTTTCGAATGATAATTTTGTCTCTATAACTCAGAGAAATAATGGTTGGTACATTTCTCTACCTTGCAGTCTGACAGGCTCAACTATGAGAGAATATAACCAGCTTCGACAAGCTAAAGTCACCTGACTATAAAGTCCACATCTTGCGATTTTTTTCTCTCTGTCACCAGAGGTCTTCTGTTGTATCCCAAGTTCATGTAACATAAGTCTTCTATTACATGGAGCATTGCTGCAAATAATGGATCTTCTTTTCAATCTTCTACAGCTGCTTCTAACAGGCCTATGAATTAGAGGGAGAAAACCTGTGCATAAAATGTTGAAAAGGCTAGCTTATATGTATACTGAGTAAATTGTGATGGTTGTTTGTACTGGATTTAACACTAGCTCACGGTTTGGGTTCTTTCGCGTATATTATGAAGGAATGAACCTCAGAGAAATTGAACATATGTTGACGTCCGCGATCTATTTATAATTCTATTTTCCATATACGTGCGACATAACCACGATTTTGTCTTCCCAAATATGATCATACAATCTTGTTACCATCTTGCGCCACCATTAATCATAACTCCATGGCAAGGCAGATTACCATTTGTGACTATATATTGAATGGTATGACCTTTATCAAATTTCTGATTGCTGCATCCATGGCAACAACAGAGATTCATATAACATACTTACCTAAAGCTGGACCCGGTAATGGAATGCGACAATTCGCCTTTCTCCAAAATACAAAAAATAAATAAATAAAAACCCCGAAACAATAACGGTTGTATGTATCTCAGTATAGGCTGCCTCTTGAAGGATCCCTAACGGCGTAATTGGATTATGGCTGACGAGAAAGGATAAAATCGTGACCTTCTATGAACACAGACGGGCTGTGCACATACAGTGCACAGATTGGCACACGGGGCTCACTCCAGGTCCTGCACGGATAATCCAAGCTGTTCAATAAATTTAAATTATTTTTTCGAAAAGCCCCTGCTAAAAATCAGCTCAACATAACACGTATAGGTGCTTGATCTAATCTTACATTTTTTCTTTCAGATTACAGGATCAAACACCTACACATATTGTATTGAGCTTATTTTCTACGAGGCCACTTGAAAAATTATTTTAAAAGAATGGCTCAAATCGTCAGTGCGGAATCCATAAGCGGGCCCTGCGTGCCAGTCTGCGCACCATATGTGCACAGCCCATCGGAGCTTTTTCGTAAAGTCATAAGACTAGATTCACTTTTCAGTTCATTTTCCCCTCCTTGAAGTATTCCTCCATAAATCCAGGAGTCAAACTTAGGGTCTTAGTCTATTTTTTGCTTCTAGGGGACAACAGAAGTTTCAAAATTGCAAGAGCAACCACCAACCGTTTATTCCTCACCAAAAAATTAAAAAACCACCAGCAACAATGGACAAGGCCATGTAAATTGTAACAAGAAATAGAATGCCCCTAAACCCAATAGCATTGTCATCGTTGCCACAATAAAGAGATTAGAGTATGTATCATAACTTGAGTTGAGGTGCACATAAGGTGGTCTGAACACATGAGTTGTTAAAAAAAAGGATGTCTTTTCTCTCTCTAATAAAAGTTTACAAAGTCCCAGCCATTGGATACATATAACATACAAAAAAACAAACCACACAATGAAGTTTCCACTTTTACAAGGCGATAATCGAACTTCGTGGCTGTCTGCAATTTTTCTTCTATTGAGTATGTGAATTTCCTCTCTTGGTACAGGAAAAAAATCGGAAAAAAATCATTGCCGCAATACCAATTACCCATGGCAGACCAATGAATAAGAAAAAAAAAACAGTAAGCTCAGTGGTGTTTGGTTTAGGAGAGTGCTTGCCAAATACCTGTTACTCTTCTTTGATCCTCATTTGACGGTTCAATCAAGTGAGTGACACTCTCCCCCACATCATATAATTGCAGAAAACTATTATTGCTATTCTTCGTTCATGTATCTCAATGAAAGTTGCCGCGATCCTTTTTCCTTTCATCGGCATTTCATGTGAGGAATATGTAGCCTTGTGATACTTTGGTTAGTGAACGAAAAATCATTGCATCGAGTTGATGCTCGAAAAAATTTGCAGGAGGCAAAACTAACACTGAACCCTCTTTGTGCGTTTGTTGGCCTTCATAAGCTCCACCAGGGAAGGAAGAGGTCGAGGCACAGGCACATTCATGGACCGATACAACTTCCTAAAGCTTTCATTAAAGCTCTGTGATGATCCAACCGGCGAATAACCACTCAAACAAATTTCGGCATCTTTCTCCAATACTGACCTTTGGACTTTATTAGCCTCCACTTTGTTCTCCAATGGATTTTCACATTCCACTTCAAACTTCCTCTCTATCTCCACTGAAATCCCACATTGTGCTTCAGTTATATCTGTCTTGTTCTCAAATGATTTTTCATGTTTCAATCCGAAAACATCCTCTTGGAATGAACATTGTGGTTCTGCTATATCAGAAACACTATGAGGAGTCTCATCTTTAGTGGTTTTAATTTTATTCTCTGCAAGTAGAAAAGTAAAATCCGCGGGATTACCAAGTCTTGCCTTTCCAAATAACGTGACAGGTGGCCTTTTGCTGGGAGGAGAGAGGGTCAAGAGTTGTTTTTGGGTAATGGATGTTTTCACAGGCTGCAAGTGAGACTCTACAGTGGGTTTGATAGTGTCTTCCACGACGACTGAACAATTATCAGTTGGAGCAACTTCAAGCCTTATGTCTAGAAGTTTCCATAAAGGATCATCAGAAGCAAGTTGTGTGCCAAAACAATTTTTCTTCACATAATCAAGCTCCATAGCCCTGCAACTGGGAGTTGTCGACACAACCCGTTTGGGCGCAAGAATTTGCATAGCCCACTCCAACTCTTCTCTAGATGAGTGCATCGAATAGCATATATGCCAAACACCAAACTGATCTCTCACTGCTTGACTGCTTCTCCCTCTTCTCTGCCTTTCAGTTTCTAAAATCTCATCATCAAACACAAACCACTGGGAGGAAGCACGGATTATGAGAGGCTCCGGCTGGAAATTAGCCTCTGCCTCTGCAAATTTAGCTTGCGCGCTTTCGTAGAGCTTAGGAAATCCTTCTAGCACGTGAAAGCGAGAGGATGGATCTTCAGAGAGTATTTCGGGCGCTGTGAGTGTCAGAGAATGGAAACATTCTGGATTCTTGTCTTTATCAATGAAGATTTTGGAACCAAATGTTTTGGACACTTCCACAAGTATCTCTTCCTGACCAAGAAGATCACAGGTCAGATAAACCACCAGGGCGTTAGGGTGCTTCCATATACAATTAATGACCTGTTTCATGGATAGCATGAATGTCAGTCTTATCATCAGCAATTGGAACAAACATTAAACTATGACTACGTACGTGTGTATGTCGCGTGTGCGTGCGAGCGTGTGATTACTTCCTTTCCAGAGAAATTAAGTGCAGAGCAAGATCCTTTGTCATTAGGTGATTGAACTCAAAGTCGTAAGAAGCATCGGGTTAAATAACATCCATGCATCGTGAATGCATGCCACTTATTGGAAACACTTGCTGAATATGAGAAAGGCCAATATAGACGCAGGTCATCCATGGTCACCATGACCAGTTTGTGCAATGCGGTGACGTCATGGGAGGAAAGGATTTGCCTTGTGATCACACACATACCCATACCATACCATCTGAGGGAACTCCAAAAGGCAGATGGAGGAAAGTGATGTGGCCCCAAGGGTCCAAACCCTGGCTTGCTAGCTGAGTCCTTTACCCCCTATAACTACAAGTCTACAACACACTCCCAAGGGTAGAGGTAAGCTCAATATCTAATCATACTGGTGGTTACTCTGCTAGTTTTGCTTCTTCTTCACTCACTGACCCAACCATCAGAGTGTCCGCCGACCACCTTAGGCCGGTTGCCCGGTTGGCTCGCACTATGTTCTTTTAGCGCAGAAGGAGCTCATCACTTACTAGCGCTTCACTTCCCATTTTCACCACCAGTAAAGATTGTGCTTTACCATCTAACCAGTGGGGACAATTTTGGCCCATTTCCAATATTTTTCTGTGTGGTAGATTCCAGAAACCTGTTTTCATGGAATCATAAAAAATTTGAGAACTGGTCCTTGTGGGCATTTAGTATTCTGACCGGAAAACACCAGATAACAAATTTTGTTTTTCTGAACTGTCTCAATTTTCTGGAAAAAGTAATACAATGAACCACACGAATTTCCAACCATGGTTCCTGTTTTCTGCAAGTTTGAGAACAAAAACAAGTTGATATATCCAAGAGAGAGGCTTAGAGAGCAGAATCATTTTTCAAAAACTCTACCAAACGCAAAACTACTGACCAATGGTCTTGACAAATCAAAAGGCCAATTTGTATGCCAAGAACACTACATGGAAGGTTTACCCTTCCATACTAAAAAGTTCAAATAACAAGAAAACTAATACTTGTTCTCTTGCAACTTTGTAGAATACAATTTGCTGCTCAAAAGTTGTTTTTCCCAGTCTGGTTTGTATACTACTAACTCAATGGAACTACTTGAATCTTTTAACCAACACAAACCATCTCAGCTCTCAAGATAGTTAAGTCATCAAAAAAATTCTGGAACCATCACTGGTTTCTCACAAGGAGTGGAGTTTTGCAATTCTAATTTCCAAGGAAGGAGCTCCATTTAAGATAAGGACTCTATGCAACCATTTAGGCATGTTTATACATGGGCAACCATATATTCTAACCATATGCATGGTGAGAAAATGGTACAATGTGGAGGACGTCTTCTTATCCAGTAACACTAGTATGTTTGAAAGCCAATAATGAGCACAATCATAGTGCACTGCACAAGTGTAACTTCGCCTCTTCATGTTAAGCCGGAGGTAAACATAAAACTAAAATACACAAGCACTTCTACAGCTAGCTTGTATCTCCAAGATCTTTGGTATATCATACAAAATCAATACAAATCAGAAAACAGGACATGGTTTACCACACTTGGGTGGCAGCTCAAATAAAGTAATTAGACAGGTTACACAAAACTAAGAGACCCAAACTGATTAAAAGCCAACGGATAATACCTGCCGGAGAGCAGAATACTTGCTGGGCATTTTCACAGAGGATTTCCCAAATGTACAGTCCAAGAAAACATAATCAAGCTGAGACTTTGGTTCTTTTCCTTTCCTGCCTATGTACTTCTCTGGTAGACTTTGCAAACAATCTGGGGTGAGTCTACAATCTCCTGTGTGCAGGATACTGCCAAAATTGCCTTCAAACAAGAACATCAAGGCTCCTGGAGTCCATACACAGAAAGCCAAATAAGGAATTTTAGAGCTTGCACACAGATTAGAATGAAAGGGAACTTAGCAGCAATGCTAGTTTCAATTAAAACAAAGTACTCTAAAAAGACAAATGATAAAGCATAGCACATACATCTTATGTGAAGAAAAATGAATCTTTAAACAAATGCAGCAAAACAAAACATCTGATATCCAGTCATTTTTGTTTTGTTTTTGGTTTTCATTTTTGAAATTTCAATTGAAAATGATGAACAGCTTAGAATCTTATTTAACCCCTTGAATGATTCTATTCACCTGCGATTTTGGGAAGTCAGGAACCGATTCAGATAGTTTACGGAAAGTAGTTTGTTATCAGGAACTTCCTTTGAACAATTATTATAAAAGTTCAACAACATTGTACTTTGTAGGTCCTAGGATCCCATATTCTAGTATGCTAATCCTTTTTGACGAACACTTAATGGAGCTGCAAAGCCTGCAATACGAATCTCTATTGAGTTGCATATGTTCAAGCATAAATTTGACTTAGGAGAAGAATATTTACCACTCACGAATAAGAGTGAGTTGATATTTATTGAAGGGGTTTTGTTACCATCCTTGGTAGCGAAAACACCTAGCATCGGGGAATTTATGGAGGTATTCCACAGCCAGCTCTAAGGCATCATCATCATAATCGGTAACGTAGAGCATGAATGATTTAGTTAAGGAATTGGAAGTTTTGGAGGAGTTGCCCAAAGTTCTGAGAGAAGTTGAGAAGGTTGGAATGAAGAAAACAGCCCCCTCCCCCATTTTTTGTAGTCTTCCCAGTACCAGACCATCAACGGCCGGCCCTGGCCCACTGCATATGCATCGAATGTACAACACTGAGCTGTAGCCAGCAAGTGCAGGAAAACAAATCCGCTGGGGAACTTACTATTAATGTGCTGCTGTTGAAGAATGTTATTCCTTGTACGTACTTTGAGTTAAATAACGCCATGAACTTAAGTTTCAAACAAGTCTCGTCTGACACCATCATAAGAGTGATAAGCAGTGTTCGCTTGAAGGAGAAGAGATCACCTCAAACAAAGGAAAATTTCATTCTCAAGACAAACCTTTTTACTCTGTTCAAAAATTTTGGCAGTTCGGACTCATAACAAGCTTACTGTTTTGCCTTTTTTTAACAAATTGCTAAAGAGCTTTCCGGAGGTAACTTTCATTCCATGTCAACTACTTCCTACAACGTATGTCAACTACTTCCTACAACGTATGAGAAAACAGAAACTACTTGCATGGCAGCACTTATAAAATTCTCTTATTTGCCAGACCTAAGCTTTTGGAATAAGGATGAGCTTCCATCGGTTTTTAGGATAAAATTTTTTAGTTTTGGCCCCATAGAACTAAAAAACTAGATTCTTATTATTATATATATTTCAAAAGATTGTTAACGATACGATGATACTGTATAAGGAAAATCTCGAATTTGGATCCAAAATTGACGTCTTAGTGTGACCTTATCCATGTGCTTATGCTCTTAGGCATTCTTTTTCTTAGGAAGGCCTTTGTACCTTGACGAAGCTTCTCAAAATATGAGTTGACTGATTTTCGCAAAAACTTTGCATCCCAAGCATGTATTTAATGTAATTCCTTTGGCCATTCCTCTACTAGACGTCACCTTAATCCTCCTTAAAACCTTCACATCAAGTTTGGAGGGAGAAGGAGAAGAGGATTGAAGGTACTTTAAACAAAAGTCGGGTGATTGGTAGTATGGAAATGGTAATGGGAATGGAATGGGAAAGAAGTTTGCTCATCCTCATCTCATATGAGAGAGAAAGCATCTACTTCTTCTAACATATCCAATTTTTTCCAAGTGTTTTTAGTCTCAATCAGTGAAGTGCAAAGAAAAGGTATTCAAGGATGTACAAATGATCACCATCTCAGTAGGACTTCAGCCAAAGAGAAAAATAAGAAGAGATTTAAAGATAAGCTGCATCAAATGAGAGGTGCACTGGCTGAGATGGGTATCCCACACAACATAGCCGGTCTTCCTCCACCTAAGAGGATAAAGTATTCAACTATTCATGAGGATAAACCACCTTAGACTTGGGATAAGATATTCTCAAGCTGCTAAGTTTTACCTTCTGCGTTTTGGAGATTATCCTTCGTGCCAGTGTTCGTAGTCCTTTATGTATGGATATAGCAGTTTCCTTTCTTGTGTGTGTCTATCCAATAGGTTGTTTGTAAGAGGAGTGTTATCTGCAAGCCTAGTATAAGTACATGGAACCAAGTCTTAATGACTTCAGGAATAGGGCATGTTTGTTACCTAGTTGCTAGGTTTCAGATGCCCAGCTGAAGGACATCCCATCCCTGAAGTTGGCCACTCACACTTGTGGTGGTGGCATGGCCTAAGTTGCTCGAGACCGAAGGTCCTAAGGAAGATCTGGGAATGAAGGCTTGAACTCAAGGGATTGTGTGAGGGTCTGAAATCCCCTCAAGAGTTAGACCTCAGACCAGTCTTGGATCGAGGCAAATTCACTAACCGAATGACGAATCCTTGAGAATTGTATCATACCTACCACTAACACCTCGAACTAAGCAGGTCTCCCCTACCACTTGACATTCACAGGGCCCCTGAGGTCCTATGGTACGCAGCCCCACACATCACTGACCTCTGACCAGTAGGTCCTTCATGCCTAAGGCCTAAACCTCATAGGTCTGATCCCTAGCTTCTGCCTAACCACTAAGAGCCTTCTACATGACCCTCATCAGCCGACTTCAACCCAAATAGCATTTGTCCTATCATACTTAGACATCATAGGTTTGGTCCGTTGGATCATCGGCCTTGATTTATCACCTTGGGGCCATTGGGGGCCTGCCACGTGCCCTTCACGCAGATGTCCCTCAAGGGTCCCTCCACCTATATAAAGACATTTATGTTACCATAAAGCATAATAACAACCTAAGGCCCTTGGCTCCAGAGCATCTCATACGAATCTTCATCCCCTATCTATTTCTCTCTCTGATTTGCCCTGGGTTCTCACTTCTGTCCTCTCCACCTTTGGCGGCCAAGCCTTCAGCATCTTGTTGGTATCTCAGGCCTTCAATTACTCTCTCCTCTAGTTAGTTTGACCATCCCTTTCCTAAGTAATCAAATTTACTTACCAAAAGTTCATTAGCAGTTTCCGATCATGAAGCTAAGATAGTCAACAGGTCATACTGTAACTGTTCCACAATAATTCACTTTGTATTGTACCCTTGCAATGATGGTTGAGGACTTCCCAGAAAACAATCACAAACCAGTATCAGAAAATTTGATACTGACCACAAAATAATATTTGATTGTGACCCATGAAAAATCATCACCAAAATAAAATTAGAACATAGCTTAAACCTCTAATGCAACAAAAGCCCCGGAAACTCATATGAGCTAATTAATCCTAAAGAGAAGGTGCAATGATAGTTCATAACAAGATCCAAAAAAAAAACCATATAAGCAAAACCCACTAGAATAATCCAAAGAACAATCGATATACCAGGGCAGTGGTTCGCATCAAAAGCAGTTACATAGAAATCTCCATCCGGGTCATTGATGACCAACCTTTGTCCGATCTCAATATTCACAAACACTGAATCATCAAGCTGCAAAAAAAAAAATTTTGAATTTCACATTAACAGTCAGATGATCAAATTGGTTTTCTAGAAAGAGGGCAAAAATGGTAAATTTGAGACCAAACCTGAGGGTAATATTGGAGGGTTAGGGTTTTGGTGAGGTGGGTAGAGTAAATTGGGTATGAGAAGTGCGTGGAGATCCCTTGGGAGTGGTCCTTGTGGGCGTGAGTGAGGAAATGGTGCCTCTTCGTCTTTGAAGATGGGTTCCATGTGTCTACCGTAAATGGTAGCCCTTTGGGCATTTCTATCGGCATCCTCGTAATTACTTCGTTTGTTTGTGGCCTTGTGTAGGAGAGAGAGAGAGTTTTTCTCCAAAGCCTGCGGCGGCAGAAGGAGGGAGAAAAATTTGAAGGAAGTTTTATGGGACAATTTTTCAAAGAGGGGGGAAATTTTTTTCCTTATTGTATTACAGAGTCGAAGAAAGTGGACCCACTTCATTTTTTCTTATTTTAAACCGACTTTAGAGGGGAGCGGGGAATGGTGCACAACCGTTCGTGGTCAATATGAAATATAGATTATTGAATTGTCAAATGGTCGGCTCGAATAGTGCATCCACCCTGTTTATGTGGCTTAATAATTATTTTTTATTTTTTAAATTTCTCTAATCAATTCGAATTAATAATTTATACAAAATTGTCGCAAAACTTACAGAAAAATAACCCAAAAAAAAATCCAAATGGACTATTTAGTCAAAACACTCATTAACGATAAAACTCGTCGTTTTGGTCTTGATTTTTCACGCTTGGAGGCTCCGATAATTAGATTGACACGTAAGAGTACATTTTGTTTGGAGTGACGCATGTGAAACGACTTTTGAGGAGTTGAAGGGGCAGTTGACGATAGTACTGGCTTTGATTGTGCCCGAACATGGAGTTGGCTACTTCATGTATTGTGATGCATTGAGGGAAGGACTTGGGTGCATTTTGATGCAAACGGGGCGAGTGGTAGCGTATGGGTCGTTACAAATTGCAAACTCACGAGTGGAATTACTCCACACATGATTTGGAACTTATAGCCGTTATTTTGCTTTGAAAATTTGGCGTCATTACTTATACGGTGAAAGGTTTGAAGTCTTCTCCGATCATAAAAGCTTAAAATACTTATTTCTCCAAAAAGAACTTAACTTACGATAACGACGATGGATGGAACATATGGATAATTACGATTGTGAATTGCAATATCATCCGGGAAAAAGCAAACGTAGTGGTGGATGGGTTAAGTAGAAAATTGACACCTTGCGAGTCTAGCTATCCATAAGTAAAGGACTTCCTTAGATTTGGGGTTGTACACATTACACTTCGAGAAAGTTCAGAATGGGATTACGTTATGCAACTTGACTAGTTCAATCAACATTATTGACTCAAGTAATTGAGGCACAACAACATGATGAGAAAGTTGAAAAACTTCGTGTCAAATAATTTAGCGGAAATGCTCAGGAAGGGTGGATGATTCACGCTGATCAAAGTTTGCGTTATCAAAGAAAATTATTTGTACCCATTTCGCTGTTTGGTTGGATGAATGAGAAGTAAAAACATTTTCATTGCCAAATAATTTCCATGATAAGGCAGAAAATTACTTACACAGGAATGTCGATAAGTTTTTTCTACAAAGCTTTCTTGCCTCGATAATATTTTCCGCAAGTCAATTCTTTTTAGTTCTTGCAAAAGTCTTAAAAATGCAATCAAACACCGAAAAACAAAATCGAAAAGGAATAATTCCGAGCCGGTCCTATTTTTTGAGTTCATGGCTGGGAGGATCCCCCTTTAATTATTCCATGTCTTATTAGATGCTTCCCAAATTAACTCAGCTCTCCCTCTCTCTACCATGTGTGTATTCATTTCGTGCTATACCTCTCTCCTCTATTTGTAAAGCTTAAAATGTTAGCATGTTTATAATTTCTATTGTACATATCAATTTTCTTTTATAAAATTTAAATTTTTGAAATCTACCTAAGGAGACCAATATTAAATGTAAAATTTTGTAAAAATATATATTTTTTATTTTTCAATATCCTTTTTATTTAGTCTCAATTTACAATTAACAGATTAAATTCACAATTAATAATTAACAGTCTTAATTCACAATTAACAGTGTTCGTTTAACAATTAACTGTGATAAAATTAATAATTAAGAGTCTATTCATAGAGTTTGTTTAACATTAACTGTGCTAAAATTAATAATTAACAATCTATTCACAATCAACCGTGTTAAAATTAACAATTACACCCTCCATCCCATGTATAATGGAAAATTATAATAGCAATTTATAATTTATAATGCCTTTCAAAAAAAATAAAATTTATAATATAAAAAATAATAAAAGAAGTGCCTACACCCAAAAAATCATTTTTCTCTTATACATAAGTTCACATTCAATATTCTTGTTTGATAAATATCGTCGAGTAAGTTTCAAAAATATTTATTTTTAAAAATCAGATATTTGCAATAAAAATTATAGACATTTTAAGTTTTAAAATAAAAAGGGGAAGAGGGAAGAGGGGGGGGGGGGGGGGGGGGGGGGGGGGGGGGGGGGGTGGTGGTGTGTGGGTTGTAAAAAAAAATGTTTAAATGACACGTGGTTCTTACAAGAAAGAAAAAAAAGAAGAGTAATTAATTTATGACATGCGGCATGAGTGTACCAAAATATGGTGCACTAAAGAAATCTTTAATAAAATAAAATACTAGTACAAGGAACATGCGCCAAGGAGAAAAAAAGTTTCAGTGCAACTTTTATTTGTAATATCATATGGGTCCCATATATGTGTGAGACCCACCCCATGTAAGAGAGGTGTTATTACGGGTGGAGCTATGTTGGGGCCCAGGGGAGCCCCGGTCCTGAGTTTAATTTTTTTTTATTTTTTATACTTTGAATTTTAAATATTATCGATAATTATTCATGTATAGATATTTATGATTTTAATAGTTTTAGTTTGATTTGATAAAAAAAAATCCGGTTATTTTACATTCTCACTTTCTTTTCTAAATAAAAAATTTACATGTGACTATTGAAGTAGCCTAAAAAAAGCAAAATAATTAGTATATTTTGACTGCGTTAAGCTAGAATCATTTTAAACTTTTATTTGTAATGCCCTCTCATATGATATGGGTCCCATGTATGTGTGGGACCCACTCCATGTGAGAGAGGTGTTACCATAGGTGGGGCTATGTTGGGGCCTGGGGGAGACCGGCCTTGAGTTTAATTTTTTTTTTTAATTTTTCATACTCTTGATTTTGAATATTATCAATAATTATTCATGTATAAATGTTTATGATTTTAATAATTTTAGTTTGATTTGATAAAAAAACCTGGTTATTTAACATTCTCAATTTCTTTTATACTCCTAAATAGAAAATTTACATGTGACCGTTGAAGTAGCCAAAAAAAAAAAAGGCAAATGATTAATATATTTTAATTGCATTAGGCTAGAATCATTTCAATGTACAAATTTAATAAATTGAAAAATAAACTTTATGATATAATAAATATACATTCCGATGAAAAATATCTGTCTATTAAGTATGTCCCCCTTGGATCAAAATTCTAGCTCTACCACTAAACATTACAAATAATCGTTACATTACAAATAACCGTTGTTGCGTCGCACTGAAAATTTTCTCAGGAGGGAGAGAGGAGATGTCTGTGTAAAAGAACCTTGTCAAAGCTATGCACACTTTTGGAATCATGCGCCTAGGACCTAATGGAATATTTTCCATCCACAAATACTTTACATCGAAACTTAGCACAGTGTTAGTACGAGTAATGCTCTCCTGATATTGGGAAACACTTTAATCTTTATAAATGTACAACACAAATTTCAACCATCTTGATCAATTTTTATTTACATCAATCAAGAGCTGGGATTCCTACAATTACCAAATTTGATTTTTCCCCTGTACATTTCCACCTCCACAGTCAACTCGATCCATCCTTATTTACATCAATCAAGAGCTGGGATTGCAAAAAATATCGAGTTCGATCTTTTCACTGTGCATTCCTTGTGCACCTTTGCACTCATTGTTTTGTGTTCGTATCTATTGACAGCATATCTTCCGTTTCTATGTACAGTTTACCACTTAGCCAAACCTAATTGCCAGTGATACCAAGGAATGTCAAATGCTTGTACCCCATGTATGTTTTCACTCCTTCAAGGGACTAGGTGACAGAAGTGGCCTCGTTCGTGTTGATATTTCGATCAAAAAAGCTTTATTCTTGGGGATCCATAGGGAGTTTGGGACGTAAACTGGAAGTTTTCACGCCATGGCTTGGAACCGCACTGGGGCAACGATATTGTGTGAAACCCTGGGCAGTATTCAATCAAATTGAGACCAGTTTGCCCAACTAAAGCAAGAGGTGGCTGGGGAGGAGACAGAGAACTCCTCTTGTACGCTGGTCCAGATTGTTGAAATGGGCTTGAACAAGGAGACACGGGCGAAGACACGGTCATTCTTGCGCTGTTCCAGTGCACAAAAAGCATGGTTGAAGTTATTTCAATCTTCGAAGTCTCAAATGAGGATATAGAAAGAGAACAAGAATAATAGTCAAATGGGTTTTCGTTTTTTAGTACATTACTGACTTTTAAGATTATTTCTCCATATAGGGAAGGGTTATAGCGTTGAACTACTACCTTGGGCTCATCAAAGCACTTGTAGTAACATGGCCACCATTGCAAAAATATGTGTTTCTACCACTGGAGTGTAGCTCCAATGCTGTCTGCTTCAAAAGAAAAGGCAGCAAAAAGAAACTTTAGTAAGAGTCTAAGACAGCAAAACCACAAGGCAATAACCAAATTAAGAGCACTGGGAAGTTGACATTCCTCCATCCTTTTTAAAAAAATTATGAGCAACTAAGAATTTCAGAATTGGATGACTTGGTCAAGTAAATCATATGAAGAATGAAAAGTTCTCTTTTTTCAGAGAGACTCGCTCGGTGGTATAGTTTCACAAGCCAGCACTCAGAGTTGAAAAGCCCAGCCCACACTACTCTTTAAAACCCAGATATTAAGAAGAGGGAAATTGAGGCCTTATAACCAGCATAGACGGGTCCAGGCGATGTGGGACACATTCCAACACACCCTCCTGGACCACAACACATGGCAACCAGACAAAGGCCCAACCAAGCTCTGATACCAAGTTGAAAAGCCCAGCCCACACTGCTCCTTATAACCCAGGTATTAAGAAGAGGGAAACTAGAGCCTTATAGACGGGGCATGTCCAGGCGATGTGGGACACATTCCAACACTCAGGACATATGATATCACATGGTTTTCACGGCTATCTCCATACAACGTTCATGGAGACATTCATGACAACAACAATTCATTGAAACTGTACACAAGATCACAACAACTGCTCAAACTGCAAAGCAAGATAGATGATCACAAATGTGCTATTCTACAGATGATAAAATGCCTATTCCCAAATATAATGCTATGTTTATGGATATGAATTATTAAATACACGAAAAAAGATTCCATACTTGACAAGGGGATGCTAGTTGTGTCTTTGTTCGTTCCAACATAACCAAAGCAGTTTGGAGGGCTATTTCTTACCACTGCTGCATTGTTAGACCTCTTTACTCCCAGCCTATTTGGGCCAGACTGGCTTGGGTTGCTATGGTTATTATCTTTGGCAGGCGACCAAAAAATAAATATTTTTGGATGCGAGGAAATAGTGTGTGATCTTACTTCTTAGGACCAATGTTGCATCATTTCATTTCTGTTAAGGTCACGGATCACAATGCCTGGGCATGCAACAATTGATCAATTCAATCGTTAATGTTAAGAACCAACAAAGCTCCATGGATGTACTATAACTGATCCTCTGAACACGAAGCTAAGCCTTCCTCAATATTGAAACCAAAATATGCTACGGAAAGATCTTTCAGAAATAGCATCAGATAGAATGTACAAGAATGAACGTCTATATGTCAGCAGAAGTGAGAAGGTAAGGAAATCCAAGTAAACCATTCGGCATCAATTGAAATATAACGGTTTTTTTAAAGGATTACCGGTGTGCGACTTCCACCACGATTATAAGGAAAGGCTTCCTTGGTTAAGTTGGCATTGGCAACTCTTGTGGTCACTTGGTCTCGAACAAACGGGTGATCTGGTAGCTGTAAGGCAGTAGGTCGTGCCAATGGATCTCGCTGCAAACATAGGTTTAAGAAACTTTTGGCATCACATGAAAGATGGTCCGGAATTGCAGGACTTTCTCTGCTGTTTCCAATTTTAAAAATTGCTGCCACCTGCTGTCCCAAAAGCAATCTAAAGATTTTGGTACCACAGACATATTCAATATAGGGCAAGAAAGATGGAATCTGAGAGCTATATCTCACTCCTTCAAACTGACTCCAAGGTGGTTTTGATGTTGCCATTTCAATAATTGTGCACCCTAAGCTCCAAATATCCACCAGAAGGCTGTAACCATATGTATTCATCACAACCTGAGCTTAGACAGAAACATGAGTACCTCAATTTTGTGTGTGTGTGTGTGTGAGAGAGAGAGAGAGAGAGAGAGAGAGAGAGAGAGAGAGAGAGAGAGGTACCTCCGGTGCCATCCAGTAAGGACTTCCTCTGAAGGAACGTATTGGAGAACAACGGGTTGTCTGATTCAGGAAAATCAGGAATTTACTCCAGGTTTTATAACCAATTGAAAAGGAAATGTTTTCAGTTTTAGGAAATCACAATGAGAAAACTATAATGTTGCAACCACAAGGGCGAACAGGTTCATCTTCACAAATACAGTAACTACATGCAAAATTAGCAAAAAGTACATAAACCTGTACGTTCTATCTTCCTAAATGACTTTTGTACATGGAACCAAAGTTTTCAGAGTCGAAAGCGTAAGGCGAGGCGCTTGACCCTCCATGGGGCGAGGCGTATGCCCCGAGGCATTGAGGCGCAAGCCTTTATATTTTCTATTTTGAAAATAATTAAATTAATAAAATAACTTTTAAAAAAAATGTGTAGTTCATAAAAGATAGATTAATACAAAAAGATAGCATAAAGTAGAATATTAATTAATGACTTATTATTACCTTATTAGTTAATAACTAATAACTAATTGAGAAACCCTATAACATCACTTTATTAGTTGTTAACTTTTTATCTTATTAACTTATCACTTTATTAGCTATTAACAGAACACATCAATTCGTCATTTAGTAAAGGAAAACAAAGCACAACTGTTTAAAGAAAAATATAGCCCGACTGTAGATGATGATCAACTTCAACAAGGCAGCAGAGAGAGGGGGTTTGAATTAGGAAATTACCAAAATTAGATTAGGAAAATTTCTCTCCTAAGGCTTACGCCTCACCTATCGGGGCGTAAAAGGCGACTGAGGCGTACTCCTCAGCGCGCCTAAGGAAATTAGGCGATTGCCTTTGTGGTTCACCGCCCAAATTTTTAAGGCCTGAGGCGTTTTGGCAGTGCCTCACCGCCCCAAAGCCCCAAGGCGAGCCCAGAAAATGCCTTTGAAAACATTGCATGGAACTAAATAATAAAAAAAAAAACCTCATATGCAAGTAATGAAATGTGTGTCCATGGTACTAAGACAAGACATACATGTTTTGCCATGCCAAAGTCTGCAAGCTTGATTTCTCCATTAGAATCTACCAAAATGTTTGCCCCTTTGACATCTCTGCCCAACAAAATATTCAAAGAAATCTTTGAGGTAGCAGGAAATATAAACAAAATTATTTAGTGGGAATAACAACAATTACCTATGCACAGTGTTCCGTCCATGTGAGTAGGCAAGCCCGTAGAGAATGTGCCTAGTGTAATTTTGGATAACAGGTTCCCTAAATGCCCCATATTCTTGAAGTAATTTGTGGATGGAACCACCGGAGACATATTCCAAATAAACGAATAACTTATCAGCACCCTGAGAAATGGAACAAAAATTGTTGTTGTACATTAATGCCGGGCATTCATGGTTATTAAATGGATGGGCAGAGTTCCCTGCAAAGATAAGGATATTGACATAGGATATTGAACTAGCTCATACCAGTTCACTTCCACAATATTGAATAATATTTGGATGTGAAAGCTGACTAAGTAAAATGATCTCCTGCTCACAAGAGCAAACAATAAGAAACTAAACAGAAACGGAAGGTGGTACTGGCATGACGCAGTACAATTCCAAGAAAAAAAAAAAAAGATGGGAAAGAAAACCTGGTTCAGATGCTTCAGACATTCTTTCAATATCGGATCATCTGCAATCACCCTGACTTCTTTTATTGCGCCCAATTGTCCACTCTCACTGTTAAATTGCAAAATGTGACATCAAAGAAATATGCACAGTATTTTGGAAACAAATCAGAAACGAAGAGCACATAATTATGTTGCTAAGATGTGAATTAAAAGCCTTCATACTGGCTTCTCCATAGCGAAAGTTAGTTATTTCTCAGTCTCAAATGACACCTTTTAGTCTTCAACCATGGGTGCTGCTTCTTGAGAACAACCATCTAAACATGAGGCAGCAAAACACAAACAGAGACTTCTTTTAATTCGAAAAACCCTGGGAGACTCATTAAAAGATGTTAAGGGTGAGGTAGATACATGTATCCAATTCCTTCAATGGCCAATTTGTTACTAATCAAACAGTACGTAAACCAGACCTGTTTTTGTTACATTTCATGTCTAATTAGTTCTACTTTACATACTGGCCTTCCTGAGTCTTGATTACCTATTGGCTCTTTCTAATTTTTTACTTTTACCAAGGTTACAAGTATTAACGATTGCTGAGTTTCTAACTTCACAATAGAACAAAAAAAAACGAGAAGTAAGAATCATTATTACCTGTTAAATCCAAGGTAAGCATGTCCAAAAGTGCCTCTTCCAAGAAGTCTTCCTCTCTTCCATTTTGACATGTTAGAATGCGTGTTATCGGTTACTGTACAAGTTCTTATGTTGGGCAAAGTAGGAGGGCTAGTAGGAGAACCAGGTGGAAGAGGCAGCGGATGATATTTGCCCCTCCCTTCTTCCTGCTTTCTAGTCGGAGACTCCAAACTTGTACCACTAAATCTGAGATGGAGAGGTGAAATGGCAGTAGCAGTCCCTCTTGACCACGGACCTGGGCTTCTTGACATTGGGTTGAGCTTTGTCTCCCCAAGTCCTTTGGCACTGGAATTTGATATTAATAAATACTCTAAGGCTAATAGCAGAAGAATCAAAGAACATTAAAGAGACTGTGATTCGGTAAATTTTTTTTTTTCCCATTTCTCTCAAAGCTAAGGATGAGAATTAGAAAAAAGTTCATTCACAATCTCTATAATTTCTATCTCAACCAATTTCTTATAGAGGAACTACAACCCATGTCTCCATTTTGGAGACTCAAAAAACGTCTGAATATTGCATTTAGAGGATCATTATTCAGACACACTCCTGCCGCAACTCCCTATTAACATTTCTAGCTTTCAGAACTTCTTCTTTTCTTTTTGAAACTCAAATTTCCTCCAAAATTAAAGTTCTGTATTTTAAAATATTTAGTAAATATAGGTAAAAAAATCTCGCTTTGGAGGTATTCTAAAACATTTTCAATGGTACGAGGTTTTTTTTTTTTTGACAAGTATCCACTGTACATGTGTCTATCACATACATAAATGAAGCAGAACACGAGTTCAAAAAAAATACCTTTGTACCCAGTGATAAAGGAACAAAACAATGTAAATTTATACTCCTTTTTTTAACTTTAGAAATTCATGTTTGTTTTTTGTTATCCGTTGCGAATCAAATATTCAAGTACGCGACATATAATGGTTCATTATCCACCAATGGTCCACATACAAAACTCTTTATTTTGTGTGTCTACGGGGCAGATTTACCTTGTGACTTGGGGAGGGTACATGCTCCCCAAGTACTTATGCTCCTTATTCTACTTACCATATGGACTTATGACCTTGTTACTTCAGCCTAAAACAGAACGAAAGAAGATTGTTTTAAGCCTATTTCAACACTTTATGCTTATTTCAACAAACGGTTGTCATTGTGAGTGACTAAGTTGACAAGGAATGAGTGACTAAGTTGATATCATTGTGATTGATTCTAGGGAAGCATTTTCAAAGTCATGATCAATAGGTACCCCATATTAAGTTCGTGGATCAGCCGCTAGTCTCCCCTCGTGTCCTTCCCTACATTCTTAAAAAAATTGAGTCTCCTCATGTAGGTTTCATGTCCTTATTTGTGCTTCTCAGGGAATAAAGCTTGACAATTCCGTAAAAGTCACCACAAAGAACAGTCTTCAAGTTTAAAAATGATCCCCAATGGATTCAAGAATAGCATAGAAATGCAAAATTAATACCAAAACAAAGAGTAGTTGAATTGCTAATACCAATCATTTAGCACATGTCATATCTATGTGTAAAAAAAGACGACAATACATTATACATATGCACATATTGTTGACACTTAGGTGACCATGTCTCTATCGGATATCTATTGACTAAAAATTTGTGCATATTTAACTTACAGTTTGCTCCTTACTAAGGCACTTTAATTCTTAGAAAAAGTCGTTTTAACCCCGCCATATCCCAAAAGTATCCCGTCGTACACATAACTATCTCACGCATCCTAAGCGAGCGGATTCAATATTAAAAACATTTAATTTAAAGCCTAGATACTTAATTGACATATCTTGTGCCTATTGGCATCTAGTACCTGTACATACATCACTAATTTTGGAGTATTCGCGCTTCATAGAGCCTTCTATTGTAATCTTTTAGACGACATTACTTGTCCTAAATTATTGGAAGTGCCTTTTTTATTTCTAAATTACTGTTCTTATCAATTTTTTTTAATTAATCCTTCGTCCTCCTGACAAAAGGAATTATAAAAGTAAAAACATATCCACACTACCCTTTTTATTAATGGCACCCCCTTTTTGTCTTTTCGTGTGCAACTTTGCGAAATAGCCTATGCATTTTATTGCATTGAGGGCAGTGAAGTAAATTCACCCACTAAAAGAAAAAAATAGAATGTGAAAATCATTTCCAAAAAATATTACCAAAAGTGAAAAAGTTCACTAAAAAGACTGCCCTTTGTCTTCTATGAATTCTTTTTAACCACAGTCTACCCTAGCCAACACCCATGGTTGGGGAGGATGAACAGGTTAAATTGGACGGGTGATAAGTTACGTGGTGGCGCGTTGAGTTGATGGTTAAACTTCTCAACCCACCATGAATCCGACCCAGCCAGTCACATATTTCATGTTTGTGATGAAAAGTACCATGCACATTGCTCTTAATCCTTAAAATCTATTACTTTGTTAGTTGTTCGTTGCTCTAAAATCTAAAGTAAGTGACCAGTGTTAATCTTGTACTCCTTTACTACGAGTATCTTTTTTTAAGCTTCCTTATTTTTGTTTTCTTTTTCATTTTTTTCCTTTTGAAAATTGTCAACCGCCCCACCCGCAGATGCGCCTCCATCTGCGGCTCGAAACCGCTAAATAATCAGCTGACCCATGAGGCTGTGTAGGTTGGTTGCGGGTGAAACAATATTTAACCCGCCGAATATGTTTTTTTTTTTTTGGACTCGCCAAATCCTAGAGTACTGCTCGACTACTGATCTAGGGAAGAGGAGATGGCTGATGAGGTTTGAATCCTCACCTCGTGCAAGGATATAATGCGCCTGCTACTTGGCTGGCACTCCATTTCAAGCCGCAAGTACGGGTTGGTTGAGATATTATTGCATAACCCGGGCACATCCCTAATTATATCCCATAAGTCTAGGTACAGTACTCTCGACCACAACTCTGGAAACAACTGTATCCGGTCCGATCATGCAAAACTCCGAAAATAACTGTATCCGGTTCCGGGTCCGATCATGCACAATGCACATGTGGGTGTCCGGAGTTGTGGTCGAGAGTATCATTACATGAATCAATTCCGAAAAATAGAGCACCAACCTCAAAGTACGAAAATGTCCAAGATCAGGAGGAGTACGATCATCTGAAGACCCAGATGAGCTCACACTGGACACCGAACCTGACCCGAACCCGTACCCACCCGGTGACCCATCCCCGACGGCCGCTGGAGTGGAATGGGCTGGCTCCTACCCGAATCGAAACCCGAAAATGCCAAAGACCCATCACTACTCTTGCCACTGGAACCGCTGTTTTTTAGAGGCGATATTGTCGATACAAATACGACGTCGTCAGAGCCAGTGTTACGCTTGTCATTTGCTCTCTTCTTTGAATCATTGTTGATCGAAGACTCGCTCGTATCGGGGTAACCCCCTTGTGGGTGTTGTCGCTGTTTATTCTTGGTGGGTTTTCTTCCCCACCAAAAAGGCATTTGGCCTGGTAGTTTAGCAAGAGAGAGAGAGAGAGAAAGAGAGGGAATTTGGATTTTGGTCTCGTGCTAGGGTTTTTAAATGGAAGGCGAAGTTGTGTAAGGTTTGGAGAATTAAACAAGGCGGGGACGGGGGAGGTTTGACGAGAGATTCGGAAATTAGGAGATCCGTTTGGATCTCGGGAAAAGAAGAGAAAATAATTAAAATGAAAATGAGAAGGAAAAGTGAAGTGAAATTGGGAGTAAAGTTGAACGGAAATTTAAAAAATAGGGAGTTTATAAATGCAACTGTGAATTCACCGCATGTAAAGTTTACTAAACAAAACTACAAAATTTTATAAGAATTTGCTACATACAACCCAATAAATAATCAAGAACTTCCAAAATTAACCTGGGTTATCCCTTTTAACTCTCTCCATCCCCCTTTTCTCTCACGTCATCATATTCGGACTCTAGAGGTTGAAATTTTGGCAGCATTTCAAATTTTAGAATATAATATTGTCAGTAAATTTTAACCTCAAGAATTTGAAATTTTGTTATAATTTCAAGTTTTAGAATATGATATTGTGTACAGGTTTTTAGACTGTGGGCAAATGCGATTTACCCCGAATCTTTCTCTCCTCCCAAGGAAAGGGGATTTCGTTCCCCACCCTTTTGAGAAAGGAGAGATGCTGCCGGTTCGCGGGAGCGCTTTTTGAAGCTGGACGACAAGCGCTCGCGAAAATACAGAGTCGCCACTTGGGTTTGAAGGTCCGACACCCAAGGAACCATATTTCGAAGCACTTGCCGCGCTGTTTGATTTGAAAAAGTTAAGGAACCAGTCCGTCATAACCATATCTGGGTTCGGGAGCCAGGTTACGAGAGGGGAAGGGTTTTATGGCACCCCTCTCGCCCAATCCGGAGATCGGTCTCTACTTAGGCATTTGCGAAAAGATGTTTGTTTGCGATTCTGTTTGATTAATCAATTTTTAGCCAATTAGGGCGGGGGAACAGTTAATCGGGGATTAAAACTGTAACAAGTTTGCAGGATGTGATGGATAGCATGGATGAGCAGTTGTATAGGATGAGAACAGACTGCTGTGGGAGTTTAAACAAACTGGAGGGCCCCTGTTTTGGAGTGACGTACGCAGGAAGAAACCAGCTTACACTGAACAAGTCACTACATGTTGCTTAATCCTGCGCGCACAACTCCAAGACACACGCGCGCCGGTGAGCTTAAACCCACAACTCTTATTCTCAAACCTTCTGGGCTCTGGAAGGACCAGTGCACACCCAGGACAAACCACGCAGTTTATGGAGCAGCATAATATACAGTTTAAAGACTTGAAAGCCCTAGAAATTAACAAAACACCCCATAAACAGTGTGGGGACAGAATAACAATCTAAATTCAAGTTACCCGTGCAAGGCCATTCACTGGTCAGAGGCAAACCATCGCGCGATGGAGTCACACTGTCGCACGAGGGTGCGCCCTGGCGCGCGATGGCGCGCCCTGGCGCACTGTCGCGCGATGGACTGAGTCTGTCGCGCGATGGTGCGCCCTGGCGCAGGATGGTTGCGCCCTGGCGCGAACAGACCAGTGCTTGGTTCACATTTTCTGGGTTCTGGGATAGATCCAGAATGTTCCCAGTGGTATTCCAAAACAGAAAACATGCAAATTGAACTACAACTAGCAATTTCTAACAAAAGAAAGCAATAAACTGATTATTATCATGCTTACAAAGTGATCTATATACACATGAATGCAAAACAGTAGGACACCAATCCCCACGCGGTCCATCTCATGCAGCACCGGAGTGTCGCGCGAGAGAGTGGGACCATCGCGCGTTGGTTCCTACCATGACAGTTTTTGAAACCTTGCCAGCTTTAGGACCAGGACTGGTATTGATTACCAGCCTTGGCCCTGCCAGCCCCCCTCAGAGATCAGAACAGAAAACAATAGGTAAGCTATACCTTCGGTTGAGTTTGAAAGAGATTGAGCTTTGAGTGTGAGGTTGATTGAGTGGTGTTTGAATGGGGAAGAACAAGCTATGTTCTTGGAGGATTGAGGTGTGAGGATGGAGGATGGTGTAACCCTTCTTCAATTTTTTTGAACTTGTTAACCCTTTTAATGGAAGGCCAAAGGGGGTATATATAGGGAGAGGGGGCAAATCTGGTTGGAAACAGAGGCCTTCAGCCAGTCCACGAGGCCTGGCTGAGGCTGCATTGGTGGCCAACTGTCCTCCATCAGTAAGGTCGGTTGTAGGTGGGACCATCGCGCGATGGTGTGAGTCTGTCGCGCGATGGTGCGCCCTGGCGCACTGTCGCGCGATGGAGTGACTCTGGCGCGCGATGGTGCGCCCGGGCGCGAGATGATTGCGCCCTGGCGCGGACCAGCAAGGTTTTTGGTTTTTGAAGTGGCTTAGGCTAGATTAGGTTCAAGGGTTTTGCAAACACTCAAAGCTCAAAACACGCTATCATTCCCGGGGTGTTCTTGATCCATTTCATCATCGGGGAATCAAAAACCGTAAGTAAACTAATCCGGAAGCCCAGATTGGGGTGTCTACATAGACAATATAGAAGAGTGATAAGTTTCAAACTCTAGATTTTGCAAATTTAGCATAATTTTAAATTTAAGAATTTGAAAATATCGGGACAGAACCAGTTTAAACATGGAGAAGTGATTATTGTCTACAATATTCAAACTCTAGAATTTGAAATGTTGGCATAATTTCAAGTTTTATAATCTGACAATGTCGGGCCAGAACCAGGTTAAAAATGGAGGACTAATTATTGGCTACAATTTTCAAACTCTAGAGTTTGAAATTTTGTTAGAATTTCGAGTTTTAGAATATGATATGGGGTCAATTTTCAAACTCTAAAGTTTGAAATTTTGTCAGAATTTCGAGTTTTAGAATATGATATTATCGTCAATTTTCAAACTCTAGAGTTTGAAATTTTGGCATAATTTCAAGTTTTAGAATCTGACAATGTCGGAATAGAACCAGATTAAAAATGGAGGAGTGATGAGTTACTTGTTGCTGTGATTTCGGCTCTGAAACTACATCCATGGTTACATCTTCCTTGTCAACTTCCATTTCCATTGCACAACCTTCTAATCCCCAATTAAAATGCACATTACTCTCATATGTTAGGTCAAATACTTCTTTTTTACCAATGGAGGGAGAAGAAGCAGTGGAGGTTTCCATTGAGAGTTAGGAGGTGTGAGGTGAGAGTTCGGAGGCAAATATGGACTGGGTTTATGGTGAGATGTGGGAAGTGGGAGCTCCTGGAATGGTGGTGGTGAACCTGGAAACAGAAGTAGGAAGATGAAACCTAGAAGAAGAAAATGGGATTGAAAATATGAAGGGAAATGTGAGTTATGGGGTATAGTTTTAGATGTGGTTATATGTTTGTAGTTGTATGTAATAAAAGTATGGGTATTTTTGTCCATTTTTGTAAGGGCATTTTTGTCCGAATATTATTTACTTAAAAACAAGTTGCATGCAGTAAATTCGCAGTTGCATTTATAAACTCCCAAAAATTATCTCTTCTTTAAGAACCAAATAAGGAAAGTTTTTTTTTTTCTCTTCTTTCTACAAGTTACAAGCAAAGCCTTAAGAAAGTCTTTGCGTCTCTGTCTTCAGGGCCGGCCCTGGGGTAAGCCCCGAAAGCTCTCGGGCTTGGGCAACCCCCGGGCTGGGGCAACCAAAAAAACAGAAAATCTAGTTTAGGTGTAAATATAAAAAGTTTCTAATTGTACCACAAGCTTTTGCTTGGCGTTGTGGTCAGTGACAAGTTGTTAAAACTCGGGCCAACGGAGTTCGACTCCTAGCGTGCCCCCTATAACCCTCTTATCTTTATTTTTGTTCCTCCTACAAAACCCTCCCCTCCTCTCCCCTTTCTCTCTCTCTCTCTCTCTCTCTCTCATTTGCAAAAACAACTAATCCTAAGTTAAAATTTTCCAAAATCAAACCACGCAAAACATGATCAAAAAAAAAAAAAAAAAACCACGCAAAACCGCTACCAGTCCATTTCCCTCCAAGATCAGGTTTTTAAAAGTCCCAAAGCTCTGATTTTTGTTCTTAATGTTGTTTGGACTTTGAATATAAATCATTCCTATTAAAATAATATAATTTCTTCCCAATTTGTAATTTTAGTAGACATTTTTTTAAAATCTCAAATTGATTTAAAAATCTGCTCCATATAATTTCAAGAGGTAAATTGAACATGGGTAACAACGGAAGTACGTAGAAACATAAACAGTCACCGGAGGCACGGTAGCCGGCGAAGCCACCCATTGTCGCCGCTGCCGCAACCCCCTCTGCCCAAAATATTGCCGAACCAATGCGTATTCACGGCCGCAATTCCTTACCTGGCCCACTATTACAAAAATCAAATTACATGGTTGGAAATTTTCGATTAAACAAACACAACAGCAATGTATAAGAGATATGTTCTTACATTTGATTAAAAAAATAGTAATAGTTAAATAAATCGAGCCAGCTAACACAGTTTTTATTTTCATCTTTAAACTACCATTTTGTTAGAGAGATTAAAAAAATTGGCTATGATCTCAATGGAAAAATGAGGCGCCGTTCCACTATAAGCATTTTTGGGCATTTTTAATATTTTATACTTTTTGAGACAGGTCATTCTCCTCAATTGAAATAAACCCGGCCATCGAGCTCTAAGACGAATCAATTGAAAATTTTGCTTCAAATTTTTTTTTCTTCGTAGCGGATCACGCTAATCATAAAACACTATAACCGGACTTTACATTTTGATGTTGATTTTCTTTATGTTATTCAAGTTAAAATAACATTGTAATTTTGATTTTTTTTTTACTTGTTTGTTGTTTAATTTTGTATGACTTCATAGTAGGTGGGCAACAAAGTTTGAGGCTGGGCTAGGGCAACCAAAATATCAGGGCCGGCACTGTCTGTCTTTACCTGCGTCCTTGTCACTCTCTATAGTGCATGTTGGTTATATTAAAGAAATTATGACAAAGTAATATGAGAAACACAAGTTTAAAACATAATTGAGTGGCATGGTCGTGTTCGTGGTTGTGGGTTTGGACCTACTCTTAAAAGCAGCGGCTCAACCTGCAGCAATAATTCTCTACGGTTTCATGTGGCTAATGAAGAAGAGAGAATGAGTGACAAAGAAACTATATGTAAACTAGAAGATTAGCTGCAACCTCAAGCAAAACTTCTGTGATGCTCCCAAGTGGTATGGGAGCATCATACTCCCAATGAATTACAGCCCTTGGATTGAAAACAGATAAATTACAACCCTTGGATTGAAACCAAAAAACTAAAACTAGGGTGGTTTTGTTGAAAACGAGGTGGTCTTCACCAAAAAAATGGAAGATTACTTAACTTATACCATTTACTAAGGCAACACTTACCATTTTATAAGGTAGCACTTACCATAAAAATAGGCAACACTTACTACAACCAGTTGGTCAAGTAACAAATTGCCATTAAGTAAAAAAAAAAAAAGAGTACTTGATTTTTTGGCGGAAAAATTTGCATATTTATATATTAGAAGAATTATTAAAAAATAGTGTTCATTTATAAATCTAGTTCAAAATTTTAATTGATTATGAAAACATAAAAATTTGAAAAATATTTTCCATAATTTTCAAATGACATTATTATAACTGTATTTAATTGATTAATTTTTAAATAGTAATTTATTATAGATATATTTAAGTAATTAAATATATTTAAGTAATTTAGTTTTAAATATTATGGAAAAAACAAGATATTTTGTTAATACTTTGATAGCTTACAAATTTAGTTAATATATCTTATAAAATGACGCTACAAGTTGATTGTTACAACAACATTTTACAATAAATAAATTTTTGTTTAATAGCAATTGAATAATTTTGTAGAATTTTCTAGTATTTAATGAAATTAGACTATTCAAATTCATTAATATAGTTTGTAGTGATCAATATGATATATTTTACAAATCTAACAACTAATAGTGTCGATACTAATATATTTGGTAGCGATCAATCAACGAGAATTGATTCATTTATAATTGATTGATCTGATTATATGTTCAGCCAATTGATCAAACAATTTGAATCGATTAAAATCATTTAGCAGATGTGGTAGTTAACAATGATGTTGAATGACAGTAATTAGTGAAAATTAATATAATTGGCTAAAGTAGGCTGACTAATTTGTTTAATTACTTAACCATTGACTTATCTATTTCAATCATTCAAGTTACACAATTAGCAAATTTCAAAAATGGTTATTTGATGTTAACATTGATCATTTAACAAATGAAGGAGTATGAGGTTAACATTGATCACTTTGCTAATGTAAGAATAACCACTAGTGAAATTGTAAATTGAAATATCTTATTTATTTGATCCTTTTTTAAAAGTAATTTTATTAATATGACAGCTTTTATTTAATTTATCATAAAAATAATACAATATATGTAAATAAAATTTAATGTGGTAGTTAATAAGTCATTGATGGTTATATAAAATAATGGTGATATACATTAATGTATACCTACCCGTCATTAATGTCATACTTACTATAGAATAAATTTTACTTACTAAAGAATATGGCCAGAGATACCACAAAAACTAAATTTTTACGATGGACTAATATTCGTTGATAAAACTTACCACGTGGTTGACAATACGTACCATGAAATAAGGGAACAACAACTCTATAAACTTATTAACGTTTTGCCCATTGCCATATTCACCTACCACCAATTATGACATTAATGGTACGAGGTTTCTTCATAACTACTTTAAACCCTGCAAACTTATCCACTCTAATTCCTCAGCTCCCATTCATCTCTCCTCTTGTCCAAAAAGCTCTCATTCATCTATTCTCTTGTCCAAAAAAATGAAGATTTAAGAAGAAACTCCATAACAAGTTGAGGAAGCTCACCAAATAAGTTTTTTTGAAGAATAAATTGAAATTAGTTATGATGATTACCTCATACCAACTTACCAAATGATCATAAGTTGAAGAATCTCGAATAAGTGTTTCACAATAATCTAACGAAACTTCCCAGATTTTCACGTTTTTTATGGTTATACTTACTATTTACTATGGCATTTAACCTCTTTTTATTGTATTTTTATTACGGATGAAAACCGTATTTACTATCAGGAGAATATGTTCTCTATATTCGTGGTAAGTATATCCAAAATTTAGTAAAAAACCCTTTTGTTATGGTAAGTGTGATTATGAAAATGGTAGGTAATCTCCGTAGGTAACAGTTTTGCTTGTCATACCATAGATAATATAGTATTTATGGTTAACATATCTATGTTAGTTTTTATCATTAATTGTGAACCTATTTGTCTGGATCAGATTTTGAGAGATGGATGACAATGTTCAGCGAAATGGATAGAATGTGGTGATTGACATTTGTGACCACTCCAGTAATGATGACGGAAATGACGAAAAACGGATGGATGAATTAACGGAAGAAGAAGTTTATCAAATGACATTTGACATGCATGAGGATGGAGAAACATTCTATAATGCATATGCCAAAGTGAACGGCTTTAGTATTCGGAACTATAATATGCACAAGGACAATGCTGGTATCGTGAAATCAAGAAAGTGGGTATGCTCAAAAGAAAGATATACAGACACTAAATATTTGGAGAGTGAAGATTGAATAAGAGGACCACAGACACTTACTAGAGTTGGATGTCCTGCTATATTTAGTGTCACATTTAAGAGAAGTTCTGACAAGTACTTAGTTAATAACTTTGTGAGCGTCCACAACCATCCCATAATAGGGCCTTGTGGTGTCCCTTTTCTCCGCTCCCATAGGAAGGTTAGTAGTTCTGATAAAACCTCAGCCAATACTATGCATAAAGTAGGTATTAAAACAAGTCATATAATGAATTTTGCGGCGCAACAATCCGGTGGATATGAGTTTGTCGGATACACGCAAAAAGATCTTTACAATCATTTTATAGCTCAGCGTAATATAGAGGTTGCGGACGGTGATGCGGAAGGTGCCTTAGTCTACTTGTGTGCGAAAGTAGAAAATGACCTCTTGTTCTATTACAAATATGACATGGATGAGCAAACTCGGCTAAATAATCTGTTTTGGAGAGATGTAACATGTAGGACAGATTATATGTGCTTTAGAAATGTGCTAATATTTGATTCGACTTATTGTACGAATGCATATCGAGAGCCACTGGTGATACTAGCTGGAGTTAATAGTCACTTTCAAATAGCAATTTGTGGTTGTGCATTGTTGACTGCTGAGACTGTTGAGACTTATACATGGGTGTTGGAAAGATTTCTTGATTCCATGGACCACAAGAAGCCTGTGTCGGTAATAACCGATGGGGATAAAGCTATGCGGAGAGCAATAAAAACCGTGTTACATGATATTAATCATTGTTTATGCAAATGACATCTTAAAAAAAATGCTGTCAGTAATGTCCATGTTCCCGAATTCTTAGCTAACTTTGAGAAATACATGTCAATGTCAACTGAAGAAGAGTTTGAAGTTGCATGGAAGAATCTTTTGGATGACTATAGCCTTCACCAAAACCAGTGGGCGGTAGATGTTTATAAAAAGAAGACCTTATGGGTAGAGGCATACTTGCGAGGTATTTTTTTTTACGGAGCAAAAAGCACACAATGTGTTGAGGGAATGAATGCATACATGAATCGATTCTTAAAACTACGTCTCAAGCTTTTTGAATTTGTACAATCATTTGATAGGGCTCTTGCAAAACTTCGTCATAACGAGGCTAAGGTATAAATTGAAAGTGTGAATAGTACTCCGGTTCTTTCTACATGCATGACACGAATTGAAAAACATGCGGCTGATACATATACTCGGGGCATATTTTACAAGTTTCTCAAAGAAATTAAGAAAAAGCAATCATTGTTTAAGGTGGATAAAGTTGAGCTTGAAGATTTTCAGGTTTACTACTTATCTCGATACCAACAGCCGGACGCCACATGGAGTGTCAACTATCAGCCGAATGATGACATCATGAAATGCTCTTGCTTGAAATTTAAGTCAATTGGGTTTCCATGTCAGCATATGATCTCAGTCATGAAAATGGAGCATATAAGAGAAATTCCCTCTTATTTGATCTTACAAAGGTGGACAAAAACAGCGAAATCATTTCCCCTATATGACAGCACACCAATGCCAGAATGGGTCACCCAAACGACAAGGTTTGGAGCATTGTCAAGCGCATGTGTTGAAATGTGTTATTATGCTTCGCACATAATGAAGGGATATAATGAGATCAAAGAAGAAATCACCAAGTTAATATCCAGAATGAGGGAGCTCTATGTGATACATGTTGAGGAGAAGCAAAGAAATATGAGACAAAACGACAATGTTGAGGGGACATCTATGCATTTTGGTGTTGGCGACCCAGTCATTATCAAAGGTAAAGGGATCCATAATTTGGCCAAGGACTTCATCCCGAAAATAAGAACATGTGGCAATTGCAGAGAACCTGGTCACATAAGAACCAAATACCCCAAATTAGTGCAAGGAGATAATGTGGGAAACATGAATGAGAATGAAGACACATATGAATCAGATGTGAGCGTTATTCACCAACAATCATTTACCGGGCGAGACTCATTGATATATCACCCATCGTTTATGCACACTGATTACACAACCAATGGTTGTGAATCTAGTGTCAACCCTAATTTGGTAAGCCTCTTACTATCTAGTTAGTTGATAGACTATTATTCATTTGTCCATTCACTAATTTTCAAACTTGAATTTTGTAGACTGCTAACTGGTCAAGAAATTCCGAGAGTGTGCAAGCCCAGTTCCATGGCAGCAACGTTGAAGGATGGGAAGATGATTTCGGACAAGGATTGTGAAGAATGTAACATTTATTTGTATTAAGGCATTCAGTAGGGACAACAAGTTTATTGTAATCTTTTAATTCAGTAAAATTAAGACAATGATCCGGACAAGAACTTATCTGGAGTCATGGTAAGGCAGTGAGTACGATTATTGAAATAATAACAATGCCCAGATTTTAGCAAGCATACCCCTTTATATGGTAAGTATTGTTATGGAAATGAGAAGTACGCCCAGATTTTTGTAAGTTCGGTTATTGAAATGGTAAGAATTCCCAGATTTTAGTAAGCACACCCTGTATAAATGGTAAGTAATACTATGGAAATGAAAAGTACGCCCAGATTTTTGTAAGTACGGTTATTGAAATGGTAAGCATTTCCAGATTTTAGTAAGCACACCCCGTATAAATGGTAAGTAATGCTATGGAAATGAGAAGTACGTCCAGATTTTTGTAAGTACGATTATTGAAATGGTAAGAATTCTCAGATTTTAGTAAGCACACCCTATATAATAATAAGTAATGCTATGAAAATGAGAAGTACGCCTGGTTTTTACAAATACGATTATTGAGAGCATAACAATCTGCTCATGGCACACACCAAACAATCTGGTACAAGAGTGACATGGGTAGCAAACATAACCAAATACATAGCTTAAACCAAAAGCTTATACATAGCTTATACCAAAGCTTAAACCAGTTAGACTGAATAGTCCCATAACGCCTGGACAATAGCAGTTCAATAGTAAAACAGTCATCCAACAGATTACCCAGAGGTTTAGTAGAAGAAATAGCAGCAGAAATAGAAAATTGTCCAGAACAGTCCAATAACAGAACAGATCACCATAACAGCTGGCCATTTGATCAAACAACAGCAACAAACAAGGAGCATAAAAGTCAGCTGCTACCATTAGAGCGAGCTGTTACCGTATTAACAGTCAGCTGCTACCATTAGGCAGTATTTGCCATATCAAGTTTACAACAAAAGCCACAAAGGCACACATTCATCAAGTTTACAATATGATTGAATTTTGCCATATCATTAAGTTCAAAAAAAGGCAGCATTTGCCATATCATTGTTAGTCTCCATAACTGAATTTTAACTACATTGTCATAAAAAAGAACTACAATTGGTATCAAATTATCCTTCTAGTGTTGCGGTATTTTTCTTGAGCCTTTCGGATGACTTCATTCCTGATTACGTTCTCGCCACAAACAATCAAGTCCAAAATCAAGCTGTTCCTACCCTCTTCAGACCTGAATCTCAACTATATTTAACAAAATAACCAAAGATTAAAAATAATGAGTAGTCCAAATGAATTGTAACTGTATAATGAATAAAAAGACTAATTTTATACCCTAGCGGCTTCTTCCTCCTTAAATTGCTCCAAAGCAAAGTACTTGACAGTGTGCACACCACAATCATCGCTACTGGTTCTTGAATTGGAAGTCATTTCAGTCTTTTAATTGGTAGCTTATGGGCTTTTATGACACATCCATTATTCCCCAAGTGTTGAATTACATCATCCAAATATTCAAGCACACACAGGTGTTTACATCCTAAAATATGCCACCCAATAAGAAAATTACACGTGGCACCAAATAGTGTGTTGACCAATCAGAACACATCTTAGTTAAACCCGAGATACAGAGGATTGCAGGGTTTAATGGTGATGTTGTTTTAGTACTATACGGTATCGTTTTGATTGGAACCGACGGTGTTTAGGCTATAATTAAGGATGGTTTTAAAAGCAGTTTGATTTAAACCGTTGATTGATCTTTGGAAACATCGAACTGTACTATTACTGTCTTGGTTTATAATAAATGTTGGACATGATTGCAGGGGATTATTCTGAGCCTAACGTGTGACACTAACCCACGTTGCGTGGAAGTGGGAACCGTTATTTAAGCATGAAGCCACAAATACCATTATCAAAGCATGCAGGGGGGAAAGAATTCTAGAAATATCAAGATAACCGTTCGAAGGCCCCTCTCAACCGATTTATGCGGCCACTATGGATATCAATCGAAGACGTGGGGATCGAAGACAAGTTCAGCGTCTATAAATAGAAGAAGCAAGTGAAGAGAGAGACACAAAAAAAAATCCATATCATCTGACAATTCATACAAAATGATTGCTCAGAGATCTATCTTAGATTAGCTTTAGTTTAGAATAGGGTCTTTTTGTAAGTTGAAGGCTTATTTGCATGTAAGACTACTTTCGATTAAATTCAAGTTCTCTTATTACTTTTAAGTTTTTTCTTACCAAAGAATAGTTGTTTGCAAGTTCATTTTCGATTAAATTCAGTGTGCTTGCATTTCTTTATTATTCTTGATAAAATCTTAAGAGTGTTTGTATACAAACTTACCTTTGATTAGATTCAGGTTTGTTTGTGTTCAATCATCTTTTCTGATTTCGAAGCGCGTCAATCTTTTATTTGGTTGATACCTTAAGGAAAAATCCTCTTAGTTGAGGTAATCGGACAGATAACACAATTGCCTGATTGAAATTGTTTGTTTCAAATCATTTGAAAAGAGTAATTTCTTCTTTGAAGTTATTTCTTTTCTGGCACGCCCGCACACAATTATTTGTCGATTGATTTGAGCTAATTCAGCCCAAACACGCGCGGGTCAAACTGCAAGGTGTTGGTCACAACAGTCAAAGTTTGACCGTTGACTCACGTGCGGGTTGGTTTTGCTCGCGCGTGCCGGTCTGAGACTTGCGCGCACCAGTCTAAACCTGTCCCCGTCACTTTTATTTCACACTTTCCTTTCATTCAATGAGAGGGAAAGCTTCGGAGGGAAGCAAGGCCAGCCCATTTACTGGCTGAACTCATCTCTCCCACTCCAATGCCCTATATATATCTCCCATATATTAACTTCCAAAAGGTTACCACATTTTATCTACCAACTTTGCTCTCTTCTTTGCAAACCCAAGAGATACAAAGGCCCCTTAGAACACAATATTTGTTCTTCATCCTCTAACACTCAACCATCACTCAAACGCCTCAAACAACCTCAAATCTCAAAGCTCAAACACCATTCAAACCCAAAAATCAAAGGTATAATACCTTTGTACTGCTTTCTGTTCTGATGCCTGAGGGGGGCTGACAGGGTCAAGGTTGGTAATCAATACCATGTCCTGGCCCTAAAGTTAGCAAGATTTCAAAAACCGTTGTGGTAAGAATCAGCGCGCACCGGTCAAGTGTATGTGCGCGCCACTTTGTTGCTGCGCGCACAGACCTTGCGTGGGGTGTGGTGTCTTGCTCTTTTATGCACTCATTTGTATATAGGCTACTGCAAGCATGCTAACAACCAGTTTGCTGCTTTCCTTAGTTAAAACTGCTAGTTTTTAGTTAATATTCTTACCTGCCACTATAGAATTCCCTTGGGGCCTTTCTGGACATGTCCCATAACCCATAAATATGTAGAACCAAGCACTGGTTAAATGACTTATACCCGCGCGCACTAATGGACGACCCACGCACGCAGGTCAGATCTCGACTAGTGGCTGACCTTTGCATGGGTAACTAGGCCTTGGCCACTGTTTTGATCTCCACATTGTTTTATGAGGTGTTTTAATCATTTGGTGGCTTTGTAGCCCATTTAAACTGCTTTTAACTGAATTTTAACTGCCGCTTGATTAATTTGTTCTGGGTGTGTATTGGTCCTTCCAAAGTTCAGAGGGTTGAAATAAGAATTGTGCCTTCCAAACCCAAGTGGCGACTTTGAATTGAGCGCTCATCTGCCAGCGCTCCTCGATCCGGCTTACCTTTTTTTAGGGCATGTTGCCCACAGTGACTTATTGATTCGTCTCAACGAGAGGAATCGGAAAAGTAAAGAATTTGATCGAAACTCATAATTTTTTGAATAAAGACAAAAATAAGTCAATAAGACAACTTTTTTTTTTTTTACTTATCTTTGTCTTTTTTAAAAAAAATTATGAGTTTGGATCAGAATTTTTTACTTTTCCGATTCCTCTCACCGAGACGATTCAATAAGTTACAAAAATTTAATGCAAAACTAACAAATGCGAATTTTTTTTGAATAAAGACAAAAAAAAATTACTATTGGACTTTTCAATCCAAATCTCACCCTAAAAAAAAATGGCGGCTGGGTACGCTTAATCTATGTCATAATTGCTGCAAGTTTGATCCCTCCTTAGGTAGTTTGTTTGTTTTTTGTTGATTTGTTTACACCTCTGTTGCACTAAAAAGAAACACTTACATTTTCACCATTCAAATTTTATTTGTTACTCTTCAAATTTGGAAGTGTGAGTAGCATTTTTCAAATACTTCCTTCCGTCCCAAATTTTTTTTTTGGGTCTATTTTGGAAAATCTAACTTAATAAGAGCATCTCCAACCCATCTCTACAAGTCCAAAATAGAGAATGAATGAGACATATTGGAGGAAGATTTTGTAATTTATTTTCATTTTTTACACTTTATGAGAGAATCTAGGAGAGAATCATTTGTATTTTTTAGAAATTTTATCTCCAAATGGGAGTAGGGTTTTCATATTTGGAGAACCAAAAGGCAATTTGGAGACTCAAATAAACTTTTGAACTTTCCGAAAAATGACATTCCCTCTAAATTAGATTTGTCATTTTAACTCTTGAAATAAGGCTAAAAGAGAAACTCATACAAATTTCTATTGATTTTATACAATGGACAAACAATTTGGAACATGAAAAAGTAAAAAGTCGGAAAAACAATGGGACGGAGGGAGTGTACTTTGTTTTGGCCTTGCGTTGTATAACTTGGTACAATATGTTTTTGAAAGTAGTAACAGTGGTTGAAGTTAAAAAAAAAAAATTGAAAAAAGAAGGATAAAGTTTGAAGTGTATTTTGGAGTGTTCCTTCAAGTTATTGCTAGCATGTAGGAGTAGAATAAAAGAATACAGTACAAAAAAAGCTATTATTAAAAGGTTCTGCTATTTTTAGAAGAGCCTTGCTAAAAGTTTAAGCAAAGAATTTCGTTTCCTAACTATTGACATCAAATTCAAGAGAAGATATAGGCAATGAATCCTGGATCAAAATACTACATGAATTTCGTTGATGGTAACCCGCAAGATTAATTATACTCTTCTAAGTCATGCTTTATTGACTTAATGATAGGGAAAAAGTAAGAAGAGAATATCCTAAAAAAGATTTGTCCCAACCTTTTCAGATCCAGTACGACAAAAAATCTTATTATGTCGTCTTAACGGCAAAGACAAAATAGCTGGGAAAATAAAATCTCCAAAACACTTTGTGCAACCTATTCAGCACAATACGTTGATTTAATGTGGCATGACTCAAAATATCAAAACTCGTTGTTGCCAAATTTAAAAATAGGGAATTGATAATGCCAAATTTTTTTTTGTTCCTGCCAAAACCATTTTTGTTCATGCCAAAACTTAAATTGTATCTTTCATTACTTGACTTAAGGGTTGTTCGGATAAATAAGCCAAAGTGGCTTATTTTTTATCCTTATTCAAATTTTTTTCGTATTACTTGGCTTATTGTCAATTTTTTGAGGATTATTGCATCTTCATGACAAGAGGAATCTAAAAAGTAAATTTTTTTTTACCGAAATCCAATTTTTTATTTTTTTTGAATAAAGACGAAACAAGTGGCTTATTTTCGTTTTTTTGTGGCTTTATTGGGCTTATTTTTGGAGGGAAAGCCAGTGACTTTTTAAGCCGAACAAGCCTTAAATGCTTTCCACTACACTACTTGCTTTACAAAAATACCCCTTGAAATCCCTTGTCTTCCACTTGACTGTTCTCATCTCCAACAAAACTCCCAAAACCCGCTGGAGCCTGGAGGTTTGCCGGAATAAATCACGAAATCCCTTTTCCATTGGATATCACTCAATTATGTGAGAAATTCTCTCTCTCTCTCTCTCTCTCTCTCAAGGGGAGAAGAATTGGTTAATTTGTTTTTGACTGTGTATCTACTCAAAAATATTTGATGCCACGCTACGCTTGGTTATTTGATTATAGTGGACGAAGATTCACCGGTGGAATGGAATCCTTCACCTAACTTGTCGTCCAGCAACCAAAACAGAATAAAATAGCGATAAAAAGACCAAACCGAACGCGTGTAAACGTCTGAGAGAGAGAAAGAGAGAGAGATTTCATGGCGACATTGAAGCTTCAAGAGCCCTGTGGAAACCATCCAGCAGGCCCTAAAACCAGTGTGGTTTTTTCGCCCCAATCATGATTCATGGCCCCCCGTGAAAATCATTTCTGAAATTTTTGATTCCTTTGACAATATCTTCACATACATCTTGACAGCGTAAAAAAAAAGGGGTCCAACAATTAGATCTCTGATACTTGATTTATGTGCATATGCTCATGGACCCTATTCAGTTTCTTGATATTCTTAGAGGTTGAATTGAGGGTTAGTGAATGATGAGAACAGTCATGTGAAAGAAAAGGGATTTTAAGGGCATTTTCGTAAAGCAAGTGGTGCAGTGGAGGGCAATTAAGTCATACAATAAATGGTACACCTTAAGTTTTGGTAGGAACAAAAAGGGTTTTGGTATTATCAATTTCCTAAAAATAAAATGATATGTATATTTTGATCTCCCTATGTATTTTTTTGTTTTTTGAAAACGTGATCTCCCTGTGTATTCAAACATTGGGTATGGGACTTTGTGCATGTTTTGCTTGTTAATGGATTAACTTAAATAAACTTGAGTAAATTACACTAAGCCCCCCTCAACTAATCTATATTTTTACTTAATCTCCTCAGACTACAAAACTCAACATCGTGCACCCTCTAACTATCCAGAGTTGACACTTAACACCCTTCTGCTAGGTCTTCGTCCATATGGCAAACGGAAAAAGGCAGTTAGCTTAAATGGGGTGTTTGGATCGAGCACCTACGCACGTCGGATGCCATTGATTCCCGCGTTAGCCCACTCGGTTTCTTTTTTAAAATTTTTGGACTGCTCGGATCGGCCGACGGTGCATTTTCCCTATGGTACCATCGGTACCAATATCATTTTCGTTAATTTTTGGCTTTAGGGCTCTCGTACAACCAAATATTTTAGGGCTAATCAACGAGAGCCCTAAAAGCAAAAAATTAACGAAAATGATATTGGTACCGTAGGAAAAATGTACCGACGGCAGATCCGAGCTGTCCAAAAATTTAAAAAAAAAATTGAGTGGGCTTAAGCGGGAATCAATGGCATCCGACGTGCGTAGGTGCTCGATCCAAACACTCCATTTAAGCTGACTGCCTTTTTCCGTTGCCATATGGACGGAGATCTAACAGAAGGGTGTTAAGTGTCAACTCTGGATAGTTAGAGGGTGCAAAATGTCAAATTTTATAGTTTGAGGGGGTTAAGTAAAAATGCAGGTTAGTTGTGGGGGGCTTAGTGTTATTTACTCAATAAACTTTCTCATACATTAAGAGTCTTTTTCTAACACCTTCCAATATTCTTCTTGAGCCGCCACTAAGTATTGAATCTTACTGGCAAAGTAGTCGAATTAAAGTAAATACTTTGTAAATTGGATCAGGGGAGTACCCGAAGGACCTTTTCTTCACTGCAACTTTCTGATGAATAAATTCGTTCCTATTTACTTTTTTTTTTGGTCAAAATCATATAATTTATTGATAATGAAGGAAATACATAGAAAGGACAGCCATCCCACATAAGGCAATAAAGCAACCACAAGGAAGACACCTAATCTCCAGAAGAAAAATCAAAATCTCACACAACCAAGTGAGCAAGCTGACAGAGAAAATCTCCAATCAAAGCAGCATCTATTAGGAACAACAAAAGCCAACAGAAACGCAAAACTCTGGAAATTCTGTCCACAAACGTTAATTGCCTGCACGGGCTCTATCTGAAGCACCCAAATTGCCGGCAAGAAATCTCTGACGGAAGAATCTTCACAGACAGGAGCATCTGGACGCAAGTCCGGTACGAGCCCTTGTTGTCACGGCGAGCACCGACCATGGACCAACAAATTGCCGGTAACCCACGACCGCAGTGAGACAGGAAAGCTAAAGTGTTGAATAGTTGGAGATCACAAGATGGCAAAGTCAAAAAAATAGGATAATAGATTGACAATATATGGGTATTATACCACTGGATTTCTTAAGATATAAGTTCAGTGGTGCTACAGTCCCGACGGGAGGAATCTCGATCGGAATTCTGACGCCTTGCCGGGCACACTCCGGCCATCAAACAGCCGATCCGAGCCATCCAAAAATTCTTTAAAAAAAAAAAACCGAGTGGGTTCACGTGAGAATCAATAGCATCTGACATGTATAGATGGCCGATCTAATTAACACTCCATTTTTTGCCGATCCAAACTCAAAAATGTATTGTTTGGATCGGCCATCTACATAAGTCGGATGCCGTTTATTCCCACGAGGGCCCACTCGGTTTTTTTTTTGAGACTTTTTGGACGGCTTGGATCGGCCGTCCGGTGGCCAGAATGTGCCCGCGGGACGTCTGGATTTCGATCGGGATTTTTGATCGGTAAATATAGACTTTCTGATATAAGTTACGTCACACCGTTATCCCAACACAAATAGGAGTAATATTTTATTGAAGCTTCCCAAATTAGTCTCTCTCGGATACAATCAGAAAACTAGCTAGTAGGAGTAATAATATATATAGTATTTAAGGTTCCCAAATTTGTCTGTCTTCATATCTAATCGAGCTGGACGAGGGTGAGCTAGTCATGAGCTCTCTTAAAAAAGGAACCAGCCAAGTGAGCTAGCTATAAAAAAAGAAAAAGAAAAAAGAACCAGCTAAATGACTTCTCTCATATCCAAATTTGTTTTTTTAGGGTTCTAATCTAAAACTAATTTGTAATAGGTTAGGTAGTCTGTGGATTTTATTAACCAAGTTTGAGTAATTTAGATAAGCGATGTAGGACAAATTTAATACTTCTCCTCACGTGCAGCCCAGATGTACATGGAGGTGACAAACTAGGAGATCAGGAGCTGAGCGAATGACTAGGGCGACGGAATGACATAAACTTCCCCACGAGAGGTGATGCCATCCAAGATTTAACTCTAATACCATATTAGATTGAGTAAATTACAGTAAACCCCCCTCAACTAATCTAAATTTTCACTTAACCCCCTCCGACTACAAAACCCAACAGTGTGCACCCTTTAACTATCCAAAATTGACACTTAACACCCTTTTGTTAGGTCTCCGTAGGAAAAATGCACCAATGGCCGTCTCCGGCCACCGGCCGGCCGATCCGAGCCGTCCAAATTTTTTTTAAAAAAAATAGAGTGGGCTAACGCGGGAATCAACGGCATTCGACGTGCGTAGGTGCTCGATCCAAACACCCCAAGAATTTAAATGGGGTGTTTAGATCGAGCACCTACGCATGTCGGATGCCGTTGATTCCCGCGATAGCCTACTCGGTTTTTTTTTTTAAAAAAATTTTTGGACGGCTCGGATCGGCCGCCCGATGGCCGGAGACGGCCGTCGGTGCATTTTTTCTACGGAGACCTAACAAAAGGGTGTTAAGTGTCAATTCTGGATAGTTAGAGGGTGCACACTGTTGGATTTTGTAGTCGGAGGGGGTTAAATGAAAATTTAAATTAGTTGAGGAGGGTTTACTGTAATTTATTCTATTAGATTTCTACCAAAACTAGATCACAAGGGCGCATACTGTTAAAAGCCAAACAAGCCGTTCAAAAAACATAAAAGCAAAACAAAACCCCGGACACTCTGGACTATGCCATATATGAACTACAACATGGAATAGAAATTTGTTCCGAATCTCCCCATGTAACTATTCGATCGGCAACATATTGGTTAATTAGGGAAGTACTGTATAGTTTAGCAGGGCAACAGCATTGAGAACGACTTTACACCCGACTATATTAAACTAATTCTCGACACGTAATTTTCTTTGCCACATCAAAGGAAGTCCAATTAGTTAACTAATTATCTTTATTTTGGAATAGGACTATTGTTTATGATAATAGCAATGTTAATGACATGGAACACGAAGGAGGCCTGAGATTTAGGTCCTTGCTCCCTACAATGGTCCAGGTATGACCCCAATTCCTAGCAAGTTTTGGTCCTTTTGGACCACCTCACCCTAGGCAGTAGTATGTGGCCAGAGCGGCTGTGCACTACAATAAATTCGAGATCTCTTAGCTATTTTTCTACCTATGGCTCAAAAAAATTGCTATATTACAAGAGGTATACACTTGCACTTTTTCTAACAGCTGATAGAATGGGGCTTTCTCAGTGGCCTAAGCAAAAACGCTGGAATAGACGGGCCTAAGCAAGCTACCATGTGGTAGGTTCGTAATTAGTTCGAGGTGCATGCAATCTAGCACAGGACCCTCTGTATTAAAACAAAAAAAAAAATTGAAGGCATGGATTCATGGATGACGATATATATACGCGTACATAATCCAAGATATCTTTGATTTACCGTGCATATCAGTGTAATTAATATCTCAAAGATCTATGTAATCTAATATTCTGATTTATAATAAGAACATGAACTAGTAATATGGATGAAAGTGAAATTCTCAAATTTGTCGTTTTTAAACCTTTCGTGCAAACCACCCAGTAAGATTTGTGTTATCTTAGATTTTATGATGATTTTCAAATTGAATACTAAAGATTTGCCGCACATCTTTGAAATTTTCCCTCCCATTTTTTTTCTTATTGACTTTTCGATGAAATTACAAAATTCTTTTATCCAACCGCCTTCGTATTATTTTGCCGAACATCGGGGTGATATTTTTTTTTATCCTCAACATCGGGGTGATGAAGACACGTACACTTTTTTTTTTTTGGGACAAAATTGAGAAGATAATATTAATAAGGGAGAATTTTTCATAAGTCCACTATATCACTTTCTAAACCCATCTAGTCCACTTCTAAGTTTCATAACCCACTAAGTCCACTAAAATTTTAATGACAAAAATACCCCACCTAAGAAACAAGGGCCTTGTTTGGCTAACATGAAAATATATATTTTTCATTTTTTTTCGTTTTTGTTGCAATCAAGCCGCCGCCGCCGCCGCCACCACCACTGCCGCCGCTGCCCCACCGCTGCCACCGCGGCCGCCGCCGTCACCACCACCATCACGCCACATATAACGTTATATGTGTAACAAAAAACGTATTTTTTCATTTTTCTTGATTTTTTTTATTGAACCTGCTACACTTAACATTTAACGTTATATATGTGACAAATTTCTCTTTTTGTTTTTTCCTATTTTTCTTGTATTGATTTTTTAACGTTCTATAAGTGATAAAAATTTCCTAACATACAAAATTATATGTGTGGCAAAAATTTTCTAACATGCAACATTTCTTTTTGGTTTTCCTTCTTTTTAGTCTTTAACGTTATATGCTGGTCCATAGAAAACATATAACATTATATGTGAGTTTTTGAATATCTAAATATCGCAAAAAAAAAAAAAGGTTACTCGGTACAAAAGGTCATATATAACGTTATATGTTCTTTTATTAAATAACATAAAATATTTCTAATCTAGAATGTTATATATAACAATATAACGTTATATATTATTACATCTCTCTCTAACTAAGAATGTTTTTAAAAAATGACATTAAATAACAACAAAAACACACATATAACCTTATATATTTTTTCAAAAAACACAACTTGTTCCAACCTTATATGTCTAGCTAGCTCTAGAAAAAACACACATATAACCTTATATATTTATTCAAAAAACTCCAAATATATCAGAAGCAAGCCGGAGAGGCCGCTGCGCGGACTAAATCAATAAGTGATTGATGAAAAGCACAAATATAACCTTATATATTTATTCAAAAAACTTCAAATCTCTAACCCTAGGAAAAACACACATATAATCTTATATATTTATTCAAAAACCTCCAAATCTGACGATAATCGGACACGGGACAAACAAAAGACTGGATCAACCTTCTTCATGAGCCTCAAGATTTTAAATACCACCACTAAGCTCACCATCATTTCAAATACCACCAGTAGAACAACACCACAAATCAAAATGGGAAAAAGACAGCAAACTACATAAAAGAGTTCACAGATCTACACCTGTACAAGTCAAACACAAACTCATTTTGTTTGAAAAAGAAAGAACACAAAATTGCATCTAATTAAACGCCACTGATAGATCCGGACGAAGAGCTCCAATCTGGTGCACGTGAGCCCAGCGACGTCCGACGGCCACCAATGGTCGGCGAGGATTCTCTACACTTATGATATCGCCGCCGATGGGTTCAGTGTAGTGCTTTCCGAAGACGAGATCTAGACTGTGAAGAAGTTACCAGGTTTTTGTCGGCTTACGGTGACAGGCAAGTGACGGTGGACACCACCCACACGTTCGAGTTCCTATCGCTTAATCCGGTCACCGGAGTCCGGCCGGCGTCGGATTACGGGGAGGACATGATTGTCGGCATGCTAGACAGCGGTGTGTGGCCGGAGAGCAAGAGCTACCACAATGAGAGAGAGGGAGAGGAGGCTGCTCCAAATTTGTTTTGGTCTAGGGTTCTCTCTATATGATCATAGCTTATATAGGAGGATATTTTCGTCTTGGTTTAATTTCTTTTTTAAAAAAAGTGGATTTAAGGCCTTACTAAACTATATTAGTGGACTAGAGGGGTTATAAACATTAGAAGTGGACTAACTAGGTTACAAGTTCTCTATAGTGGACCCTAGACCAATTTTTTATATTAATAATTGCCCAGCGACATAACGGAGTTCATTACATAAAATTTCGACAAAGCCTTTTGTTGCTAACATGGATTAAACTGGAAGTATTTTAATTACGTATGTGGAAAGTTGTTTTGTTATTTTGACTTTGCAAAGTGGTACATTGATAGAGTAATTTCTTTTTTTTGGCACTATAGATACTTTGATTAATTTGCTCTTGTTTATTCAAGAAAGCAAATTGAGTGTAGAAGTTCACCCCCTCTTTCGACAAAAATTTTTAGAACTCTTCTTCTACAAAAACCCTAAGCCTTGAAGTCAGAAATTTCTTGTAAGCTAGGAAATATACGATAACGTTATGTAGTACATATTTCTTGTAAGCCATAAATTTCTTGGAAAATATACGACAACATTTTCCTCAGTCTAAAGAAAACCTCTTTCACAAATTTCTTGTAAGCCAGAAAATATACGACAATGTTATATATAGAAATAAAATGCATATCCAATTTGGCGCTATTTCAAGTTATATGTACATTTGTTTAGTTTATCATTTGTGTGCATATTCGTGTGATTCCACTGCATAAGCTATAAGGTGAGGAAAATGTAGCCATAGTCGGAATTATCTACCCAATGCATTTTGAATTACGTATTTCAAAACAAAACCGCGAATTTCTCATGCATTATTAATTGCGTACTTCAATTTTCAGCAAGTCCGTGATTGTTTTCACTTTTCAATTGAATTCGATCCATTCTAAATGATTTCAATGCATTAGTGTTAGTTTGATTAATTAGGCAATAGTCGCATAGTATAAGTATCGGTTACCGACCGAACTCCACCGCGCCATTTTGAAACTAGCCGGACCTTTGAAGCTCAATCCAACTTGCTAAGTCCAATCCATTTCATTTTGACACTCATATCAATTCAAGAATTGTTTTTGGCCCAATACCAAACCCAATTTAAATCTAAACCCAATTGAAAACATCCTAGTCCAAGTATATGGCAAAAGACACCTTCTTCAACACACGTATCACACGAAATAGACTTATTCACTAAGCTATTCTAAACAAGCTGTTCACAAAATGGCACAATCTTAACCGTTTATTACGGCTTTGGAACGATCCGAATGTTAATGAAATCTGGATTATTCAAAACTCTCTAATAATATGTGTAGAAGTATATTTTTTGAAGTTTGAAAATTAAAGTGCTCACTGAGTAGTTTAATTTGGTGTTAGAAAATTTTAAAAATAATATATAAATATATATTTTTTGAAGAATAAAAATGTACGAAAAATTGTAAGGAGATACTGAGTATTTAAATTGAGATCGAGGAGTACGACTTTGGAATGAAACAAAAAACCATCAAAACGGACTTCCATTCTCACAAAAGTCAAGAAATAACTGAAGCGGTCAAATGGTCCCCACAAATCATGTACGTCCGCTCCCCCCTCTCTTGGGTAGCCAATAGGTACTCACCAGCTGACACGTGCCTTATTCTCTCAACGGTCACGTTTATTTATGAGTGGTGCTGGGACACACCTACTCTCACATCCAAACACACACCCACCACTCACATGAGTGATGGAGTGTGTAGTGTGTATGGACCACCACCCATACACACTATACACTCCATCACTCATGTGAGTGGTGGGTGGGTGTGAGAGTGAATGTGTTCCTAGAATTTTTGTTTATTTATTCCCCAAACACCATTCCTCCCGCCTTGCCCTTCTCTCTCTCTCTCTCTCTCCATCTCTCTCCATTCAGATTTTCTCACACGCCTCTCGTCGGACTCCGGTACGTCTATATAACTAACTTCCCACCTCACGCCACACACCATTATGAGTAATCACACACACACACAAACTCCTCTCTCCATTCTCTCTCTAAAATTCTCCTTCATCATCGTCGCTCACTGCAATTAATTCCAGGCGACGAAGGCTCTCTCGGTCGATCGCTCTTGCACGTACAGTTAATCAAACGCATACACACAAGCATCGCAATGTCAGCTCTCTCTACTCGTTGCAATTGCATGCCGCCTTCTTCACAATAACTAATAGATTTCTCTGTCTTACTTAACATTAAACTCTCCCACTATTTCCTCTGTTATCATATATATACGTGTATAGAGCAGTGGAAGTTGTAGCAGATAATGGCGGGCCGTGAATCAGGAGGAGCACAGCCACAGGCGCTGTCGGTGCTGATGAGGCGGCCTTCAAGGAGTGCCGCCACCACGACTTTCTCGACGGAGGTGTTTGACAACGAGGTGGTGCCGCCGTCTCTCGTCTCCGCAGTCCGGCCTAGTCTCCTCGTCGCAAACGAGGTCCAAAACGAGCGTCCACGCGTCGCCTATCTCTGTACGTAGTCAAAATGAGCCCTAAGCTTACTCGATTCACCGTTTTTATATGTTTTTTATTTTTGCTTGGGAGTAGCTAGTGGTTTAAACTGTGACGATTTAGTATTTGCGATTGTTGTGATTAATGTGTTAATTCGAGTGACTTCTGAAAGTGTTTTCCGTTCGTTTTTTCGTATGGAAATTAGGCCGGCGTTACGCCTTTGAAAAAGCGGACCGAGTGGACCCGGACTCGAAGGGGCGTGGCGTGCGACAGTTCAAAACAAGTTTGTATCAGCGATTGGAGCGGGTAAGCGCCTTTCACACCTATTTGTTTATTTTTAATCTGAAATTTCTCCTGCCATTGTTGAGGTTTAGTTATACTGTTATAGAGAGGAGAGAGAGGAAAAGTATTCTACTGTCGGTGAGGAATAACTTCATTCGGAAAGATGAAAGAGAGAACAAAACGGTTGGTGAGGTGTGATCGATTTCGCGCTTACGTTATGGGTTAAGGTTGAACCCGAACGTGAACCACACATGACACATTCAAGTAGAATCTAATAGAGTATGCACAATTGGGACTGTCCTTCACATACATTTGTGTGGTCCAAGTTTATGGTCAACCTTACTCTAGGGCATTGAATAATTTCATGTTACGGTGATTAAGGGAAGTAATAGGATGTGTTCATGCTTATTTGATGCTTGTACATGTGGCCAAAAACGATTGTTTATATGTGAAAAAAATTCTTTCAGTGGGTTCTCCACCACCTGCCGTTATGAGCCCCTTCGTGTGTTTGTTCTTATAATTTGAATCATTCATCTCGTTGGATCCACAGAGTATTACATCAAATTAGTTTGATCGAACATCGATAATTATGTGAAAAGTTTAATTTTAATATATAAAATGGATGGTCTAGTTTGATTTTGTTAAATTAAACTGTCAATAACCATTTATTTTATCAAACAAAATTCAAATTATGCTACACCCATCGATGTTCGATTAAGCTAATATTCAAAAGAATATCCTATTTTACGGGTCCTGAATGGTTCAGATTAGCAATAGTCGCACGATGGAGCCTATAATGACGATGGTGAAAAATTCATAATTTTCACTGATGGTGGAAATAACTTAATCTCATCGCATACACGTATGTAAAATGAGTAGTGTTTATGCTATCACATTCCGGTGACCATGAAATGTGTCACATTGCAGTGGTAGAATATGTTTCAATGCATGATATGTAAATCATATTCTATTTATACATTAGTGACACATGATCACATCATATCCAAAAGCAGGCACATAATGTAAGCACGATATAAATTTAAACTAAATAATGTGGACAACTACATTTTGTAGCTAATATATTTGTGATGAATAGGGTTGAGATCCGGACATTCCAATATCTTCTCACAATATTAGATTATTTTACGTGTAAAGTATTTACTTAGAAATCACATGTGTGTGAGACAACTCTGGAAGTTACTTGAGACTTGAGAGAAGAGATACTCTCTGGTATTTGTGTTGTGGTACGTACTGTTTTTTTTTTCTTTTTGTTTTTTTATGACTTAGAATATTTAATTTACTTTTCAAATTTCTCGCGACAAGGTTGGACAGAAGTCCATATGTATTCTTAGGACAAAATTTTACATGAATTGTCCCGATAAGAATTGATGGTAGTACTAAAAAAGTTTTGACTCAACACGACTTGTTTGTCCCTTCGGATGAGAATTGATGGTAGTACTTAGAAAATTTCGACTCAACACGACTTGTTTGTCCCTACCTCACATAATCCTTCAAACGGACGTTGTGTTCTTGTAGTGCTGCTTTCTCGCTGCCATTTGCAGCGTCCCTAAACCACACCGTTTTGGGGCCAAGCTAAGAACCCTTTACCTTTTGCTCATCTCTCTCGCACGTATGGTTGTTTGAGGTTCGATCACCTCGGGGTCTCATACAAATAATCCGAGTCATTAAATAGTTCTAAAACAATTCTTTAAGTGACGTTGTAAAAGATCAACTCAGTTGAATATTTATCAATAATTCATTCAATCTTTGAATTTATCATTTAGAATTTAGGATCGTGAATAGTGAATAAATACTGAAGAAATGTTAGCCAATTGTATTTGGTATGCTTGTCATATGAACTACTTATATTGCAAAAATTGTTAAGAAGAGACGTAAGTAAAATTTTTTTTTGATTGGACATCAATAGGTATTGAAACATTCTATGGGATTGCGGGTCTATTTATTAGCGCCTATTTGTGGTGCACAATTTTGTGAAATGTAGGTAGTGGTTATGATCAATCCGATAGAAAAGAAGGAATAAGAAGGAATAGTGTGTCTTTTTTGTTGGGAATTTCCAGAAAAAAATCGTCGTGTCTTCCTCCGATTTCGTAAATAATCTTTGTGTTTCGATACCTATTGATGTCCATCGATATAAGTTTTTATTGAATGGTCTTCTCAATCATTTCTACAATATAAGCGGTTTTTTTTTTTTTTTGAAAGGATCAATTTTAGAAAGCACTAAAGGCGATTTACATCAGCTGAAAGCAAAATTTCTATCTTAGGCGGAATACAACTTGAATGAAAAACATAAGGTCTACCGATGCTCAAAAAGAAGCAAGGCAGTGAGCAACATGGTTCCTTTCCCTATTATACCACAAAAAGGACCATCTTCTCGACTGAGCCCAAGCTTTGATATCATCCACCACAGCACTAATTTCCCAAGGGCAAGAAGATGTGTCAGCCTTGAAACAATATAAGCGGTTTAGATCACAATGATATACAATTGTCTAAGATTTTTTTTAGTATTCATTCAGTATTTAGGATTCTAAATAAAAATTTCAAATATTAGATGAATTATTTATAAATATTCATTTGAGTTGATATTTTACGAGAAAGAATTATTTTAAAATTATTAATGGTTCGGATCATAATGATACCCGAGGTGAGCTCAAACTACCGTGCGTGCAAGAGAGAGAGGTGCGAGAGAGATGAGCAAAAGGTAAACTTTTTATTTTCGGCATAGTTTTTAATAAATTTTTTTTATATCTCTCCACTCATTATTCCTTATTACTCTCAAAATAACTTTTTAAATTGTAAACCAAACAAAGTGAAAATGTTTACTAGCTTGGCCGGGTAAAACGGTGTGGTTTAGCGGCGCTGCAAATGGCAGCGAGAAAGGAGCACTACAGGGACACGGCGTCCCCTTCAAAAATAGTCTTTTCTCAATCCTCGCCCGCGCGCCATTGAGCTCCCGATCCTCGCACCCACGGATTTTAATTGTTTGAGAGGTTTCTCACGCTCCGGCATCGCCGCATTATGTAAGTTCAAAATTCCAGCGCGCGCGCGCATACACCCATAGTTTGAGGCCACAACATGGATTTTGAAAATTGGTAAGAGCCATTTGATTTGGATGATAAATCGCATGTACTGACATACATACATGATGCATAAATTTCATATTAATTGTTAGTTGAGTGATTAGTGTGAACACTCTGATTTAGGACAATATATCGAGTCTGGCCTCTCGGGTTAAGCAGACTGATTTGAGGGAAATTGAGAGCTTCTACAAACAATACTATGAACATTGCGTCCGAGCACTGGACAAGGCAGAACAAGCTGATAGGTAATTTCCACGGCTGAATACATACTCATAAATGGACTCATTGCTCGTCTATGGAATCCAGGTTTTTATCTATTTCAGTGGCAGTCAATTGATTCACTGCTGCCAACACCATTTTTGACAGAGCCCAAATCAGCAAAGCTTACGAGACAGCCGGAATTCTTTTTGAAGTCTTCATTAACGGAAGTGGAAAAGTTGAAGAAGTTGCTCCTGAGGTAAGCTCTTCTCCTGCTGTTGTCAATTTCAGTATAAGTGCTAGTACTCTTGTCAATTGGACCGGGCTTCTCTGGAGTCCAAACTTGAGAAAATGCTTGTATCTCGGCTCAATAGTCTAGATTTATGAAAGACTCGTAGTAGTAAGAATAGATTCTTTTTGGTAAGAGTTTTTTTTTTAACAAATTTGAACTATAATAAACACTTTTAGACGGCTAAGATTGCGCAAACTACTCTGCAATCCAAAGAGAAGCTATTTCCTCATCAACCAATGGATGTCTTTTGAGTTGAGATGCGTTTCTTTGTGAATATTTGTCAGACAATTTGATGGTATATAGTTATTGGTTTGTGTACTTAGTTTTTCAATACTTTGCGAGAGCAGATTATTGCTGCAGCCAGAGATGTCCAAGCAAAGAAGGAAATCTACGCTCCTTTTAACATTCTTCCTTTGGATTCAGCTGGGTCATCGCAGGCCGTCATGCAGCTTGAAGAGGTATATTTCCTACGGAAAAAATGTATAAATTCGTGTTTATGTAAGCATATGTGATGTTACGTGGTATATTATGGAATACACATTTTTGAAAGCGTGGAGCGCTTATGTCATAGGGGAAGAGCCTGACTTTCCATGGCCCATCGTACATTTTACCCTGCCATAACTCCACTCCTTGAGTTTTTATTACATTTGCCAGTTAAACACAAATTTCTGCTCTTATGGGTAACACTAAAATTGAAGGATCTTGGAAGATAGGTATGACGATATAGGAGATTTACAGGATAAGATTCCCTTTTTGTAATTCTTTCCTGCTTCAGTGTCATCTCTCTTTAAGAGGGTTTCTTTGTTTTTGGTTTCTATAGATTGTCATATTATTTGTCATTTTGATATCCCCTTTTGAGGACTTCTTGGTCTCCTATACGTGTTCTTCGTTTTGGGGGGATTTAAGTTTTTTGTTCCTGGTAAAAAAAGGTGCCATATCTAGCAATGTGCATTCCGTAGCATAAATCACTGGTTATGAGTATGGAGACTTGTATGCTTATGCATAATCATGTCAGCTTGGTACATAAGTTATCTCACTCTGTGTTTGTACCAGGTTAAGGTGGCTGTGGCTGCACTAGGGAACACAGATGGTTTGAAATGGCCGTCTTTATCTGAACAGCAGAGGGCAGAAGCAGGGGAGTTGGACGTTCTTGATTGGCTTCGGGCGATGTTCGGATTTCAGGCATGCATTATTAATCTAAACAAAGAAGTGAATCGGCAAGACTTACTGTATAATTATTGGAATGTTAGAAATGACCTTGGTTAACTTTCAAATCCACAGAAAGACAATGTCAGGAACCAGAGGGAGCATTGGATTCTGCTTCTTGCCAATAATCATATAAGGCTTGGCCCCAAGCCTGATCCTCTTAACAAGGCATGCACCAAAATCTCGGATCAACTTGTATATATTTTGGGCAATTCATACCTTTTCTTTTGGTATCTTCTGAAAAAAATGTGACATGAATGTCCTATGTTTTGCTGCATTTAGAGTTTTTTTTATTCACAGCCCTATGTTTTACTGCATTTAGAATTTTTTATTCACGGCATTCAAAGTTGGGAGCTAATCTGGAATTCAGCTATGCGTGTGTGTTTCTTTGTTTCATAGTCACTTCATGCACTATTCTCTCTCTCTCTCTCTCTCTCTCTCTCTCTTGTGTGTGTGTGTGTTTAGAATTTTCCGATTGTCTTTGCTATGTCAGAATTCTATGACTGTATGTACTGAGCATGATGACATGTTGTGTCCCTAATTGGTCACCATTACTCTTGAACATCTTTTGTATCCAGCTTGATGATCATGCTGTGGATGCAATCATGAATAAGCTCTTTAAGAACTACAAAACATGGTGCAAGTTCTTGGGAAGAAAACACAGTTTATGGTGAGTTACAAATTGTATATGCATCTATGTTAACTGACGTGGTTGTTTGGCATTTTGATGTGTGATCTTGATGTTCTTATGCATTTTCTTCTGCTTGGTACCCTATCATGTTATTGTTTGTAGGCTCCCACAAGGGCAACAAGAAGTGCAACGGAGAAAGATACTTTACATGGGCCTTTATCTACTTATCTGGGGTGAAGCTGCTAATATACGGTTTATGCCAGAATGCCTATGCTACATCTTCCATAACGTGAGTGTTTCATTTACTTGTCTGGATTCCTTTTTGGTTTCTGCTACATTATTTCATACCAATGTCTGTACTTCATGTTCAGATGGCATATGAACTTCATGGTTTGTTGGCTGGAAATGTTAGCATTGTCACGGGAGAAAACATTAAACCTTCTTATGGGGGAGACAATGAATCTTTCCTACGGAAGGTTATAACACCCATTTACCGAGTAATTCAAACGGTAATTTCTCTTCAGAGATGTTTGCTACTGTCAGACTGTGGCATTTTTTTTTATATTGTATATTATGAACTCCTGGTGCTTATGATAATTCAGGAAGCCATGAAGAGTGAAAATGGAAAAGCTGCTCACACAGCTTGGAGCAATTATGATGACTTAAACGAGTATTTCTGGTATGCAATTAGATAAAATAAAAATTAAGTTTGTTAGTTGTTTTTTTTTTTTTTTGGGAAGGCAAGTTTGTTACTTCATGTCTCACATTCGTATAGCAGCTCCCATGTTAGTATATGAGCCTTGTAGGCCGCTCCACTGATTGCCAATTGGCAATTGGTTTTCTGGAAGCCCAGTTCTTATACCATAATGTATTGATTGAATTCGTTGGGACTGATGGGGCTCAAACCGCAGTTTCCACCTAGACAGGGCAGTGCTCTGACCAAATTAACTACAATCCCAGGGGAATATGGGATACACCCAGAAATTGGACTCTTTTTTATTCCTATTTACCCGGTATTCCTGAAGGGGATCAATTACCTTAGCGTAATGCCGTAATTTATTCCTATAACATAATGTGTTTTATTTACCTCATGGTTTCTTTGTACCTTAAAGTCATTTACCCCAAGTTTTCGTCACTGAGAGACAGTGGAGTTCTCCTTTTATCATACATAGTTGTATCTTATCATATCTTCAATTAAGTCCCCTATTTCTTCTATTTAGCCCTCCACGTGCGACCAAGTGTGAGTGGGGGTTGCAAGTGCGGGGGATTGTTGGATATCATCTGAAATCGGTATAATAATAGTGCTATTACTTTTGAGGGCCTCTCCACTCATCTGCAATTGGTTTCCACTTGGATTAATTGAAAAAGTTCATTAATACTGATTCTGATAGGTGCTTAGGTTTCTTTATTTGCTCCAAAAATGATTCTATGTCATATTTCTCAGGTCCACTGAGTGCTTCTCTTTGGGTTGGCCTATGCGTGATGATGGCGATTTTTTCAAATCAACGCGTGGCTTGAAACAGGTCCTTGTATATTTTTTAGCAGATGTTGTGGCTTTATATTGGGCTGTATGGTCATTTTGTGCTAAACATAGCTGCTATTCCAGGGAAGGCAAGAACCTCAGAGAAAGGCTGGAAGCATTGGAAAATCAAATTTTAATGAGACACGTTCATTCTGGCATATCTTCCGAAGTTTTGATCGGTTGTGGACATTTTATATTCTTGCTTTACAGGTATTTAAATGCAACATAATAGTCAATGAGAGGACATTATCTTTGCTCCTAAGCTCAAGTGCTCTAATGGATAAGTTATTTAACCTGTTTTATTGCAGGCTATGATTATCCTTGCATGGAAAGATAATTCCCTGTTGGATATATTCCGGAAGGATGTCTGTAGCCTGTCCAGTGTTTTCATTACAGCAGCCTTTCTTCGCTTCCTTCAAAGTATGGATATGTTGCATAACTTACATTAGAGCTGCAAGTTTGTAACCATGTCATTCAGGCATTCTTTTTGAATATTGTTCAAAACATATAGCTGCCTTTGCTTTACCAAATGTTGACAGTTGTAAGAACTAGAATGGTACATGGATGTGAGAACATAATATATGTCCGACATGTGTGTATGGACATTCACCCACAGTGATTAGTTATGACCATATAACAATAGACAGAAGCGTTTGACACTCATGGATAGAGTGGCTGACTTAATTAATTCTGAACTACCAGTCTACCAGTAACTTTCCACAATGCATAGTTTTGTGATCATTCTTCTATCTGTCACAACTTTGATCACTTTGACTTATATTGATGTTTGCAACTAAGAATTTTAGTATTAATCGATTGCTTAGAGAGTTAATCATATAGATAAGTTGTTTCAACTTTCAGTATAGAGCATATGTTGCTTTGTAAGTTTAAGATAGCTAGAATTTGTTTCAATTTAGACCATAGATGAACATAGTAGCAAGTGCGGAATGAATGACACGCAGGAGAGAAGAAAAATATGGGAAATCATTTGGAAGGAGAGAATTTGTGAAGTTTGAGGCGACCATGCTCACTGACAATGTTGTAATTTTTGGAAAAAAAAGAAAAAGAAAATTAAGAGACCCTCGTGATAAGACCCAAAACAATTGCACAGCCCTAACAAAACTTGGAAAATGAGTGAAATCTAGAGACTGGTTTTGCGGTATCTAACTCCATGCCTTGATCTTTACTATATTATGTACAAGGATTTGGAGCCTGCTGTATAAATCAGGCGTCAACTCATGATATAATTAGTTGTGAAAATAGGTCTAATTTTATCTGCAAAAACGAACATTTTGGGTGCTTCGATGTCAGTTATTTCTGATTTGTTCTTTGCATTTGTGTACTAGATATGTGCCTTCATAAGATCTCATTTTTGTCTCAATGTGGAATTATTAGGTATGTTGGACCTTATTTTGAACTTCCCAGGATATCATAGGTGGACATTCACTGACGTGATGAGAAACATTCTGAAGCTTGTTGTTAGTCTTACATGGAGTCTTATTCTTCCACTGTGTTATGTGGCTTCATTCCAAGTTGCCCATGAGAAAATTCAAGATCTGCTTCCATTCCTTAGTAAAGTAAAGGGCATTCCTTCTATGTACATCATCGCTGTAGCAATATATTTGCTTCCAAATTTACTGGCAGCAGCATTGTTTATTTTTCCTATGCTCCGACGATGGATTGAGAACTCAGACTGGCATATCACAAGGCTTCTTATGTGGTGGTCACAGGTATCCTTGTGGAATCTTGCTTATATTCTTATGCATGTACCAGCTTTGTTCAAATGTCTACATATATTAGAGGGTCGTAGACTTATTTATTGTTCGAGGAGACTAACAGTAATGATTTGATTGATGTGTTAGTTGTGCTGTCAGTTTTAAACTTCTTTTTTCTAAACCCATCCTATTGATCACATCTGGTATTTTTTCCTAGAAATTTAAATTCCTTGAACAAATTTTCTTAATGTCAATTGATAAATGAGAAGCTTAGATTCATAATCCGAATAATTTTTTGGTTGGGGCCTTAAATTTGATGACAACTGCGGCAATATGCTTAACAGTCATTATGACGAAGGGGTAAAGTATGGGGATCAGCATCAGATGTCATTCAAAATTCAGACTTATTTGGTTATTTTTTAGATGCTCAAAATGTGTAAAGTCTTGGACACTCGACACTAGGCTAAGGCTATGTGATCCTTGTCAAACATGATTAATTGGACAATATCTGAGCAAGCATATGTTCTAATACAAATTTCTCATGAGCTATTGCATAGAGCTAATACAACATGCATGAAATGGTCTAAGACAACTAGTAACATCAAGCCAGAAAATATAAATTGTATACTAAGGATTTTTAGTGTTCGGGTGCGTCCCTGTATCCTTGAAATGAAAACTTAGAGCAATCCAATAGTTAGACACGAACTCGCCCCTGCCATCCTTACCCGAGTGACTGACTAACATAAGAATTGCTGCTCTGGTGATTATGCTCGTTAGCAGTCACTGTTCTGGATACAAGCTCTTGGTACCATCTGGTTCGGCTTTGGTGTCATAGAATGTGATACTAAATTTAGGACCACTGCATGGATGGACAAATTTTTATGATTTGAGTAGTTAACTACAGTACTTATCTGGAATGATTGTTCACTTTTGCAGCCCAGAGTTTATGTTGGGAGGGGAATGCATGAAAGTCAATTTGCACTTATACGGTGAATACGGCCAACTGTGATTGTCTGCTGCTGTAAATGCTCTTTTTTTTAATTGCTTGAATTAGCTTCATGATTTAAATTTATTCACACTTTCAGCTATACTATTTTCTGGGTGTTGCTTCTCTGTTCCAAATTTGCATTTAGCTATTTTGTCGAGGTGAGTGCCCAATTTACGAGGATGTTCTTAAAAATCTGATGTGATGAAGAGTTTAGTTCTCTTTTAATTATGTGTTAATGTTTTGAACAGATAAAACCTCTGATGAAGCAAACAAAAGAAATAATGAATATTCACCGCATTCGGTATACTTGGCACGAGTTTTTCCCTGAAGGTTTTATTCTACTCTTGGTGCTTGCTTTCTATGCTTTTCTTCTTAAATTGTTCTTTGCTGCTGAAAGTCTTAAGTCAATGCAGCTCAAAACAACTATGGAGCGGTAACCTCACTATGGGCACCTATTATATTGGTGTGTTTTACTATTGCTTTTCTTGTTTGATTCAAATATTTAGAAGTTCTTCAGCTTTTTGGTGGTCAGCAGTTTACATTGACCATGAAAAAGTATCTCATATTCATTACAAGTTTAATGCAGGTTTATTTCATGGATACACAAATATGGTATGCCATTTTCTCGACTCTCTGTGGTGGGTTTCTAGGGGCGTTTGATCGTCTAGGAGAGGTGATTCCTTTAAACATGTTCGTTCCACGTTTTCTATTTATTGTTCATTCATTGGTCATGGACTACCTTACTTATCTATGTCATCCCATTAATTGCTATTTCCTTCTCATGTTAATTGGCCATGCACTCCCATTAGTTGATATGTTACTTGGCTGTATTCAGAAATGTACGCCTTTGCTAAGATCGAGATATCCTTATTTGGTCGTTGAATTATGCAATTTGCCTTTATATTGAAGTTTCACACTTAGTTGGACAACTTAAGAAGCACAACTTTTCTTACACGACTAGGGACACTCACACCACATGATATTTATCAAAAATTATGGGATAGACATGTTGGTGACATGTTAAACATGAATAGTTTAATTGGAGAAACTTTCATATCAAAAAAAGAAAATATTATTTCCTAATTAAGATAAACTATTAAACACACAAATTGCATTAGCATTATGAAATACAAGAACAACTAAAACATTATGTAAGTGTTCCAGAACCAAACATCCATGTCATTTATGGTCACCCACTTCAACTTTTTGAAAGAATATTGCAACCTACTAATGTGTTCCTAGCTTGTGTCTCCATTGTGTCCAGCACGTTTCCAGAGTGTGTCAGTATATCCTAGCTTGTCCCCTATGTTTCCCCACTAGAGCGAATAAAATAATACCATTTTTAAATGTCCAACACTTGTTCTGAATGTGATTATGTGACAGTTTTCCCCTCACTGTGAACAGGGATGTGAAGCCGGTAGATGTGTTTGTGCTTCTTAGCAAACAACCATTACAACATAAATGTATAACTTTGGATCTTGAGTGCAGAATCATTTTCCAAATAAAAGTTCATGTCTTTCTAAGAATTATACTTGGAAATAAAAATCTTACAAGAGTGGATAGTTTTGGAATGCCAAACCATATTAAATTTTTGGTCTCTGTTTTTGTGAACTTGGCTAATTTCCATTACTCATTTTTAACCTTGCATTTGTTAAGCTTGGAACAATTACTTGAACTTGTGAGTGATTCGACTTTTTTTTTGAGGCACTATTGTCCGAACTATCAATGCTAATGTCCAAACTAGAGGCATGACGTCCAAACTATCAATGCTTAAGTCAGATTAATCTCTTGATTAAAATATTGTGCTGGTTAACATTCATATTTACTTCTTCTCTTGCAGATACGGACACTGGGCATGCTGAGGTCACGGTTCCAGTCTTTACCTGGGGCGTTCAATACTTATTTGGTTCCTTCGGACAAGACTAAGAAAATGGGATTTTCTTTCTCAAGACGTTTTGAAGAGGTTTCATCTTGGGTTACTAAACTTAATTTAGTGTCAGATCTAGCTATTTCATTTAATAATTGCCTTCTCAAAAAACTTAGGCTAAAGCAAGCAATAGAAGTGAAGCTGCAAAATTTGCTCAGTTATGGAATGAAGTAATTGTAAGTTTCCGTGAAGAAGATCTCATAAGTGACAGGAAAGGCCCCCTGAATTGATTTCTTGTTTTCTTCAGGTTATGTATCTATGGATTCCTCATGCAGTTTATTGATGTTGGGTTTTCATTAAATCCAGGGAGATGGATCTAATGCTAGTTCCTTATTCATCAGAGCCTAGCCTGAAACTAATTCAGTGGCCGCCCTTTATGCTTGCAAGCAAGGTTAGTGCAGCGACAGAAGGGCAAGTAGTTTGACTGGTTTGAATTCAATTCTAAGACCAAACTGTATTTTTTCTTTCCTTTGTTGTTTGACTGTTTGCTTTTGCAGATTCCGATAGCATTGGATATTGCAGCGCAGTTTCGATCAAAAGATTCTGACCTATGGAGGCGTATATGTGCGGATGAATACATGAAATGTGCTGTTATTGAATGCTATGAATCTTTCAAACTTATCTTGAATGCTTTGATTGTCGGAGAAACAGAGAAAAGGTTGTTTCTAGTGCTTTGTTCATTAAGCAATTTAGTCGCATGCACCAGCTGTAATTGTGATTGAATTGCGTACCTTTTAGTTTTTTGGACTTTCCTGCTACTCTCCCAGGAGCATATGAGTTTGTTGCATTCGGATTATTCTTCATTTTTTTTATTTTTTGTTCAACTATTTATGTCATGATTTTTGTAATCATACCTGTATTGGGCTGAAAGTCAGTTAAAGGGACCAATAATCCGTAGCTAAGCCTCCAATTTTACTCTTGTCCCTCTTAGACATCTCTGCTTCTGTGGAACACCATGATTATTTGTGTCCTTGTTCAAAACAACCTAATAGTTCACATTTCAAACTTAGAAAAGTATTTTATTCTTTGATTTTTTGTTTCTTCTATTTTGTTTGATCAGTTTACTTAATGTGTGAAGCGATATCTAAGTGTTGTTCTATGCACCAAAAATGTCTACATCTTGTTTAGCTATCCTTCACTCAAACTGTCTTGTTTTTATTTAACAGGATAATTGGCATTATTATCAAAGAAGTCGAAAATAGCATGGCAAAGAATACATTTCTTACAAATTTTAGAATGGCTCCTTTACCAACCCTCTGCAATAAATTTGTGAACCTTGTGGAATTTTTGGTGAGTGTTCTAACAAGTAGCAGTATCTAGATCTGCTATATAGTTTGTTACACATATGTCATATTTCTTCATCTTTATGTGAGCTTACACTTTCTGTATGTTTCAGAAAGATGCTGACCCATCCAAGCAAAATCTTGTGGTTTTGTTGCTGCAAGATATGCTAGAAGTAGTTACACGTGACATGATGGTGAATGAGATTTGGTTGGTGAATTCTGTATTTCTCTTATAGGACTCTTGATACGCAAATGGAGTACTCCTTGTATTCACCATCATGGCTTTATAACGATTGTTTTTTTCGCATGAAACATTTCAGCGAAGTGGCGGAGCTTGGTAACAGCACCGGAAGACAAGTTTTTGATAATACTGACGCAAAACCTGCTATTTTGTTCCCTCCTGCAACTACAGCACAATGGGAAGAACAGGTGAATACAAATAATCAGCAAAAAGAATATACAGATGCTACTAAGCAATACGCCGACATACACATGAAGTATCCTATCTTTTCTGCAGCAAATGACCTGTTTGTTATGCTTGCATTTGTTGTAGATAAGACGGCTATATTTGCTCTTGACAGTTAAAGAATCTGCCATTGATGTTCCCACTAACCTTGAAGCACGCCGAAGGATATCATTCTTTACAAATTCTTTGTTTATGGATATGCCACGAGCTCCCCCTGTTCGCAAAATGCTCTCATTCAGGTAGAGCTCATGCTTCATCAAGTGTACTATATGCATATTGGTCATGTGAAATCAGTAGTTCAAAATGTCAGTCATATCCATGGACATGCTTTGCTTGCTGAAACAACCCACCTCAATCAATCGAGTTCCCATGCAGCAAGACATGAAAATTAACTGCAAAGAAAAGATCTTCACCCAATCAAGGATTGCAGATACTCAATTAAATAGTCAATTTACTATAGCACCATGACACTGATATACTAATAATCTAGTCAGTTTATTATACTCGTAATCAGTTATTGAATTTACTATGTGACCATCATCATCCGCATTAAATGGGAGCATTAACTCCTCTTTTAACATATTGAATGCCTGTTAATCAAAATTGTAAGAGAAAGGATACTTGTCAGGTTCATGCTATAGGGATTCGTGTGCAAATTTTTGAATGTGTTGGGATGTTGTCATCCTTCAACCTGATGGCGGAAATGCACAAAGTCCGAGGGGTTTGTGGACCTCCCCTTCTTTTGTTTTTCTTTTGTTCTGGACCTCCCCACCTTCAAAAAATCCTTTCATGTATAGTGATATGTAAAGGCAAGGGGCATTTTTTTTGCCCCCATGGGCTCCCTTGAGAAAAGCTCACCAATCGTGCTAGAGTAAAACGAGAATACAGCCCATCATAATAAACCTACGTCCACTCTCTCCCTGGCATTTGTTAGGCCTTAATTTACTATGCAGACTGCCTATATTGCCTGATGTCTACCCATTACATTTTAGAGAGTCATTTGTTTATTTTTTCTAATTCATATCTTTACTCTCCCCAGTATTACGAATTTAAAGCCACAGATTTACGGTGTCATTTATTTAACTTTGATCTTCCTCGCCTTCATCCATTATCTGCCTTATTTAGCAAGTTACTCTTTTTCCATAACTTAGTGTTCAACTATATGTACCTAAGTTTCATTTGGTGGAACATTAGAATTTTGAATAGTAGTGTACAGTATTTTAGTTTATTAGTTCCTTTGTTTAGCAAGATTAATCTATTTTTGACATCTTGTGGTTATTCACCACTAAGCTATCTTCTGCTTTTTTTTGTTGTTTGTTTTTATTTAAAGATCAATTGTTCCTATAGGCATCGATGATCTTTGTGTTTGAACTAATGTTGATTTTGTGCGGTTTTGATTACTGCATAATAGGATTCGTCAAAGTGAATTTAGAAGTATGCCCTCTTAATACACTTCTTACCCAATGTTTCTTTCACAAAATTTATAGGCCTGCCTGCTGCTTTCACTCCTTAAATATCTTATTTGTTTCTTGGCATTTGCAGCGTCATGACTCCATACTACAGCGAGGAAACACTCTATTCTAGAAGTGACCTCGAGATGGAGAACGAAGATGGCATTTCAACATTATTCTACTTGCAAAAGATCCACCCAGGTTTCAAATACTATAAACACCCACATTACTACTTGTGTTAGCATACCGGCATCGTTTTGTATGGTTTTCATATGATTTATGCTGCTTATTCAGAAATCTTGTGTAATTTTTTTCTAGATGAATGGAATAACTTCCTGGAGAGAATCAATTGTAAAAACGAGGTCGAGGTATTGGAAAATGAAGATACCGTTTTGCAACTACGCTATTGGGTTTCCTTAAGAGGGCAGACACTTTCCAGGACAGGTACCTTAAAAGTAGTTCTCTCTCTATGAAAGTCCTCCATTTTTTTCTTCTGATTTTAATGGATTTTGCTGCAGTTAGAGGGATGATGTATTACCGAAGGGCTTTGATGCTTCAGGCTTTTCTTGACATGGCTAAGGAAAAAGGTGAGAGCCAAATACCTTTTGGTGTACATGTTTTCTCCACGTATAATCTGTTACAACAAGCTTGTCACTCTCCTACGGCTTTATCCTCCTTGGGAATATGCTTATTCAGTGCTTAGCAACAAAATTAGTCAACCATATGACAAATCTATGAGTAAGTATATTTTTGGAAAACTGTGTTGTCATTCCCTTAGGAAGACCCTCTTCTTATACTCTTCATTATTCTATACAATAAATATTTACAACTATCCAATCCCAAAGATTAAGCCATTTACCACTAATTCCCTAATCACAGGCAATCATACAAGTCAAAGATCCTACAACTGATTTGCTGGTCCTAAGCAATCAGAACATTAAAACTACAACTGATTTGCTGGTCCTAAGCAATCAGATCATGAAACAAATCATCTATTTTTGGTATGAGAATCATCTCCAAAAATTCAGCTTTCACACCTCCCCTCAAATTGATGCGGGTGCATTGACCAGCATCAATTTGTCAACTAAGAATTGTTGGCGAGTCTTTGCCAATGCTTTTGTGAAAACATCTGCAGTTTGAAATTCTGTGGACACATGAGGCAAAGTAATGATGTGATCAGTACATGCTTCCCGAATGTAGTGGCAGTCCACCTCAATGTGTTTACTTCGTTCGTGAAGTACCGGATTTTCAGCAATACGTATGGCACTCAGATTATCAGCATGCAAAGGCGTGGGATTCACTTGTGGAAAGCCTAATTCTTGGAGCAAGTGACGCAGCCAAACAATCTCAGAACACGCAGAAGACATGGCTCGATATTCAGCTTCAGTGGAAGATTTTGAAACCCTTTCTTGCTTCTTACATTTCCACGAAATAAGAGCATCGCCAAGATACATGCACCACCCAGTTGTAGATCGACGCGAGTCTGGACATCTAGCCCAATCAGCATCACTATAAGCTGAAAGCTGGATAGATGAACCAGCTTTGTAGAATAACCCACGCTCCGGAGTTCCCAATAAATAGCGAATTATTAGCTTGACAGCTGCTAGATGAAGATGCCGAGGTTGGTGCATGAATTGACTCATCAAATTGACAGCGTAGGAAATATCCGGTCTGGTCATTGTTAAGTAGATCAAGCTGCCTACTAGCTGTCTATATGCCGTAGGATCAGAGAGTAAATTGCCTTCATCTTTCCGATATTTGGCATTAACCTCAAGTGGAGTGTCCACTGGAGTTGAGTTCTCAAGACCAGCCAAAACAATAAGGTCTTTTGCATATTTGGATTGATTAACAAAAATCCCTTGAGTTGACTTATGTACTTCAAGTCCTAGGAAGTAGGTGAGGGTTCCAAGATCCTTCATATGAAAAGAAGAATGTAGAGATTCTCGTAGCTGATGAATACCTTTCAAATCCGTGCCCGTGATGATGATGTCGTCGACATATACAAGGAGAATAGTTATACCAGCAACAGAGCGACGAATAAATAGAGAAGGATCAGTAGCATTTTGACTTAAACCAAGTTGATGAAGAGTCTGATGAAACTTTTCAAACCAAGCCCGCGGTGCTTGTTTTAGCCCATAAAGAGACCGTCGTAGATGACATACATCTGTAATAGAATTCCTTTGGATACCTGGAGGAAGTTTCATATACACTTCTTCTTTAAGATCACCATGTAAGAAGGCATTTTTCACATCCATTTGAAATAAAGGCCAAGATTGAGATGCTGCAATAGAAATCAGTGCACGAACGGTTGTCATTTTAGCCACAGGAGCAAAAGTCTCCTCATAATTAATGCCATGCTCTTGTCTATTTCCAAGCCACCAACCGAGCTTTGTATCGTTCTAAGGAGCCATCAGATTTGAGTTTAACCGAGTAAACCCATTTGCAGCCAATCGGTTTATGGGTAACTGGACAAGGGACAATGTCCCAAGTGTGGTTTTTCTCTAGAGCTTCCAATTCTTCCTGCATTGCTTTTTGCCAACATGAATGCTGCATGACTTGTGAATAAGTGGTTGGAATTGATGTCGGGGACGAAGTGGCTAAAAACGACAAGCGTTCAGGTGGTCTAGATGGGCGAGTGGATCTTCGAAGTTGAGGAGGTTCAGGACTTGGATCAGAAGCCGGGGAGCATTCACGGTTAGGACCGTTTGGTGGAATGGTAGTGTTACCTCTTCATTGATATACAATCCCAGGTTTAAACCTTGTCAAAGTTGGAGAAATACTATCAAAGTCAGGAAGGTAAGAGTATGATGATGGAGGAGTAGAAGCATGATGATTTTGGAAAAAATACTGATTTTCAACAAAGACAACATGACGAGAAATGCGAATGCGATGAACGGAAGGATCATAACACAAAAATCCCTTTTGATTAGGCGCATACCCAAGGAATGCACAACGTGCAGATTGCGCTGTTAATTTGTTCCGATTTGGTGCTGGCAAGTGAACATAACAAAGACAACCAAAAGTATGCAATTGGTTGTAGTTGGGATGAGTTTTGTGCAACCGAAAGTGTGGAGATTGATTTTGAAGATTGGGTGAAGGTAGTTTATTGATAAGATGCACAGCCGTAGATAGAGCTTCGACCCAAAAATGAGTTGGAACAAATGCATCAAGAAGAAGTGTTCTAGTAACATCCAAGAGATGTCGATTTTTTCGTTCAGCGACCCCATTCTGCTGAGGAGTATACGAGCAAGTTCGCTGGGAAATTATTCCTTCACTTTGAAGATAATTTTGAAATCCATGATCTATATACTCTCCACCAGAATTAGATCGCAAAACTTTTATAGATGTGGAAAATTGATTTTTGACATAAGCCATGAAGCGTTTGAAGGCATCGGAAACACCAGATTTATGATGCAAGAAATAGACCCATGTGTAGCGACTATAGTCATCTATGAACGTAACAAAGTATTTGTGGTGAGAATGCGAGGAAACAGGTGCAATCCCCCAAACATCTGAGTGAATCAAGTCAAAGCAATTGGTAGTTATGTCATTGTGAATTGGAAAAGGAAGAGCTTTGCTTTTACCCAATTTGCAACTATCACAATGGAACAAAACATCTTGTAAAGAAACAGTATTTTTATTCAAGAGCAGACCAGATTTCAACATGAACAACAATTTTTTGGCATTAGGATGCCCCAATCTTTTATGCCACATCTGATATGATGGAGTAGAGGTAGAACAAAGTAATGAAAACAAGGATTTATTCTTGGGATAGCAAGATAAATGAATAGGAAACATCCTTCCACACTTAGGTCCCTTCCCGATCACTTTCCCCGACGCCTGATCCTGCACAATGCAACCAGATTTGGAAAATGAGACGTTGCAATTGTCATCAACCAATTGACCAACAGATATAAGATTACAAGCCAAACGGGGTGTATGGAAAACATTATGCAAGGGCAAAGTATGAGGAATATCACCCATTGCTTTGATTGGCACAACTTCACCATTAGCGGTTTGTATTTGCAAGTTACCCACATATGGCTTTATATTTGCAAGTTGTGCTGAGGAAAAAGTCATGTGATTGGAAGCACCAGAGTCAACATACCAAACAGGAGATGAGGTAGTTTTACCTTTGAGGCAAAAAGCTGAGAATGCAGATTGAATCATTTGTTGAACTACCTCTGGAGTCATAGCACTGGAAGTAGTAGAAGTATGAGCAGGAGCAGCATATAAAGCATTAGGAACCATGTACGAACCCTCAGCAGGAGCAGCATAAAAAGCATTAGGAGATCGATTTTGAGGTCGGCGACGACATTCTGTGATCAAGTGTCCAGGCTTCTTGCAGTAGTTGCAGTACTTCTTTTTGCAATTGATGGCTATATGGCCAAACTCTTTGCAGCTGTAGCATTGTTTTGTGCTCACATCCTTTCCTCTAGCCTGAGTTGCAAAAGCTGCATCCAGTGGATTAGAACCAATATCTTTTTGTTCGAGCGCTACCTGAGTCAAGCATCGTTGTTCGTCTCGGAGAATTTCACTCAAACAAGTCTCCAATGATGGAGTGGGTGCCCTACTCATCAGATTTGAACGAACAGGTTCAAATTCGCGTCTCAGTTTCATGAGAAACTGATCTCTTTGAGTGATTTCATGCACTGCTTGAAGAGTCTTTAAACCCTCAATCGAAACATTAGCATAAACAATCTCCTTATATTCAGTCCAAATATTAATGAACCCAGAATAATATTCTTGAATAGACATAGTCCCTTGGGAGTATTCACATATGTCTAATTCAAGCTGAAATCTTCTAGCTGGGTTATCTTGATTGTAAATCTTCTTTAGATAAGCCCACATATCTTTAGCACAAGTATAAGAACGCAAATTGAGAACAATTTTGGAATCTACTGAGCTTAAAATCCAAGTGATTACCTTGGCATCATTACTTTCCCACTTTGCTTTTTCAGCATTTTGAGTTGGTTTAGGAATGGACTCATCTATGTGTCCCCATAATTCTTTCCCTTTCACAAACATGCGAAATTGAAACTCCCAAGAAAAATAATTTTTCCCATCCATCTTGATGGGCAAGATTTCTGATTTTTCTGACATTCTTAACCACAAAGGAAACTCTAAAAAATGACAGAAAAAAAAAACCTGATTGACTTGAGTGCTTGAGAAGGATGATACCTCTAGAACAACTGATGACAGCAATACAAAACCAAGAATGGATTCTAAGATGCTTATACTTCTAAAAACGAGACACCATAGCTAGGGCTCTGATACCATGACAAATCTATGAGTAAGTATATTTTTGGAAAACTGTGTTGTCATTCCCTTAGGAAGACCCTCTTCTTATACTCTTCATTATTCTATACAATAAATATTTACAACTATCCAATCCCAAAGATTAAGCCATTTACCACTAATTCCCTAATCACAGGCAATCATACAAGTCAAAGATCCTACAACTGATTTGCTGGTCCTAAGCAATCAGAACATTAAAACTACAACTGATTTGCTGGTCCTAAGCAATCAGACCATGAAACAAATCATCTATTTTTGGTATGAGAATCATCTCCAGAAATTCAGCTTTGACACCATATGCATACGTGATATTGTATGATTCCCAGATCGAGAATTCAAACTGCCAATAAGCTGAGAGGAGCATCATATGTCTGAAACTTGAGACAACTGACCTTTATTTGTGAGATCTTTCTATTGCATGCCGTGGTTTTATTTAGAGGCGTCTTAGTTTGGTGCTTTCATAGAGACAACTGGCTTTTGTTTATGGTATCTATTCAATTCCATACCATGGTGTTTATTGAGAGGTTTCTTATTTTCTAGCAATTAAATTGGAGCAGATATGCAGGCTCTGACTCTTTGTATATGACTTCACAGTGATACTTGAAGGCTACAAATCCGTCACAGTTCCATTAGAGGAAGAAAAGAAGAGTCAGAGATCCTTGTATGCTCAATTAGAGGCTGTAGCCGACATGAAATTCACTTACGTTACTACTTGCCAGATCTATGGAAATCAGAAGCAGGGTGGAGATCGTCGTGCAACAGATATTTTGAATTTGATGGTTAAGTATGTTATCTGTCCAATACAGTAGAATAGAGTTCTGCATTTTTGGACGAGTTCTTTTATCGTGGATCTTTTTTTAGTTGACAAAAAAAGGGAAATATCATTAAATTCAAAATCAGAAGGTTATAGAAAATACACATCACATGTACACATGGTTCTCTAATCTCTAGAAGTTGATGAAAATAGTATCCCCTTAAAGATTGGGAAAATGAAACCAAAAGAAGCCAAATAGCAAATGTTGACTCAAATATTCTAGAAAATAACTATTTACCCTAAACATTTCTGGTATCCTCCTAATGATGGAGCTCGAAGAACTGCACAGAACACATACAAAGAGCCAGATTGAACCAGATCTTCTAAAAATAGTCCATAAGGACCATAACGTTATAATCAAAAGAGGGTGGGATTGCCCAATCTGCCTCTGCAAAACAAAATACTCTCCACCATAAAGATAAAGCTATAAAAAGGTGAAAATAGATTAAACGTACATTTTGACCTTCTCTTTTATTTGAGAATCTGATTCCTTGATCCTTCCTCTTCAGTAATCCATCTCTCCGTGTAGCATACATTGATGAGGTTGAAGAAAGCGTGGGTGGAAAGACGGAGAAGGTGTACTATTCTGTGTTGGTCAAAGCTGTTGATAATCTTGATCAGGTATTTACTTTTAATCTCGAGAAGAACCATGTTGATTAACTGTACCTCAAACCGTGATTGCCTCATGATTTCTCCCTCAAGGAAATCTACCGTATAAAACTTCCCGGTACAGCAAAGATAGGAGAGGGAAAGCCTGAAAATCAGAACCATGCTATTATTTTTACTCGAGGGGAAGCACTTCAGACAATTGACATGAACCAGGTCCTTGGAAGTTTGAACAAAGACATTTATACTAGGATTTCTTGGGTCGATCGGAATCACCATAGTCAATTTTTGCTGTAGGACAACTACTTGGAAGAGGCTCTGAAAATGCGTAACCTACTGGAAGAGTTTAACGAGGATCATGGGGTGCGTCCACCTACAATTCTTGGTGTTCGTGAGAATATCTTCACCGGAAGGTTGTACTACTCTGACATCTTTTTGGAGCTATGAATTGATCTGACGTTGGATTTTCCTATAGCTAATGCATTATTATATTTTTGCTCCAGTGTTTCTTCTTTGGCTTGGTTTATGTCGAATCAAGAATCGAGCTTTGTCACCTTGGGTCAAAGAGTTCTTGCAAGACCATTGAAGTATATCTTCTCTCTGGATCTTCCTTTTTAGTAATTAGTTCAAAAAGGAAAAATAACTTGTTTTCTAAGTCATTATTATTTTCAAGGAATGTACAGAATTTTGAGTTTTCGACAACTAATCATCAGGCTAAATAGCTAATGAATTATAACACCTTTGATACCTGGTAGCACGTATATAGATTAAATATTTTTTTTTGAAAATATATATAGATTAAAATGAGATCTTAATGAATCTGTCCTGAATGTTTGTAATATCTTGAGGTCCACTGATTTAGAACCTTTTAGTTGTGTGCTTGTGGTTATGTGCATACTGCTTGGATGGCTGTGTGGGTGCATCTAAGTGGTTCTGTCTCTCTATACGTGTCATGCGTTATCTTCTGGCAGCACGGAAACTTAGCTCCTCATTTCCTATACTTTGGAATTAGTTACATGGAAAGTGAATCCTCTATACCAATCTCAGGAAAAAGATAATGTGAGCCATCTTTATATATATTTTCAGATAAAAATCTTTTGATATCTACTATTGCACCTCTTAACATGAAATCAATTGTGTCTTTATAAATTGGTTGGATATAGGGTTCGGTTCCACTATGGGCATCCAGATGTGTTTGATAGAATTTTCCACATTACCCGTGGTGGCATCAGCAAAGCCTCTCGTGGCATCAATTTAAGCGAGGATATATTCGCTGGTACATTTTGAGTCTTCTATCTCTTAATTCGCTTATATAATTTCGATCATTGTTTAATGCGGATTTCCTAATGTAGGTTTCAATTCAACGCTAAGACATGGGAATATCACGCACCATGAGTATGTTCAAGTAGGAAAGGGGAGAGATGTTGGACTCAACCAAATTTCACTTTTTGAAGCAAAAGTGGCCTGTGGTAATGGGGAGCAAACGCTCAGCCGCGATATCTACAGACTAGGCCATCGTTTCGACTTCTTTCGCATGATGTCATGTTATTTTACTACTACTGGGTTTTATGTTAGCTCAACGGTAATTCCGATTACATACAAGTTATGAACATGAAGCATTATAACTGACCTGACTTCACAGTCTAGTTATTTTGGGGGGTTTTCTCTTCTTACTTTTATCTAAACATGAAACTTTACAGCGTTTTGAGTGGGGAGAACATCTGCATATAATGTTTTATTACAAAAAAGTATGTCATGTTGGGGATGGGGACCTTAACCCCAGACCTTCGAGTGGGGAGAACATCTGCATACAATGTTTTATTACAAAAAAGTATCATGTTGGGGATGGGGACCTTAACCCTAGACCACCTGGTTTTGGTTGATGCTTCAAGCTGTAGTGCTGCGGATAAACTTTTGAACAACCATAATTTAGGAATTGTGGCGATCATATACCAAATAAATGTAATTGCATTAGTTGGATGTGCAAGGTCAAAGCTTCTTAGTTTAAAACTAATTGATTTGATTTATTCAGCTGAGACATGTATTTAAGCTTTTGTGGAAACACCCTATTGAAACTTTAATTAGCAATTGGGGTACGATGACCGAACAGCTTGTACAAATGTAGATGACAAATCTTTAAGTTCTGGAAGACTGGAACAATCCAGCTACTATAGCCATTACCATAAGATTTTCACTTTCATCTCTAATTCCCTTCTCTTTTCTTTTTCCTTCTCAACTGAAGGTTTTTCCTTGTCACCGTGCAGATTGTCGTCTTAACAGTTTACGTATTTTTGTACGGTAAACTCTACCTGTCATTGAGTGGATTGGAAACGGCAATCATGAAATCTGCAAGGTCCAAGGAAAGTGATCCTCTGAAGGCAGCCATTGCTTCACAGTCTGTTGTTCAAATAGGTGTATTGATGGCCTTGCCCATGGTTATGGAAATGGGGCTTGAAAGAGGGTTCAGAACTGCAGTAGGTGATATGATAATAATGTATCTTCAATTAGCTCCTTTGTTCTTCACTTTCTCTCTTGGGACAAAGATCCACTATTTTGGGCGCACTATCTTGCATGGAGGGGCCAAGTACAGAGCCACTGGACGAGGTTTTGTCGTTCGACATGAGAAGTTTGCAGATAACTACAGGATGTACTCAAGGAGCCATTTTGTAAAAGCTCTGGAAATTTTGACCCTGCTTATAATTTACAGAAATTATGGCATAAATGCTGATCCTACTAGTTACATGCTTCTCAGTGGCTCAATCTGGTTTCTAGTGGTTTCTTGGTTGTTTGCTCCTTTCCTTTTTAATCCTTCGGGATTTGAGTGGCAGAAGATTGTGGAAGACTTGGAGGATTGGACCAAGTGGATTAGCAGTAGGGGTGGTATTGGTGTGCCGGCAAATAAGAGCTGGGAGTCATGGTGGGAGGAGGAAGAAGAACACCTACAGCACACAGGATTTATTGGGCGGTTGTGTGAAATTGTTCTTTCCATCCGTTTCCTTCTCTACCAATATGGAATTGTGTATCACCTGCATGTGCACAATAGTGACACAAGCCTTTTGGTAAGTGCATGAGCTACTGTCCTCTTGACATGTATGTTTCATTTAGCCTTTTGATTCCAAGCGTTAAGTTTCCCAAAAATAAGGAATGGTGTAGTTTTGGTTTTTCTGTTCTTATTTTCCAGAAAGTACACAATTGTTTGGAGAAGATTTTGTGAGACCCGTTTGGAGGAGAATTTTTGGATAACAACCCATTCTTGTTTAGAAAAACACCAAAGTTATTTGTTTTCTGATGCTTGAAAACCATTTCTGCTCCAAGTTCAATAATATGAAGACGATGGATTTGTTTCTCAAAACAGTTTCTAGTAAGTGTTATGCAATGTTGTTCTGAAAATGGTAAGTGGTAATCAACTAATTTTACCAAACATGATCCTAAGGTTCTATTATACTTCCCTATGCTATATTAACATATCTATGTGCATGAACCCAAAAGGTCATACAGTGCAAATAATTGCTATCTAATATGCTATTTCCTATGTTCATGGACTCGGATATGAGTATCGGATGCGGGTATGTGTCTAAGTGTCCACTTCATTCAAAATCCATCTTGAATTTGCGGATACAGCATAACATTCAATCTCTTTGTGCAAGGGTATTTCATGCATGGTATAGAAGTTCAACATATAGTTCATGGTAAATTAGAATTACAAAAAACTTGGTGTATATCCAGTTAAATGTGTCGGACACGGATTACCTTATCCGAGAGTCAAGCGTTTGACATGGGTATTTTATGCATTAAGGAGGATCCATGTTTAAATAAGCTACTTCAATGACAGGTCTATGGTTTGTCTTGGCTGGTCATTGTTGCCGTAATGATCATCTTGAAGGTTGGTATTCTGTTTCATTGAATTACCTGCTCGCTCTATATCGTTTATACCCTCTTTTCGGGCTCCAAAAAGCTTGTGATTTCTTGAGCAAGGGAAAACAAAGTTCATGGGAAATTTGAAGGATCTAACCCTTGTGAACCGTTAGATCCTTTTAACTTGGTTAGTTCCTTCAAATTTTCCATTACCTTAGCTTTTGCTTGCCCAAATACTTGATCCAAAATACTGTCCAAGTGATAGAGAAGCTTGGCCCGCATAGCATGGAGGCCTCTCCACCTACTGCCATTTGGTTTTGGGTTGGATGTCTTCAAAATTGTAGTACAGTTTGTGGTTGTAAATAACAATACCTTGCTGGTCAAATGATGTGTCTTTGAACTGAAGATTATATCCATGGGTGGGAAGAAGTTCAGCGCAGATTTCCAGCTGGTGTTCAGGCTTTTAAAATTGTTCCTGTTTATTGGATCCGTCGTCACTCTTGTCCTTATGTTCACTTTCCTCAATCTTACCGTTGGAGACATCTTTGCCAGCCTGCTGGCTTTCTTGCCAACAGGATGGGCTCTTCTACAGGTATCTGTGTGTGTGCGTGTGTGTGTGTGTGTGATAAATACGTATAAATATCCACAGATGTATATGAATATCATGGTATTGTCTGTGTGAGGGAAGGGAGGATTTTTTACCGGCCAGTGGTTGCCAAGTTGCACATTAGAAAGTTCCCTTTTTTCTCATACCTTACAATCTTTCGGTATACTTTCCATTTCAATCAGTAGACCAGTGGCTGTGGCAAATGTCAAACAAGGACTAGGAACGAACAGATCCCTTCTCAGTTTTATGGATTTTAGATGTACCTATAATAACAATACATATTCTCCTTTTAGTCTCTCTAAAATTTAATATTGCCCCCTTTAATTCTGGAAGACTTTTTCTCTTTTGTATTTCAACTAAAAATGTGTACAATTCTCTTTCAAGGTTTTATATATGGTAAAAGAGAAAAAAAATCACAATTTCTCTTCTCTACTCCGTTTTACTCAACTAATTTTTACCCGTGTGTTAATGCGCACTGTCCCTCCTGATTTAATTTTCTAGCTCCACCATTGATGCCAGTCTGCTTTCTTTCTTGTCATCCTGAAGAAACAAAATATTGTTCTGTTTCCATCAAAACGTACGGAACATTGCTATTTGCTTGTTTATCTGCAACGAATCCCGATATTCCAATGTCTCCACCGAAGTGCCCTTGAAATACCAAGCATTGAGGTGTTTCATTTTACCAAAAAAAAAAATTGAGGTGTTTCAACACCTAGCAAAAGTATCACCCTCTGATAGGAACATACCAAAACGTTTCCAAAACCTTTTGTTATCCTAGCTAACCAAAATGTAAGGATCACCCTTTGATAGTAACATACCTTAATATCATCATAACATCTGACCACGTTTTTATAATTATGTTTCATAGAAGTAAATATGCTATTATTCCATGTTTAGTCGGTGGTGTGGTATTGTGGATGCAGATAGCACAAGCATGCAGGCCTTTGGTAGAGGGATTGGGAATGTGGGGGTCTATCAGAGCTCTAGCGAGAGGATACGACTACCTGATGGGGGTAATCATTTTTGCTCCCGTGGCTGTCTTGGCTTGGTTCCCATTTGTCACGGATTTCCAGACGAGGCTGCTATTCAACCAAGCTTTCAGCCGAGGGCTTCAGATTCAGCGTATTCTGGCTGGTGGGAAGAAGCAGAAACAGAAGTAACTTGCCGTGCATAGTTGCAGTTAGAGAGAGAGAGAGAGAGAGAGAGAGAGAGTATAAATAAGGGACGGAAATGTATGGAAAAGTTGGGTCTCAGAGATGCTTCGTTGGATGATGTTTTCAGGTGTACTTCTCTACCTTGATCCCTGTTGGATAGTTTTGCTATGTACCCCTCTGTCACTGTACAAAAAAATTGTTACAGATCTACAGTGCAGAAATGTTTCCAGATTACATGTGTACACGGGATGGTTTGGAGTCCTGTTCTTCCTTTCCTTTTCATTCGTCTCTACCTAACAATGTCAAATAATTCGAATTCCGTAACGAAGAAATGAATTTCTTAATTTTGAGGGAATATGAGTAAGCAAGCTTCTTTTCTTCTTGAATATATTTTCATTTCAATGGTAAAATGGACTTCATTTTGAGAAAATGACGGCCAAGGACGTGTTTTGATAATTAATATCCACTAAGGACATGCTATGAACATTTGTTAATGCTGAAAATGTATCAAAACATGTCCTTAACCATCATTTTCTTGAAGTCACAAGTGATAAAGAAATGAGTATTGGAACACATGAAAGGATGCAGAGCCAAATCAATAATGGGCACTAGGGCTGTCCACATACCCGACCCGACCCGAAGATAGACCTAACGGACAGATCTGATTACCCTTTTCGGTCGGGTTCGGGTCCTTTTGGTAGGGTTTTGGGAATTGTCGGTTGGGTGTGGGCACGGTGACTATGATGCATTGCCTGTTTTACATTATTTGTTTCTAATTGAAGTAACAATAGCTATAACTGGGACTGGATCTTAGGTGTGACCACGGCCTGAAAATAGTATTGTGTTGTGATCGCACCGTACAAAGTCCTGTTTGGTACACAACTAAGATTGATTAACGCAGCAAAATAAACCGTTCTGATTAGATAACCGAGCTTACATGGGCCCCACTTTAACTCACACCATACGGTGGTCTGCCCAGACACAACACCTAACCCCAAAGCCATGGTGGAAAGAAACAACACTTTTCGCATTTTAGACTAGGAATCTGTGCAGGTTACTAACAATTAGTCTGGCAAGTATGCAAGGCGAAGCTATTTGCCTGCTCCATGCTCCTATGAAGCAACTGGTTAGCGAATTCCCATTGCTTAGCATCCAATTGCTGAATTGTCATTGCCTATCCATTTTGTTGTTGTTTGTGGCGCCACTGCTGGGAGAATTACTGCTTAATTGCGTAATCCGGTTAGTATTTTGTTGATTATTTCGTACTGAAACAACACCGGCTGTACTACCCATTCCACTGAACCGTGGTAAAGCCATTACTTCTCGTATGATTTTCTCAACAGAGCTCATGGATTCAAGGTCAGCTTCATTTGATTGACTGAACTGCTCCTGCAACTGTACATGTGCTGATGAATTTTCACCAGTATGTGGTGGTGGTGCTGGGAATGCCTCTGGTAAGGAACTCTGAGAAACTTGAGGGGGATTGCTAGCAGATGATTGTATCGGAGGTGACAAGCGAGCATAAGGATATAGCAGAGATGAGGGTTGTCGAGTTGATGGCCCAGTTGATGGGATCTGATAATTCATCAGGTTATCATTCCTGGAATTCGTCCAATTCTGCAAAGGAAGCCCATTAAAAATGGCGGTGGCTGCACCAACGGAGTCATACACGGTCCGAACATCATTGGAGGTAGAAAGCTGGACAGAATTTGCTGGGACAGAATTACCATTGCCGGTTGAGTTGTGTCCTGAAATTAACTGCTGCTGCGAAGTTGATGGTACAGAATTACAATCATTGTTTATGTTTTCTTCTAAAATTAGTTCGTGCCAGGCCTCAGTTTGTTGACCTGACACATGCAGCTGAGATGACAAACTTGTCCTCTGTGTGAACTTCCCCAAACTCTCTGAAAACATAAAATGGATGTCATTGACCAATATAGTTATTGTGCACAGTGCACTACACTAGAAGGATGGCATTGTTTTGCCATTTATAAAGGAAGGTACAAAAATGGAACAAGAAGCGTGGTCGAATATCAATAGCATAAGTGAATTAACAAACCCTCATAGCTCTTGAGACAGCAAATCACACTCACGATGTATTCCATCTTAGGTAACCAAGTCAAATTGAGCCTTGTATCCTACTCAATGGGGGTTGGGTGAACGAATCATTTTCAGCCATCCCGCTAAACGTCTACATGGTGCTTTAAATTTACTAGATTGATGACATTTCCTATAACAGAGACTTGCCGCGCAAAGCCATAGCAAGAGCACGCACATGCCTTAGAAATATGTACCCGGATTAGGGGAGCAACTAGGGGAGCAACTAGGGAACCTTCCTTGGGATGTACCACCACTTCGTAGATGTTTTAATCATTAACTCGATTTTTTTGGTCTTACCCTGCATCCATCTCAACGTTTTCTTCTCAATTACACAAATTTTACTAATGTGTTGTGTTGAGGATATAAATAATAAGGTTACCTCTCTCTCTAATAGCTTGAGCTTCCAGATGAGTTGGTGGTTAACAATCTACTATGATACCAGAGTAGGCAATAAATCATGTGTTCGAACCTCACCGCCTACCTAATAATTAAATACTTGCACATGTTTAGCCCGCTAATGGAGGAGAGGCTGGCTACACGTGAGAGAGAGTATTAAGGATATGAATAATAAAGTTACATCTCTCTCTTAACAGCTTAAGCTTTTAGATGAGTTGGTAGTTAACATAAGATCAGAAGATGTACAAAATGCAGATAATGCTATCATGGTTCAACCTCCTTAAACATATCAACTCTCTCTCTCTCTCTCTCCCACCAAATCACGCACTCACAGAAAAGCAAACAATCACCATCTTCCAATGTGGGAGGCTAGGTTCTCTGTCTCTGTCACACACACATACTCACCATCTTCCATTGTTGTAGGCTAGGTCTTTGCCAAAGCAATCGTCAATGGGGTGACAGTAACACTATCTTCCTAAGATAATGGAAGTAAAAGAAAATTTCCACGAAAGTGGCAAAATTAATGGAATGCTTACCCGTAGCTCCGGTCCCATTTTCTCGGCTATAATCAATCAAATCTGTCATGCAATTAACAACTTCTGATATCTACAATTCACCCAGTAACACAGATCAAGCAAATTGCTGACTATGGATTCACTACAACATGTCTGAAAATCACATCAGTGCACCTCTAGTAACAAAACTAAACCACGTCATTTAATTTGCAGTTTGCCACTTGACAAAGACAGTAATTATCTTACTATGAAAACAATAATGAAGAATAAAAAATGGACCACAGAAGAACTTTTTGTTATTCCTTGATGAAAACTTGAAAAGATACAGAAAATAGCAGTACATGGTTGATCATTCAACAAGCTTATACAACCAGCATATTCAATGTAGCATGAGGCATTCCACGTTTTAGCACATTCAATATGGCATCACCTGGAAAGTGGCTTTGGAGATGCTCGGAAGCAAAAAACTTCTATGTTCCTCACAGGTGGGGTTGCTCATTTATTCAGGATTTTTCACAATACATAGGATCCCCAATCAGTAAAAAAATTATGCGCATGGATATGAAATGGAAGCAGGAACATTGAACAACCTTTTTTTGTTAGAGCATGTTTGGATGGAGAATTGGAATCAGTTGAGGCTTCTTACGAGCGGCTATCTATCAGGTGTAACTGGAAGAAGATAAGTTGGAAGGGCAAGACAAAGGAGGAAGTTTCATGGTTAGATCTTTCCACTCTGTGTCATCTACTGGGTGTAAGAGATTTTTCTATGGAAACTCGTAGCGAGTTCAGTGAAGCATTCTAATTGTTCGGCGGGGATAGATGCTATTCTTAGAAGGGACAATTTGGGTATGAGAGATTCTTTTGACCTACTAGGTATGGCATTGTGAGACCATAAATCTTTAGTACTCCCTCCGTTCCAAAAAGAGTGTCCTTTTTGGGGAAGCGTGTCATTTTCAATTGCTTATATCTTTCAATGTGAATGTCAAAAAATATGCAATATGGATCTTGTTTGATAGATTATAATTAGTTCTATTAAACAAAGTTTTCAAAATCACATAAAACTTCATAAATTAAAAGATATAAGCGTTTGAAAATGGCACGGAGTCCCAAAAAGGACACTCATTTTGGAACGGAGGGAGTAGCATAGAGCGGGGGGGGGGGGGGGGGGGGGGTGGGTTTGCAGGGGAGCGAAGACACCTAAAAGCTCCTAAAGTTGGGAGCGCTTAAGGAGCGTATATAGATTATATAAAAATTTGTATATAAAATATCTTTGAATACTTAACCATTAAAGGAAAAGTGATATTGTAAATTTTACCGATCTTAAAGTGTAATTATTGGAAGTTACATATTCTCAATTCGCAAAACTTCTTGACCAATATGATTCTCATATTCTTATTTCCACAATGGCATAACTCGCTTAAAAGTAAGAGAATAACCGCCTTAAGGGCCCAATAAGCTCCCATCTTAGTTAGGAGCGAGTTCCCGCCAAGCTCCCATCTTGGGAGCACCGATTCGAGCTCCCGTCTAGGAAGTGCACCCATTTTAGAAGGATCTTGCTACTAAGCATAAACCACAGGTCCAAGAGGTAAATTTGGTTTTGGAACCATACATTAGAAACTTAGAACCACGGGAGCTCACCCAACAGACTAGCCAAGTGGGTGTCATTTCTGTTCCCCACTCCTAGTTATATACACAAGATCACCATGTTGAATTTTAATATGGGATTGATATGTTACACACATGTGGGGGCACCAACATTTTCAAAGGGTAAGTTGAGGCTCACCTTGAGGACTACATCAAAGCTAGACTATTGAAAAATCCCTCAAGGCGTTGGAATTTATGCCTTACCCTCCAAAAGCCTACGCCCTGTCTATGGGTGCTTCCACAAGGTGCGGTTTTTGCGTACTTTCACGCTTTTCAGTGCCTCAAGTGTGAAATTTTGGGGGGAAAAAAGGAGAGCCAACCCAAATTAGGTTTTCCTCTCTCACATTTTGTATATATAGGAACAATGGTACAAGTACAAATATACCCCTATCTAAAAGATACATAACAAAAAAACCCTTACTAATTTAACACTCCCCCTCAAGTTGGTGCAAAGATATCTATCAAGCCCAACTTGAACACAATGGGATGAAAAATCTTACTACTAAGCCCTTTAGTAAATATATCAGCTAACTGGTCCTCAGACCTTACAAATGGCATACAAATCAGACCCTTGCTCAACTTTTCCTTGATGAAATGCCTATCAATCTCAATATGCTTCGTTCTGTCATGCTGCACAGGATTATGAGCAATATTTATAGCCGCTTTGTTGTCACAATAAAGTTTCATAGGGCCATCGTCAAAGAGTCCCAAATCCTTTAACAAGGTTTGGAGCCACAAAAGTTCACACACGCCGTGCGCCATAGCCCTATATTCAGCTTCTGCACTGGATCTAGCTACCACTGACTGCTTCTTACTACGCCAAGTAACCAAATTCCCACCAAAAAAGGTGCAGTAGCCAGAAGTGGAGCGCCTATCATCCACTGAACCAACCCAGTCTGCATCGGTAAATGCTTCCAACCTCAAATGACCATGATTGGAAAACAATATTCCTTTACCTGGAGCTGATTTGAGATATCTCAAAATACGATAGACTGCATCCAAATGCACTGTACGTGGCTCATGCATAAATTGGCTGACAACTCCAACGGCATATGTAATATCTGGTCTAGTGTGAGATAAGTATATCAGGCGGCCCACAAGCCTCTGATATCTTTCCTTATCTGCATGCTCCCCAACACCTCCACTGAGATGATGACTAGCCTCAATAGGTGAGTCTGCAGGCTTGCACCCCAACATTCCCGTTTCTTCCAAGAGATCAAGAATATACTTCCTTTGGGATATAAAGATACCTTTATCAGACCTTACCACCTCCATCCCAAGAAAGTATCTCAATGACCCCAAGTCCTTAATCTCGAACTCTTGAGCAAGATGAGCCTTAAGATGGAGTATTTCTTCTGCATCATTGCCAGTCATAATTATATCATCCACATAGACAATGAGAATAGCAATCTTGCCATTACCTCCCTTGATGAACATAGTATGATTTGCCTGACTCTGTCGGTAGCCAAATATCAACATAGCTTTAAGAAATCTGTCAAACCAAGCTCTCGGTGACTGCTTTAATCCATAGAGGGCCTTTCTCAATCTACACACCTTCCCTTTGGTTGCTAAGGAAGAGAAACCTGGTGGAATATCCATGTACACCTCTTCTTCTAAATCACCGTGAAGAAATGCATTTTTAACATCGAATTGTTGAAGAGGCCAATTCAAATTAGCAGCACAAGAGAGTAAGGTTCGAATAGAGTTCATCTTTGCTACCGGAGCAAAGGTTTCCTCGTAGTCAATTCCGTATGTCTGAGAATAGCCCTTGGCAACAAGTCTCGCCTTGTATCTCTCAACTGTCCCATCTGCCTTATGCTTAACAGTGAAAACCCACTTGCATCCCACTGATTTCTTTCCTTCTGGAAGTGATACTAACTCCCAAGTGCCATTTTTTTTCAAAGCTGTCATCTCTTCTACCATAGCTCCTTTCCACTTAGGTATCATAAATGCATCCTGCCAATTCTGTGGAATAGAAATAGAAGAGAGAGGAAACAAATGCACGATACGAAGGAGATAAACGATAATATGAAACAAATTGTGAGATGGGATGTTGAGTACACTGTCTAACTCCTTTCCTATGAGCAATAGGAGTATCAAGATTATCAGAAGCAAGAAGGGATGGTTCATTACCAGATGAGTCAGCCGAAGAATCTGAAACTGGACTTGGAGCCGGAGTAGGTGATAGTGATTGGCAAGGTGGTATCGCACCTGCCGGCTGTCCCTTTTTCCGTCGGGAAAACTTCAGCAAGTTAGGCAACCTATGTGGGTAAAGTCTATCATCATCAACATCTCGGCCACCAATGTCATGTTCTGCTCTTGCTTCATATATGGGTTCCTCCCTTGAGTTTTCCTTCTCCCCCTCACCATAACAAGGTAACAAGGCATCGGGGAGTAAGACCATGATTCTTGATTCTGAGATATCAACATCTCTTCCTCCCGATCACTCTCCCCCTGAAGAGATGGACCAGAGGAAGGATAAAAGGACTTAAGTTCCCAAAAAGTGACATCCATAGAAACAAACATTTTTCGGGCGTGAGGGTCATAGCATTTGTATCCCTTCTGTGTAGGGGAATAGCCAAGGAAAATGCATTTACGAGCCTTGGGATCTAACTTGCCACCAGGGTGTTTAGGAGCATGGACAAAACACATGCAACCAAAAACTTTGGGTGGAAGGGAAGAAACCGAGGAACTACGAGGGAGAAACTCAAGAGGAATTTTAAACTGAAGAACACTGGATGGCATGCGATTGATAAGATAAGCTGCAGTAAGAACAGCCTCTCCCCAATAAAATTTTGGGACATTCATGGTGAATAGGAGAGAACGGGCTACCTCAGCAAGGTGACGATTTTTACGTTCAGCAATCCCATTCTGTTGTGGAGTGCCAACACAAGTTGTTTGAAAAAGAATGCCATATTCACTAAGATATGCCCGAAACTGTCCATCAAGGTACTCAGTCCTATTATCACTACGAAGGATTTTAATGTTGGTGTCAAATTGAGTACGAACCATCTGATGAAAAGATGTAAAACATGAAAAAACTTCATTTTTGGACCGAAGTAAATACACCCAAGTGACACGAGAATAACAATCTATAAAAGTGACAAACCATCGATAACCAGAAATAGAAGTAACCGGGGAAGGTCCCCAAACATCAGAATGAATAACGGTAAAAGGAGAATCACTTCTTTGATTAACAGGAGCATAAAAAGAGCGTTTGTGTTTAGCAAGCTCACAAGCTTCACAAAAGAACTGATGTCTACTACATTGCTTAGTTAAAGTAGGAAAAAGTTTTTCTAAAATGCCAAAAGATGGGTGACCCAATCTACGATGCCACTGATGCAATAGAGGAAGAGTTGAACTCGTATCTGCTTAAAGAGCTTGACCCAATGACAGGGGTGTAAAAGATGGACGAGGTGCAGACTCCAAAAAATATAGACCACCATGAGCTTTACCACTGCCAATCATTCTCCCCGTGTCCAGCTCCTGAAAGAGACAATGTGTAGGAAAAAATGTCACGGAGCAATTCAATGAGTGGGTAAGACGACTAACAGAGAGAAGGTTAGTAGAAAAATTTGGAACATGGAGAACTGAAGAAAGAGAAATGGTTGGAGAATAGCGGATGGAACCTTTCCCGGAAATAGTAGATAGGGAACCATCTGCTACCCTGACCTTATCCTTACCAGAACATGTAGAGTAAGAGTCAAAAAAGGATGAGCAACCTGTCATATGATCGGTGGCACCAGAATCTATTATCCAAGGAAGAGAGGAAGAGGCAGTAGATGCACTAGCTGGAATACCTGTGTGAGCAAAGTAAGAGGATGTAGGGGAAGTAGAAGCCATGGAAGATGGAGAATCGAGCTTAGCCATTAGGCGCCTGAGAGTCTGTAACTCCCCCTGAGAAAGAGAACCACCACCTTGGGAAGTACCAGGCATGGGAGCTGACAAAGGAGTACCAATAGGGTCAGTCAACATGTCAACAGAAGACTCCAAAACATGCGCATGAGAGCGCATAGGACCACTGCCTTTCCCACTGCCCTTCCCACTGCCTTTCCCACGAGAGGGACGACCATTTAACTTCCAACAAAATTCCCTTGTATGCCTGGTTTTATTGCAATAGTCACATCGGAGTAATTCTTTATCAACAAGGCCACTTTTATCACCAAGTTGACCCTGAGTAGACTTACCATCCCGTTGAGGAGGAATAGCAATTAAGGCAGAGCGATCCGGAATTGGAGGACGAACCATCGCACTCCGTCTACTCTCCTCCTGTTGAACACATGCATAGGCCTCTCCCAAAGTAGGAAATGGAACCCGGCCTAGCACCTGCACTCGAATTGGATCATATTCTATGTCAAGGCCAGCAAGAAAATCATAAATTCGCTCCTTCTCCACCATCTGGTGAAATGTAGTGGCATCAGCAGTGCAAACAGCTTGAAAAGCTCGATAGTAATCAAGCTCTTGCCACACTCCATGCAGCTCAGCATAATACTCAGCAAGTGATCGATTGTGTTGATCCAATCCCCTAAGTTTCTTCCTTAGCTCAAAGGCTTGAGCATCATTACCTTTTCGTGAATAAGTTTGTGCCACAGTAGTCCAAACAGTATATGGAGTATCCAAGAGTAAGAAGGTATGACGTATAGTAGGTATCATAGAGTTGAATAACCAAGTCATAGCCAAAGCATTCTGTGACTTCCAAGTCTCAAATTCTGGTCCAGCATCTTTTGGTTGTGTAACAGGGCCTGCAATGAATTTTGACATGCCATGGGCCGTAATGGCCAAGGTAAAAGAGCGAGACCAAAGCAAATAGTTGGTACCATCCAACTTAATTTGACAGATATCAAGGGGAGAGTTTTCCAGAGTCCCAACACAACTCAACTCATCCTTTACACCAGCGGAAGCAGGTTTGGGATCCCCCGACATATCAACAGAAACACGTAAAGGTTACGAAACCCACAAAGTTGGTGATCAAAACTCAGCTACCAGATCAGATGCTAAATAGGAAACAAGATAAACCTAACATAAGCTCCAATAACTTCAACCAGTTCAAGATATCCAAATACACCAGGAGCAGAGCCCACACAGTTCCAAACCTCAAATTAGGAGCTGAAATACCTGAAGACCGCTGACCCAGTACGAAACTTCTGCAAACAGAGTCGCCGGAGCTGTAAACAGGGTCGCCGGAGGTCAGAGGTGGCCGGTGAGGGTAGACGAGTGCTGGGTCAACCTCATCGGTGATGGGAGAGGCTTGAATAGGTAGGAACTGAACTGGAAAGGGCTGTCGGAGGTCCGGTGGAGGTTAGAAACGCCCGGCGAAGCTCAGGCGAGACCAGACGACGTCGGAAAAGGGTCTGAACTCGAGATCTGAGTTCGTCGGAAATACCTCCGACCTGTACGATGTCGGAGCTAGTCGTCGGAGGTAGTCGGAGGTGGTCGGTGGTCAGAGAAGGTCACCGGAGCACTGGGTCAACGTCATCTCTGGTCTGATCGGGAAACACAACAGGAGTTCCCAGGTAACAGCTCTGATACCATGTGAAATTTTGGGGGGAAAAAAGGAGAGCCAACCCAAATTAGGTTTTCCTCTCTCACATTTTGTATATATAGGAACAATGGTACAAGTACAAATATACCCCTATCTAAAAGATACATAACAAAAAAACCCTTACTAATTTAACATCAAGGCCTACGCCTTGCCTCACGAGGGATACAAAGCCTTGCATTGCACAAGCTCCTCTAAAAACATTGGGAGAACAATAGCATAAATAATATTCCCATCTCAACTCGTAATGATAATGCTCTATTTGGGCTAGGCCGTTGTCGCTTTAAAATGCGTGGTTACTAAGAAGGGATGTGAAGTCCTTCATATTGCCCAAGAACATTTCCTTCCCGGTTGATGTGGGACGAGATGCCACAATAAAGCACATAATTGATTTTGAGTGTATCTCATAGCATGGTTATTAATTAGTGTCTTCCTATATCTACACACCATTACTTTTATGCTTTGAATTATTCTCACTATCCTAATCACATGCTCGTACTATCTACAAAAATATTAATGCAAATATGCGATTTTTGCTCTACAAAATAGTTATAATGCTTTTATTCATTTAAATATGGACTATGGAGTACACAATTTCCTTGTTTGAAAGACATAATTACTATTCGGTGTCTATTTTAGAATAAATTTTTTGAATTCGTATATGCTTTTGCTTTTCATATCAAACATATTTACTATTATCTCAAGATACTAAGCATTTCACCACTAGAGTGCAACAATCTTTTGTGGCTCTACTTCCTTTATTCTCGTAACTTGTTTATCTGAAATCCTCTTTACTCTTCTGAAAATTCAAACGAACTTCATTAGTCAAGAAATAGATAGGTAACATGACCTTAGTTGCAAGAAGTGAGAGCGGGTACATGGCGGGAGAGGGAGCGAAGTTGGGTGAGCAAGATCATATAGAACATTGTAAGATTGTAGCAGTTCTAGGAGTGCATTCATACTTCATAACTGTCAATATAAATATTGCAACAATTATTACTTTTTTTGGAAAAATGATCTGAAATATAAATAGCCATTAGAGATTTCACATAAATGTTGGTGCAATTATTACTGCATTAATGTCTATTCAATTATTTCTTTGAACTTCACACATGAAAGGTTCCATTCTAGTTGGGAATGCGATTCCTACTCTATAGTCTCCAGAGGAGACCTGTTATGATCACCAAAGTCACAGCCACCAAAACTGGAACCACATATGGTGGAGACCTGTTATGATCTTCATGGATTTCCCTCATCAAGTTGATGCTATTGAGCATGTTGGGCCATTTACCCACCCTATTGACAATCTGGTAACTATCTCTACCGAGGAGTAGCAGCGCCTTGTATCGAATCTGCCATCATCTGTGGGTTCTTCCATTGCTAGGCTAGCTCAGATGGGTCATTCCATTGCTTGTGTTGCATCTTCTCTTACTTCTTCTCCTTAGGTTATTGATTCTGGTGTATACGATCATCTAATCATATGATTGTTCTAATCGTTAGTTTGTTGGTAAACCATCTCACATTACCTTAGCTGATAGTTCAACCACTAAGATAAATAGTTTGGGTTCTGCTTCTCTCACTTCATCTCTTACTTTGGACTCCATATTACATATTTCTCATTTTCCATTTAATCTTATGTATGTTAGTAAACTTACGAAATCCTTAAATTGCTCCATCACATTTCTTCCTCATTGTCATTTGGGTCATCAATCTCGTCAGAATTTGAAATGGCTAGTGCCTTCATGTAGTCTTGTTTAGGATTTACCATGTGAAGTCTGTGAGTATAGTATACACCATAGGGTGTATTTTTATCCTAGGGTTGAGAGTTGTGTGTTGCTCCCTTTTCAGTTAGTACATTCATAAATTTGGGGTCCCATGCGTGTTCCCAATGTTTTTGATTTTCCGTATTATGTTATTTCTGTCGATGATTTCTCTCGTGTTACATATCTTTACCTTATGAAAAAGAGATCAGAGTTATCTTCTATCTTTAAGTCATTTTATACAGAAATAAAAACTCAGTTTAACACTTGGATTCGTATATTTCATTCAGATAATGCACGTGAATATTTCGTAGTGCTCTTTCTCAGTTCTGACAATCATGTAATGATTCACCAATCTTCCACTCCAAAGCAAGATTTGACATTTATCAGAAGTTATGAGTGCACTGTTATTTCAAATGCAAGTTCTTAAGTCTTACTAGAGTGATGCTATTCTTATAGCATGTTACTTGATCTATAGTATGCCATCTACCGTCTTGGGCGGTCCGATACCTCATAAGTCTTACTTCCTAATAGTCCTCTCCACTCATTACCCCTTAAGTGTTCGGGTGCACCTGTTATGTTTATGCTTTCGATCCTGATCGGGACAAACTTGATCCTCGGTCAATCAAGTGTATCTTAGTCGGTTACTTGCGCACTCAGAAATGGTACAAGTGCTACTCACCATCTCCATGTCACCATTTTGTTTGTGCTGGTGTCACATTTAATTAGCAGCTCACGAGCAGCTCAGTCCATTTGCATCCCTTCTTGAGATAGTAAGAGGTACCCTTAGAGTGTGTATGGAGTTGGTTCATTCGTAATTGCTTCTTTAGGTTGCTTCGATGTTTCCCACCAAAAGGATAGTGTTATTTTCCCAAGCAGGATCCTCCATAGATGGAGGTTGGCTCATGGCACTCCTTGCTTGGCTTATTGGTGCAAAGGCAACCACTAAGTCATCCTAGTGCACGGTCTTGAGTTCATTTTCCGTTGGGTCTAGGGGAGAATAAACAGTTGCATTTAAAACTTGTACGGTATCACAAAATTTGCTTGATAGTTATGAAATTCTCTTATCCATGCTCCAGTAAGGTCCCCCGTCATTAGCAATTTGGAAAGGATCGATCCTCTTGGATAAAAAATTAATAAATTAACAAATAGGTGAATGAAAATATGGTGTACTGAAAATCTTTTATCACCCCTTTCAAAACAATGCTTAGTAAGATATGAAGTAGAGCGAATTTTATCTAGTTACAAATTTAGAAAACCAATAGTGAAAAAGTTTTCTACATGGAAGCAATAAACCAAAAGTATGAAAAGAACAGGCACATTAAAGGGCCAAAAATGCCAAAAAGGAAATCATGAGTAGCATATCGCAAGATGTGCATGTACCCATCAACTAATTCATGTTCCTAATAAACATTCTCAACATGATATCCCAATTCATTTGGTGCAAATGTTCTAGTGGAACATTCTGCATTTGTTGCCTTTCCATTAAATGCAAACATGAATAATTTGAAACTAGTTGTCTCAGACGAACCAATCTGCAATTTGAACCTACAACTACAAAATGCAAAAGAGGCAAGTTATAGTAACTTCTAGAGTACCTGAAGACATCGGACATATCTCTTTGGGTATCCTAAATCATTAACTAAAGGCACCTCCAAGGCTTTTGCTAATTGATGAGCTGATGTAACAAACCTATAAAAGTACATGTATTTGTCAATTAAGAGAAAACTAAAGCCCATATAGAAACAAATGATGCCTATAGGTTTCAGATGCAAGCAAGAATTAGATATGTGTCTAATGTTTTCTTTGCAAGAGGAGATTGAGATTTTATTTATCAGATTTCAATGCAAATTATTACTCCATACTTCAAGTAGGACCTTGTACAGGGATAAGACATTTGTAGAACACTCATATTAAATATTAAAATGGATTACAGAAGAAGAATAAATGCAGCTAGAAAGGATGACGATGAGAATAATGACTGCATATTATGGGCCTTGTTTGAGGAACAACTAGGGCTTCTCTTGATAAATAGATAAAAGAGGGGCCCAATAGAAACAAAAGGCTTAAAAGGGATCATAACCAGGAGGGCTTAAGTTCAGCAAGGGGCCCAAGCAATAAGGGAAAGTCTACTATCACAACAAAACTTACAAGAGTTTACACAGCATTCTTGCGTGGCACTTATTGGGCCCAATACTTTCAACAAAATGACAAAAAGGCTTACTAACACTCTATCGCTACCCACCAACCACACCTAATTGTATGTACCGCGCGGGACGGAATGGTATTCAAAACTCTGGATGGGACACGTGGCAGCAAAGAAATAATCCTAAGTTTCACTCCTTGGTTTATTGGGAAAAGAATCTGAAGGCATACACGTTGATTCTCCATGTGAAAAGCAAAAATAAGCAATTAAGAAATCATGAAATAGTATTTGAACGAACTTGAAAACTAAGGAACCAATATGGAACAACTTACGTATTGCAATTACTCTGTAACTCTTGCGTAGGTATGCTGGATGTGGTATTTTGAGCAGCAGCTTGGTACTTCTGGGCCGCTTCTCCAAGTTGACCAATCTGCAAGATAAAATTCTGCTCAATGCAACATAAAGTCTTATACATTATACTTTATAAAAAATGCTTCTTGAATTCCACGTAAGCAATAGATGCATAACATAGAAACGAAAGAAAAGGTGGTGTGTGAATGGATATAAAACATCGGGCAGGAAACATAGACGACCAAGATGCATAGAATCCACAAAGCCAAACTAGATTCAAGGTAATCTATAAAGATTACGCCATTTTCAGGATGCCATTTGCCCACAGCTTTATCCCTTTGAACCAATTATTGAAAACCAAATTCTGCTCAATGCAAGAAGGTCTTGTACATTATACTTTATCAAAAATGCTTCTTGAATTCCATGTAAGCAACAGATGCATAACATAGAAACGGAAGAAAAGGTGTGTGTGAATGAATATAAAACATCGGGTAGGAAACATAGACGATCAGGATGCATAGAATCCACAAAGCCAAACTAGATTCAAGGTAATCTATAAAGATTACGTCATTTTCAGGATGCCATTTGGCCACAACTTTATCCTTTTCTCTCTTTCATGGCATAAGAGAACCAATTATTGAAAATCCATGATTAGAAGACGTTGATTCCCAAGCTCCTCAGTCAACACACTTCCAGTGGCGAATCAAGAACGTAGAAGGAATTAAAATTTATCCCTTATAGAAGTTTATTTTTTTGGTAAATTCTTTCTGATCAAGCATTATAAAGAAGGAATGACAATCTACCAATACCTTATAAAAGGATAGCAGCTCCTTTCCTACCAAAAGAAGTACCATACTTTGTTCCAGAAACCTTCTTTTTTTCTTTTTTCTGTTTTGGTTGTAGGGAGGAGCCTATAGATACAAGCCTATGTTTGGATGGACGACAAACAGAATCTAGCTGGGAATACAAATCTCCTTACTATGAATCCACTGATTAAGGCACCCACTAGGCACTGCTTAATGCTTTGCCCGTTGCCCCGTATGTTCTTAAGCTATTTTTTTTTGATAAGTCATGAAGTGTCCATTTCATGTACACAGATATTAAGTACCCCATGTACATCATTGTAAGTCCACTTGTGATGCTCATCCAATCTCATTTTCTAAAATTTAAAGCAGCAAAGGGGTCTTGATCTTGAAGACATCAGGTACAATATCAACTTTAATGAATCCTGTCTCATTGTTCTTGAAACTTGTCTTCAATGAGCTTCTTTACCCAACCAAAAACTAAATCACTCTAGAGTGGATGAAGAACAGAGTTGTTATATATAGTGCATAACGCCAACCAAATCAATGGAAGCACTCAAATTAAAGCTGTCCAGGTTTTTGTTCCAAATATTGTATTTGGACACACCGGGGACATGCTAGGGATACCCTACAGAAAGTTGTGGCACACGATGGGGGTGTCAACAAAATAATTGGCTCTAGTAAAAGAATAGGAAGTTTTCTTTGTGCATGAAAGATGACGATTAATAGAGTATAATTACAAGTGTCAATAACATACCATTTTTGGTTGGAGTACTTCTGTGAATAGTGTAACGACAATATTTAATGATGTAAGACATGAGAATGGAAGCAATTATGGGATATTTATATAATGCGGAGCCTTTTTCGCCTTTTTTTTTTTTTGGACATTCACTATGTTATAAAAGTATAAAAATGTGTTTGACTAACATGTCCTCCATTTGTTTAAAACTTTCACATCAGAGGGTGTCATGTCCATCGCGAAGTGCCATTTGGTACATAACAAGTTCAGCACTTAAGCAAAAAAGCATGTAACCATGTCATATACTGAAATTTTGAAACGACTTAGCACTCATTGCTAACCTGAGGGATTATAATTCGACGAGGTATTCGCTCTTCATGATTCCTAGCACAAAACTCCCAAGAGTAAATCTGTCATGTGCAATCAGGAGAAGACTGACTATGACCAACATTGACAACCAAATTGAATATGTCAAGCACAGAAGGCCTTTTCAAATGCATGTCCAACAAACCTTTAGATCTGGGGTAAAAACAATGCGAAGTTGACCATCACGAACTATACGTAGCTGCTCAAAAATATATTGTTGTATAGCTTTTGCATATAGCAGGATAATGTGACCAGATGGATTCTGGTATTCCTGGGGCATATCAACATAAAGCAGCTCTTCCAATGTACCACTATCATATTTGATTTGGTATAGCCTTGGAAGAAGATCGGCAGTTGTTTCTGAAAGTGAATAGAAACACATGAACAAAGTATAGTATAACACTTGCCAAGTAAGTGTTCAACAGAGATTCTAAGCGAAGACACTATGATCACGCTTAATCAATAATTCATTAAGCAAACGATAAATTATCACCATTTGGGAGCATATTTTAGTAAATCTAGGAGAGTCACATCACAAATCACACGATACATAATACATAACATGCATGACTTATATAAATTCTTCCTTGTATATCTTGCAATTGGTCCTCCCATATGTGTTATTTCCTCCCTCCCTAATATAGAGCAAGCACTCTCTGTAGTGGGGTTCTCCTGAACAACGCAATCTAGCACCGAACACGTGCATAGCACATGACCAGTAAGGGAACACCATGTGAGGGTGCACAGTTTACGCCGATCATGGGATTGATTGGCGGCACAACGAAAAGGTGCACGGAGGCATTGTCGAGCAGACATGTTCGGATACGACTTAGAGCATCCACACTAGGCTCACTACTTGCCTCTTTAAACTAAACTAACGAGTAAAACCAGGAAAAACACCACAAAACACCCCTTATCAGGCTCTCTTCCTCCCTCGCTACTTTGAAATTTTTTTAAAATTGCTACAGTTACTCGTTTTCTTTGCCTGGTTACTGTTCACTCACTACTACTTATTTAATTAGTATTTCTGGTGGAGCCTGATTCGTATATATGCTCATATATGTATATAGGCGTCTAATGAGAGAGAGAGAGAGAGAGAGAGAGAGAGAGAGAGAGAGAGAGAGAGAGAGAGAGCTTCAATGGCCGCTTGAAATCAAACTGGAAGGGGAAGAGATGGATCCAACAGGCTGGATGAAGGTCCAGAGAGAGATGAGAGAAGGTCGCTTTTTGAAGGCCACAAGCGAGGAAGTGGTTTTGGTCCAGAAAGTCTGGGTGTCTAAAACCAGAGGGGGAAGAGAGTGAGACTTAAATATTTATTGGGTGGGTTTGAATATTTAATTGAGTAGAGAGTGAGAGTAAGGAGCCTGATTTTGTGTAATTTTGAAAAAGTGACAAGCTAAAGTAGAAAAGTGGTTTTTGAGGATTGAATTGATTCAAAATTTGGTGAGGCTGACGTGGATGCTCTTTGTACCCAGATAGGGCGAAACCCTAGCAAGAGCTGCCCTAGGCAATAAGGCGGCAAAGACACTCTAGAACATTCCAGAATAAGAGCACTACGTGATAGGTCAGTATCCCGTGAATATGGGATAAAGATTATGTTTCCAAATCAAGAATGGACTGTGGGATAAAGATTATGTTCCCAAATCAAGAATGGGCTGTGATTCCATATGATGAAGATTTCTACGCATGATAGGATTCCTAACGTGAAAGGAAACCTAGGTAGAAGAGGAGACCTGGAGCCCAAGCCAACCCTAGTCTCTTCTATAAATAAAGAGGCAAACCTAAGGGAAGAGGTACGTTGTCACTAGCTAGCTATTACTTTACATAAGTGATATATTTGGGTTTCCAGTATACGTGATACTAACTTATGTATCGGAGGGTCTTTGCCGACGAGAAGCAAATGTGCACTCACTATGTTTGTTTTGCAGTCTAGGGTTTCGGCGAGGAGGCACGTGAGGTTGGTCTAGGAAGGAGTTGTTCAAACACTACGAGGATTTTTATCCCCGTACACTAGTCCTTTATCTATTGTACTCTTGATTATTTTTCCCCTTAATTTTGGATCTGGAAAATTCTTTTTTTGAACAGCAAAAAGAATTTTATTAATCTTTAAAAACAAATTACAATGATTAAAAGGGTCCAAAGCACGAAGCACCAGGAACTTGAAGGGAAAAATAACCACCCTTAAATGGCAAGAAGCCAACCAATGCATACAACCCCAAAGAAGAAGCACCACACCCAAAACCCAACCAAGGGAAGAAATGGATAAAGCCGTAGCAGCAATTGCAGATCTAAACATGACACATTTTTCTTCTTTCTTCCAACTCTCTTCTTAGCTTTAGGAATACCCAACATTTTCTCAACCTCTATTGCTTCCAATTATCTTTCCCCTTTTCTTTAGACTTAACAACTGGGTCGAGGTCCACAACTAACTGCATACCATCAATAGATTTAACTTGAACTGGATTAAGCTCAACTACTTCCATATCTGCTTGATTTAAGAAACCCACTTCTGAAAGATTCCAAAATCCTTTATCAAACTCCCCAACATTCGAAGCCAAATCATGATTCATGAATCGCTGTGTCAACTCCCAACAAAGGAGTTATATTCTCTGCGCATATTTCGCCATCTTCCAAGGCCAAATTGCTTTCCCCCGACACCAGAAATTGAATCGATACAAGTATCACCCAACACTGACTCCACAGCCCTGGAACTAGAATTTGGAATTTTGAAATTAAGATCTGTACCTTCAACTACCCTCTCCCCAACATATGAATTTGCACAATCATTGATACCATCTTGGAGCTTGGTGACCAGAGAGAGCTCACAACCAGATGGAGATCCATCAAATCTTAGACTCATCCCCAGCGTTCATTGATTCGCTGTCACTGTACCCATTCTCCTTAGATTGAATATTCTTCACCAAATCTCAACCTTCATTCTCCTCCACTCCATCCTTAGATTGAGCGTTCTCTTCTAATTCATTAGAGTCCATGCAATGGCATTTTTTGACAGAGATTGTAGTAACAACTCTGTTATCCCAAGAGGTTTCAACATAAGGATCCTCTACTACACAACATAAGGATCCTCTACTATACGAATAGGAAAGATTTTGCCTTTGATTCTAAGATGAATGGTCTCATTGATACTATCCAACCTTTCTGCAACAATGAAAACTCTTCCTTTGTCAAACACCAGGCTATTTGCGGTAAGCTCATCAATGCGGATGACCTCACCCCATAGGTTGCCAATGCTTGTGAAGACTTGATTGTTCCAAATATTAGGAGGAACACCGAGACACGATAGCGAAACACATCTCGAGGGAATAAAGTCCATTCCATTCCATTTGTTGATTTCAGAGAACCATTGTTTCCAAACCTTTTTCAATGATAGGAATTCTTCTAAAGATTCGTGGGACTCGAAGGATATCAAAGTGTTTAGACCTCCCAAAGATCTGATTTGAGCGTCCCAAATGCCATGAGTAATGAAGAGATCTTGTATGAAGGAATTATCATGGTAATGAAGAAGTTTGCCACTGCACACAACCCGAACCATTTAGTGTCAGTTTCATTAACCTCAATCAAAGGGATGGAAGATCTCCCTGAATCTCTGTTAGGATCTGCGGCATTGTCTCGGCAAAGAGTTGCATTGTTATTCCTACTACCTCCAACAATCTCCGCATAAGACACAACCCCGATGACAGGAGCTTCCTTTGATAACTCCACTTTGCTTGAAACTGCCACAAACTGTGTCGGTTTCTTCACATTTATATTCTGACTACTCCTCAATTTCAATTTATCCTCATTTCCCTTCCATGGAAAACTTGCAATCTTAGCATGTAGTTTGTGACCTCTGATTGTCATCCCATTCATTTCATATATTGCAGACAAAGCCTCCTTCTTATGACGAAATCTAACAAGTTGTGTACTAGAGTAAAGTAGAATTTTACAGCACAAATGTAACCCATGTGTATGCATGAAAATTTTTAACAGTACAAATGTATAAAAGGAGAGAGAAGAACAAATTGTATATTCTAGGCCAAATAGTTTATTGAGAAAATAGTTTATCAAGATGGATGCTCATATTGCCAAGGAGGTGGTGGCTATTTAAAATATAAGTGCAGTTATTATATTAAGTCATGGCAAAACCATTAGAGCAACTTGGGCCTAACGTACTAAAGTTTTGGATAGGCTTTAAATTCATTTTTTCAAAAGCCCATGACGAGTGAAATTATTTTCCTCCCTATAAACAAAAGACAATCATTATTCCTAAACAGTAAGTCAACCACAAAAGAGCACAGACTACAAATAAGGTTGTTCATGTATGTCCCACAAGAATATTTTTTCATCAATTCCACAATATATATATATATATATATATATATATATATTAATTCGGCAATTTCAAAAGAACTGCTAGAAGTTATGTTTTATCCAAATCCTTTTACATTTTTACCGAGGGAGAAGGATTGTCTCCTAGGCTATTTTGGATCCTCTTGATGTCGCAAGTGAAAATTTGACACCAACTACACTGAATAATAGTAACTCACAAACCAAAGTCCAAGTTTTCTAGTTTGTATGGAATTCAGTAGAAATATGAAATCCTAAAAACAAGCTAGCATACCAAAACCACTGCTTGGCTTGATATTGCATATCTCACAGTGCCATGTATCCTGAAAAATTAAGGGATAGTTCAGATTCTCTGACGTAACAAAGAAAGAAAGAAGGGCATATGTAGGAACTAGGAAATATAATCCAATAGCAATCACATATCATCAAATGCAGCTCAAGACAACATTGACATGGACGACGTACCCTCAACACCTCTCCATTTTCATGGTTTTCTTTTTTAACATATATTTCTCACTCAATTGTATTCCTTTATCTCCAGGGCTGGAATTCTACCAAACAAAAAGAGCATCCTTACTCAACTTTCACATGCAATAAGATATTTTGCAATTTTAAACATGCAAAAAGTTCTGTTTCGAAAGAATGAAAACAAAAATCACCATTGAATTGCAGAATATATGATACTTTCTCTATTTAAATTTGTGTTTCAAACAAATTCCACTACATTCTTTCAAGATTAGTTTATCTACACGTTCCCAATCAATCGTGGTCGACTACATGAACCCATTGTCCCTTCTTAATATATTGAGGAAACATATATTATTTCTTTAGTTTCCTTTAATTTTTCATGGGAAATTATTGACTCGGGATAGATTGTTTTCTTGGGGGATTATTGTTGATAAAAGCTGTGTCCTTTGCGGTGGGCCAGAGTAGTCCCATGACCATATCTTTTTTGTTTGCCCTTTCTCAGCTGTTGTGTGGAATCTTTGTCTGCTAAAGTGCAGCATTTCTCGACCTCCTTTACCTCTTAGGGATGAAATCTCTTGGGGCCTTGCTAATGGTAGAAGTAAATCTGTGCATGGCTTGATTTTCAAGTTGATCTTTGCAGCTTCCATCTATTTTCTCTGGGGTGAGAGGAATAATAGAATTTTCAAATCTAAAAGGATGCCCTGGCCGGGTGTCTTCGACCTGATTGTAGAGAATGTTTGTGCTTGCCTTTGTGGTTGGCGGAATGTCGAGCGGACTAGGTCGAATGTCAGGATTTTGGAAGGTTGGCGTGTCCCCTCTGTTGTTTTCATGTAAACACCAGTAGATATGTTTGTCGTTTCTATTATTCTTTGATTGTTTTGAGTTCAAGGGTATGCCCTTGCTCGTTTTCTCCTTTTTTGGTGGTTATAACAGCTTAACTTTCAAAAAAAAAAAAAAAAAAAAGCATCACAATATTCAATTGGTTACCCAAGAGCAGACTTATTGAATTGGTTACCCAAGAGCGGACTTGGCGCCCTACTTGTCTTCATTTAACAGGACTGTTTGCATTAAAATTCAAACTATTAGGTTTATGTTTATAGAAATAACCTCAGGATCCCTGGGCTTTCGATCTTATTTGTAGGTATTTTTCACTAGTTTAAACTCGAATTTTTTGTTTTTGCTCTGCTAGTGCTGAAATTTGAATATTCAAACTCTCTTTTATAACTTAATGATGTAACATGTAGCAAACCTGAGGGATAACACCACTTGTTTGGTGGCTACTTCCGTACAAAGAGACGCACCATCTCTTCTTGGCATTGAGAGCAAAAAACTCTGTAACAAAATTTCGCCAGAATTCTATATTGTTGTCCTGCGTCGAAAACCATTTAACCACCATGTCAGCATAGTACCTGTTTCGAGATAATACGTATTCATAACGGAAAATATCTCACTTTCGGCCTCTGCAGTTGCTGATGCATGTACCAAGTCAACTGCTGAGCACCCATGCCTGGTTGATAGACTGGGTCTACTGCCCTCAAGGGAGATCTCCCATACAGATTCTGATGGTTCATTTGTTGTTGTAACTGATACTTTTGATTCCGTAATTGTTGTTGACAATTCAGCGACTGGTTTCAAGATGGAATTGACATTAGCTGGTCTTGATAAAAGTTAGATAAACCTGAAAGGCCAGAGCTTAAACTCACTCAAAAAACTGGCAGTGGAGACAAGATGGCCGGTTGATGAAGTCAAAAGAATATATCCATGTCATAATGTGTTTGCGGCGAGATGAGTGAAGAAAATGATGCTAGTGAAGACATTGGGCCCCTGCCTCGTTGCAGTTTCCCGAATAAGTTCCGCTGACTACTTAGTATTCAAAATTATTTTTTTGTAAATAAGAATGGTAATTGATATCCTATCTTTTTCAATCTGCTCAGAATAGTTTTGGAGAATATGAGACCTTGATTTTGATGTTTCTTAATGGGTAATTTTCCAAAGTTTCTTGGAGAATAAATTTTGAAAACCGTCGATCAGCTGAACAAGTTTTACAGTATTAAATCCACAAAAAGGAATGTGAAAGCTGCTACCAACTAATACCTGAACCCATGATATCAGAAAATTGCATAGTGTGAAGACAGGATTCTTGCGATGCTGGACATTATCAACAGAACTCAAACTATTATGAACCCAAAAAAAAATAGTGCAACATAGATTCATGACCTCGGAACCAGTTTCACATATTTACTAGACCTGGCACAAAAAAGGTGCAATTCTTTTCTCTACATTAAAAAAAAAAGTTCCAATATCAAACATGATTCCAGATACCTCCACTATTCTCCTTGCTAACACGAAAAAAACACTAAGGCCTTGTTTGATTCGTGAAAATTAAACAAAACATTCTGAGTTCCTAACAATTTGAATTGCTAAATTAACATTGGACAGATAGTAGCGGAAACAAAACAGACCAACAAACCAACTTTGTTTAAAAGCATTTCATAAATCAAGTTGTCCTACCGATACAATCATACAACAGTACTATCACAAACCAGCAAAACGTTGCCAATCTGGGAACATGTAATTGCTTTCTTTATCAATATCTAACGCTTTTAAGAAAGGGCCAATAAAAAAACGGAGTAAAACAAACTATTTTGGAGTCACATGGACATAGGGAACTTTCACCGGAACATGCTACTGTTTTATACCTCCTAAGTTCTCCGCATGCACTTTGTAGAGAGATCATAATGAATTTTAAATCTCCGCATATCCTCTCACTGCATGTGTTAATTGTGTATGTGTGTGCACATACATATATAACCGGCCATCTCTCTCTCACTGTATGAATTTCCAAATCTCCCTTAATCCTCTCAGTACTGCATGTGTGTGTGATGTGTCAGTGTGTAAATGTGGATGTGCACATCCATAACCATTACCAATCATCTCCCTTTGAATTCTGTAATGTGCTTAATTAAAGCTAGGAATTTAGAAAAGTGAAAAAATAAAATTGCACAGAAAGGTTAATAATACTCAGATTAAAACTGGTACAGTGGGGACCACATCCAGAATGAATATAAGCCAGACATATATTTTGTTAAAATTTCCCGGTACATATATATATATATATATATATATATATATATATATTGGAATCTAGCATTACTACTCGTAGTGCTATAGTTACAACTATTTGAGTATTTTCACCATGTTTCGGGCCCTGATAGAATAAAAAAAATGTCAGACCCACCAAGGGATATACATGGACCTAATGTGGGATGCCTTAGTTAAAAACACATGAGATAGAAAGGATCCAACTCCTCTCTGGTTCATGGGATGAACTTCAACGAGCAAATAATGCCCTGATGCCCACCTCCGGTTCCAACTCGATGACTTAAGCTGTCCCTTATGCAAAAAATCAAGTTGATCGGACTTGCATAGTCACCTGATCGAATCACATTCGTCTAGAAAAACATGATTAGTCTGAGTAGCCATAATCACATTCTGCTTTCAAAAAATGGACCGTTCATTCTTTCCAAGACAAATTCGATTGGGCACTAACACTCTCAATAGTCCGATCAATCTGATTTTTTGCATGGATGATCTATTCAAAGGGCTCTATAAACTACCAATAAAAAAAAAAAAGGGCTCTATAAACTCAGTCTCGTTAGACTTACAGTCCCGAGTGGTCGGGAGCCATTTTTGGTAAGGAAAAGTGGTAATTAAGCATCAATGCTTAATTAGTTTTAAAATCCCCATTCCTTTCTCTCCAATCCATAACCCTCCTTCCAAATCCAAGATCAATGATTCAGTTTATCTGTAAGATACGTTGATTTTCAACACTCTTGTTAGTTGTACCTACAAATACTATATCCATATATGTATGTATATCATCCCCATCTGCGTTTGCATGTACCACCCATAAGAACTAGCTAGCTTCTTCTACCCCTTTGATCAAAGATCACAAGCAAGCACATTGAAGAAACCAACCCAAATGATAAAATACTATCGAAACAAACAACAACAAAAATTCACGAATGGGATACAAAACAGAAGCAACAAAGAGAATAAACATAGATTGCACCTCTACCCAATTTCATGAGATAAAAACCCAGAAGCAAAGAAAATCTATTAATCTTCGAATTGCAAGAAGAAATTTTTTTGTCGAAAAGTCAATAAATTCAGAAGCGGAAAATGTGATTTTGCTTACAAACTTCCAATGGCTCCGAACGTACGGAGTTGGGTTTCAACGAGGGGCTCCGATGCACTTTTTTCCCTCCTTTTTTTTTTTTTTTTTTGAGTATCAGTCACAGAGAGAGAGAGAGAGAGAGAGAGAGAGAGAGAGAGTTTACACCGTGGATGTCTCAAGATTTATATAGGAATTGAGTTTCAGTTTTTCTCAAGTTTTTTACGAGATTAATATGAGATTATGATCCTTCGGTTCTTCAAGACAACTCAAAATATTTTTCGAAGGACCACAACCGTAAGTCTACGGTTCCCGATCGGATCCCCGACGCCCCGCCGGGCCAATTCCGGCCACCGAATGACCGATCCATACATATAAATACAAAAACATGGAGTGTTTGGATCGAGTACCTACACACATCGGATGCCGTTAATTTTCGCGTAGATTCACTCATTCTTTTTTTTTTTTATAGAATTTTTGAACGGCTCAGATCAGCTGTTTTGGTAGTCGGAGTTGGCTCGACGGGGGGTCATAATTTGATCGGGATCCCTTTGGGGTCGGGAACTATAGCACCGTTCGGACCACAATCGTGTGTCTTCGAAAATTTAATGTGTGTGGCTCCCACGTCGGAGTTTGAGTATTGTGTGTGTGTTTAAATGGTCTATTATGCTTCTCCCAAATCAGCAATTGCCTAGGTGAGTTGGTATGTGAAATTATCTTCTCGCCCTCCTTCAAAGCAACCAAGTCTCGCCCACCTGTTGTGGTTTGGGTGCTTGACCTATCGTGCTGGCCCTTTGGACCATCTGCCATGGTGCCATTCTTTAGTGGCGAGGCTCTTGGATCTGTGTCAGTTGGGCTGGCTCTCATATTGGGAGTTTGGGTATTGTGTGTGTGTGTGTTTAAATGGTCTATTATGCATCTCCCTAGGCAACAATTGTCTTGGCGAGTTGACATGTGGAATTACCCTCTTACATTCCTTCAAAACATGTGTGTGTGGTGGAACCCCAGGGCCATATGAATATCCAGATAGATTACATTGAGATGAGTATTAGATATGACATAAATGAATCTCTTTTATGGGAAAATCATGGAGTTGGGGGAGCTGATGTCCTTTTTAGGGACAGCAGCCTGCTGTGTCGGTTAAGAGGGTCGTGCTTCGGTCTCGTTCTAATGATCGAAAACGTTCACTTCATCGAGCTCGTCGAATTTAACAACAATGTAAAAAATCAACTCGAATGGATATCATTAAGTGCCTAATCGAAACCTTTTAGTCTTGAAAAGAATGGATCCGAAACACTGGATCAAATCTACTAGAACCCCTTATTGGCGAGTTATATGTGTTCCGATCAGGTACTTAATGATATCCGATCAAATTGATTTTTTGCATACTAGTCTAACTCGACGAGCTCTACGAAGTGAACGTTTTCGATTATCGGAGCAAGACCGAAACGGGGCTCCCTTGGCCGGGACAGCACGCCACTGTCCCTTTAAGGACAACACCCCCGTCCGAAAATTATTTTTGCTCTTGGAGCTACGCATGTACACTAATAAATAGGTAAATTACCTTATGAACAGTGTATATTTTTGGTTTATCTAACAATTTTTTCGTTCATAACTACATCAGCACTATCTATTTTACCTAACACCAATTAAAAAATATATTTTTCATCTATTTAATTTTTTAGACTATTTAAACATTAAAAAATTAAGTGCTTCAATTTTCACGGATCTTATTTTTTTGACCATTTTATCCTAAAGAATCATAATTAATATTTGTCTGTAAGACTCTCATAATTAAGTATCTACTATTTATTTGAGATCTATAGAGCAGATAATTGATTATGAGAACCTTGAAGACGAATATTAATTATGTCCTTAAAATAAAAGGATCAGAAAATAAGATCTTGCATTGGTTCAAACATATTAAAAATTGAAGTACTTCATTTTTTAGACTATTTATATATTAAAAATAGGGTTAAAAATTAAGTGCTCCAATTTTCAATTCGTTTGAACTGGTGTGAATATCTTATTTTTCTGATCATTTTATCCTAAAGGGTCATAATTAATTTTTGTCCCTAGGGCTCTTATAATCAATATTTACTCTATGGGATACCAAATAAAAAGCGGCTCTAGATATGAAAATTAATTATAACCCTTTAGAATAATATGATCAGAAAAATAAGATTAGGTTGATCTGACCTATATAGTCACTTGATCGAATCACATTTGTTTAAAAAACATGGACAGTATGAGTAACCATAAAATTGAATCACATTCTACTTTAAAAAAGTGGACCCTACATTTTTTTCAAGGCAAATTTAATTCGATCGGGCACTACCACTCTTTGTAGTCCGATCAATCTGATTTTTTGCATGGATGATGTACTCTGAAAGCTCAATAAACTCATTCTCCTTAGACTTATGGTGGGCCCCACAGGCCCCGAATGGTTGGCCCTATCTACGGGAGGCATTTTTGGTAAGAAAACGTGCAGTGGTAATTACGCATCAAAGCTTAGCTTAATTTAAAATCCCCAATCCTTTCTCTCCAATCCACAACCCCCATTCCAATTCCAAGTTCAATGATTCAATCTATATATCTGTATGATAAATTGATTTTCAAGTCTCTCACTCGTAATTAGTTGTAACCACAAATAAATCCATTTTTGTATGTATATCCTCCCCATCTGCATTTGCATGTACCACCCATAAGAAGTAGCTTAGCTTATTATACCCCTTTGATCAAAGATCACAAGCAAGCACATTGAAGAAACCAACCCAAATGCTAAAATACTCTCGAAACAAACAACAAAAAAAATTCACGAATGGGATGCAATACAGAAGCAACAAAGAGAAAACATAGATTGCACCTCTATCCAATTACATGAGATAAAAACCCAGAAGCAAAGAAAATATTCTATTAATCCTCAAATTGCAAGAAGAAGAAAAAAATATTGTCGGGAAGGCAATAAATTCAGAACCGGAAATGTGAATTTGCTTACAAACTTTCAATGGCTCCGAATGCAGTTGGGTTTCAACGACGGGCTCCGGTGCACTCTCTTCCCTCCTTTTTTTTTTGAGTGTCAATCAAAACGAGAGAGAGGGATAGAGAGAGTTTGCACTGTGGATGTCTCAATATATGGGAATTGGATTTCAGTTTTTCTTAACTTTTACGAGATTATGAGATATGGTCCTTCAAGTCAACTCAAAATATTTTTCGAAGGACCACAACGTGGGCCATATGAATATCCAGACAGATTACATTGAGATGAGTCTTAGATGTGACATAAATGAATCTCTTTTATGGGAAAATTATGTATTGCTCGTGGAGCATACCTCCATAAGAGCATGTACATCAATAAATAGGTAAACTACATTTTGAATAGTTTATACCAACAATATCTATTTTATTTAACACCAATTAAAGTATACATTTTTCGCTTGTTTGATTTTTTACATTATTTATATATTAAAAATATATGTTTAAAAAATTAAGTAGTCTAACTTTTAATTCGTTTGAACCGGTGTGAAAATTATATTTAATTTTTTGATCATTTTTATCTAAAAGGGTCATAATTAATATTTGTCTTTAGGACTCTCATAATAAGTATCTTTTCTTTATGTAGACCCTATAAAGCAGATACTTGATTAAGAGAACTCTAGAGGCAAATATTAATTATGATTTTTTAAAATAAAATGATTAGAGAAATATGATCTTGGTATTGGTTCAAACAGATTGAAAATTGGAGTACTTAAATTTTTTAGACTATTTATATATTAAAAAAAATATTTAAAAAATTGAGTGCTTCAATTTTCAATCCGTTTGAATCGGTGCGAAGATCTTATTTTTCTAATCATTTTACCCTAAAGGGCCATAATTAATTTTTGTTTCTAAGGTCTCATAATCAATATATACTCTACATGGCCCCAAATAAAGAGCAGATACTTAATTATAAGAGCCCTAAAGGCAAAAATTAATTATGACCATCCAGAATAATATGATTAGAAAATTAAATAAGATTTTTGCACTGGTTTAAACAGATTGAAAATTGGAGCACTTAATTTTTTTGAGATTGCTTGTGAAGAGTTCGTCATTAAATAAATCATGAGTTGTAGGGAGGAGTGAGAGGAAGAACAATATTTTAATGGATTGCGTGTGAACAGTTGTTCGGTATAAGTAGCGAACTTTATTCGTGCAAGGAAAATGGCTCCCGGTTTTTCCGAAGCTGCTGCAGGCATGTTTTGGTGTTTTAATTATGTAAAATGGCTAGGAAAGATTGATTTTGCTACTCTGGTGAACAAGCTTTTTTTGGCCTCTCCACCAAACATCGGTGTGGTGAGAGCCTCGTCGTGTTACTCTAGGATTACTGAATAATCACTCCTTTTTATGGAATTTGTGAGCATAAACATGTGGGGCTCATTGCATATGTGTTATAGTACATCCTTTTACTTGCGGGTCTGAAGGCTTACTGGATTTAGAATTATCAGATTAATTGCGTGTCTGGCGAATCAATACAGTTCAAAAAGTAAAAGGTTGGGCGTGAGCATAGGTCGTTGAAACCCAGCCTGATCATCCCTCTGTCGGTTTACTCGGCCGATTAACTCACAATTTAGCATGCCTTTAAATATGCAAAATAAGAGATAAACGTCTATATATATCTTGAGGAAAATTATTGATTGAATAAGATAAATATTTTCTTTCCTTTACTATTCTTAACTTTCAAACTATTAGGGTCTGGTATTAACTGGTGCATGTGTAGGTACCAGCTCAATTGGCCCGTCAACTCGCAATATAGCATGACTTTTAATCTGCGAAATAAGAGAAAGTTTTTATCTTGAGAATTATTTTTGATTGAATAAGATAAATATTTTTCCTTCCTTTAGTGTTGTTTAAGTTCGGGTACTAATGGATAATATGTAGTTACCAATCTAGTTGGGACAGTTCATATCTATGGTAATCCAATTTCTCACATCACTTTTATGTGTAACTATATTTTTATTAGTGGTTAATTGAGTACTACTGTTTTCCCCAAGATTTAATAATAAAAGTAGTTTGAATTACACATAATGGAGAAAGAGAAGTTTATTTTTTTTGTCATTCGTGAAATCTAATCTACTCTATCCTTAAAAAACTTGGAAAGGGGAATGAGTGTTTACGGAAATCGAACTATGCTCATGTGCATCGAAATATAAAGGAGACATCAATTACACTCCAGCCCAGTTACGAAGAAGGAGAAATTAAAACGCCCGCAAATGCGTTAAAGTTGGCCTGATAACCCGCGAAGGCCTTTCATAAGGATGTCTCTCGGCTTGCATTTGTTGAACAAAGCCCTACCCACCTAGCCTAGCCACCATAAAATAAATAAGCGCCACTAGGATGACTTTGTGCCAGAGAGATACGTATTAGCAGCACCTAAACACACAGAATCATAAAGCAATGAAAAAATCTCTTCAGATAGCATAACCCAATTTAAACCTGTTCAGTGGAGGAACTTACAAAGGGGATGGTGTATCCCAACTTCAAATCCTCATATCCCAATGGATAGCGTTTAAATTCCTCCACATTAATAGAATCTAGATACTTGAATACCTACGTCAAGAGCCAAAAATAGAGATTACAAGAATATCCATCCCAATTGAATTATGCCCAATAGTAATGAAGTCATTGTGAACATCCTCTCATGCATTAATATCATATTCTGAACACATTGAACGGTTTAGATTATCGAAATTTCATCGAGAAAGGAGAGTTCCGTATTTTATTAAAATAAGGGATCACTTATAGGATCCATGGGGTGTGTGTGTGAATATATATATATATACACACACACAGAGAGGATCCAATGAGGGATCCCGCACGGCCTTACCGTGCGGGACTCCCCTTTCCCGATCGAATTGCGACGATCCGAACCGCTCAAAGTGTGCAGAACGTGATTTTAAGGGTACCCGCAAGAAATCAGCAAAAAAAATGATCGGAAAGGGTTTGATTCGAGCAGTTTTTTACTGAACTGTTCAATAAGGTCGCCCTTATTTGCAGAAAATGCAGACGTCGTTGTCAGCCGTTGGGTCATGTTTTCAATTGTCAGCAGATCCAGACAATTGAAAATACGGTTCAACGGCTAACAGGCAACGTCCGCATTTAACAAGTATATAAAGGAGCCCTTATTGGAAGGGCCATGTGTGTATATATAATATATATGTATATTTTGATGATCCCTAAAAAAACCTCCCAAATCTTAATCTCATAGTTTCCGATCACATTTTGATGATCCAAGCCGCTTAATGTATTCAGAACATGATTTTAAGGGTGCCCGCGAGAAATTGGCAAAAGAAGTGATCGGGAAGGGCGAACAGTTTTTTATTGAACCGTTCAATAAAATTCAATAAAAAACTGTTCGGATAAAATCCTTCCCGGTCATTTTTTTTTGCTGATTTCTCACGGTACCTTAAAATCACCTTCTGATTACATTTAATCAATCCCCACATTACTTATCTAATTCCTTTTGATTAGTGCCAAGACTAGAAGAAGATTTTGTAAGAAAAGTTGCGAAAACCAGAAAAGTTGCGAAAACCACAGACAATTCGATCAAGAGTCACAACAGTTAAAAAAATGACTCTCTATGAATAAAGAAGACAGAATATGCACTATATATACATACAAGCGGATGTCAGATTGACGTAAAATCACTTCAATTGAATTCTTCTAGTGACAGTATAAACCAAACTTCCAATTAGACTTGTTGAGAATAAATTTTTATCAGAGGAGAAACTAGAAAACATGTACGGTGAATTGCCAGTAAAAAAGACTGTTATTAACGGTCATGTAGAAAACCCCCTTTACTTTAATACCCGAGTAACCAACGTTCATGTTAAAATATTACTTCCAAATAAACTCCATTCAATCTCTCAAGAGGAATGTTAAAAACCATTCCTTTAAGAAGACATGATATATCTTGAACTACGATGAAACACTAGTATTGTAGAGAATAGAACAGATTGATTACTGAACATCATATATAGAGAACACATATTACAAAGCTTTGGTTGAGAGCTTCTCTCTCTACACCCTAGAGAGAGAATGCACTCCCCTGCAAATTGCTACCCATAAATCTGATCTAGAGGTAATTTTAAAGCTCTGATCAGAATACTACTTGTTATTTGTTCAATAATGGAACGATACATTTTGTTTTCCTTCCATTGATCATACTCCAGAAGTTCTTCGACCTCGGTGTTGTCTTCAAGTGGCACTGATTTCTGATCTTCCAAATGGGGTTTCATTACCCATTATCATACTACCCAATTTGGTTGTCGGCCTTTACTGGGCGATTATCTTATTCAACCACTTTGGTTGTACCAAAATCAACACCGGAGTTCAAGGCACAAATGGTTTAGTTAACCATGGGTCTTGAAGCTTCTACATCTTTCAACAACTGGTTCCATTTAAAGCTAAATCTGGAACGGTTCATCTTTTCGTAGTGGAGTGGTTCTATTCCTAAGAGATAGAAATGTTCCATCTTGGGGGACGGGTGCTGCTTCTAACAGAAGTTGGGCCCAGTCGGAACTAAGAGTATTCACGAAATCTGGTGTGGAATCAAAAGGTGAGTTGTGCGTTCTACCTCGGAAATCTGTTGCAGAACCCATGGCTGCAAATTTTCACGCTTTGTCACCCGCATAATAGGTAAAGGTCTTCGAATTTATCTTTACAACAAGGCTCTTGTCCTTGTCTGCAATGGAGTTTTGGTGGTTTGTGGTTTGCAACCTAGTTTGTGGTTTTAGAAAACCGTGGGCTCTCTTGTATCTGCAAGGAAGAACACGTGCTTTCTTAATACTAAGGGCGGCAACTAGTGGACCATCACCTGAATATAGTTATTTCAATTGAGACATTTTGTAAATCCTTTGTGGTTTGTTGCCTAATTCTGGGGCTAAGGTCTTAGCATCTATGCTAGGCTTGTTCACAATCTATGTTTCCTTGCTTCTTTGGGCTGTTGTTCTTGTGTAGTTTGGCTGTGACCGTGACTATCCTTACTAGATTGGCGGTAATGCGCTGATTGATAGGGTTTGTTTATGGTTCCTCCAGCAGTTTTGTGTGCCTCATTCTGTGACCAGATGATACAGTAGTTTTGTACTGTTGATGGGCTGCCAAATGACTCGGTCGTAATACTCTGTTGATGGCGGTCTGATTCGAGGCCCAGCTATCCCTCTTTTAGGTTATAGTGAGCCTTGTGTACTAGGTCGAGGGAGTTTTAGTCCGGTTGGAATGGACGTGGTGTATAAGGTACTAGGGGAGGTAGCCTTGTCGGATGTCTTCATCTCCGGATCGAACCTCTTCTCGGAGCTCGGTCCTCTGCAGTAACTGTTCCTTAGAAATGGGTTCTATGCTTGATACTTCTGTGCTAGGTTGGACTTTTGGAATCTTGGTCTGCTTATCCCATCTCTGGAGACTAGTGGCTATGGGTTTTGGCTGAGTGCGAGTTGTTTCTGGCGAGCCTTAGGCTTGGATGAGGGAGTATTAGGCCGGATGGATTGGGCGTGGTGTGCAGGGTGGGGCCCCTGCCGGATGCCGTCATCTCTGGTTCGAGCCTCTTCTTGGTGCTTTGTTCCTCTGTAGTAGCTGTTCAGCCTCACTTGATGCCGATTTGCTTTGTTGCTGCTAATCCTCTGTGATGGTTATCATCTGGTCACTTCTGACAGTGACTATCTATTTATTTTATTAGCCTGGTAGGATGTGCCAGGTGGTAGTTCGCTTTCATGATTATTACTACATATCATATCCCGTTGTACTATTCTTCCGCTTAGATAGTGCAACGGCGGTATGATCTTAGCACATATATATGGCACTTATGTCATCTTATTTACTCTACCATACTCTTCATGCGGGTTGTGCATGGGTTATTACACTTTTTTCATTTTTCTTTTTCTTTTCCTCCTGGGGTATGCCCCTTATAGGCTGTACATCCGGTTAACCTTTTTTTAATTTCAAGCTAATTTACGCAAAAAAAAAATTACGTGCCTCTCATTGATCACACAAGGACCACACATATTACATACGTAATTGCTTGTGTGCTTGATTTTAATGTTTCATGGCATTGCTAACCATTAGTGTTTTGTGGTACTTGTGTGACAAATCCTCACCAATCTAATTTTTTAAAAGCCGTATTACCATGGGTTATATCAGCTGAACATGACTCCAAGATACAACTCATAAATCACACACTTTATCTCCACGTTGCACAATCGGTAGAAGACAGGGGGTGCCTAGTTTGAATCAGATTGCTAATAATGTATATAAAACAATAGAGAGGGGAGAGAACATAATGCTACACACAGAAATAATGAGGAGTGGCACTTTATTTATGAGACTCCAAACACCTCTCCATAAGGGTCATGTCCTATAGTTAAAAATAGTATCTTTCCCATCCAAAAGGAGGGGGAAAAAGGTTACGCCTTTTAAAAAGAAGAGATGCAAGGGTAAATCTATGGTACACACCTCTTAATAAGTGTGTACCGTACGCACCCTCTTATATTCCCTTGGATTTGAGATAATCTAATTTTAACCGTTCAATTTTTTAATTAAAAAAAGGGCAACTTGTCTAGCCGGTTATCACTTACTCTATTGTTGAGTTTCTCTCTCTTCTATCTTTAATGGGGTTTCAAATGCGGTCCATGTCAATTTACACTACAACACGAAAGGCCTATGGCGAGGAAATATGGCGAGGAAAATAGATTTCGTCGCTAAAAGTACACAATCTGTGAGGATATTCAATTTCATCGCTTTTTCTAGCAAGGAAATAGATTTTGTCTCCAAAAGTCTTTTCTAGCAAGAAAAAATAAATTTCCTCGCCAAAAAGTTACATTTAGCGAGGAAATGATAATTTCCTTGCCAACTGTAACCCTTTTGCAGGGAAATTTGTTTTCCTTGATGAATGTAACCTTTTGGGGAGAAAATATTTCATCACCTTTTTTAGGACCATGTCTATTTTTTATATGTAAGTCAGTATTAATTATGTTCATGTAGTTTTAATATCAATATGGTAAGGGATAATTGTAACGCCCCCATTTTTTAAATAATTTCGGAGTCATTAAAATAATAAAATTTTATTGAAATAACTCCAAAGCAACTCTAGTCTCGATATATAACCCAAGCATACTCGATCTCTGCTTTTGGTATTTCTCCTGTTTCTGACTGCACTTCAATTGAATCTTGCACCCTCTCGCAAATTGATCGCCGAAGCAATCGATTTACCAGGATACAGACGTATCCGTGAGTGATAAATCACCAAGTAGAATAATCCAATCCAACTACCCCTCTTACTTTATAGCTAGCAAGCAAACAATATAATATCAAAGCAGGATAATAAAACAGAAATAGCACATACACCGATTCATTACTATCCATTAGCCTGACGTGTGATCTAAGATCTCAACCACGAGATCCTTCCTCCCCAACAGCTAGTCATGCCCTGTCCCATGAGATCAGTTTCTTTTGTTGTCGCGGATTGCACCCAAGTTATGTACCTAGTGTCCATCCCTCTCATTACAACAAAAGGAAATCTTATCATGCCTGAATCATAACTAGGGTTCGCCTATCTTATGCACCACTTCACAATCATCACAATCATCACTGGACTCCCCCCAGGTTCAATTCATCACTGGACTTACTTTGCCAGTTTTAAATCATCATATCCAACTCATCACATCTCAAAATCCCGCCTGCAGGCAATCTAAAAATAAAACTTTCCAATTTATCCATTACCTAGCATCATCTAGGTGAATTCTATTTGCATATCATCCCATGTCTCTAGGGTCCAATCTAGCATATAATTCAAGAGTTTGAACAATAAACAAATAATCAAATGATAATTGAAATAAACAATAATCGTAGAATTACGTAACTTTTTATGAATGGGCCGTTACCCTTAGTCTTTTGTGACCAAGAAGTTAATCTTATTAGAGGAAATTTTTATTTATAAAGAAAAATAATTTTGTAATATTACTAGTAAGTCTAGGCTTATTTTTATGAAATTAGATTGATTAATAACTAAATTAAATTAAATCGATAAAAATATTATAATAATAAAAATGACCTTATTAGGAATCCTACGGTCCTACACGACATATTCAGTATCAATAATCGGGTTCGGAGGGTCGCGAGGTTATACTTGTAACCGGAAAAATACGTTGTAAAGTCGGTACATTAACCTTCTTTAATTATAGAACTAAATCGAAATTCTGTTAACATTAATAGGGCCGAAATTATACATTAGAAAGTAGAAAGGGGTTTTAAGTGAGGAACTTACTATTAGTTGGGCAGATATAATATACTAATGAAATTAGAAGGGTTAAAGTGTGAGTTTTACAAAAACATTTTGAAACCCAGGCGACAGTTTCACTGTTAACGTCGGAAACAGAGGAAACCACCATTTTTTTTTTGCCGTGCGACGTTCGATTCGATTTCTTTTCATTATGGAGCATAAAATTCAACCTATAATCACTAAATATACGTAGAGAGAGGTAGGAGAGGGATTATAATACCTCGAATTTGACTGAGACGCGAAATACCGTTCCCGAACGGTTCCGTGGGTTTTCGGCAATCAAAGTAGACAACGGAAACGGGAAACTTCGGAAATGGTTCTGGTGATTGGAAATAGTTTACAGAGGTGTTGGGGATCGTGGTGTATAATGGGTGAATTCGAATTGAGTGTGAACCCGAAACCCATTTTTCTTTCTCTATCCTAAACGTCCATGGACGGCATTTCCGAGCTTTCTCCCTTTCTCTATTTCTATGAAATTTCTCAGTGGCAGTGGTGGTGTTGTTGATGTGTAAATTTTCGGATAGGAAGAGAGAAGGTATTTCTAGGAGATGGGTGGAGTGGGGAGTAAGGAATGAGAGAGGATAAGGGTGGCAATTGAATGCTTGGATAAGATAAAAAAAAGTTAGCCAAAAAAAGAAATAGGGGGGCTGTTTGGCTTGGTGTGGAGAGAGAGAGAGAGAGAGAGAGAGAGAGAGAGAGAGAAGAGAGCCAAAATTGAATGAATGGTGGTGGAAAATGTTATGATGCATATGGCACACCACACACACATAAGAGGAATTTTGATAATACGATTTAAACTAACATAGAGTACAATTTATAATTAATTAACTAACTTTATAAAGAAATAATTGTTGTATAAAATTATAATTTAACTTATTAAAATTTTTGGATAATTATAACATATGGGTTAAAAAAATTATTGACAGATACTAGTTAGTTTAATTATTTAATAAAATTCAAAATACAAATTTTTATTCGAAAAAAATTAGGGCAAAAATAAGGGTCATTACAGCTTACCCCTTTTAACAAAATTTCATTCTCGAAATTAAGGTGTAAGTTCTGGTGGAAACAGACGAGGGTAGTTGGCGTGCATAGTATCTTGTCATTCCCAAGTTGATTCCTCAATTTCTCGATGTCGCCAAAGGTCTCAGACGAGTTGAATGGTTTTGCCTCGGATGCACTTCTCACTATAGTCTCGAATCTCTACTAGTTGTTCTTTGCAAATGATTTCTTAACTAAGTTCGAGGTTTACCCAGTTGATGATGTGCCAAGGGTGCAACATGTATTTTCGGAGCATAGATAAATGGAATACGTTGTGGACTCGATCCAGTTGTGGCGGCTGTGCCAAACGATATGCTACTTTCCCAATCTTCTCCAAAATTTTAGATGGTTCAATGTAGCTTGGTGATAGTTTTCCTTTCTTTCCCAAATCGAATAACTCCCCGTCGTGGTCGAAATTTTAGGGACACATGCTCTCCAATCTAAAAGGTCAGCGGTCTAGTACTCTTGTCGGCGTAGCTCTTTTGTCTACTTTGTGTGGCCAAAAGTCGTTGGCTAGTGGTCTTGACCTTTTTTGTTGTCTTTTAAACCAACTCCGGTCCTAATAGGCTCGCTTCTCCCAATTTAGTCCAACAAACCGGCAATCGAAAGGGTCGCCCATACAAAGCTTTGTATGGTGCCATTTCCATGCTAGATTGATAGCTGTTGTTGTTGGCAAACTCGACTAGAGGCAGATGTCGCTCACGGCTTCCTTTGAAGTCTAGGACACAGGCATTGAGCATGTCTTCTAAGATCTGGATTGTCCTTTCGGATTGTCCATCTATTTGTGGTGGAAGGTGGGGCTAAGACGAAGATCTGTTCCCAATGCTTTCTGCAAGTTATCCCAAAAGGTTGACATGAATCTTGAATCTCGATCACACACAATGGATACAGGTACACCGTGTAATCGCACGATTTCTCGAATGTAGAGTCGGCTGAGAGTGTCTATTGAGTTCGTCATCCGCATTGGTAAGAAGTGGTCGGATTTAGTTAAACGGTCGACTATCACCCAAATGGCGGAGTTTGATTTTGGAGACCTAGGCAATCCTGTCACAAAATCCATGGTGATGCATTCCCATTTCCATCCTGGTATAGGTAATGATTGTAAGGTCCCACCAGGCTTTTGATGTTCTGCTTTTACTTGTTGGCATGTGAGAAGTGTCAGAACGTATTTGGGCACATCCTTCTTTATTCCACTCCACTAGTATTGTCGGCGGAGATCTTGGTACATCTTGGTGCTCTCCGGGTGGACGGTGAAATTGAAATGATGGAACTCCTTAAGCACTGCTTTTCGAAGGGTACCGATGTTTAGTACAAAAATTCTTTCCTGGAAGCGAAGGCTTTTATCAATGTGGATTGCCTATCTGGCTACTGCCTTTTCAATTAATAATTGATATCTTCCGCGGTTGGCTGCAGCTTGAATCCGTTGATGGCTTTCCATTATCTCCCATTCTCTAGTAGCTAAACTAGCCACTTGTCCTTGGTTCTTGTGACTAAGCGCATCAGCGACAACGTTTGTCTTTCCTCGAACTGCTCTACGTATAGATAATGCTGCCAAAACTTTAACATTATTGCTGCCAACTCCAAATCGTGAGTTGGATAGTTCTTTTCATGCGGCCTTAATTGTCGGGATCCGTAAGCAAAGACTTTTCCATTTTGCATGAGTACAGTTCCCAATCCATCTTTTGATGCATCGCAGTACATTGTATACCCTACGTCTCGTTCAGGAATGATCAATATAGGTGCCCTGGTTAATCTCTTCTTAAGTTCTTGGAACGACTTGTCACATGCTTCGTTCCATTCGAACTTAACCCCTTTTTGGGTTAGTCGCGTCAATGGTTTTCCCAAGATGGAGAAATCTTGAATGAATCTTCTGTAATAACCGGCCAATCCCCAGAAACTTCCAATCTTGAACACCGTAGAAGGTCTTCTACCTTGCTGTTGTCGACTGAAATTCCTTTCTCTGACACCACGTGTCCTAGGAATTTGACTTCCTTCATCCAAAATTCGCACTTGCTGGCCTTTGCATACAAATGATTGTCTTAAAGTACTTGTGGGACAATTCTCAAGTGGTCTTCGTGTTCTTTCTCCGTTGGAGAGTATACAAGAATGTCATCAATGAACACTACCACAAACTTGTCCAAGTACGGTGTGAAAATTTGGTTTATCAGACACATGAAAATGGCATGGCGTTGGTTAGACCAAACGGCTTAACTACGAACTCGTAGTGCCCGTAACGTGTGTGGAACGCCGTCTTAGGTATATCACAATCCCTGATTCGTAATTGGTGGTACCCAGACCTTAGATCAATCTTCGAGAAACAAGTCGGCCCCCTCAGTTGGTCAAACAAGTCGTCTATTCTCAGTAGAGGGTATCGGTTTTTGATGGTAACTTTGTTGAGTTGGCGGTAATCGATGCAAAGTCGGAATGTTCCCTTTTTCTTCTTGACAAATAGGGCAGGGGCTCCCATGGTGAAGTACTGGGTTAGATAAAACCCTTTTCTTAGAGTTCTTGAAGCTGCGTTTTCAACTCTCGTAGCTCTGTTGGAACCATCCAATTAGGAGCCATGGAAATGGGGGCCGTATCGGGCTGTAGCTCGATGGTGAAATCCATTTCTCTTGGTGGTGGTAATCTTATCAATTCCTCAGGAAACATGTCCTCGTATTTGTAGACAATGTGAGGAAGGCCTAACTCCATACGATTTGTTTCTTTCAACTCGAGGCTCACTAACCATCCAAAGAACTTATTTTGCCACCTCGTTTTGTGCGCGATAGGTGCAGAAGGGTCTTGCCTACCCCCTTAAATGAGTAAGGCCTCACTTGCGAAAAATGATTTTCTGCTTCTCTTATCACAATTGACAATAGCACGGTGGCTAATAGCCGACCATTTACGTCAAAGTCAATTCTTTTTGTGACCGAAGAATCACTAGCCAAACGTAGGCCTAAGACTCCCTCTACTATAACCTATCCATCGAGAGGCGTACGAAACTTAAGGTTAGAGTGTAGGTGTAGTCGTGGCAGTAATCGCTCGTATGAGTTGCACATCCTTGTTGATACTTCGTATTGCGTTGAGGTTTGAGTTGGCATGGATCTCGGGATTCACGTAAGCATTGTCGTCGATGTAGGTAACGTTGTCGTTGGCATTAGGGCTACGCGTATTGTCTTTACTGGTGGGGTTGACAAAATGACTGTAGAGAATGATGTCGTTGTCCTTTTGTGCCAATCTTGTAACAACTACTCCACGAAGTTAGGTTCGGGGTCTCGAGGGTTTTTAAATATCTGGTTCTTGAGTGGAATGCGTGCAACAATGTTCTCACACTTACCCTACCCTATTTTTTATCATTATCTGCCTAGAGAAATGAAATTCTTCTTCGGCGGTACTTTACCACCATTGTCGAGATTTGTCTCTTTGTCTTCTTTGTACTAGTATTCTTCATCTCGTTTGATCAGTCCAACCAATTATAAAAGGAACGGCTCTTCTATAGCTTCCTTTTGATCGGAGTCAACGTTGATTTCGTAACTCCTTGAAGTCCGAGTCACAACAGGTAAATAAATATTTATATGATATACTTAGGTAGGATATATATCGTGGTAATAGGTACAGTAAACGTTTAGCTACTCGGATTTACGCTATCAGAATGTGGTCTACCCAATTTACCCAAGTCCGAGTGTTGACCCTAAGCTCTGATACTATGTGTAACGCCCCGATTTTTCAAATAATTTCGGAGTCATTAAAATAATAAAACTTTATGGAAATAACTCCAGAGCAACTCTAGTCTCGATACATAACCCAAGCATATTTGATCTCTGCTTCTAGTATTTCTCCTGTTTCGGACTGCTCTTCCATTGAATCCCGCACCCTCTAGCAAATTGATCGCCGAAGCAACCAGTTTACCAGGAGACAGACGTATCCATGAGTGATAAATCACCAAGTAGAATAATTCGACCCAACTACCCCTCTTACTTTACAGCTAGCAAACAAATAATATAATATCAAAACCAGGCTAGTAAAATAGAAATAGCACATAACCCGATTCATTACTCTCCATTAGTCTGACGTGAGATCTAAGATCTCAACGGCGAGATCCTTCCTCCCCAACAGCTAATCATGCCCTGTCCCATGAGATCACTTTCTTTTGTTGTTGCGGATTGCACCCAAGTGATGTACCTAGTGTGTATTCCTCTTATTACAACAAAATGAAAGCTTATCATGCTCGAATAATAACTAGGGTTCGCCTATCTTATGCACCATTCACAATCATCACTGGACTCCCGCCAGTTTCAATTCATCACTGGACTAACTTTGCCAGTTTTAAATCTCACATCTAACTCATCACATCTCAAAATCGCGTCTGTAAGCAATCTAAAAATAAAATTTTTCAATTTATCCATTACCTAGCATCATCTAGGTGAATTCTATTCGTATATCATCCCATGTCTTTAGGGTCCAATCTAGCATATAAATCAAGAATTTGAACAATAAACAAATAATCAAATGATAATTGAAATAAACAATAATCGTAGAATCACGTAACTTTTAATGAATGGGCCGTTACCCTTAGTCTTGTGTGACCAAGAACTTAATCTTATTGCGGAAATCTTTATTTATAAAGAAAAATAATTTTGTACAATTACTAGTAAGTCTAGGCTTATTTTTATGAAATTAGATTGATGAATAACTAAATTAAATTAAATAGATAAAAATATTATAATAAAAAAAATGACCTTATTAGGAATCCTACGGTCCTACACGAAATGTTCAGTATCAATAATTGGATTCGGAGGGTCGCGAGGTTATACTTGTAACCGGAAAAATACGTTGTCAGGCCTGTACATTAACCTTCTTTAATTATAGGACTAAATCGAAATTCTGTTAACATTAACAGGGCCAAATTATACATTAGAAACTACAAAGGGGTTTTAAGTGAGGAATTTACTATTAGTTGGGCAGATATAATATACTAATGAAATTAGAAGGGTTAAAGTGTGAGTTTTACAAAAACATTTTGAAACCTAAGCGATGGTTTCACTGTTAACGTCGGAAAACAAAGGAAACCACCAATTTTTTTTGGCCGTGCGACGTTCGATTCGATTTCTTTTCATTATGGAGCACAAAATTCAACTCGTAATCACTAAATATACTTAGAGAGGTAGGAGAGGAATTATAATACCTTGAATTTGGCCAAGACGCGAAATACCGTTATCGGACGGTTCCGTGGGTTTTCGGCAATCGGAGTAGACAACGGAAACGGGGAACTTTGGAAACGGTTCTAGGTGATTGAAAATAGTTTACAGAGGTGTTGGGGATCGTGGTGTATAATGGGTGAATCCGAATTGAGTCCGGTTGAGTGTGAACCCGAAACCCTTTTTTTCTCTCTATCCTAAACCTCCGTGGACGGAATTTTCGAGCTTTCTCCCTTTCTCTATTTCTATGAAATTTCTCAGTGGCAGTGGTGGTGTTGTTGATGTGTAAATTTTCGGATAGGAAGAGAGAGGGTATTTATAAGAGATGGGGTGGAGTGGGGAGCAAGAAATGAGAGAGGATAAGGGTGGCAATTGAATGCTTGGATAAGATAAAAAAAAGTTAGCCGAAAAAAAGAAATAGGGGGGATGTTTGGCTTGGTGTGGGGAGCAAGTAAGAGAGAGAGAGAGAGAGAGAGAGAGAGAAAAGCGAGCCAAAATTGAATGAATGGTGGTGGAATTTTGATAATACGATTTAAACTAACATAGAGTACAATTTATAATTAATTAAATAACTTTATAAAGAAATAATTTTTGTATAAAATTATAATTTAACTTAGTAAAATTTTTGGATCATTATAACATATGGGTTAAAAAAATTATTGACAGATACTAGTCAGTTAATTTTTTATTTGAAAAAAATTAGGGTAAAAATTAGGGTCGTTACAATAATCAACTACATAGTTCAATATCATTAGCAAATTTATTAAAATAAAAAAGTGGTAAATGGAAAAAAATGGTTTCCTCGCCAATCGCATTGAATTGATGAAATAAAAAATATGTTTCTCACGAATTATATGAATTCACTTTTCCCCAACTGAAATTAATTGTTAACATTTTTAGTATGTTTAAATTGTACTAAAATTTATGGTTTGAATACAAACATTTTTAAGGACATGCTAAAAAAAAGTTCATCCCATAGTTATAAACCTAAAAATGACTGGACGTAGGGATTATAAGTTTGGGAATGAATGATATGCTTTACGGAAAAGAATGGGATATATGGATTGCTTTTCGTAGAGATAACTGATTATTAATTCATACAAAAAAATTAATGAAAAGCTAAACAAAAGATAAAGTACTTAATAATTGCAAAATGTATTTTCAAAATATCTCAAAGTTAGATCATCACTAATCTATTTTCAAAATATGTAAGGTTAACCCCATTTACAAAGAAACATAACAAATTATTACTATTGCAATATTGTAGTTGAGTTAAAACTATTATGGACGCACATACATAGTAAGAATAGATTCACCCACACAAAAAAATGTCGTATTTGTAGAAATTTAAAGTGCTCAAACTCATTTAGGCACTACAAAAGGTTACTAAACTTAGAGAGAATTAAAACTAAGTATAAAATAAACAAATTCAGAAAGGTATAAAGATTTATTAAAGATATATAAAAAAATATTAAATTATAAAAAATTCAATAAAAGTGAAAAATATTAAAGATTTAAGAAACAAGTTTAAAGAAACACTACGAAGAGACTAAAATTAGAGAGAAAGGTTTAAAGAAAAAATTTAGAGAGGTGAAAAGATGTACAAAAGGTTTATATATAAAAAAAAGGCAAAGGTTTTAATTGGAGAGGAAGTTGGTGTGATGGATGGAGTGAATGCCTCCATAGAGGAGGCCACGGTTTAAATTCGCACGGAAGCAATGGAGCTAGGGAATTATATTATTTTTAGTTTCAAGAGTTTTAGTGAGGAAAATTTTCCTCACGTAAACTATAATTGGTGAGGAAAAAATTCCTCGCCTATTTTGTAAACATTGCGTTAAGTCTAGCGAGGAAAAAATTCCTCACTAATTGCGTCAAAATAGGTGAGGAAAATCGCAAATAGTTTTGGCAACAACCTTTGGGTGAGGAAAACGGGCAAATACATTTTGCAAGGAAATCAGCGGTTTTGGCGAGGAAACTAAATCCTCGCTACAAGCCTTTTGTGTTGTAGTGTTAGGTGGACTAGAAATTGGGGCTTTTAGGAATTTTTTTTTTACTTTCTAAAATATTAAATTTAAAATTATGAAAATAATAAAATAATTTAAACTAATTTAATAAACCAATAAATTTAGACTGTTCGATATGATTAATTTTTAGTCCAATTTGATCAACATGACCTTATTAAATTTTAATGTCTTCTGATACGTACTTGTCAATATCTGATAATATTTGATATTAATAACAATGTTGAATATCGTAAGACTTGATATCCTAACGGTTTAGATCGATTGGTCATACTTTTGATTGTCATACTCAACCCATTTCACTAAAGGTCGAACCCAAATCATTGTCTTCAGACAGTTGAATAATTAATTTTTTAGTGAACTCTCATAAATCCACGAAAAATTGGAGGGATTTTGATTTTTTGGATTAAATTTTTTAGAGATAGAATTTGATTTGGAGAAATATTTTGAGAGGAAATTGCAATTGTATTAAAAAATTTGGGTATAGTACTTACTTTTTAGTGAATTTCTTGGATGAAAAATTTGAGCAAGAATTTCATTTTTAGTTTAAATTTTGAGGTATTGTATAGGGAAAAATTAAAATTACAAAAAAATAATATGGATGGATTTGAAAATTAAGATAATATGGCTGAAATTTTAAAATTAAAAAAAATAATGTGGCGGAAATTAAAAATAATTTTTAAATTTCGTACAACACATTGTGCTAAGGAAACGACAATGTATGTTATTGTTACTGAATTTGTGATTTTTAGACATGTATTTTTCTTGGGTATAATTATTATTGATTGTGGTATGAAATATTTTGGTCTTATTGCCGAATATTTTAATCGATTTCCTTTGGTATGACACGTGGTGAGAAAACATCAATTTATGGTATTCCTATAACAATTTGTGGTATTTACATATATTTTCTTTTGATACGACATGTTATGAAAAGAAAATAATAATTTTAGGTGTTATCATAACAATTGTGGTTATTTTATAAAATTTGTGGTATTTTACAAATATTTTTGGCTTGGGTATAACAATTTTCTGGTACGACATATTTTGATTTTGTTACAGAATATCATACGAGTCAAAGAATTTTTGGTATGACTCATTATGATAAGATAATGCCAATTTATGGTGTTGTTATAACATTTGTGGGAAGCATTATTTAATTTTTAATATTGTACGCATATATTTAGTTGTGGTACAAGTATTATGGATTCTGGTACGAATGATTATGGTTACATAATAACAATATTTTTTTAATTATGGGTAATCTGTTAATGACCTGTTCAACAGATAAATTTTAAAGCACAAGTCATAACTAGCATCATAAATATGCATTAGAAAACCAAAAATCGGCATAATAAAAACCACGAATTGTCATAATTTAAACATACGGTATACCCTTGAATTATAGCTTTCTCCATTGAATTATAAAACTTTAAAACTGTTCCGACACTACACATATTCCCTTGATATCTTTCACACACCACCAACAAAACAACCACTTTTTGCCTCCTCCTAGTGTTACAAATCGTCAAGATGGGTACTAGGGAAGTTGTAAAAGCAAAACAAGTTATCGGAGGAGGAGTTTAATCGCTCCCAATGCCTTGAAATGCAGGGAACCGACGACGCGTGTATGTATGTACGTTCGTATGTGCAAGTATATATAGGTATAAGGTGAGAAGGGGAACTCGTAGAGCTCAGATTGAACGTCCTTCAACTTCTCCACGGAGATGACAAGGTGATCCTCCTTTATTCCATACAGGATCTTCGTAAACCTGCTGTGTTCTAATGCCATTATCGAAGGCCAAAACCCTAGCTTAGAATTTCTTTCTCCTTTGTCAGTCAGTCACCCTTTTTCCCTTCCAAAGCCCACCCATTTCTTCCACGGCTCCCCCGCCATAATCAATCGCAACGTCAAAAAGTGTTTTGAATGGTTTAAATTTTAAAAAACTATTCTATTACCTGAAATAGTTTGTTTAAAATCCGGACCATTAATTGTTGAGACGGATCAGCGGTAGGGGTAGACAGACTGTTTTTCCCTTGGGTTTAAATTCTCGAGTGGTGCTAGCCCCACTACTCTCTTCCACCGCTCTCCCACAACAATGCTCAATTTCACTGTTCGTCTCGGCAATCAATGGTCTAAAATTCTTCTAAAATCCAGACGGTGAGACTGAAAGCAGTGGAGAAGCGGTGAAACAAAGCAGTGAAGATAGACTTTGTGTTTACTCACAACGTCTATGATAGAAAAGAGGGCAATCAATGGTGTTTGAGTTCCGTTAAAGAGAGACTATTGTAGACACCCAAATTCGGATTCTGAATAATCTTTAAATTTCCCGATGATGAAATAAAGGAACAATACCTTGTAAAGCTTGAAATAAGGATATGTGGAGCCCAAAAAGTCAAAAGAAGCCTAAGAAGCCCACAAAGCCCAAAACTGGACCTGAACACCGCACAATGTTACTACTTAAACCATATGGTATAATTCTCTTATTACACCGCACGATGTATTGTGGTATGCCGCACGACATTTTTGGGAAAAGTTCTGACAGGTTTAGAAAGCTATCGGCCACACCTGCAGAAGCCATAACTGACAAACGGCTTTGCAGAGAATATTCATAAACTTTATTCGGACTAAAAGCCACCTCCCCTCTTTGCGTTGATGATTCTTGACCCTCTTGCCTATAAATCCAACGCCCTACCCCCCAAGCTGAAAGGCACCCCTTCCATTATGAGAAAAGTTACTCTGACATTCTCTCCCACATAAAACTTCATTATATTCCTCCCCTTTCAAAGCTCAGTAAACTACTGACTTCAGAGGATCGCAACTTTAAAGCTCTCAAACTACACTCTCCAATTCTCATTCAAGTTCAAAACCAAAGGTATAAAGTAAGTTCCTTGGGCTAAGCTCAGTCTTAGCCCTGAGGGGAGTTTTCTGCAGTTACACTTAGTCCCTTTGTACTAAGTGTTGGCCTAAAAATGGTTTTCAAAAGTAAACAGAGAAAGAACCAGTGACTGCATTGGGAATATTACACCATGCGGTGTTTTAGTACACCGCACGACGTAATGGGGTCCACCGTGCGTTATTCTATTTCCATTGTGCTTTTCCCATTTTGTTGTTTCATTTAACCCAAGGATCATACTTATTTGTTGCTTGTTCTGTTGATATTACTGAGGGAACTGTGCAGGTGTATTTCAGAGCATGGTCTTATGATGAAGATTACTTCTAGCTTGTTCAAGACTTTTAAATACTTTAAAAGGGGATTTCTAATATCATTTCTATGATCAAATGAACCTAAAAGGTCTAACAAACTGTTTTACAGAGGATCAGAAAGAATAAAATGGTAAAGGCTATTTTTTTAGACCCATGGTTCATTTCATCTTGAGAATGCAAAGCTATTCTGAAATATGTGGAAAACTACACTGAACGGTGTCTTGAGTAACACTGTGCGATGTCTTGAGTAACACTGTGCGATGTCTTGTGTAATATTGGCAAACTATTGGTAGAAAGGTACATCGCACAATGAGTTAACTACACCGTGCGGTGTTAAGGGTGATATGGGCAGATTGTTGTTATACTATCATTTCATTTCTGCATAATATTCACTCTACATTCACTGTAGAGTAAGCACCACGAGCACATTTAAGTGATATATCCAATCCCATACTCCTATCCCGTATCTGTTTTCTAATAGTTTAGGATTTCTAATGATATTAAAATTCCTCCATTAAAAATGTTTAGTGGAGACCGGTCTTTACTGAGCGAGCGGGGTTCTTTTCAACAAAATCATTCATGTTCGTAACGTGGCTCCCGGACTCAAAGTCTCAACGTTTTCGCAAGGCCAATTGTCTTCTTTTCCAAATCAAACCCTCGGTTTCTCGGATTATTCATCTCAAAAATTCGGGTGGCCAGCAACTCTCAAGCGTTCAGGTTGGGGAGCCCACATTGAACATGCATGTCTCGTCGATTCGGATCTGTACCTCTAAAGTCCATAAGACTCAAAAACAAGTCTGTTGTATTCTCTCATGACTGGAAGTTTCTAGAAGCTGGAGTGGTTGAGATGAGCTGGATAGGTAGTGGTTGGTGGTGGCTATGCTGTGCTAACTGATAAGAGTTTGGAGAATGAAATAGAGATGGGTATTTAAAGGTTAGAGCATCTCCAATCTTTATCCTTTTTTCACCCAAATTTTAGATAGAAATTGGAGTCAAAAACTTGATTTGGGTAAGGAATCTCCAATGTTAAACTCATATTTGTATCCAAATCTATTCTTGAATGGCACACTTGTAAATATTAATGAGAGTGAAAATAGACTATGAAAAAAATGGGTATGGGTTTGTGTCTCCCCAAATTTGGGTGAGAAAATGGGTAGAACTCAAAATAGGTAGGCAAAAATGGGCATAACATTGGCGGTGTGTTTTTGAACTTTTTACTCAAAATTTAGCTATGGATAATAAAATGGGTAAGAATTGAAGATGCTCTTTGGGATATTTTGCAAATTGATAAGGAAAATGACTTTAATGTGGGTGCCAAGAAAAGAGAGGGGCGCGAAGCGCATTCTTTGATCATGTCGGACCGCTTTTCACCATCTCTCCTAAAATCAATTGGTGATAGGAAGAGTTTTAATTAAGTCTTTTATGGTATTCGATATCGCCCCCGCAAGTTTATTTTTAGAGCGGTCGCAGGAAGTGGTATTGTGTAACCAAATCCATGGGGGCACTCCGGGCCTAACAATTCCTCCCTCACGATGACGCTCCCGCGACTCGAACCCATGACTTTCTGACTCTGATATCACTTGTTGGATCGCTTTCCACCATCTCTCCTAAAACCAATTGGTGGTAGGAAGGGTTTCAATTAAGTCTGACATTCGACATCGCACTCGCAAATCTATTTTTAGAGCAATCGTAAGAAGTGACATTATGTAACCAAATCCATGGGGGCACTCCGGGCCCAACAGATTATAAGTTATTTTCTTTTGGAATTTTGAAACCATTTCAGTGCCCACATATAGGTCTTAAAATCACGATTTGAGAGTCTAATCTAAGGATCCCATGACCTCCCGCATCAAAGAGTTAGAGGTGTCAAATGGGCCGTGCCGGCATGGCACGGGGCGGCACGACACGTCACAGGCACGGTCTTGGCTTGGAACGGCATGACACGGCACGATTTTAGTGGGCTCGAGGCACAACACGAGCATAGAAGTGGGCGGCACAACACAGGCACAACACGAAAGTTGGCCTGGCATGACACGGCACGACACGGGCACAGAAAGTGGACAGGAATTGCACGGCATGGTTCCAACAAGGCACGGGCATGGGCACAGGCACAGGCACGGGCATGGGCACAGGCACAGGCACGGGCACGACCCGGCACGACATGGGCATGAAAAGACATGGCACGAGGCACGGAAAAAAAAAAAAGGAAGAAAGCCAAATGGCTTTTTTTTAATTAAAAAAAATGAAACAATTTCTATTAGGTAAAAAATATTTGTTTACCTTTTTTTTAAGGTAAACAATAAAACAACTCAGATATTTAATTTTAAAAAAAACAATTTCTTTAATAAATCATGTTTTTAAAAAAACATTGTTTTACTTTTAAAAAATTATCAATTTTTATTCAGTAAAAAATATTTGTTTTGTTTTTGTTAGTAAAATAGGCTTTGGACTTTTGGTTTGTAAATTTGACATTACAAGATAACAAGTAAAATTAAAAAAAAAAACTCATCAAAATATTAATGGTGCAAGAGTAATTTAATACGAAATGAAATGTGGAAGAGTCATATATTATCTGCCCCAACTCTAACGAGAAATAAGAAAAAAAAGTGTCAAACAAAAAAGAAAAAATATACATAGTAGAAATAAGGGGAAAAATGAATAAATAGGGGTCGGCTGGACTACGACTTAAACCCAAGTCCTTAGATTCTTTTATACACAAACAAACCACTATGCCACCAATAAACTTGTGTAATAGATTTGAAAAATTAGTATATAATATGTAGCTCTGTTATATAAAAACAAGGCCATCAAACAGTAGCCACACAATCGCAACGCAATCACGAAGATCGATACCATTCAATGCGTTCATTTTGTTGTGCTTAGTGTTTTAATCATGGGATCCTATTTTTTTGTGCGTCGGATTTTGATTGAATTTTGTTTACGTCCGATCAAGTATGTAGCGATAAGCATTTTACTTGATTATTGGCATGAATGATCTAATCCCTCCCACATAAAAGTTAGATTGTTCCGATTTTTAAAAAATAGCTTGGGCGGCCCTCAAGTAATGCATTATCGGACTTTAATGCCTCTAGAAGCACCGAATGTGTTCCGATGATGTGGTTTCCGACATTCGATTATCACCTGTTCAGGTGAGAATGATAAAATTGATAAGACGTTAAATCGTAATGGTTTAGATCGAACATTCAGGGAAAAAAGTCTGTAGCTACCTTTCAAATCTATACATTGAACTTGGTTGGTTATGAACCAAGGTATTTTGCTATAGTATAATGTACGTTAGCCACACGATCACAAAACAAATATGACGATCTATACCATTCATTTTGTTATTTTCTGTGTTTTAGTGACTCTCACCAATTTTTGGGTCTATCGGGGTTTTAAAGCTCTTTCATCAACACGTAGATTTATTAATAGGAAAATGAACATTATAAACAATCAAGTGTATAACGATAACCAATTTACTTCATTTTTGGCAAGAATGTATAACCTCTCTCACATAAAAGATAGACGGTTTCAATTTTCAAAAAACAGCTCGGGCGGCCCTTGAGTGATGCATTATAGAACTCTACGAGAATTTTCGATATGTTGGTGCATATGGATTATGGTGTCTCGCATGCACATGATCACACAGATCATATAAAATGAATGAGATGCTGCCCTAGCAGACATCTCATTCTCCATTTCTCTCTCTCTCTCTCTCTCTCTCTCTCTCTCTCTCTCTCTCTTAGACTCTCTCTTTCTCAACGTCTCTCTATCCTCTCACCTCTGGTCCTCTGATGAGCCCACCGTTCAGATTCTGATTCATTCACCTGAATCACCTCTCTCATTGATTCATTCACCTCTCTCACTTTTTCTTTCTGACTCACTCGTCACACCTCTCTCTGTCTCACTACTCTCCTCCATCTCTCTCTCTCTCTGTCTCTCTCTCTACTCTCAAACGGTGAGTCGGTGCGACGGTGACCATCACAAGTGAAGAGATCAGATCTGAACTCAGTGACCATCATCATCTCACTCTCTCAATGTCTCTGTCTCTCTGACAGTCCGACTCTCTCATCACCTCAGGTCTTCAGCTTATCGATTCACTCACTAGTCACCATATCTCTCTATCTCTCACAGGTACCTCACTTCCCTCTCCAGCCTCCACTTATCGTTATCTACTAACTACTGTAATTAGGGTTTTGACTCTTGGGTTTTGAAATTATGGTTACGAAATTAGGGCTTTTGTTAATTGTTACTAATTTTTGAAGTTAGGGTTACGAAATTAGGGCTTTTGTTACTAATTTCAGAAATTAGTAACAAGAAATTAGGGCTTTTCATTTTTGTTACTAATTTCTGAATTTAGGGTTACGAAATGACTTTTGATGATTTTGTACACACACACACCTGCACTAATTTCGTATATTAGGACACACATGCACTGTTGATATTTCCTATATTCTAGAAATGGCCAGATCTAATGATTTTGTTATAGACATGTACTATTGGTAGTTGCTACTTGCTACAGTGGTAAAATTGGTAGTTGCTACTTACTATAGTTTTGAATACAGTTTATTTTGGTATAGTTGCTACTTGCTATAGTTTAAAGTTGGTAGTTGGTCAAATTTTGAATACACTAATACAATTTATTTTGCTCTATTTGCACACTCTAGGTTTTCTGCACATGTAGGTTATTAACTTATTTAGATGTTATTAACTAATATTCTAGTGTACTAATGTTTTCTATTTTGTTTTCAATTTTTTGTAGGAGATGGATCCTAAAAATATTCATTTTGACAATGAGGGTTTACACCATGACTTGGATGATGATGGACCAACTCTACCATCGGGAAGGGAGTCTGTTGGTGAAGCAGCTTCAAACATTGCAGCAGCTTCTACTCCTACAGGGGTAACAGGCGGTAGCCAATCGGCCCAGTCAGGTGATAAAAGGCGTCGCTTTTGGGTATGGAATCATTTAACCATTGTTATGAAGTTTAAAGATGCACATGGAACTGTTATAGGACCTAGAGTTGTATGTAATTATTGTCCCAAAAATTATACCTGCGCAAGTGGTAGCGGCGTAGGGCATCTTCAACGACAGTTAGAGAAGAAACATAAAAAATTAAAACATACCGTAGTTGGCCAAGTCAGTGGTGAATCTAGTGGTATTGATACCGTAGGTGGGTATTGATACTGTAGGTGGTACGTCGAATTTCGTATGTTCTCAATCTAGTATGAGAGAGGGATTGGCCCGTTACGTAGTTGCAGCAGAACAGCCATTTACTTTTGGTGATGATATTAGATTTGAATATTTTGTCAAACATCATCTTAATCCTCTTTTTTCGAAAGTTTCTAGAAATACAACCAGAAGTGATTCTTTGAAAGTTTTTATTGAAGTTAGAAAAAATTTGATAAGTGAAATTGCGAAACTTGGTAGTTTAATCTCTTTTACTTCTAATTTGTGGAGTGGGCGAAATAATCTTGGTTATATTTCTGTGACAGCTCATTATATAGACTCCAATTGGATTTTGAAAAAAAAAATTATTGCTTTCCGTTTAATGGAGTATCATCATAATGCTATGCCCATTTTTCAATGTATAATGGGTGTTTTTAGGGAGTTTAAAATTGTTGATCAAGTTTTCAGTATTACTTTCGATAACCATTCTTTTAATACCAGTTCAATTGATTTATGCAAACAAAATTTGACTACTCCTCATGCTGGACAATTTTTTCATGTGCGATGTGTATGCCATATCATTAACTTAGTTGTGGAAGATAGTTTGAAACACATAGGACCACAAATAAAAAAAAATAGAGATGCTATTCTTTTTATTGCTACTTCCCCAGCTAGGCAACCAGAATTTGAAGGATTGTGTTTAAGTTACAACATTAAACCAAAACAAATCAAAACTAATGTGAAAACTCATTGGAATTCAACATTTCTTATGTTAAAATCTTGTAGGAATCACACTGTTGTAATTTCTGCTTATGTTAATTCCAAGCATACGTGTACTGATGGTGGTTTAAATCGAGCTGATTAGAAGATTGCGTTTGAGTTTATGAATTTTTTGAAAATATTTTATGTTGCTGCCTTAGCTTGCGCAGGTGTTCGTTACCCTACTACTTGTCTTGTGCTTAATCACTTGTATAATATGAGTCACACTCTTAAAAGTTATAGAATGAAAACAAATTTTGTAGCTGCTTGTAAGTCTATGGAAGATAAATTCAAAAAATATTTTGAGGTCATGCCAACAATATTTATTGTAGCTTCTGTAATGGACCCAAGGATTAAGATAAAGGGTGTTGAATTGCTCTTACGAGGGATTGATGAGAATTTAGGGATTACATTACCTTGTATTTCTACCGTGACTGTACTATTGACTTCTATATATGCTTCATATGAGTCTAAATTTGCATGCACTACTACTGCTGCTGCTCCATCTTCTTCGAGTATCGATGACCCATCTTCTACAAGTAATAATGACCCATCTTGGTTTTTGATTTCAGGGTTAGGTAGAAGTGAAACTTCTTCACAATTTGAACTTAATTAATATTTAGAGATAAATTTACTTTCCAAAGACGAGTTACAATCATTTGATATCTTAGCTTGGCGGGAAAAAAAATGAAAGGACATTTCCCATTCTTTCTATTATGGCACGTGATTTACTAACACCACCTGCGTCTTCAGTGGCTTCTGAATTTGCTTTTAGTGCAGGTAATAGATCGAGTGTTAGATCAGAGGAGGAGTAGACTAGCTCCCGACATTTGGACTGTCTTATATGCTTAAAAGATTGGGAGGATGCACGTCTTGGATTTCAAAAATGCCATCCTAGAGATGAATTCAGAGATTATTTTTTGGACTCAGATATAGATACTGATTAGGGGTGTTGATGCTGGTAACTTATGAAGGCCTTAAATGACAACTTAATGTTGCCGCATCCAGGTACTTTTCTTTATATATCTGAGTGTGTGCTATGATGATATAATCTGAGCCTAATTGGTGTTTAGTGTGTGCTATAATGATATAATCTGAGCCTAATTGGTGTTTGGCGTGGCTATGATGATATAATCTGAGCTTAATTGATGTTTGGTGCGGCTATGATAATATAATCTGAGTCTAATTGGTGTTGGGTGCGGCTATGATGATATAATCTGAGCCTAATTGGTGTTTGGTGTTGCTATGATGATATAATATGAGCCTAATACGTTCTCTGGCTATGATGCTTAAAAATCTGAGCCAAAAGGCATATATATGGGGCTACCCTATGTGTGCAGCAAATTTTACTTCCAGTTTTCCCCTGTTATTTGGAGTTTGGGAATAATATGTGTATGAGTGAGTGTGTGCACTGGCATATATGTGTGAAACTACGGTTGCTGCTGCTGTGAGTGTGTGCAGCAACAGGTGTAGAGACTTGTATTTAACTGAACTGAATTAATTTTAATGTTTATAAATGAGGAAAATGAGAAATGAGGTATTTATGTGATTTGGGGCTAAAGTGAAAGAACTGATTGTGGAAGGGTGTAAATTGCGTTTTACATATGTGTGGGTATATATGTAGGAGGGTGAAAGAGTAGGGGATCATTTTCTACCCCCTCCTCTCACCGGCGTCTCTCCCTCTCTCTCGGTTTCTCTTTCTCTCTCTTGCTCTCTCTCTAAATTTACCTCAAAACCTTCACAAACGAACCTCCATTCCTCATTCCACGCATGATTTTGAGCTTGCTCTTCGTAGGTTTGAGCTCGGAGGAGTCGTATTTCGTTCGAATCAAGGTTTTCGGAAGCTAGGGCTCGTAACTCCTTGGGTTTCGTGCTTCGACTTCGAGGTAGGGATTCTACCTCTCAATATGTGTAAAAGATGTGTTTTTCTAGCCTTGTAATCGTGCCTATGGTTGTTGTTGTGATTTTGGTAGTTGAATCCTCAAAAATCTGCAGAAGAGCTGCTCGTAGCATCTCCGTATCGATACAATGTTTGCTGTATCGATACCATTTCAAAATAGAAGCTTCAGAATTTTTGATCTGCATTCCGTATCGATACGGCGTTTTGTCGTATCGATACCGAATCATAATGGACAGTTTTTCAGCTTTTGTTCCACACTTCTTCGTTTTGATCCCCGATCACTTCTAACTTGTTCTAATCACTTCCAAATCACTCCATAATGTTGTTAATCATACCCGTGGAGTTCATGTAGTATCTTTGCATCCCTCGCCCCTTGATTGTTGTAATTGGACGTTGATTTCCATATAGACATTAATTGAATTGAAATGACACATTATGTGAGTACGAGATTCTTGGACATTTACCGACACAAAGAGAACATTCGGGGCCCATCGACGGGTGGGTGCCTAGCAGGGGATATCGGGGTCCCATAATTAGCCTAGCAGGAGCAAATGCTCATATTGAGCTCTCAAGGCCCAACCTTCTAGGTGGGTGCTTGGCAGGGGATATCGAGGTCCCATAATTAGCCCAGCAAGGAGCTTCAGCTCAAGACACATACGATGAGATGGCGTTGGACACATTAAAGGTGGGAATGGTCCTAGTGTGAGTTAAACGGTGATCGTTGAGTTGTTGTTTCGAAGTTATTAAGCCAAAAGAATTGATCACCATATTGTCCTTGTTCATGTTCGTGCCTTGTGATCATTCTCGCATTGCTTTTGCATATAATGTTAGATTAGAATTTCCTGCTAGGCTAGTGTAGCTCAAGCCTATTATCATTTTCAGGTACCAACGCTGGGCAATAGCATGCATGCTTAGAGTGCTGGGATGTGATCGTTATTTTGAACACTAACGAATGAGGAGTTACTTAGGCATCTTTGTCAATCTCTTTTGAAGATGTATTCGTAACTCTATTTGTAAATCTTTTGACTATGGAATATTGTAAATCCTTAACTCTTGAATATTCAGTAATTGTGTTAATTTGGGCCTCAGAGCCAAAGATGTAATATCTTGGAAATGCTACATTATTTTGGTTATCGTACGGATTATGGCGAGGTTTATTTATGGCAATCATTTATACTTATGCTGAAATCAAGGGCGTGACAACTTGGTATCAGAGCGTACGTTTAGAACACCTAGAGACCGTGGGGAAACTTTTCATCTCATGGGTTCAAAACATCGCAAATCTTTTTCATGACTTGTGCATGCTTGTGTGACTAGCGTTCATCTGACTACTTGGCATTACATTTTCAATCTAGGAGAGTTGCTATTAACCCGTGTTGGGAAGTTGGGGCTTGACCTTGTGGTAATACTATTGTGATTAATAGTTTTTTTTTTTCCTTTTATCGTGTAGTAAGATGCCTCCGAAATCGCATGCTAGACGGGGTGTGGCAGGCAACCGGGGAGGTCGTGGCCATGGGACGCCGTTGGAGGATGAGGTTAGTCAGCATGGGGAGAACCCAGGTGGGAATCCAGGGGCTGGGGCCGGTAGGGGTGCAGGAATGCCACCCAATCAAATTCAATTTGCTAGGGACCTCGTCGTAGCACTTACGGCTGCAAATCTATTAAACCAAGCCCCTAGAGAGAATGTCGAGGATAGGGCCATGGTAGCAATACGAGAGTTCAGCCGTAGAAACCCTCTGGTGTTTAATGGGACTAATAGCGACCCTTTGGTAGCTGACCATAGTTAGCTCAAATTCGTAAACTCTTTAGAGCTTTTAACATCACCGAAGATTATATCAGAGTGGGTATAGTGGTTGTTCAACTAGTTGGGGAGGCCGGTGAATGGTGGGAATCTGTCTTAGAGTCAAGGAAGGATGCGAGGAGAGCGGCAAAGACCGCTGCTCAGGCAGACAAACCGGACGTTGAGAGTTTAACGTGGGCCGAATTTGAGGCGCTCTTTGAGGAGCAATACTTTTCGAAAACTTCCCGTGAGAATATGAGAGATCAATTCGAGAAGCTGGAACAAGGTAATATGACCATCTCAGAATATGTGCATGATTGAATCGTTTCGCTCCGGAGTTGGTAGCAACGGAGGAAAGGAAATGTCGACGGTTTGAGAAGGGGTTGCATACCACTGTGAAAAGAATGGTGATGGTCCAGCGTAAGATGAAGTTCTCTGAGGTGGTGGAATGTGCAATGAGTATCGAAATGCCAAAGGAGGCACCACGGAATGTGAGGGCTTGGGAACCAAGGCAACCAATAGGAAGTTTGAGTTCTTCTTCTGGTACTTTTGGGAGTCAAGGACGAAAGAGGCAAGGGAACCATCTCAGCAACCATCCAATCAATCCAACTTTAGGGTGTCTTCTTCTTCGGGGACTCGAGGTGCTTTGTCTAGACCTCCGCCTGTGTGCTACAAGTGTAATCAACCTGGACACATTCTTGCTCGGTGTCCACACCTCGAGGAGGCTTGTTATGTTTGTGGTAAAATAAATCATTTTGTAAGGAATTGTCCTCAGGGAGTGCGTAGCGAGTCGGGTTCCGTGTAGTAGCCGGGAGCAGGGCATAATGCGGGCCGACAGTTTAGAGGCACTCAGAGGCAGCAGCAACCTCACTTTTGCCAGACTGCATCGGTTCAGAGTTCCGGGGTTGATAGGGGAGCGAGTTCTTCCGTGCCTACTCAGAGTTCTGGTCAGAGGGGAGGATTTGTATAAGGACAGAGTACCCAGGGGCGTGTTTTCAACATGAATGCTTCACCTACTGTTTCACAGGCTCTTGAGGCATCTGTTGTGAGGGGTACATTTCTTTTATTCAACTCCTTCGCTAAAGTCCTCTTTGATTCTAGAGCATCGCATTCATTCATTGTTGCACCATTTGTGTGTGCCTTGGAATTGGAAACGGAGAGTCTTAGTCCTCCTTTGTTTGTTGAGACACCTTTAGGGGGTAGAGCACCTCTTGATTGTATATGTCGAGATTGCGAGTTGATTATTTGTGACCGTTGTCTTGTAATCGACTTTATCGTACTTGATATGTCGGGGTTTGACCTCATTTTGGGGATAGATTGGTTGTCTACGTTTTATGCTACGATCGATTGTTTCAAGCGTCGTGTTCGTATATGTCCGCCTGAGGGTGTTTGTTTCGAATTCCATGGGGACCGTCGAGAACCGTTAGAACCGTATCTGTGTGGGTCTCGTGAAAGGGAGTCAATTTACGCTATGTTGGCGAGCTTGACGTTAGATGAGGATTTGTCGACACGTGGGGAGTTACCCTTAGTTGTCCGCGAATTTTCCGATGTTTTTCCTGAAGAGTTACCTGGTTTACCTCCTGAAAGAGAGATTGAATTCGTTATCGATTTACTACCCGGTACCGCTTCTATCTCTATACCTCCGTATCGTTTCGCACCGGCCGAATTGAGAGAGTTACAGACTCAGTTGCAGGAATTGGAGAACTTGGGTTTCATTCGTTCGAGTATGTCACCGTGGAGAGCACCGACTCTTTTCGTGCAAAAGAAGGACGGTTCACTCCGCTTGTGTATCGATTACCGTAAGCTAAATCGAGTCACCATTAAGAACAAGTATCCCATGCCTAGAATTGATGATTTGTTTGATCAACTTCGAGGTGCGACCTGCTTTTCCAAGATTGACTTGAGGTCTGGTTATCCCAATTGAGGGTTCGGAGGGAGGATATTCCTAAGACCGCTTTTCGTACTTGCTATGGTTATTATGAATTCGTTGTGATGCCATTCGGTTTGACGAACGCTCTAGCTACTTTCATGGACCTAATGAATCGTATCTTTCGTGCGTACCTTGATCGTTTTGTGGTTGTATTCGTCGATGACATCCTTATTTACTCGCCTACGGAGGAGGAACATCAATCTCATCTTACCATTGTTCTTGAACTCTTGAGAGAGCACCAATTGTATGCCAAACTTAGTAAGTGTGAGTTTTGGTTATCCGAAGTCAAATTCTTGGGTCACGTGGTTTCGAAGGGTGGCGTGTCTGTCGATCTGGGGAAGATAGAGTCGATTATGAATTGGTAGCGACCGAAGAACATTTTTGAAATCCTTAGTTTCTTGGGTTTGGCAAGGTATTACCGTCGTTTCATTCTCAATTTTTCTCTTTTAGTGGCACCAATGACTAGATTGACACATAAGGGAACCCGTTTCATTTGGAGTGAATCATGCGAGGTGGCTTTTGAGGAGTTGAAGAGACGATTAACTACCGCACTAGTTTTGATTGTGCCCGAACGTGGAGTTGGCTACTCCGTTTATTACGATGCGTCTAAGGAAGGATTGGGGTGCGTGTTAATGCAATCGAGGCGAGTGGTGGCGTATGGGTCGAGGCAGTTAAAGACTCACGAGCGGATCTACCCTACTCATGATTTCGAACTTGCGGCCGTCATTTTTGCTTTGACAAGTTGGCGCCACTATCTATATGGTAAAAGATTTGAAGTCTTTTCCGATCACAAAAGCTTGAAATATTTATTTTCTCAAAAAGAACTTAACCTTCGACAACGCCGTTGGATGGAGCATTTGAAGGATTACGATTTTGAACTGCAGTACCACCCAGGGAAAGCGAATGTCGTGGCGGATGTGTTGAGTAGAAAACCGATACACTTAGCGAATCTAGTTATCCGCAAATGGAAAATGGTGAATGATTTAGGCTTTTGTGCTTCATATCTTGAGGAAGTTCAGGAAGGCGTCACACTATGCAACTTGACAGTGCAATTGACATTACCGACTCGAGTAATTGAGGCTCAACAACATGACGAATAAGCGGGGGAACTTCGTACCTGGAAAAGCTCGAGAGGGGTGGATGATTCATGCCGATCAAAGCTTACGCTATCAAGTAAAGTTGTTCGTACCCGTTTCGTGTCGGGAAGAAATCTTGAAAGAGTTTCACCATTCACCAATAGCCGTTCATCCAGGAGGACTGAAAATGTATCATGACTTACGTAGGCAATTTTGGTGGCCTGGAATGAAGAGGGACATCGTGACTTTCGTATCCAAGTGTCTTACGTGCCAGCAAGTTAAAGCCGAACATCAACAACCCGTGGGGGAGTTGCAACCATTGCCAGAGGCCGAGTGGAAGTGGAAGAACATAACAATGGACTTCGGTATAGGTTTACCAAGGTCGCCGAGGGGGCATGACGCTATTTGGGTAATTGTGGATCACTTAACCAAAACCGCTCATTTCTTGCCCATTCAGGTTACCGATTCCGTGGATACTCTTAGCCGTTTGTATATTCAGGAGATTATCCGACTTCATGGGATCCCCGTATCTATCGTATCCGATCGAGATCCAAGGTTTACCACACGTTTTTGGTAAAGTTTATAAGCCACATTGCGTACTAACCTTTTGTTTAGTACTGCGTATCATCCTCAAACCGATGGGCAATCAGAGAGGACGATTCAGATTTTAGAAGACATGCTTCGGGCTTGTGTGATGGATTTCCGGGGTAGTTGGGAGGACCATTTACCGTTCGTGTACAATAATAGCTATCAATCTAGTATCGAGATGGCACCGTATAAGGCTTTGAATGGGAGACCGTGTCGATCGCCTGTATGTTGGACCGAATTGGAGGAGGCTACATTAGTGGAGCCGGATATGATCAAGGAGACTTCTGAAAGCATGAGAACGATTCGTCAACGCCTTAAGAAAGCTGAAGAGAAAACAACCGAACAGGTTAAGGTGATTCTCCAAAGACTGTTGACCGCGCAAAGTAGACAAAAGAATTATGCTGATCGTCGTCGTCCATTATCATTTGAAGAGGGGGATCATGTATTCCTTTAAGTATCGCCTCGTAGGGGGTTGTCGCGTTTTGGGAAGAAAGGGAAGCTTTCGCCGCGTTATATCGGGCCGTTTGATATCATTGAGAAAATCGGGGAGGTTGCGTAACGTTTGGCTTTGCCGCCGAAGCTATCGGGTGTATATGACGTGTTCCACGTGTCTATGTTAAGGAAATACGAACCAGATCCGTCTCACGTGTTAGAGTGGTCTGAACTTGAGTTGGACACCGACGTGTCTTATGGAGAGGAACCGATACGTATCCTAGATTCGCGCGATCAAGAACTAATGTAAGTGTTAAGATTTAAGTATCATGATGTTAGACTTGTTGCATAATATTGATGTCTAAGATGGTTGCATGCATATATGATGTATATGTTAGCTAGTCTTGGCTTCAAAAATTTCGAGGATGAAATATCTTTAAGGATGGTAGAATGTAGAGACCCGTATTTAACTGAATTAATTTTAATGTTTATAAATGAGGAAAATGAGAAATGTGGTGTTTATGTGATTTGGGGCTAAAGTGAAAGAACTAATTGTGGAAGGGTGTAAATTACATTTTACATATGTGTGGGTATATATATAGGAAGGTGAAAGAGTAGGGGATCATTTTCTCCCCCCTTCTCTCACCGGTGTCTCTCTCTCTCTCTCGGTTTCTCTTTCTCTCTCTTGCTCTCTCTCCAAATTTACCTCAAAACCTTCACAAACGAACCTCCATTCCTCATTCCACGCATGATTTTGAGCTTGCTCTTCGTAGGTTTGAGCTCGGAGGAGTCGTATTTCGTTCGAATCAAGGTTTTCGGAAGCTAGGGCTCGTAACTCCTTGGGTTTCGTGCTTCGACTTCGAGGTAGGGATTCTACCTCTCAATACGTGTAAAAGATGTGTTTTTCTAGCCTGGTAATCGTGCCTATGGTTGTTGTTGTGATTTTGGTAGTTGAATCCTCGAAAATCTGCAGAAGAGCTGCTCGTAGCATCTCCGTATCGATACAATGTTTGCTGTATCGATACCATTTCAAAACAGAAGCTTCAGAATTTTTGATTTGCATTCCGTATCGATACGGCGTTTTGTCATAGCGATACTAGATCATAATGGACAATTTTTCAGCTTTTGTTCCATACTTCTTCGTTTTGATTCCCGATCACTTCTAACTTGTTCTAATCACTTCCAAATCACTCCATAATGTTGTTAATCATACCCGTGGAGTTCATGGAGTATCTTTGCATCCCTTGCCCCTTGATTGTTGTAATTGGACGTTGATTTCCATATAGACATTAATTGAATTGAAATGACACATTATGTGAGTACGAGATTCTTGGACATTTACCGACACAAAGAGAACATTCGGGGCCCATCGACGGGTGGGTGCCTAGCAGGGGATATCGGGGTCCCATAATTAGCCTGACAGGAGCAAATGCTCATATTGAACTCTCAAGGCCCAACCTTCTAGGTGGGTGCTTAGCAGGGGATATTGGGGTCCTATAATTAGCCTACCAGGAGCTTCAGCTCAAGACACATACGATGAGATGGCGTTGGACACATTAAAGGTGGGAATGGTCCTAGTGTGAGTTAAACGGTGATCGTTGAGTTGTTGTTTCGAAGTTATTAAGCCAAAAGTATTGATCACCATATTGTCCTTGTTCATGTTCGTGCCTTGTGATCATTCTCGCATTTCTTTTGCATATAATGTTAGATTAGAATTTCCTGCTTGTAGACACCTCAATCTGATTTCTCAGTCATTTTATCTCTTTTCAGTTTCTTGTTCCCCCGATGATGAATCAGGTCGCGAACAGTATTGAATGAATATGGCTTGAGTTTGGTGTGTGTGGAACCCATCCCTTAGCCCCAGAACCATTAAACCCAAACTTTGACTAAGGGTTTGACTCTCGCGCGACTCACTGAGACACTCGCGCGATGCTCTACTTGCCAGGTGGTGGTCAAAGTCAAACTTTGAATGATTGACCATCGCGGGGAAGCTAGAACCCTCGCGCGATGGTCTCACTCCATCGCGCGATGGTCGACACCTGTCGTATCCAGCTGGATTTTGTGATGATGAGGCGTCTGCAGGTCCATGTGACCCCGTTCCCTCAACTGGACGCCGTTTGCTCGGCTAGCCTTGCACCACCTAGCCCCCACTCTCCCATCAACCTTTGGCACCCTACTTTCCCACCAAGTAAGTGCAGCCAGCATTGTTGGCTGGCTGCATGGCCTTGTATCACCACCAACAAACCCTCATCCTTTCTATAAATAACCCCCATTTGTTCTCTTTCAAAGGGTTACCCAAAAAATCTCAAAAGAAGAACAAGAACTACAACCTTGATCTCTTCTCTCATTCAAATCCCTACCACTCACTCACTTGTCAAAGCCATACTATCTCACTCAAACCATTTTCAAATCATTCAAGCAAAGGTATAATTTTCAGCCTTTACTGTTTTGATCCTTGAGGGGGGCTGACAGGGTCAGGGCTGGTAACCAATATCAGTTTTGGCCCCAAAGCCAGCAAATTTACAAGTTGTTGAGGACAGAATGACCCACGCGCGAGACATCCACTCTATCGCGCGACGGTTTTCCGTTTGCATGATAAGGTTCTCGTGGGGATGGGCTTCTCGTTCTGTTCAATTTATATGATTTTTTGTTTTCCTGCCTAATCATATTTGATACATCTCACTGTTTTGCATGCTAAAATCAGTAGTTTAGTTTAGCTTGCTTTCCCTGTTCATGTTGGAATGCCCCCTGGGTAGCTTCTGAATATGTCTCAGAGCCCAGGCATGCAAAGCAATTCCTGGAAGTCCAGTCAGAACAGTCGCGCGATGATGTGACTCAATCGCGCGATGGTTTAGGCATTTCCAGAATTTGCCCTTGCATGGGCAATTAGGCTTTAGGCCTCTGTTTTAACACCCTCACTGTTTAAGGGTTGCATTTTATTCCAGTCATGATAATTTGTAAATATTGATTTACCTTCAGTACACATAAACTGCGTGGTTTGTCCTGGGTGTGCACTGATCCTTCCAGAGCCCAGTAGGGGATAAAATTTAACCTGATGGTGGGACGTGAATACTCGCACGAGGGTTGGAGTGTGTCGCGCGATGGTATGGGTTGCATGTAACGGTTCCCGTGCATGCAAGTTGGCTGCTGTTCGCAATAAACTCAAAACCATCGCACTGCTTTCACATCCCGAGATCAGTGTTAAACATTATCTCATTTTATTCTTTATTGTTCCATGTATCCATGCCATCACCTCTCACATATTGCAAAAGTGTTACAGTTTTTAATCCCCGATTAACTGTTCCCCCGCCCTAATTGGCTAAAAATTGATTAATTAAACAGAATCGCAAACAAACAACGTTTTCACAAATGCCTAAGTAGAGACCGATCTCCGGATTGGGCGAGAGGGGTGCCATAAAACCCTTCCCCTCTCGTAACCTGGCTCCCGAACCCAGATATGGTTATGACAGACTGGTTCCTTAACTTTTTCAAATCAAAACAGCGCGGCAAGTGCTTCAAAATACGGTTCCTTGGGTGTCGGACCTTCAAACCCGAGTGGCGACTCTGTATTTTCCGCGAGCGCTTGTCGTCCAGCTTAAAAGCGCTCACGCGAACCGGCAGCATCTTTCCTTTCTCAAAAAGGGTGGGGAACGGAATCCCTTTCCCTGGAGGAAAGAAAGATCGGGGCAAATCGCATTGCCCACAGTGGCGACTCTGCTGGGGATCGAATCAATATTGGTCTATACTTAGAAGATAATACGCTTGAGAACAATCCCCAAAAGCCTGTCAAAATAGTGAGCTTCGCGCTGCTAAAGAAAGGATTGGTGATTTAACATGACCTCGTGTCCGACCATCCAATCTGGGGACTTTCCGATTGTTCTCTCATGTAGTTTCCTCTAAGTATTGATTAATAAAGAGAGCCAAATTTGAAAAGACATTTGCGAATTTGCGATTCTGGTCCATTAATCAAACTTTTTAGCATTCTTCATTTGCATCGATGTGGGATAAGCCTCGTTGGATCGTTTTGGCAATCCGGCACGGTTTACCGGAGCCCGGGGACCCCGAATGACCAACAACCTTCGACGATGACGAGTCATTCTACCGGTTGACTGTTGCTCTGCGATTACGCAGGCAGCAGGAGGTATATCTTGGCTCTAGTCCGAGGAACCTGTTACAAGCCAAAACCAGCCTTTGCATATACAAAGCACTAGAACTCTCCAAACTAGGACAGGTACCTACAGGTTAAGATTACTTGCATCTAACCCCCACATACTGTCTACGTGTTACTGCTTTCCCTATCGCATGTACTGTACATACATTATTTTGCATAAGAGCATGCTTAGAGTGTTTCTTTCTCTCGAGTTGGTCTTGCGCAATCTAAAGACGTTGTGGGACCCGATGAAGAGTCGTTCATTATGTCGAATGTTCGTTATCAATCGCAAAGTACTTAGTTCAATGAGACTTTGAGAAATCAAAATTTACTACATCCTTGGCTCATGTCCAGTTAAAAATTCAACCGAAAATATGGAACAACAAAAGTAGTGATGCCATGTCACTGGTGCCACCCAGGTTGAAGTGCGAAGTCACTATACACCGCCGTTTTCAAGGTTAAGGCGCCATGTCATCACCACCATGTTGTTCCAAATTCAAGTTGAATTTTCAAATGGGACTAGTCGAAGATTTAGTCTATTTTGACATCTTTTAGGATCTGACGATCTACTCAAGGACACATGGCCGAAAAGAATTCTGAGGATTCTGGCAACGTCTGAAATTCGTAAGGCAAACTCGTCTCTATTTCTGTGCATACATACCGTTCCTGCGTAGAAGCATGTTTAGGGCGGCTCCTAGGATCTCTTTCCTTCAAGTCTGTCTTATGTTTATTTGGACATTGCCGTTGCCCGATGAGGAGTCGTATACCTTGATGGTGCACGTTTATCAATTCTCAAACATCCTTAGGTCAATTGAACTTTGGGAAATCGAGGCCTTCCAAGTCTTTGGCTAATTACCCAATCAAGATTCCAAATAGAAAACAAGGAACGAAATGAAGAAAATGCCGTGATACTTACACCACTTTGGTTATCATGCGAAGCATGTACACCATTTAGGCAACGGCACTGTGCTGCCTACGCCACCTTGGTCATAGTATCATGTCATCCACGCCAGATTGTTCCAAGTCCAAAGTTGGAATTCTCGAGACGGAATAAACCAAAACCTTAGATTCCTTTGACATCTCTCGGTGTTAGTTGATTCAAGAAAGGATACATCTCGAAAAGATTTCTGAGGATCACCGGCAGTGTCCAAACGTCATAAGACAGACTTGTCTGCTAGTCTTAGAGTTTAAGGGCGACACTGACGACGGTGACTGTGTTTTCGCTTTAGTCTTTTATTTAGATTAAAGTTGCTGCAGGGCCCTTATTAAGCCTTTTCTCACTTTCTGCAAGCAAAGGTTCTAAATCATTGCACCGCCAAGGAAAGTATCGAGGCAGAAAACCAAACCCACTTGGGAACGTCTGCACCGGAATCCGATTAAGAGACTAGTCAGATTGCAAGCCCAGTCAGCCACAACGGAAGACTCCCCGCGTTCTCTGCTCGCTACTCTGCAGTCAGCTTCGTCTCCTGTCCTTGAAGAGACAGACTCTCCAGGATCACCTACCCCCTCCTCTGCATCAAGCACCTCTGGACCAACAGTCATGGCAGATCAACTGCAACCACTCTCTCTGGAAACCATACTCATGAACATCCAGACTAGTATTGCTGCCATACAACAAAGGGCCGCTCAGACAGATGCCAACATGACCCGTTTGAATGACCTCTTTAACACTCGTCTTCCTCAAGCTGTTCAAGAGGAGGGCGAGGCCGAAGAGGACGTGCACGAGCAACCTATTATGGTCGAAGATCCGGACCATCCAGGGCGTCTGGTCGCTTTGGTCAATCCTCGGGGCACTCGAAATCCCACTCAGAATCCAGGCCTCACCGCTGCTAGGACTGTTCAGCACCCTGACATGACTGCTCTCGTTGCCAAGATGGCCAAGCTGGAAGAATCTGTTTCGAAGTCCGAGAAAATCAGTGCTGGAGGGATCGACTTGGACCGTCTCTACCTTTATCCCAATGCCAGGCTTCCTGACAAATTCAAAATGCCCGACATAGCCAAGTTCGATGGCAGTGGCAATCCTAAAACCCATCTCTATGGTTACCATGCTGCCATGAAGCTCCTGTCCGTCAAGCCCGAGGCCATGTCTCAGCTGTTTCCTCAAACCCTCTCGGGCCCCGCTTTCCATTGGTTTCTGTCACTCGACATTGCCAAGCGAATGACTTGGGAGGACATCGGGGCTGTGTTTATTTCGCAGTATAGCTATAACTCCCAGCTCAAGATGACTACTCGGGAGTTGGAATCCACCAAGATGGACGCTAAGGAATCCTTCGCGGATTTTGTCAAGAGATGGAAGGCCAAAGCCGCTCAAATGACTGATCACCCGAGCGAGAGAGATCAGCTTCGTATCATCTCCCGCAATCTCCAGCCAGACTATGCTAGGCACTTGGTCCTCGTTCAAGCATCCTCCAATTTTGACACCTTCTTCGACTCTGGCATGGCCATCAAAGATGCATTACAGAGTGGGATTCTGTCGAAGGGAGAGTCTTCCAATCCACCAAAGTCAAAGCCTCGGGCATATTCGGGAAATACTAATGCACTGTTTGGGGGAGGGACTTACTCCAATACTGCAACCAGTGGTACCAATGCCTCTTCCTCAAAAACTGCCAACCCCATTGCCGAGGTCCATCAAGTTCAGACCCCCACAGAGTAATCGGCCGCGTAATCAACCTCGTAGCTTCTCCGCTTTTGAAGCACCGTTGTCTTCAGTCATGGAGAAACTGGTCCAATCGGGACATCTGAAGCTCTTCAACCCAACTCCTCTGCCTAAGAACCCTTCACTTAACTTCAAAGCCAATCTCCACTGCGCCTATCACCAAAGGGCCGGTCATCTTACCGATTCTTGCTTTCGCCTCCGACATGCGATTCAGGATCTCATAGATGAAAGGACTCTTCATGCTCCACCACCTTCAGCTCAAAAACCGAACATCCTCGCCAATTCCATGCCAAAACACAGCAGTGCTCCACGCATTAACCATATATCCCTCAGCTCCACTATATTCAACCCCACCGACCATATAACCTCAATGAATCAACCTAGGCCGATCGTGCCTATCCCCTCTCAGTCCGAGGTCGAGATTTCCTATATCCGTTCCGAGGAAGGACAGTCGTCCAATTTCAATGCGCCCTCCGCGCGTCTACAGAACGGAGCGTTTGTATTCAACGCTTCTATCAGTGACCTGTTCCACCAGCCTATTCCTGCTGTGCAGCTCAACTCTGCCTCTACCGTGGATAACCCATACTTCAACGTGACGGATCCGAACCCCTCCTTAAGTCTATTGGACCGCTTCAGAGCTACTATTCCCCTTCAACCAGGGCAACAACTCGACATGCAAGCCGTAGGGTGGGCTATAGCTGATAATGACGACTATGCCACTCCCATAATCAACGAATGGACGGAAATGGAATTAGAGGGTTTCCCGCCTAATCCCGAATACATCCCCTTTGACCACGCCTGGTATGATGCTTGGATGGCCAATTACGAAGCGGCTATGGTTGATCCTTTGGATGGATTCTCTTTGGACATGCTATTTCAACAGCCTCAGCCTATCTTGCCCGAAGAGGAGTACTATTGGGATCCCGAGCCTGCCTGGCAAGTTCCATTGGGGTTTGGCCCTAATCCTCTCTAAGGTTACGCTCTGCCCAACCATGAAATTCAATATCTGGAAGAGGACCCCATTCAAGATGAAACCCGTGTCCTGGGGGAATGCTTCTTCCCTTCCACTCTTGACAGGCTGGTTAACTCGGTGGCTGATCCCGAGTATGATCCCACGTTCTACATCGTCGACGAAAACCTCCCACGCCCTGTAGTGCCTTCCCCTCCTGAAGAGGATTGCAGAATCATGGTTACGGACCTTGTGCCACCAGCTGATCTTTGGGACGTCGATGATATAGTCAACATCCAGGTTGGGTCTGAGGTTTGGACTGTCAATTGCTCCCTCGCTGATGGAGGGCTATGGGATGTCCCTTTTGTTGCTAATATAGAACCAGTCCGAGAAGCTGTAGCCGTTGGGGATCCAGACTTTTGGGAATCACTCTTGATGAAAGATCTGACTGAGGATTTGGGTTTGAACATGGAAGTGTCTGTAGCTCCTCCGACCTCTGACAAAGGGAAACGCAAATTGGGGGAAGTCCCTGCTGATCTGTGGGACGATAGTCAAGACCCTCAAGTGGTACCCTCTTTAGAGAACGTTCTTAATGTTACAAGAAGTGGACGAGTCTTTCAGCCTACTAATCTGCAAGCAGGGAATTCGTCCAATTCTTCTAACCGGAAGAACGAACCTCCTATTTTCTCAAGGTCTGCACCACTCGAGGTACCAGTTAACGCCCCGAATGACGACATGATTCAAAGGCAATTGGAGCGGATTCCCGCTGCCATATCACTCTGGGGACTAATATGTTCCTCCCGTGAACATCGTCAGAAATTCTGCCATACTCTCTCTCGTCTTGAGATTCGATCGGATGTCACGCCTGAAGCAATGATCTCCCTTATCCTCCCGCCTACCTCTGAACATACCGTGGTTTTCACTTATAAGGATCTGCCGCTTGAAGGAGTTGACCACAATCGACCCTTGCATATCACAGTCAAATGCTGAGGACTCTGGGTTCCGACCGTTCTTATCGATAATGGCTCAGCGATCAATGTTTGCCCTTTGAGGGTGGCTCATCGTCTGGGACTGACTAAGAAAGACTTTGTACCTTCCAGCATGGCTGTTAAGGCATATGACAGCACGCGTCGTCTGGTCGAAGGCACACTCGTGCTCAATCTTGATGCGGAGGGATTCAAAATGGATGTCGAGTTCCATGTGGTTGACATTCCAGCCTCCTTCAATCTCTTGCTAGGAAGACCGTGGCTTCACAGATCTGACATCATGGCCGTGCCATCTACTCTTCATCAGAAAGTCATGCTGGGACTTCCCAATGGGACTTTGATTATCTGCGGGGATTCAGGCATTTGCCCACTCAAGGAGGACGGCACACCTGTTTTGGGTATCGCGCATGACAACGAAGACGTCGATCTCGCAGGTTTCTCTTTCGATACTTCTGGTTCGGTTATGGCCATCAACGTGGATGGGGATTTCATCATAAGCTCTGTCGCTCTGGACATTATGAGAAGGATGTCCTATCTACCTAGCCTTGGCTTAGGAATTCACCAACAAGGGATTCCGGAATTCCCTGCGTTTCCTTCCTGTGAGGGCCGCTTTGGCTTGGGATACTCTTCGTCTGCCAACGATGCCAAAAGAAGGAAATGCACAGGAAAACCTCGATCTCTCTATGGTGATCCCGACAGCTACTTCGTCCGTGAAAAAGGGAATGATATCTATCGTGGGCAAGCTGAGCCCGTTATCGACTCGGTCACTGGGGAACTGCTGCCTGGTTTTAAGATCTTTGCGGATGATACTTGGTCCTCCAGTGACGAAGAGCCAGCTAATGCAGAATTCAAGAGGAAGCTTAGCCAACCCAAGCCGAAGACTGACTGGCTGGGATCTCTTGATCAGGGGAGCTTGGAGCAGCTGTTCCGTGAGTTCTCTCAAGTGGGTTTGGCCAAGGAAGCTGAAGAGGCCGAAGTGTTCATGCTCGGGCCCGACACCCTCGAGGACCCCACCTCTCTTATCGTGGAAGCTAAGGGTAGCCTTAAAAATTGCAATTTCAAACCACGCTTTACTTGCATTAATGATATAGCTGAGTCCGACACTAAGTCTGTCAAGTCTTTTGACTCTAACTCTAGCTCTGAGTCGGAGTTTGTGCCTCTCGGCCCTCCACGTCATAGCTTTTACTTTGAGTTCGACTCCCTTGTACTTGGCAACCCTGCGGGGTCTTATGAAATGAAAGACTCCTCTTCTGACTACTTGAATGATCTTTATATAAACTGTGTCAACCCCGACGACGAAGGGATAGATTTCGATGGGGATATCCCTAAGGAAATCCGTACCTTCATCTAAAGGGAAGACGAAAGGCATGCTCAGCCATTAAAAGAAGAGGTAATCTTAATAAACTTGAAAGATGAGAGTGATCCTCGGATGGTTCAAGTGGGCTCCACGTTAGATCCAGAGGAGCATCGTAATTTCAAAGAGCTCCTCACTAAATTCAGCGATGTTTTTGCATGGTCTCATCAAGACATGCCCGGTATCGATCCTGAGATAGTGGAGCATCGAATCCCCCTGTTGCCCGATGCTAAGCCGGTAAAACAGAAGCTCAGACGGATGCGACCGAACTGGGTGCAGAAAATCAAGGAAGAAGTCACCAAGTAAATTGACGCTGGTTTTCTCGCAGTCTCTCAGTATCCCACTTGGGTGGCCAACATCGTCCCTGTTCCTAAGAAAATGGCCAGATTCGTGTCTGTGTTGACTTCCGAAACTTGAACAAAGCAAGCCCCAAAGACGATTTTCCCTTGCCACACATCGATGTGCTCGTGGATAATATTGCGGGGCATGCTTTGCTTTCGTTCATGGACGGCTTCTCAGGCTACAATCAGATTCTCATGGCACCCGAAGACCGCGAGAAAACGACTTTCATCACTGAGTGGGGGACTTACTGCTATTTGGTTATGCCGTTTGGTTTGAAGAATGCCGGTCCTACTTACCAAAGAGCTGCCACGACTATCTTGCATGACATGATGCACAAAGAGGTTGAGGTCTACGTTGATGATATGATTGCCAAGTCAAAAACTCGGGAAGGGCATGTCCACGTGCTGAGAAAACTATTCGAAAGGCTCCGCAAGTTCCGGATGCGTCTTAATCCGCAGAAATGCACCTTCGGAGTCACAGCAGGCAAAATGCTAGGTTTCATGATCACTTCCCGTGGGATCGAGGTTAATCTGTCAAAAATCAGAGCAGTACTCGAAATGAAGCCACCCGAGTCTGAAAAGGGAGTGCGGAGCTTTTTGGGAAAGGTTCAGTTCATCAGTAGATTCATCGCCAAGTTAACTTTGACTTGCGAGCCGATGTTTCACCTACTCAAGAAGGGTACTCCATTTGTATGGTCGGACAAGTGCCAAGCAACTTTTGTTTCAATCCAGGGCTATCTACAGAATCCGCCTGTTCTCATGCCGCCTGTACCTGGAAAACCTCTGATCCTCTACTTGTCTGTGAGTTCTACGTCCATGGGATGCTTGTTGGCTCAGGAAGGGGATAAGGGAGTTGAGAAAGCTATTTACTACCTTAGCAAGAAAATGGTTGGAGCCGAAGAGCGCTATACCGCCTTAGAAAAGACGTGCTGGGCCTTTGTCTGGGCATCTAAGAAGTTAAGACACTACATGCTGGCTTACCCAGTGAAGTTGATTTCTAGAATGGATCCTCTCAAGTATCTATTTGAGAAGCCTGCGCTCACTGGTAAGTTAGCACGTTGGTTGCTTCTCTTAGCAGAGTTCGATCTCGAGTATGTCACGAGAAAATCAGTAAAGGGACGTGCTATTGCGGAATTCTTAGCTGACCACCCCGTAGACGGACCCGAGGATTCAGATTTCGTATTCCCGGACGAGGAAGTGCTGACAGTTGTTGAGGATGTTTGGACTCTTTACTTCGATGGGGCAGCCAATCAGAAAGGGTTCGGAATCGGGGTTTTGCTAGGCACTCCTGACGGTTCTCATATTCCGCTTGCATTCAAGCTTAATTTCGACGTCACCAATAACCAAGCTGAATATGAGGCCTGCATTGTGGGAATGTAAGCTGCGCTCACACTCGGTGTTGAGAAGCTTGAAGTCATCGGGGATTCGAATCTTGTCGTGTCTCAAGCCAATGGAGACTGGAAAGTACGCGAAGAAAAACTGAAACCTTACCATCAGGACTTGGAGGGATTAATCCCTCGTTTCAATAAGGTGACTTTCACTCATATCCCTCGGCTGAAGAACCATTTCGCTGATGCACTTGCAACCCTGGCTTCCATGGTCGAACTACCACTGGGTGTCAAACTCCGCCCTATCTTAATCGAACAACGGGACCATCCCGCCTATCAGTGTGTCAACGCCATCGATGATGTGGATGATGGCCTACCCTGGTACCATGACATATGGAACTTCATCGAGAGTGGTTTGTATCCGTCTGAGGCTTCTCAGAAGGACCAAACCACGTTACGAAGGATTGCTGCTCATTACATCATCAGTGGGTGGAGGTTGTACAGGAGATCTCATTGTGGGATGCACAAACTCTGTGTCAACGGCACTGAAGCTGTCAGAATTATGGAGGAAATCCACGAAGGGATTTGCGGTCCTCACATAAGCGGCGTCATGCTTGCTAGAAAGATTTTGCGTCAGGGCTACTTCTGGTCTACTATGGAATCTCAGTGTGTGGATTACGTGCGGCGATGTCACAAGGGCCAAATCCATGCTAATCTGATGCATGTTCCACCCTCTAACCTATTTGGCATGGCTTCGCCTTGGCCTTTCTCTATATGGGGCATTGATGTCATCGGCATGGTCAGACCTTCCGCTTCAAACGGTCACAGGTTCATCCTAGTAGCGATCGATTACTTCACTAAGTGGGTCGAAGCTGAATCGTACAAAACCCTAACCGCAGTCCAAGTCGCTCATTTTATTAGGAAGAATATCATCTATCGGTATGGCGTTCCGCAGGCATTTGTGTCGGACAATGGGAGTCATTTCAAAGGTAGGGTTCTAGAGCTCTTCGAAGAATTCAAGATCCAAATCCATCACTCTACCGTCTATCGCCCTCAAACGAATGGAGCAGTCGAAACGGCGAACAAGAATGTCGAGACCATCATTAAAAAAGTCTGCGGAGTCCGCCAGGGATTGGCACGAGCAGCTGCCTCTAGCTCTTTGGGGGTATCGAACGTCGATTCGGACGTCAACAGGGGCAACCCCTTATTCCTTGGTCTACGGGATGGAAGCAGTTCTTCCCATAGAGCTCGAGGTACCATCTCTGAGGGTCGCGGTAGAATCAGAACTTTCGGAATCTGAATGGCTCAGTGGGAGATTCGCCGAACTCATGCTTTTTGATGAACGAAGGCTCCGGGCTTTGTATCATGTTCAAGGGTATCAACGGAGAATTGCCCAGGCATTTAACAAGAAAGTAAAGTCTAGGGACTTGATTGAAGGGGACATGGTCACAAAGGAGATTCGAGCACCAGTTTTCGACCCTCGCGGCAAGTTCTGACCTAAGCGTTCCGAGCCTTACATTATCAAGGCTATCCTTTCTGGGGGAGCGGATCAACTCATTGATCTCGACGGCAACGAGTTCAACACTCAGGTTAACCTGGATCAACTCAAGCGTTACTATCCCTGAGAGAAGCTCGTTGGACCGAAAACCACAAGGGTGGGCGGTTCCAAGCAAAAATTAGAGCACGCCTGCTAGACCGAAAGCCTGAGAAGGCGGTTTAGGCAAAAATAAATAGGCATCAATCACAGCTCGCTAGACCGAAAACCCGAACGGGCGGTTCTAGGCAAAAATTAGAGCGCAAAAGAAGAGCTAAAATACCCGGGCGAACCTAAGCCTGAACTACGTTTTGACCTGATTCCTTGAAAAGGGATACGTAGGCAATCTCTCCGTGAGATTCGGTCACAATCAATCAACTTGATCCGCGGTTTTCCTACCACCAGAGTTCGGATCGATATTCAAGAAATGTTGTGGTTCAACACTTGAAACAAACGGAGAAAGCTCTCCAAATTTCACTTTTATTTTAATTATAACTTCTATTACACAGGCTGAGCAGTCTTAAGCAAACAATTAAGCATTAAAAAAATAGAATAAAGTGCTCGAGGCCTTAACAGGCTCACGGTTTATTCTAGATCATTCGAGTCTGTCAAAGAGTCAGTTGTTGTTTTGTCTGCTTGCGACCTCTCTTTTCAGCCATGTTTGATACCGGTGCATAAGCTCTGTGCTAAAGTCTGGGTCAGCTCCTTCGAGTTGTCTCAGGCCCCCAATTGTGCTCATATCCTCTCAAATTCTGAAAAGTAAAGGCAGGGACTTGGAAATCCTCAACCCCAGCTCGGTGAAGTCCTTGGCTTATTCCCAACTGACGGAGAATACGACCAGGAATATAGAACGTGAAAGCGGTCAGCCCAGCTATCACCATCCTCTCAAAGCCTGCAGAATTCAAGGCCATATCCGGGATGTTCAGGGCCTCATGCCTCCAAATGATCTCATTCGGTAGCATCTCTCTCATGAATGTGTACCATTGATGCACGGTCATCTCCGGGTAAATCATGCCTCGCTGATGCATTTGGCCAGGCAAGTGGGGCCAATTTGCTTCCGGCGCTGTAAGCAATCCCAACTTATCAGACAACCAAAGCTGCAAGAGCGGAAAAACAAGTAAGAAGCCATATAAAGCTCGAGTGGAAAAACAAGTGAGAAACCCCGATATAGCCTTAACCGAGAGACGAGGTAAAAACAGAATGTGCGAAAAATAGAAAAAGGTGAGCTGAGTGAGAACTTACCTGCAACAGAAGCGGGCTACCGCCAAAGACGTTTGTTTGGCCCGTGGAAACCAAATCCAAACCCATGAGTGTTTCAGCCAGGACAAGCGGCACCACATTCTTTCGGGCACCCATTTGAGCAGCAACGCTCACTAGCATAGGGTTCACCTGCCCATTCGGAGATACCAGTAAATAGGCAGCCAGCACACTGATTGTTAGGGCAAAACTACGCCTAGCCTGCAAAGCCATATCCTCTATATCCCCTTCTAGCCCGTACCATTCCATTAGGCGCATAATGTTGATTTGCCCTCCAACTAGCAGACTTTCGGCTGCTCCCCTAGTGATGTTTAGGCTGGATTGTAGGAGCTTGGGTATATTTTTCCGGTAAGGTGGCACGACAATCACGTTTGAAGCAACACCTTGGAGATACGCTTGGAATTCCTCCACAGTCGGGCACAACTCGTTGACCTCGAACCTGAACACGTGAACCTCCGGATCCCAGAATTGCAGGGCCGCCCTCAGAAGTTCAGGACGAACCCTCACATCACGGAGAAAACGAAATGCGGCCAGCCTGTGAGATCGGAATGAGAGCCAATCTCCAGCAACGAAAGCAGTAAGCCATGGACTAATCAACACTAGAAGGTTATTTGCCATCTTGATTTTTGTGGGAACGTCAAGTTATCAGGAGAATGCCTCTACTGAACAAAACATCGGCCTCTTTATAGCCAGAATACGTGAAGCACCTCTCTTTCACGGAGCAAATATCTCTGCTGCATGCTGTCCTTTCTTCTGAGACCAAGGCATCTCTGCACCATCCCAACCCCTCCATCGCGCGATTGACTCACTTCATTGCGCGATGGTTCAACCTGCAATTTGATAGATTACAGCAGCTACTGCCCAGCCTTGGTCATTTTGGATTCCGAAGGTTACTTTGCAACTTTTATGGTTCCAGCAAGTCATTACAAGCATATATGACTGTATCTAAGCACCGGATTCGAAAAATTGAGTTTAACGAAGATTTCGGACCCTTGGTGGCTCGTTTCAAGTTCAAAAGGCCGTCTTAGGGAGTCAAAACTCGTTTCAAGGGGTTTCCCCCCCATTCTCTCATGCCGTACAGGTCATGGTGACCTAATGTGACTGTACGGAGGTGTCGGTTTCAATCCGGGACATAATAGAGTCTTATTTTGTCACCTCGTGTCCTCTTTGTGTCATTTGTGGCATTTTTTTGGGTCTAGTTTGCGTTTTAGAACGTATTTTTCGAAGTCCATCTACTCCCATAGGTCGTTTTGCACATACGTGACCTCACCATAGTGTCAGTTTCACCCCAATTGAGATGTTTTCAGTTTTGGCTTGCAAATGTCCAAAATTCCATCATATTTTCCGTATCCTAGCTGTGTCCTAAGATATTTTCTCATTTTCTTTCGAGCTAAGTCCCGTTTGTACGCATCTTTGTGTCTGTGAACAGTCTCGGTGCATTATCAATGCAAGTACGGTATTAATAGTAAATATTTGTCTACTTTAACCCATTACAAAGATAAAATAAGCTGAAAATGCAAATTTTATGGCTAAAACTGTGATCTATCCACATCCAAATAAAAAAGGCTACTGCACGTACGGCACTTCGGCCACTCAAAGCTATCATGTCAAGTTCAGGCACACTCGCCCATCAAAGTCAAAAAGGGCACGGAAGCCTCAAAACATCTGTTAAGAATGTCAGCAAAAGTGCTCTAGCCTTCTATCTATCTACGAAGGCCCGCAGGCAAAAAAAAAAAAAAATTCAAATGCAAAAAGTGGGATAAGGCCCCTCGACGGCCCTCAGTCATCCCCGAACCAGTCGCCCTCTCCGTCGTCATCCTCGTCGTCCCTCTCTGTGGGATCCACCCTGTAGCCTGGATCCTCTGCTGAGTCGTCAGACCCGCTGCTGTCTGACGCTTCCTCTTCCTCGCCTTCTTCTTCCTCTTCTTCGTCCTCCTCCTCAGAGACCTCCGGCAAGATCAACCGCTTCTTGCGGACCGGCTCGTCTTGTGATGGTCTCTGGCGCATCTTCAGCTGGTACCTCTCCTCGGCTCGCGCCACAGCCTCTCGGGCCGCCTCCTTGCTGCCAATAGGTGGCTGTGAGCCCCGTGCTTGTGGCCTGGCACTAGGTGTAGGAGCAGGAGTCCTGGCAGCTAATTTCTTCTATGGGGGATCCCTCACGCTCTTCCTCCTAGGAGCCGCCTGTCCCTGTGCCTGCATTATAAATATTATACATTAGCATATGTTTGCATATTCCATGTTCTAAAAACAGGTATGATCAAGCAAAATCAAGAAGCAATCAAAGCATACTGTCTATTGTGCAAGCATGAACATATGTCTCGTATCGAAGGCAGGAACGCATCGAAATGCAAGAATGTATCAAATGCAGACATATATTGAAGGCAGGAATGTATCGTTTTCTAAGGGATATACCTGAGACCTCCGAGCTGCTGGCTGAGGATAGCACAAGTCCAACGGTAGGCCACTCGCCGCTCTCCTAATCACATTCTCCAACGCAAGCATGCGCCGGATAGCCTCGTTCACCCACTCATTGGGGACCTGCAAAGAGGATTCAAATATGAACAATTGAATGGCAGTTCAAACTTTATCAGGATACAGTAATGAAGGCAACAATATCTTACTGGTACAATAACGGGCGCTGGCTCAACTCTGGCCGGGGTAAGGTGCAACTCAGCTGGATTGCCCTGAGAGTCTACCACCGCTATCTGCCATGTCAGCTCTGGTGGCCCGCCTCTCACTAGTCCACTCGGACCTCGCCTCGGGCGACTCTCACCACTGCCTGACCTCCCTGAAACGGCTCTCCTCTCCTCAGCAGCTCCGCGGGCCTGACTCCGAACCTCCCTGAACTCTCGTACTCCCAGTGGCCCCGCCAAGCGCTCCCTCTGATAGACTGCATAGTCCATGTGAGGACACAAGTAGCGTGCCAAGTCAGTATCAGGCCGTGTGAAGACCTCCAACTCAGCCAAGGTGTACTCTCCTGTGTGTGAGGCCCGTGGTGGAAGCGGTCCAGGCACCTGAAACCCTGCATAGCCAAGTGATTGACGTGTCACTCGGTCACCCAAGTACCACTGCCAACCAAAGGCCGACTCCAGTAGCACTCTGCTCGCCGTGACAACCCTGCTACGAGCCAAGTACTCAGGCTCAGGCTCCGCCACCCTCCAAGGATCCCACTCAACCTGTAAAGGCAAGCAATGCAAGCATCGGTCAGCGACGGCATTGAAGCAATAAAAAGGCAGGTGCATTTGTTATTTCCACGAGGTGTAATGTTATACCTGTGAAGGGCGTAGCTCGTCGAGGTATATCCTAAAGCCGTTCAGATCGCCTCTGCCCCTCTTCTCACCCATGTTCTTCTTGCTCCATATGTGTGCGCGCGGGAGAATCCCCAAGTCTAGGCTCTTCGTCACCGGACGGCACATATTCAACACCTCATAAGCCCAGAGCTGCACGATTGTCAAGAAAATCAAATCAGTAGTGTACGCAAGAATACTATTGAACAAGTTATGCTATCAAAATGAATGCAAGTACGAATTGGAAAGTGTGCATTATTCTGTCGTGAATCATACCTCCCAAATCCGCCAGTACTCGGCAGTGCTCACCTCCGTCGTTGACGAGTCCCCAAAGAAACCGTAGGCTGCACCCAGTGCTGCTCCACCCCAGTCAAAGCGCGAAGCCGTCCTCAGGTCCCTCAGCGCAGGCAAGTAGGACAAATGAACCTTGCTACGCCTGTTTGGATACAGGGTAGCGCCAAAAAGGTACAACAGGTACGCCCGCGCCATCTGCTCCGCCTCCTGATCAGTCGTCACTTTCTTCTTGAGATATCGGGTAAACTGCCCATACCTCGCCATCCCCTCCTCAATCTTGGGCACCTCGCCCAGAAACCACTCCAGGGCTGCCTCGTCCTCCTCAATCCCCGAGTCAAACGAGATAGGCTCACCCCCAACCCTCAAGCCTGTGATCGCCGCAAAGTCAGTGGGCGTCACTGTCATCTCCCCAATCGGTAGGTGGAAAGTGTTTGTGGTATCCCTCCACCTCTCTGCAAGTGCAACCAGGACGGCATGGTCATTCCTCGCCGGCGTGAGAGTCTGAATGAACTCTCCGAAACCCGCCTCATCCACCAACTGCCTTACTCTCTCCGGCAAACTCTGGTACAGTGCTAAAGAGCTACATGCACCCCCAAAGCCACGGATATCTCTCGGCCGCGCCCTCTCCTGTATTAGATGCAAACAACAAAGGATATATCAACATGCGGAATTGCATTTTCAAGTTCTAAGTAATCAATGCAGCCTAGCTATGGATGGTTGGTTCAAGTTATTATGTCTCATGCACGACATTCAAACATGGATCTATGGTATCGCTGTTCAAGTTCTACTTCAGAGGGTTGCTATCACTCTACACCTTTTAACATATGGGCGCATGCATTGTATTCGGATGACATCTAGTGAAGGAAATGAGTATCTGCCAGGAGGTTACCTCGGACCAGCTGCATGAAATATGGGTATCGGGATCTCTCAAAACCAACTCGGAGTCATACTCCGTCTGTCGTGGCCGATATGCTGTAAAGCATGACGGCACAAACAAGTGAGGAACAGGTGGCTTGTACTCCTCTGCTGAAAATGGAGCCCAAGTCAAACTCTCCGCCTCCGACGCCGCCGTCACTCTAGGACCATGCACTCTAGCACCGACCCTCTCCTCGGCCTCTGCCTCCCTCAGTATCTCCTCCTCAGCAGCTCGCTCTCTCTCGGCCCTCGCCACGGCCTCGAAAGCAGCAATCTCCCGCTCTCGCTCCTCCCGAGCCTCCAAGACCGCGATCCCTATCGCGGGATTATCCTCCAAAAGCCGTGCAAGCTGCGCGTCACTCAAAAGTTCTGCGATGTCCTGCTTTGTGATCGGCCTATGGCTCGATGACGTCGTCGTTGGCCGAAACAGTACCTCCTCCTCGGTCACCACACCTTTGCCCTTCGCCGGATCCCTCGGTAGAATGTCACTCGGCCCGGCATCATCACCACTGGCACCACCTCTGCCGCCGACCTCAGAAGTACCACCGACTACAACAGACCCGCTCACCGCCGTGCTTGGGTCCAGTTGTTCGATCTCTGATCGCACTAACCCGACCACCTCCATCGCGCGACGGTCTGGCTCTGTCGCGCGATGCTCGCCGTCATCTCCAACCGCCTGCATGAGGCCTTGCTCGCCATCGCCGCCGCCTGCCGTCGCTGCACCCATGCTTGGAACTGTCTCCACCGGCGGCTGATCCCATATTTCGACCTCCATGGGCCCTCCCTCGTCCTCCGGACGATCGACAACTTCTCCTCCACTGCCCCCGTCACCGTGGTCTGCCATGGATAAGTGTATGCGTGTGGGTTCTTCGATTTCGACAAGGAATCAAGAGTTTTTGATGGATTTTGAGAGAGTTTGAGAGTGAAAGGGGTTTCCAAGATTTTGAAACCGCTGGGAACTGCTTCTGTAGCGTCCCCGGGAAGTTTAAAGCTGTCAAACGGGTGCGGGCCGGGTTTGGGCTCGTTGCAGGGCCAAGCCCTAAATCGAAACCCTCGCGCGACGGTCTCAATGCTTCGCGCGACGGTCCATCTGGGCCGTTGACCAATTTCAACCTTTAGTTTGGCCCAATCTCAGGTATAACCATCGTGATGGCCCACGAGCTTTCCTTAGGCCTCGCAAAAGAGTTTGTATCCCCAGCAGTGGTTTGCCCCACGTCAAGTCCATTTTTCAAATCAGCGACGATCCATCCGTCCATTTTTCAAATCAGCGACGATCCATCCGTCCAATTTCAAATCAGCGACGATCTAACCGTCCAATTTCAAATCAGTGACGATCCATCCGTCCAATTTCAAATCAGCGACGATCCATCCGTCCAATTTCAAATCAGCGACGATCTAACCGTCCAATTTCAAATCAGCGACGATCCATCCGTCTGAATTCAAATCAGCGACGATCTAACCGTCCGAGGATCCTTCAGCGACGATCCATCCGTCCAATTTCAAATCATCGACGATCTAACCGTCCAATTTCAAATCAGCGACGATCCATCCGTCCAATTTCAAATCTGCGACGATCCATCCGTCCAATTTCAAATCAGCGACGATCTAACCGTCCAATTTCAAATCAGCGACGATCCATCCGTCCGAATTCAAATCAGCGACGATCTAATCGTCCGAGGATCCTTCAGCGGCGATCTAACCATCCAATCCCTTGGTGCACGGTATTTGTACATACTGTCTTACAGTTTTCAATTAATTGGCTTTTGGGCGAATTAGATGGGTGTCTAGGAATCTTTGACGTTACCCGTACCAACTAATGGTGCTCCGCGTGCCGTCAAAGAGGGACTACTGTAGACACCCCAATCTGATTTCTCAGTCATTTTATCTCTTTTCAGTTTCTTGTTCCCCCGATGATGAATCAGGTCGCGAACAGTATTGAATGAATATGGCTTGAGTTTGGTGTGTGTGGAACCCATCCCTTAGCCCCAGAACCATTAAACCCAAACTTTGACTAAGGGTTTGACTCTCGCGCGACTCACTGAGAACACTCGCGCGATGCTCTACTTGCCAGGTGGTGGTCAAAGTCAAACTTTGACTGATTGACCATCGCGGGGAAGCTAGAACCCTCGCGCGATGGTCTCACTCCATCGCGCGATGGTCGACACCTGTCGTATCCAGCTGGATTTTGTGATGATGAGGCGTCTGCAGGTCCATGTGACCCCGTTCCCTCGACTGGACGGCGTTTGCTCGGCCAGCCTTGCACCACCTAGCCCCCACTCTCCCATCAACCTTTGGCACCCTACTTCCCCACCAAGTAAGTGCAGCCAGCATTGTTGGCTGGCTGCATGGCCTTGTATCACCACCAACAAACCCTCCTCCTTTCTATAAATAACCCCCATTTGTTCTCTTTCAAAGGGTTACCCAAAAAATCTCAAAAGAAGAACAAGAACTGCAACCTTGATCTCTTCTCTCATTCAAATCCCTACCACTCACTCACTTGTCAAAGCCATACTATCTCACTCAAACCATTTTCAAATCATTCAAGCAAAGGTATAATTTTCAGCCTTTACTGTTTTGATCCCTGAGGGGGGCTGACAGGGTCAGGGCTGGTAACCAATATCAGTTTTGGCCCCAAAGCCAGCAAATTTACAAGTTGCTGAGGACAGAATGACCCACGCGCGAGACATCCACTCTATCGCGCGACGGTTTTCCGTTTGCATGATAAGGTTCTCGTGGGGATGGGCTTCTCGTTCTGTTCAATTTATATGATTTTTTGTTTTCCTGCCTAATCATATTTGATACATCTCACTGTTTTGCATGCTAAAATCAGTAGTTTAGTTTAGCTTGCTTTCCCTGTTCATGTTGGAATGCCCCCTGGGTAGCTTCAGAATATGTCTCAGAGCCCAGGCATGCAAAGCAATTCCTAGAAGTCCAGTCAGAACAGTCGCGCGATGATGTGACTCAATCGCGCGATGGTTTAGGCATTTCCAGAATTTGCCCTTGCATGGGCAATTAGGCTTTAGGCCTCTGTTTTAACACCCTCACTGTTTAAGGGTTGCATTTTATTCCAGTCATGATAATTTGTAAATATTGATTTACCTTCAGTACACATAAACTGCGTGGTTTGTCCTGGGTGTGCACTGGTCCTTCCAGAGCCCAGTAGGGGATAAAATTTAACCTGATGGTGGGACGTGAATACTCACGCGAGGGTTGGAGTGTGTCGCGCGATGGTATGGGTTGCATGTAACGGTTCCCGTGCATGCAAGTTGGCCGCTGTTCGCAATAAACTCAAAACCATCGCACTGCTTTCACTTCCCGAGATCAGTGTTAAACATTATCTCATTTTATTCTTTATTGTTCCATGTATCCATGCCATCACCTCTCACATATTGCAAAAGTGTTACAGTTTTTAATCCCCGATTAACTGTTCCCCCGCCCTAATTGGCTAAAAATTGATTAATTAAACAGAATCGCAAACAAACAATGTTTTCACAAATGCCTAAGTAGAGACCGATCTCCGGATTGGGCGAGAGGGGTGCCATAAAGCCCTTCCCCTCTCGTAACCTGGCTCCGGAACCCAGATATGGTTATGACGGACTGGTTCCTTAACTTTTTCAAATCAAAACAGCGCGGCAAGTGCTTCAAAATACGGTTCCTTGGGTGTCGGACCTTCAAACCCGAGTGGCGACTCTGTATTTTCCGCGAGCGCTTGTCGTCCAGCTTAAAAGCGCTCACGCGAACCGGCAGCATCTTTCCTTTCTCAAAAAGGGTGGGGAACGGAATCCCTTTCCCTGGAAGAAAGAAAGATTGGGGCAAATCGCATTGCCCACACTGCTGGGCTACTGTAGCTCAAGCCTATTATCATTTTCAGGTACCAACGCTGGGCAATAGCATGCATGCTTAAAGTGCTGGGATGTGATCATTATTTTGAATGCTAACGAATGAGGAGTTACTTAGGCATCTTTGTAAATCTCTTTTGAAGATGTATTAGTAACTTTATCTGTAAATGTTTTGACTATGGAATATTGTAAATCCTTAACTCTTGAATATTCAGTAATTGTGTTAATTTGGGCCTTGGAGCCAAAGATATAATATCTTGGGAATGCTACATTATTTTGTTTATCGTACGGATTATGGCGAGGTTTATTTATGGCAATCATTTATACTTATGCTGAAATCGAGGGCGTGACAGCAGGTGTGTGCAAAGCAAAACTTGACACAGTTTGGACACAATTTAACATGTGTGTGTGTGTGCTCCAATCATGCCCTTTTGTAGTTGTGTTTTGGACAGTTTTCAACTACTTTGACACGTTTGGCTTGTGTTTTTGGGGCAATTATAAGTTGGTTTCAAAATGTGCAGCTTTTAGTTGGTTGTTGGTTCAAAGATTAGAGGTTTTTGCCGGGTTTTTTATTCAAAAAAGTGAAGGTGTGTGTTTGTTCCAGCAGGGTGTGTGTGTGTGTTAAAGATACTGCAGGAGTGTGTGTATGTGTGTTCCAATCGGGCCCTTTCCAGATTTATTTGGTTATGATGATAAAGTTTTATAAAATGCGTTGGACTTAGGCGAGGCAACATTTGAAGGTCAAATTGGCAACTAATGTTGCAGCCTGTCCTTCAAAAAGTGGTTTGTGTAACTTACAAATTATCTGAACCAATTCCAAATGTTTACAAGTGTTCGACACGTATCTAAGTATCCAAGCACTCCGTCACGGTGCAACCGAGTCCCAATGGAAGAAGCAGCCAAGGATGGAAGACCAAGAATTTCTTTTTAATTAGAGGCAGTTAGGACCATTTCTATTTTTTAATATGTTATTTTTTAAATTATTAAATTTTACTTCATTTTGCATATGAATTTTTTTTCATCAAATGGATTTCTATGAATTTCTTGAATGGTTTATATTTGTTAGTTCCTTGTCCAATTCAAGAAGAAAAGGAATGAGTTAATTCCTTGTCCAAATCTTCATCTATACTTCATATTTGTTACCTTTCCATACTTCTGCTAAACACCTGGAAAACATTTGAATTCAACAAAAAATGAAAAATGGCAAAAAGAGAAATCATGTACTACACTACTAAGTTTTATCAAGAAGAATTCAAGATTGATAGAAGGAATTAAAATTAAATACAGTTTTATACAAAGTAAAAAGTGCAATTTTATTATAACTTTCATTTTGGATTCAACTTTATACAAATACAACTTTATTACAAATAATATTTCAATACAAATACAACTCATCATCTCAATGCAATAATATTTCATTATTCAGGATGAAAATTGGCTGTCGATGTGCCGGCACAGGCACGGCCCGACCCGACACGATTAAGTAAACGGGTTGGCACGTCTTGACATGATTAAAAACGGCACGGCACGACACGATTTTAGAAAACGGGCCTGCACGACACGACACGATTGAAAACGGCATGGCACGACACGATTTAAGAAAACGGGCCGGCAAGACACGACATGATTTAAGAAAACAGGCCGACATGACACAACACGATTGGCAAACAACACGACACAACACGATTTAAGTAAATGGCATGTCACGACACGACACAACTGACAAACGACACGGCACGACACGACACGATTATGAGTAAATACTGTGAACGGGCCGGCATGGCACGGCACGGCACGGCACGGCACGGCACGGCACGGCAAGAAGCATGGTTAGCACGGAGTTAAATGGGCCGAGCCAGGCTAGCACGACATGTTTGACACCTCTACAAAGAGTAAATAAGAAAGAGTGATAAACTGAGCTAGTTTCAACCGATTAATGTTTTTGACATGCTGGGTGGGGATGCATTTAGGAATTGTGAAAATAAATAAATAAATAAATATATATATATATATATATATATATATATATATATATATATTCCAACGAGACGGAAGTTGCTTTCATATATGCTAACAAAAGCAAAACAATAGAAAATAATGGAATTGATTTTCACATTCTCCTTTTTATATCTACACATTTTTTTTTGTCTTTTACCAAAAAATACATACACTTTCAACACTAAAAGAGAAAAAGTGTGGATAGCAAAGAAATGGAGTGCAAAAATCACTCTCCTATTAATTATTAAGGATTATAAATAATTTCAAAAAAAAAAAGTTTTACGAATAGAAAATTGTGGCCCATCAGGATAGCAAATATCCATGTACTACTCCATAATTCTGTCACTTAGTCGTCCATAAGGTTACTCTGACTCTCTGAATTAAAGAAGAAACTTTAGTTGATTGGTGTGGGTTTAAATTCCAAAAGGGTTTAATCTAGGAGACGGTGAACTTCCACCGAATAGCCTACGACGTCGTTTTGGGTGGGTTTTATGGCGTTGAAACATTTGATTTTATGTTTCTCGTAGGGCTCTTCAATGAGAGCCCTACAACTAAAAATTAATTATAACCCTTTATGATAAAATGATCAGAAAAATAAAATCTTCACATCGGATCAAACGAATTGAAAATTGAAACACTTAATTACTTAATTATATTTTTAAAAATACTGTATTAAAGATCTTATTTTTTTATTCATTTTATTTTAAAGGGTCATAATTAATTTTTAGCTCCAGGACTTCCGATGAAGCCCTAAAAGAACCATAAAACCAAATGAAAAAAAATTAAGTGTTCCAATTTTCAATCAGTTTGAACCAGTGCAAAAATTTTATTTTTTTGATCATTTTATCCTAAAGAGTTATAATTAATTTTCAGCTCTAGGGCTCTCGTTGAAGAGCCATAAGAAAACTATAAAACCAAATGTTTCAACACCAAAAAAAAAACCCACCCAAACGACGTTGTATGCTATTCGGTGGGAGTGAGTCGGTGGGCGTAGTGTTTTCGTTAATCTAGCGGGCTCCGGGCCACAACTTTTTGTGTGTAGCAAATACTCATATCGACAAAATAAAAACGAAAAAAAAAAAAAACCATATAAACAGCCATGTGATATGTCGATCCCTTGTCTTTTTCATCTTTATTTATTAAAAGGTTACTTACTTGGAAAGACATTACTGTATTTGCTTAGAACTAATACTTCTAGACAGAAAGCCAATCAAAATGACAAAGTAGCTGGTGACGGTAACAAGAAAAGCCAAGGACCCCAGGTCTAGATAGTGATTTTTTGAGCTAATGTAGGGCTCATTTTAATGACCGGATCGAACTATTCACTTCGTAGAGGTAAAAAATATTAACCTTGTCAAAAATCATATTCATTGAGTATCGATCAATACATGCATGATTGGAGAATTTTATTTGAAATAAAATGAATCATTTACATTGTTGATGTTGTGTGTTTATCAAATGCTCCAGGCATGAGCCTCAAAAATGACTAACTGCGAAGGTGTAGTTGGCTTCTCAACTGCTATCATCCAAAGATATACAAAATTTCCTAACCACACCCCAGCAGTACTCTATCCATGAAGTGAAGAGACCTTTGACCCAATGACATGAAGGGGTGCACTTAGGTATTAGAAGAGAGGACATCTGAAGTTCAACTATTCTTCTAATTAAGTTGCTTATGCTCCTCTTCCAATACACTTGTCTAACTATTAAAACAATACTACATACTACAAAATAAATGTTGTCACTAGAGGTGAAAAATTGTTATTAAATACTTTTAGCTACACACTTTTAGTGACAACTTTATTCCATTATGGCTCTTTTTTTTTCTTTTTTTTCTTTTTGTAAATTACTGACTTTTAAGCTATGGGAAAAAAAAAAATTTCTACACATGTTACCTTTTTCTTGTTTTGGGTCCTAGTTTACACAGGGTATGTATTTCGTCCATAACCGTAGACTATTGGTCTTCTGCTCCATATTCCAACCCAAAACCTCTTGGGGAAAGATTCAACACATATCATTCACCAAAATCCTGCTGGTTCTAGTCGGTAGATTTTATGATAAAGGTTCAATTATCATTGTACCATCTCCTACATATGGACCCTCCCCACCAACTTCACATGTAATTGCCCACTTGCATCTACTTCTGAGCCATTTAGTGGGTGGGGGCTATCCATGAGATGTGGACATTAGACATGACCTACACTCATAAGCAGTTCTAACAAATTATAGAGTTATATTTTTATGACCAGATGTCTGGTCCAATTTACACACACCTGGACTAATGCCAGAGCTTGGCAAATCTTGACTTTTGTGCATGGGATTTGAATATACAACTTCATGTGGACAAGTACTTAATCTGTTTTCTCATGCTCACTTGGCCAAATCTCTTGAGATTAACAAATTATCCAGTTATTTGCATCCCGACTCTATTTTATTGATAAAAATAAAACCCAATTTAAGCTAATTTATTTTGGCCCACCAACCAGATTAGTTCAGAATCATGAATACAAATGAGGCATCATCAAATCAATCATATTACAACTCCTTTTAATAACTGTAATTTTTAGGAACAAGGATTGATACAGTACAGAAAAGATATCCATGAAAATGTACATAAAAGAGAAATGAACGGCTCAAATACTGTATCTGAACCGTCCATTTCTCTTTCATATACACTTTCATGAATATCTTTCCTATATCCTAATATTTTTTGTTTAGAAACAGAAAAACATTTAATTTCTAGGCAATTATTGAATAGAGTGGAGCCAATTTGAAGTATGAATTAAGTTCTTTAATTTGGTGAAAAAATGCAAACAATTATACTCCTACATGAAAGTAGGTTATTTTTGTACTTACAGCTTTCCTTATCCTTAACTAATTAATAAGAGCCCTACATGGGTTTACTATGAGGAAAAAGTAAACATCATTGCCCAATAGTTCCCACTTATATATGCAATACTGAAATGGGAAAAACTCTCCCTTGGGTACTTCTTTCTCCACCCCATTCCCTTCTCTCCGAGAGACAGAGAGAGCCATGAAGATCAACACCATGAGGAGGTGCATGTCGTGCATTCTCCCATTCGGATCACTCGAGGTAATCCGAATCGTACACTCCAACGGCCGCCTCCAAGAGATACATGGCACGTCAATCCAAGCATCCGATTTGATGGACTCTCACCCAAACCACGTCTTGAAAACACCCTTGTTAACGCCTACCCCCGACGGCGTTCGCCGGAAAATCGTGACCGTGCCGCCGGAGGCAGAGCTTCAACGTGGCAAGATATACTTCCTGATGCCAGCCAAGTCTCGGTCGATGAGGAAGAAGAAAAGGGCAATCCTCGGTAACAGTAATGATCGGTATTTGAAGGAGATTTTGTCGGGAAGGGTGCCGGGGCCGAGGGACAGGCGGCGGGGGTGCGGCAGCGCGTGGAGGCCCGGTTTGGAGAGCATTTGGGAGACAAGAAGTGAGGTTTAATCTAATGGCAGATTATGATATGCGATATGCGATATTCCATGGCAATGGGTACGCAAGAATTCGTCGAATTTATGTGGTTGTTTCACTTTGCAATAATCGGTATCATATTTTGAGTATGATGTAACGCTTAATTAATGTACTATGATGATATATATTTCACTTACCATATAGGTTATTATGTAACATATGTCATGATCGTTAAATGTAATTATAATATATAATATATATTTGAGGCTGGGGCACACGGGAGTTATTCTGTGGGTCGTACTGGATTTATTCGTTTTCTCTACCAAGCTATTTTGTCAAAATTTAATTTGCACACGCGCTACTATGCTAATTAATTTCCAGCCTCCACCGCCACTGCCTAATAACCTAAATAGGAGTAGTACTCTATCAAATTTCGCAAATCAGTCGTGAATAAATTTCAAACTAAAATTCATTACACAAAGCCGATCAAGAAGCACATGCGATTTTCCTAAGGAATACATACAGCGACCTGTTCAAGTTCAATCCTCGGTATAGGATTTCTAACAGTGTGTGTGCGTGATAGAGAGAGAAAAGAATAGAGGACAAAGGGAACTTCATCCAATAATGGAAAATTCAACTTCTTCTTGTCCTTTTCTTTATAATGGTTACTGGTGATCATTCTTTTCCTGTTGAACTCAATCAGTGATTCTCAGTTTTTTAAGGCTGGATGAGGAATATTAACATCATGCTTCAAGTTAGTTGAATTTGCAGAGAGAGAGAGAGAGAGGCTCCAAAATGTGATTCTCAGGTTATTTCAACTGTTTCAAGATGGATTACTTCAAAAGAAATTAACACACCTTATGCATACAATTAAGAAGAAACGGTACTGCCCCCGTTGGGAACGGTAGAGTTTGAGCGCTGCAGTTGGGACTGCAGGAAATGGGTCGCCGCTGTCGGAATAATAAACTATCAAAGCCACAATACAGAGTGCGAGCGGAGCAGTCAGGACCATATACAGTCGGAAAATCGATCGCCCAACGGTCGTTAGATCGCCCGATTGCCTCGCCGTTTCCGGAATCAAAGAACCTCCGCGCGTAAGGGAGATGAATTAGATACAGCTTGCATCTGCCGTGGTGGAGATGGAAGAAATAGAATACTTTGTGGGAAAGTGGGAACCTAATTACGCTACAAGAAATCAGGCTTTTTGAGAGGACCAGTATTCCTCCCAAAATCCAAAATGTTCCTCGCTAAAAGCCTTTTGCGAGAAAATTTCATTCGTCGACTGTTCCTCGCAAATATGTAGTCTCCGATTTCTTTTTGTGAGAAAATAAATTTGTTGCAATTGAATACACTGTTTAGTGAAAAAATTAATTGGACGCTAATATTATACAAATTTGTTACCAACCATACCTTGCAAAAAATATATCATTGGCAACAAAGAATTTCCTCGCAAAAAGAATAAATCTTTTGGCAAGGAACCTATTCCTCATGAAAGACGGTTTCTTTTGCTAAAATAAGTTTTGCTTTTTGCAAGGAAACTTGTCGTCACAAAATGGTGATTTCTTTTAGCGAGGAAAAAATACCTCACTAAAGACGATTTCTTTTAACAAACCAGTTAATCCATGTTGCAAGGAAACTTGTCCCTTGCCAAAAGAAATTTCTTTTAGCGAGGAATGTTTTTGGCGCAATGATAGGATACTTTATTGATAATAATGAAGAAAATACATAGAATGGGAAGTCATCCCAAGAGAGGGGATACAACAACCACAAAGGAGGCCTAAATACCACGCAGAACATCCAGGACCTCACACAGCCCAAATGTGCAAAACAAATAGAGCACATCTCCAATCAGCACAACACCAAATAAATGACCAACAAAACACCCATGTAGGGGTGAGAGAAGCCCCCACAATAGGAGAGAAAATAGGAAGAAACGAAAATATCAACAAATAAAATACTTACAGCAGACCCACACCCTTAAAATCAGCCGCCCAAAAATGTCACTCAAGATTGCAACCCCGAACCTTAATCACCACATTAGCCCTGCACACCCCACCGTACGTACGACAACATCAACTGCTACGTACCTCCGCCCCAATAAACTACAACCTCATCAGGGCGCGAATCTATGCGCCACCCAGAGCAATGAGAAAAGGGCCGACCTGCAAACAACGGAACTACAAGAAGATCGGACAGAAAAGTACGTAGTGAGGATGATCTAACGAGGAGTATGCAGGCGGACTGCTTTGATGAGGAAGATCGGAAGAAGCCTTTGTCACTTGGGATCAGCGTCCCACGGAAAAAAATCAGCGCGAAACACACAGAGTTTAGGGGGAGAGATATTTGTGAGAGAAAGAGAGAGAAAGAGAAGAGAGAAAAAAGGGAGGGGGAGACGGGGTGGGAACCTCCCCTCCCCACACACCACTTAGAGGAGAGAGAGAGAGAGAGAGAGAGAGAGAGAGAGAGAGAGAGAGAGAGAGAGGGGGGGGGGGGGGGGGGGGGGGGGGGGGGGGGGGGGGGGGGGGATAAGTGTAACCGAGTATTGCTCCCTTCGTCCCAATTTGTTGTGTCTGTTTTCTTTTTGGACCGTCACAAAAATTATCTATATCTCACAATCTATAATATTTTTATGATTTCAAAATCTTTGTTTAAAACAATTAATTGAGATCTATCAAAAAAAATCCATATTGAATATATAAAATTTTATACATTAAAAGATATAGACAATTTTTAAGAGGTCCAAAAAAAGGAAACATGCACAATATTTTGGAACGAAGGGAGTAATTAAACTACTTTTCTCTTTCCTAATTGATTAGTACTATTATGGTTCCTTCTTTGCAAAGAGTTGTTCAGCAACATAAGTTAACAAAAACTCCACAATTAAAATATTTTGAAGAATATAAACTAGCTAGATTTAGTATTTTGACCCAATGAATAAAACTCAAGTCAAACCCAATAAACAAGCCCAAGATTGAAGATATTATTAAACGAGATATAAATATATAGTTCCAGACGTTCTAGAATATCTAGCTTCTAGAAGATATCTAGAACATCCTTGAGAAATCCATACAAGTTGTAAGTAAAAATCACATGTGTAAATCCAGAAATTACCTATATATTATCTTGTAAGAAGATATATAGGCCAGACCTTCCATGAAATAGAATGTATCTTTTTCATTTTACAAAATGATAAGATACTTCATTGATAATAATGAAGAAAATACATAGAACGGGAAGCAATTTCAAGAGAGGGGATATAGCAATCACAAAGGAGGCCTAAATACCACACAGAACATTCAGGACCTCACACAACCAAATGCGCAAAAAGATGGAGCATATTTCCAATCAGCACAACACCAAATAAATGACCAACAAAACATCCATGTAGGGGTGAGGGAAGCCCCCACAATGGGAGAGAAAATAGGAAGAAATGAAAATATCAACAAATAAAAAACCTACAATAGACCCACACCCTTAAAATCAGCCGCCCAAAAACGTCACTCAAGATCGCGGCCCGGAACCTTAATCACCACAGTAGCCATGCACACCCCACCGTATGACAACACCAACTGCTACCTCCTCCCAATAAACTACAACCTCATCAGGGCGCGAATCTATACGCCTCCCAGAGCAATGAGAAAGGGGCCGGCCTGCTAACAACAATGGAACTACAAAAAGATCGGACAGAAAAGTACGTAATGAGGAAGATCTGAACGAGGAGTATGCAGGCGGACTGCTTTGCTAAGGAAGATCGAAAGAAGCCCTTGTCACTTGGCATCAGCGTCCCATAGACAAAATCAACACGGAACACACCGAATTCAGGGGGAGGGAGTGAGAAGAGAGAGAGAGAGAGAGAGAGAGAGAGAGAGAGAGAGCGAAGAGAGGAAAAAAGGAGGGGGGAGGTACCGCCCCTCGCCCAGAAAAATCCTATTCTTTGAAACTCTTAGGCCTCGTTTGATTCAGGGAATAACTGGTTGGGATTGGACTAAACGCGTCAAATCCTGTGTTTTCCCTAGTTTGGTTCTCGTTTCGCGCAGGGATTGGTAATCCTATGATTGTTTTAATCCTTATATGGGGTGTATTATATAATACCGTGGGGGGGGGGGGGGGGGGGGGGGGGGGGGGGGGGATTATTTATCCCGGACAGACAAAACACGGAAAGAAATTTCCAAATATTGCAAAAATGCCACTGATGCTAAGATTGAGATGCTTGGAGGTAGGATAGGTTATGCACATGACCTCTCAAAGAAAAGAGCCGAAGTTAATGACACACTTAGGAAACTTCCAATCACAGTTGAGTCTAGGGTCCTTGCCGGAACGACAATCCCCCAAGATGCACAAAAGGTTGATCACTTTTTTAGCCTTAATGATGAGGAAAAAATGATAATGGTGAAGAAGTTGTGTAACTTGTGTCCTTAAATTCAAGTCTAGATGGAACAAAAACTTAAAACTATGTTTAATTTTAGCTTTTGTTGGTCAGTGTGGGGTGCACTTTTAACAAATGTGATGCCTTTTGTGATGCACCTTTGGAACAGGAGCGTAACTTAAAGTTATGCCTTTATGTGATGGCTTTAGCATGTTATGTGATGGCTTTTAGTTGTTTACAGTTTTTTATTTTTGTTTGGTTGGCTTTAGCATGTTATAATGCACAAGCTATGTCACATCTTGTTGGTTAGCATGCCCATGTTATACCACTTCTATTGTGATATATGCCGAGGAGCTACAAGTTCCATGGATGTTGAGAAAAAGATGTCCTTTTGATTGGTCAAAGAAAATAAATTGAGAAGGCTTTTTGACCCGAAACAGTGCTAGAACAAATTCTTTGAATCCTTGAATTGAGAATTTGGAATGCTCAGAATTTTTGCTTGATAATTTTTTACTAGAACAAATCATTTGGAATGCCCAGATTCTTTGAATCCTTGAATTTATTTGCTAGAACAAATAAATTGGAATGCCCAGTTTTTTTTTGCTGGAGAATTTGGTTGGAATGCCGAGAAGTTAGTTGTATTGCTTGAGAAATTAATTGGAATGTCTAGAAATTGTTTGGAATGCTTGAGAGAAGGGGGAGAGAGAGAAATAGTCCTGAAATTGATCCTGAAAATTAATGACAGAATCAAACATGGGATTGGCCTCAGCATAGGATATCCCAATATTAAACCAACGCAAATCAAACATGGGATTGTATAAAATTTAGGACTAATTAGTATCAGGACAAAATAATCCAGGATAACTAGTCCCGGGACTCTTAATCCTGTCCATTTTAATCCCTGAATCAAACGATGCCTTAGAGAGAGAGAGAGAGAGAGAGGGGTAAGTGTAACTGAGTATTGCTCCCTCCTCCCAATTTGTTGTGCCTGTTTTCTTTTCAGAACGTTATAAAAAATTATCTATATCTCACAATCTATAATGTTTTTACAATTTCAAAATCTTTGTTTAAAACAATTAATTGAGATCTATCAAACAAAATCCATATTGAATATATAAAATATTATGCACAAAAAGATATAGATAATTTTTTGAGATGTCTAAAAAAAGGAAACATGCACAATATTTTGGGATGAAGGGAGTAATTAAACTGCTTTTCTCATTCATAATTGATTAGTACTATTATGGTTCCTTCTTTCCAAAGAGTTGTTCAGCAATATAAGCTAACAAAAACTCTGAAATTAAAATATGTTGGAGAATATAAACTAGCTAGATTTAGTATTTTGACCCAATGAATAAAGCTCAAGTCAAACCCAATAAACATGCCCAAGATTGAAGATATTATTGGAGGAGATATAAATATATAGTTCTAGAAGTTCTAGAATATCTAGCTTCTAGAAGAGATCTAGAACATCCTTGAGAAATCCATACAAGTTGTAAGTAAAAATCACATGTGTAGATCCAGAAATTACCTATATATTATCTTGTAAGAAGATATATAGGCCAGACCTTCCATGAAATAGTATGTATTTTTTTCATTTTACAAAATGATAGGATACTTCATTGATAATAATGAAGAAAATACATAGAACGGGAAGCCATTTCAAGAGAGGGGATATAGCAACCACAAAGGAGGCCTAAATACCACACAGAACATTCAGGACCTCACACAACCAAATGCGCAAAAAGATGGAGCATATCTCCAATCAGCACAACACCAAATAAATGACCAATAAAACATTCATGTAGGGGTGAGGGAAGCCCCCACAATGGGAGAGAAAATAGGAAGAAATGAAAATATCAACAAATAAAAACCTACAGCAAACCCACACCCTGAAAATCAGCTGCCCAAAAACGCCATTCAAGATCGTGGCCCAGAACCGTAATCACCACAGTAGCCATGCACACCCCACCATATGACAACATCAATTGCTACCTCCGTCACAATAAACTATGACCTCATCAACTGCTACCTCCGTCCCAATAAACTATGACCTCATCAGGGCGCGAATCTATACGCCTCCCAGAGCAATGAGAAAGGGGCCGGCCTGCTAACAACAATGGAATTCCAGGAAGATCGGATAGAAAATTACGTAATGAGGAAGATCTGAACGAGGAGTATGAAGGCGGACTGCTTTGCTGAGGAAGATCGAAAGAAGCCCCTATCACTTGGCATCAGCGTCCCATAGACAAAATCAACATGGAACACACCGGATTCAGGGGGACAGAGAGAGAGAGAGGGAGAGAGATGAGAGGAAAAGGGGGGAGGTGCCACCCCTCCCTCAGAAAAATCCTATTCTCCAATGCGGTGTTCTCTTTAGTTTTCAAAAAGGATTTTTTTTAAATTTCCCCCTAAATTCTCCCTAGATTCCTCTTACTTCCAACATTTCTCTCTCTATCTCTCTCTAATTATTACCCCTACTATTTTTCAAAAAACTTTTCAAACACAGCATAAAACACTTGGAGAGAGAGAGAGAGAGAGAGAGAGGGGTAAGTGTAACTGAGTATTGCTCCCTCCTCCCAATTTGTTGTGCCTGTTTTCTTTTTGGAACCTTACAAAAAATTATCTATATCTCGCAATCTATAATGTTTTTACGATTTCAAAATCTTTGTTTAAAAGGCTTAATTGATCTATCAAACAAAATCAATATTGAATATATAAAATATTATACATTAAATGATATAGATAATTTTTTGAGATGTCTAAACAAGGGAAACATGCACAATATTTTGGGATGAAGGGAGTAATTAAACTGTTTTTCTCATTCATAATTGATTAGTACTATTATGGTTCCTTCTTTGCAAAGAGTTGTTCAGCAATATAAGCTAACAGAAACTCTGCAATTAAAATATGTTGAAGAATATAAACTAGCTAGATTTAGTATTTTGACCCAATGAATAAAGCTCAAGTCAAACCCAATAAACATGCCCAAGATTGAAGATATTATTGGAGGAGATATAAATATATAGTTCTAGAAGTTCTAGAATATCTAGCTTCTAGAAGAGATCTAGAACATCCTTGAGAAATCCATACAAGTTGCAAGTAAAAATCATATGTGTAAATCTAGAAATTATCTATATATTATCTTGTAAGAAGATATATAGGCCAAACCTTTCATGAAGTAGTATAATGGATAAGGTTCTAGCCATTTTGTACCAAGTAAAAAAAGAAGTGAAATTTGTCACGTCTTGATTTTTACCAGCAGTCGCCCTACTCATTTTGCGCTTTTAAAATCCTGACTTTTAAATGCAATGAATTATTAATTTTGAATTTGCAGCTATGACTCAGGCTTTTATTTGAAAACCAGAGTTGCCACCTAACATTGAATTCAAGTGTGTCAAGTCACCCGTTAAAGTTGTGTTGCGATGAAGACGGCTTTAACTCTTTTTATTCTTGTTTGAGCAAATTTTTCTTTCAAACGTGGTTTGCAATTAACTCCCATTTGAGGTTTGCAAAAATAGTGATTGATTCAGGGATTTACTGTTACGAGTAGGAAGGTTTAGGCACCCACATTGTCCCCTCGGCACTCATTTCTCCAAATTATTCCTTATTCTCCATTGATCCTTTGATTAGGCATTAGTCAAGGATTAGTACGTTTTGATTTCTCAAAGTTTCATTATTCTAAGGACTCATAAAGTTTGGACAACATAAACCAAGGTGCAAGACTCTTCATCGGGTGTTTGCAACCTTAAAAACGGCGAGAACGAAGCACTCTATTAGAGTCCTACCCTCTAGCCTGCATGAATGCGATGATAAATGGATGACATGTATATCCAGAGGAAATATGCACGTAAACAGGTTATATCACATAAGTCTTAACCACAGGCTCTTGTCCTAGTTTGGATGGTTTTATAGTTATGTACAAGTGCAGAAGGTCGGTTTTGGTTTAGCGGGGTTCCCCGAACTAGAGCCAAAATGTACCTCCCATTGTCAAGTGTATTGCAAGACAACGGTCGAGCGGTACGATGGTTCATCACGGTCGGGGGTTGCTAGGCATACTGGGAGAGCTTGTCACCAGCAAGCCGGGCAAGATTGCCAGAACACACTAGCGAGGCTGTGCGGTGCAAAGTGTACAGAATAATAAGAGTTTAATTTTCCAAAAGATATTAAAAATTCCCCTTTGAAAATGCCTTTCAAGCTTGGCCCTCTTAATTATTCAATTCTTTGAAAAATAAAAGTAAATTCCAAAGTTTTGAATAACCATTTTTCCCTAGCAGAGTTGGCACTGTGGGCTCCCCAACTGGCGTGCCCGAAGAGTCGCCACCCGGATTTTTGAGATGGATGATCCGAGAAACCAAAGGTTTGATTTGAAAAAGAAAGGCTTTTGGTCTAGCAAAAACATTGAGACCTAGGGTTCGAGGGCCACGTTACGAATGAAGAAGATTTTGTTGAAAAAGTACCCCGTTCGCCCTGTAGGAACTAGTCTCTACTTAACATTTTCAAAGGAAAAATTTTAAATACCATTTGAAAGATTAAACTTTTAATAAACACATAAAGGGGAAAGGACATGAGATTGAATATATCACGTTGGCATGCCCGTGGTGCTTACTGTACAGTAGGTGGTGAATGATGTGTAGAAATGAAATAACAGATTACATAATAGACCATCTCAATCACCAAATAATACCGACGATGTACCCAAATACCTCTCATGGTCTTTTGTGGATGGCTATGTGTTTAGGACACAAGAGAGTGTTATAAATATAAATGTAAGAGACTTTTCTTTTTGCTAAATTCGTACTATAATCCCTTTATTGTGTTTCATGTTAAACTTAATTATTTTTTGCCAGAGTTACCCATGCTACATGGGGCAATTTATGCGGCCAAACATGATGCCCCATAAGATCGATGCGACCAAATATGGCACAAGGCGGAGCCATGCTCCCATTTTCTCCAAGTTTATGCCTAACCAAACTGAAATAGCCTTTGACCAATTTGTTAACAACTTCACAAAGTAACATGCTAAATTTATTCAATAGTGAAGTTTGGAGATGACGATCAAGTATCATAAGTAGTCAAATTTGGGGAGGAGGGGATAATCAACTTTAATGGAAAGTCAAGGGTAGGATTGGCCGAGGAGGAGGACAAATCTCTTTTACAAAAATGTTGAATGCAAGGGATAAAGACAAAGAGTAGAACACTTGCTTGTTGATGTAGGGAGTTTCTTGTATTTTGTTAGAAACTATTTTATGGTAATGCATTTCAGTTTTTGCTTCATGCAAGAATCTGGTACTTTATTTATTTTGCTAATGTTGTATGAAATGGAATCTCTAGTATGCAATGGAACTCTTGATCTGTATTGCAAGCAATTGGACATTGCTCCATGTCCTAGTTTTTGAATGTATGTTTACCTGAGTGGCAAGACATTTGTGTTGGATTTGAAAATCTTCTTGTATTTTTTTGCAAATATTACTTTAAGTGTGTTCGATTATGAGAAATTCTCTGCCTAAGTATGGATGAATGCAAGGAATGCAGTTGACGGGCCAAAATGTTTTTGCGGGTTAATGCTGGTTTTTAGTTTAATGTTGGTTTCTAGTTTTAAGTTTAATGCTACCATTGGTGCCTCTGGTCTTGTGGATGATAGGTTTTTAATTTAGGCAAATATGGATGATAGGTTTCTAGTGTAATGCTGCTTTTTTTTTTTTTTTCATTGGTTCATTATGAAATTGTAACTAGAAGCACATGGAAGTATGTAACAGGCCCTAGACATTAGTTTGCTTGAGTGAAATGTTGCATGGAACAAGCATTAGACATGTAAATTTTGATGGAAATGGTTTATTTTTGTTTAATGGAAATGGGCATAGACTTGGTAGAATGTAAAAACAAATTCCAAAGGTAGGTTCTGGAAAAATTACGGTAAAGTCTCCCCTATTTTTTGTCCTAGCCCAACGTCTCGCATCTCAGTCATATGGCAAGAATAATAGGAATAACATCAAGTTACGCACAAGCCCACGCCGGGAATTTATCATTCTAAATCACTATTCACAAGCCAAAATCCATTGCCAAGTTATCCATTCACAACAAAAACTATAAAACCATATAGTCCCACGTAGGGTCATTCTCATGCTAATTATCATTCATATCCAATATATGTAAGAGTACATTCTTCTCTCTAGTGGTTTAAACCTCATTTGCAAAACAAAAATAGACTACATTCCAGTATTTCAATTGTAGGACAAATAGGCCTAGGTTTTACATCTCCATTTTATTTGCTATCAAATCATTCTGCTCTTATTAATTTGCCGCCAAATCATTAAGCATCTTTACTGCTTTGTTTGAGTTGTGGAAACCTTCTTCTCTTTCCATCTTATAGCTTTCCATGCCCTCGAGCAACTCCCATAGCTATTTTTTGGCATGCAGACCATTCTAATGAATCTTTGATTCTTCGCGATGACCTTAAACAACCAAAATCAGAGATCAGCTTAGATATACTTTTAACACAAATTAGTTGGGCTAAAGCTTAAAACTGTGAATGTAGAGAGATGGTTCACTTAATGAAAGAAGCATATCAAAGCTCATAGAGTCACTGAACTGCTAAACAAAGGCAGACCAGAACAGAATATATACTCATAAACCAGCAACCTTCTATTGTCCTCAATACAGAATCCAATCAACATAACAACATTTCGATGCTGAGCACAGCTTAGGACTTAATTGCTTGAATCACTACCTTAGCATATATAACTGCATAAAAAAGATTGAGACTTAATTGCTTGGTTTCCAACTTTCTCTAGTAAAAATACCTGGGTAACATGGCACATTAGGGTATGAAGGTACGTACCACAGATACGTACTTCATAGACTATGAACCCTTCGTTAGTTTCTATATGTTGCTAATCTTCACCACTTGGTGTAAGAATTCTATGGAAGAACAAATCATGCATAAGGCTGTCCACTATCTGATCCCATAATATTTCATGGGAACCAACAATATTGAACACCACCACTCAGTTTGACAAGCATGGTTCAAAAGCTAAAACCCAACTGAATACAATAATGATGACCAAACAAAAAATTTGCATACAAGAAGAAGAAATCTTTGACTGTTGATGCATACAGGAAGTAGAAATCTTATAGTTAGGGTTCAAACCAAAAAAATCCCCAATTTCGCAAGCCCTAATTTTTTTTTTTTTTTTTTGGTTTCAACAAGTTACAGTGAAAGCTAGAATCAACTAAAATTGTAGGGGTTGTCGACAACCCAGGGAGAGAGTGAGAGAGAATGAGACATTGGTGGTTGGTAATGGTGTAACGCCCCGAATTTTGGGTACGTTAATGAGGCATTTATTACATAATAAAGAGAGTTTATTACATCATAAATACTTCAAAAGGGTACATATAATCAACAAAGGAGAAACTAAGGCTCCTAACTACTGCTCTGCTCCTTCCATCCTAGCCAGCCCTTCAGCTCCAGAAGCCTCCAAGGTGAAGATCTCGCCCTGTTCGTCTATGAGATCTGACACATTATACCGGCGTCGCCACCCATATAATATGCCAGGGTCACCAAAAGGTAACACCGTGAGCTACGAAAACTCAATAGAGTAACCCTACCCACTAACCCTTAACTTAACAACAGATCATTTATATAACAGACAGTAACGATGACACATCCACATTCGTTATCTAATGTTGGTGTCCAAGTTTTACTCCGTTTCTCCTACGCGACTCGTCGTAGACCGTGTCACCCATTTTCATTTACAAAACAATCTTTCAAAATCCTTTGCATTGGCTTCGTACCGCGGATAACCAAGCTACACACCCATTCTTTCAAAATCATTTGACATTGGCTCCGTACCGCGGATAACCAAGCCACACACCCAACCTCTGTTCCGCCGCCTCAGGTTCCCGAGTATCCGCACAATGATTCCGCCACGCCGGGTTCCCATTGGCACACATTGCATTGGCTCCTCTCCGCGGATAACCAAGCTATACCTCACCATGGTTCCGCCGGTCCGGTTTTCCATGGGAACGCACACACACAACCTCACAATGGTTCCGCTATTCCGGATTCCCATTGGAACACACACACACATAATGCCCTCGAAATGGTCATTATGTAGTTTCTAAAATATCTTTTTCCTCAGAGAACATATTCTCCTTGTCAACCACACCCTAGGTGCCATGTTTCTACTTTCTTGGTTCTCGTGTCTCGTTACATGCAAAGACTTCCGCGGTAGGACTCTCCACATCCATAAACATTCAACGAAAATTTGAACGTATTCTAACAAGATCATCCAACTCTAAGATACATAGCATGCTTGAAAACATCTTGAAAATAAAACATGCATTTCCAATTTTAAAACAAAGATAACCTTATCTATTTCAGGAAGAGTTAGAGTGCAAGGTTAAACTACTTTATACTTAAGAAAAGTTAGTAGAGATTAATCTACCTTGATCCGAAACTAGTCGGGGCCGAATAAGGAAGTTGGAAAATTCTACGGGCGGTGAAACTCGCGAATCTGGACCAAACTTTGGATAGCCGTAACTTGGTCAATCTTTGGCCGAATATGCTTTTTCTTGGGTCCAAATCGAAGCTCTAGAAACGCTCTACAACTTTCGTGAAAAAAGTTGATCCTAGAAACCACTCTAAGTAGGAGAAAAATGGTGATAAAGAAAGAGACAGTAAGCTGTCTGGAAATGGAAATCCGAGAATTTCACTGAACTTTGGATGACAATAACTTTGTCATCTCTTCACCGATTGGGGTGGTTCTTGGGTCTAACTTGAAGGTTTCGAAGTGCTCTACAACTTTCCCGAAGGAAGTTGGCTCTAAGAACTACTCAAAGTAAGAGAAAACTGGGGATTTCCAAAGGGACAGTAGGCTGCCCAGAAATGGTTTCTAGAGAGAAGGAAGAGCAAATGAGAAGGTGTGTGTTCAAATGGCAAGAGAATGGCTCTATTTATAGGCAAACCTTGAGCTCCCTCTCTCTCTCTAAGGCCGGCCCCCCTCTCTCTCTCTCCACCTCAAATTTTGACACATGGCAAGCAATCTTGGAAGATCAAGGAATAACCCGAGGCTTGCATGGCTAATTTGTCCTTCTTGGAAGACTTGGTGGGCAAAAAGAATATTTGTACAAGATTCTTGGTTTAAACAAACATAAAAGGACAATGGAGGTTAATGGAGGGTTAGTTACTTAGCTAGTAAGAAAGATACACCAAGATATGAAGTACAAGAAGATCAAGGAGGGTACAACCAACTCTCCTTCTTTCTAGTACACTACATATGTATGTATATATGCAAGAAAAAAGAATAAGATAAAAGTACTTTTGTACTTAGAGATCAAAGAAGACTTAAAGACTAAGGTTTATCTTTTTAAACCAACTAATAAGCACATGTGTACTAAGGCCTTTATTCTAGTCTTCCAAGCATTAATATAATATATACACAAGTACTTAGGAAAACTTAAGTCTTAAGTCAAAAGTACATACTTAATAAAAAATGGGTACTTCAACACATGGGCAATTTAGGAAAATACTAGTTTAATAAAACTCTAGTACTTGGTGAAAGAATAACCTTATTACCCAATGGATAATAATTACCCTAACATCTATTGTCCAATGGACAAAGAATAAAACCAAACATATTTAAAAGAATAATCAATTCTTGTTCTAGGGTTCAAAAGGTTCAAATGGTCCAATAGGGGCAAAACGGTCCTTTTACAGCTAGGGAAAAGTAACTAGGTGGCTCCCTAGTTTAGTTCCTCCAACCGGATGGTTAAAAGCTAACTAGGCTTGCTAAGTGGGCTAAAGCGTTAAGAAATAAATCTCGAAGGGCTAAAATGTAATTTCAACAAATTATAGGAATTTAAAAGTAAATCAAAGCAAATTCAAGTAATCAATAAAAATTCAAATATTTAACGAAATTTTTACTGACCAAAAATCAGGGTCGTTACAAATGGTGTCGGTGGTATTGGGCCTAGGAGATTTTCGCTAGTAGTGGTGGTCGCTGACGTAGAGGGTGAGGTTGGTGAGAGTCGCCGGTGAACATGGGCTTGGACTTTCTGGCCTAGACTGCAAAAAGAAAGCACAAATATGAATGACCAATGTTTTCTCAATCTCTTCTTTGTGGAATTCACATTCACCCCCAGACTACGACTATCCGACCAATAGATTGACCTACCCAGTGCTTGACCACCAAATGTCTTGAATCCTCAAGCCTTCCGAAATACTTTCAGAAATCCACTGAAAGACAACTCAAGTAATCAAATCAAAGTTTGCAAGAACTTCTTGGAGTTATGCTTGTTCCTCAATAATCCATCGATCTTCTTTTTACTCGAAGATTCAAGTCAAAGACCCCCTTCAATATTTCCTAAGGTTAGGAGGAGTTTTGGGGCGGCTATATCATATGTGGTGCGGTAGCCACAAAATCCTAATAAGCCATCTACATAATAAAGGAGAAGGGTTTTTGAATATTATCTCTTTATAAATCCTAACCACTGATTTGCTCTATAAATCCTACGGCTCTTTCTCTCTCAAATACTATTAATTGCACATTTGCCACTAATTAGATCTCACGTTGCGCCTTGCCTAGGGCACGGGCAAACCCTAGTATATTTATAAGCTGCAAAAGCTATCCAAGTTGCTATATATCGAAACCTTGATTTTCTTCCACTTCTTAAACAGACATTTTAAAAATAAAATAAAAATAAATTACAACTCGAAAAACAGGGAATGAGAGACTGCAGCATTTGGTCCTTACAATTTGAAAAAACAAGGTTCCCTAATCATTCATTAAAAAAACCTTAACAGTATGAATGTGAATTACTAAGTAATACTAACAGCAAAACTACGCATACAATTAATCCCACAACGCAGAGATGTACATGGAAAACCCCTGAATGGATAAAAATCATAGGAATGAATTAAATCACTATAATCATTGTGCGGTTACAGATATATCTAGCCAACCGAAGTTAATTCTCCCAATGTTCTCGGTACGTATCACCTACCGAGTTACACTTATATCGCACCCAATGATCTTAATAACCAACGGCCTTGCGTCCCACAAGCCTCCCCAATACTTCTTCTAGAAATCTACCGGGAAGCGAATCAAACTAGTTGAATCGATAAAGAGACTCCAAGACCCACATAAACAAAAAGCCCTCTTCAGTTCCTCGGTTCCTCCTCCTTTACGGTATCGAAAGATCTCAATTTGTAAGCTCAGGTCTCCACAATCCACATGTCCTCATATAGATATAAAAAGACCTTCTAGGCCTTGGACTATTGGAGATGTCCTAGCTTTATAAAACCATACAGTAACCAAACTGTTTTTTTTTTTCTTTTTCCGAACAAATGATATGCCTTGCAATTAATTAGAAGATGCATCCAATTCCATGTCTAGAAAATCCTTTCCATGTGCAGCAAATCTTTAATTCCATGAGCACCAATTTCTTTCCTTTTCTATCCATAGGAAAAACTCACTTTCAATTACAAATAATGACTTCTTCCACCCTAATTCTATACAAACTCACTAGCCTATAAAAAATAATAAAATTACAACTCGATATAAAATATGTATTTTGTCGTTCGAAATTGCTAATACAATTAAGAATTCTAAATTTGGTTCTTACACAATTGTCACGAAACTCCCCTGATTGAAAAAAGACTGGCCCTAGAGTTTTCGCCAATGTCTTTTCTTGAAGTTTTGGGCTTGGTGAACCTTCTTTTTTTTTTTGTCCTTTATGACCATTGAAAGCCTCTCCCACTTCATATTCTTTATTTTCGGATACAACTTTACGAGTTAACCATTCACCTTTAATTCATAAACATTTATTCAACCTCGATAGACAATTAATACTCCTACCCCTTTTTCAGCTTTTTTCGCTCTTCCGCAACTTAATTGGTAATCGATGGGAGCAAGACCTTGTTGGGTATCTTGAAGAGTTAAAACTTTTGTAAAACTCTCAACTTCAAAACTAGAATCGCATTGCACACTAGGTGGGGATGGCAATAGGGCGGGGCGGGGTGGGTTTTGGCATATCCGACCTTGTCCCGAAAAGTGCAATACTGTCTCGAATTTGCCCCGAACCCAAACCAGGTAATGTATACGGGTGACCCGTTCCGCCCCGGTTGAGGAACTAGTTTACCCAATCCACCCCGCCCTGCGCGTCCCATAAAAATTGAGAAACAAATTGTGTAAACTAAATACAAATGGAAGGAATAGTTATATAACAAGTGTTATTTTATAATGATGGTGAATAAAGAAGAGGAACAGCATAATTTGTTAGTAAAATAGTGAAAATATGGATAAACATGTAACTATTTTATAATTTCTTAGTTAAATCATTTCGGGGCGGGTTTGGGGCAGATAACGAGGTCGGATAATGTCACTCCGAACCCTACCCGACCTTAATCGTGTTTTCCTTACTTTCTCCAAACCCACCCTAGTATCCAAAAAATTGAAGAATCAAGGCAGTTTAGGGGCGGGTTCAGAGTGGGGACATGATTGCCATCTCTACACTCGGCGGTGAAGTGAAATTCTGAAGTCTATGGATAATCAAAAATCCATCTTCATTATACTCGTCTTACATTGGAGGCAAACTCCAATCCACTTGTGGTTGTCAAACTATCTGACTTTTCATACGAAAAGATTTCCTCAAATGCATTATCTTTAAACGCCATAGAATGAAAACTCAACAGGATTGATAGTTGAGCTCTGATTCTAATTTGACAGCGGATGTTAGAAGGAAGTAAAGAAAATTAAAGCTCACCACCCGAGATAGGATGTCAAGGCATCAGATAATCACCACCCGAGGTGTCTAGCAAGGGATACACGGCTAAAGAAACTAGCCACCTATCAGAATCCAGCGAAGGATAAGAGTTTACAAGAAGATACTAATCTTCTCACAAGCCAAAGACTAATTCAATTCAACTCAACTCTCGAAACTACTCATTTCATTCACCACATAGGTTTAAATAGGTAACTTGGAACATCCCTCCAAGCATAGGAAAATTAAACTTAGATTTTTAAGATTAAAAAACTTAATGTAAAATATAAGACAATTGACTTCTAAAACTAGGAAGACTCTTGAGAACTTAAAAGCCCTTAGCAACTTAAAAAGAACATAAAAAGACTCCTAGAGGAATTAAAAGTCGCCATGAGAAATGCAAAAGAAGATTTGATAATCGTTACTAGAATATCAAATTATTATTATCACGAAACTCTGTTGTCATTTCTTACATCTATTACGTGTTGTTTTTAGAGAGAGAGAGAGAGTAATTAAAAATATTTAAAAACAGCATATCAGTCTAAAGTAAAACAACCCTATAGAAGTTTTAGTCCAATCTAAGTTTCTGTGATGTGTAGAGTTCATTAATAAAAATATTTTAGAGTTTAGAGTCCATGAAAAAATTGCCTTTAATAAGACAAGGGCTTTGTTTGGGTCACACAAAAAATGTCTTTTTTCATTTAAATTATCTTAAATGAGACAATGGTCTTATTTGGCTAACAGAAAATATATCTTTTTCGTGTTTTTTGGTCTTGTTGCACTTTCATAGGATACCCTAGGGTTTTAGGTACTTTCATAGGGTTTTAGGTACACTTTCCTATTAAATTTATTATAGGATTTTAGCGGTTTAGGCACTTTCATAGGGTACCCTAGGGTTTTAAGCACTTTCAACATTGGTCAACGCCGGTCAACCTTGGTTAACACCGGTTAACCTTGGGAGAGGTTTTTTTTGTAAATCTTGGACAGAATGTCGTTTAGACTTTATGAAAAAATATTTATGTCTTTATTATAGCAAAAATTCTTACAGTATGTCCTCCTAAAAAGGGAGAGAGAGAGAGAGAGACAGTAATAAAAAAAAAACATTGACTCACGAAAAGTAATTAGCAGGGATGGAGCCACCAATTGAACTCGAGGGTGACCAAACCTAAGAGATACATTTTAGTATGATGATTTTTTAAAATTAAATCGAGTCAATTAATTTTTTTTAGAACAATGCTAATAAAGTGAAGAATTTAAAATTAATCTCGATATATATTTACATACATACATACACACCTTATCTAATGACATGTATAGTATCATAATAGAACAGTATCGATCATTCACTCTTATTTCAGTGCTTAAAGGAAAGATTGCTCATACCATTTCTCTTTTAACTGGGATTACTTTTTTACGCATACGTAATAAAATTAGATACATGGTACTCACTACATCCTCAAATTAGACGTTTACATCTTTTGTTGCACATGAGAATGAATTGAGTGAGAGACAATATACTCAGACAAGACAACACGGCTATTAGAATATCATGAGAGTTTTTGCATTTATGAGAAGTCTCAAGAAGGTCAGTCCAGTTTCTACCTAATAAATGGATCTAATTTCTCTGCAGTCCAACTTGTGTTACAAACAAATGCAATCACATATTTATTGTTCATCTCAACAATTAAAATTCAAATTTATGAAAAATTCTTACTAATAAAAATTTGTCACCAAATTTGATTCATTTAAATCACTTTTAGACGACTATGATGATACCAACGATCTTTTAAAAGCCAGCTCCTAGTAAAAAGGGGTGGTCCTTAGGGAAAACACGGATCTCGCATATTATACTACATTTTAGATAAATTCGGAAAAAATTTATGGGATTAGCCCCTACAAGTTCTTTGAGTTAAACAAATTTCTTAAAACTTTTATATATGTTGGTTAAAAATCTTTAAAATTCCAAATTATCAGTCATTTATAAGGTTACATACATAAAAAATTAAACGGTGGCTTTGCAAATACATATAATATGGTCTCTTGTCTGATCCTTGCGAGTAGCAATATATACCTATAAAATATATTTTTTATTATTAATACTCGTTTCATCCTCATCCTTTCGTCTCTCGTCCTATCCCAACCAGATAAAAAGTTAATTATAACTTTTAATTGGTAATACTATTTATATGTAATATGGATCTTGTTTGATGTAGATATCAATAAACTCTTTTTAAACGATATTTTTAAAATCACCTAAAAAATATAGATTGCAAGATATAATCATTTAAAAAATGGTACGAACTCCCAAAAGAAACTAAAGATTAAGGACGAAAGAAGTATGAAAATGCACGAGATTTGTACGCTCTTAAACACAAATTCTGCGTCCGCTACATAAATATCTGAATTGACATTTTAAAAATCTTTTAAACAACGCTTGTACGTGTTGGTCACCCCATTCGGATAGGAACAAGCAATCCAAATCGCGGCAACTCGTGGTTGGTTGATGTAAACAAACAAAAACACGTAATAAGACCAGACCAACCACTCTGCCGCCTTTCTCGTTTTGGGGAATTGATATAGGGAAAAGTCAGAGCCATCCCATCACGTGTTATATCAGTTCTTTCCGAAATTGGAAATTGAAAAACGAACAGCATACCCTCGCCTTTCGCCACGTGTTATATCGCTCCAAACACGCACCGCCACGTGCGGATATATGTGTACACTCCCCAGGTTACATTACGTACTCCCCAGGTTACGTACATTACCTGCGTGGTTTACCCAGCCCCATGTTCTTCACCACCCCCACACCACACCCCCCAACCCCACCCCCCACACTTCTTTATAAATGGAGATGGCCTAATCGCATTCATCACCTATTTTCAGGCCCCTCTCTCTCTCTCTCTCTCTCTCTTTCTCTCTCTTTATCCGAAGTCCTATAAATCTCTCCCCCTCTCTCTGTCTCTCTCTATATATATACACACACACGTACATATACTTGTTTTTGACGATTGGAGAAACAGAAATTATGAGAATGGACAGAAAATCATCAATTGAGAACGAGCCTCGGACTCTTAATGTTCATCAAATCCAATTTGCCAGGGTATGTTATCAAGCTTATTTATTTTTTTTGCTTTTTTTATAATCGGATGTCTATGCCTTAGCTTAATATTTATGCGTGTTTTTCATGTGTAGCAAATACTTTTCTAGACAAATGGCTATCTACCTATAGTATTCCAACTCTGTTCTTTTTTCTTTTCTTCTTTTTAAAAAACGGTCTGTAAAATCGAGCAACACAAATAAAGCAAATATTGTAAGAAAAAGTTCAATTTTTTCTCACTTCAATGAGTTTTTTTAATTTACAAATACATTATATTTTCCGGTCATGAGTGGAAATATTAACTATGGTTTTGATATAACAGGACGCAGCACAATATGTGGTAAATACGAGTACCATCGAAGAAGCCTTGAGAATTTTCACAGAGGTAAATTCCTTTTTCAATTTACCGCATCTAATATGAATTTCAAACATCGATCCAATTAAACATGATTTTTAATTTTATTCAAAAAGTTACACACCAATGAGGGGTTACTCAGTGGTGGGAACTGATAATGATCCTATTGTACAAGGTCTAGATTCAAAGTATTCATATCCCTTATTTGAGCTAAACATACCCCTAACACTATTCATGCGTTGTCAAATTTTAGCTAGCATAGGTGCGGTAGGATAGGTACAGGTAGTGGTGTGGCGTGACGGGACAATACTACTCCCGGTGATGAGCCCTGCACTCAAATTTTGCGAAGGGAAAAAAAAGTTACATAATAGGACATTCCGCTAGAGAAATAGCTCCATATGTATGGAGAGAGGGAAAAAAAAGAAAAGAAAAGAAAAAACTAAGAGCGAATTTCTCTTCTATAATGGTCGTCTTTGATAAGATCTGATCGCTTGACTATTTATTTTTGGTAAGGAGTGTACAATGCTAAAGTCCGATGGGTTAATTCATGGGCATGATTTAGGGGGGAGAAAAATATATTTGTGAGCATGATTTTGGGTTTGGGTGGCGTTTTTCGTCGGTGTGCTCTTAATCGTTTTAATCTTTGTAATCAATTTCAAAGATAATAAATTCTTTTCGCCGATGGGGGAAAAAAAAAAAAAAAGGGTGTACAGGGACCCTATATATGACTGATTTCTTTTGTCTTTCAGCTCGTCATGTTCCATTTGCTTAGCAACAGAAAAACGAAAAAAAAAAACAGTACAAAGTTGAAAGGTGCAAGAAATTGAAAAATAAATTTTTTTTTTTTTATCGGCAACAAAATTTTTGTTATTCTCGCTGATGATAATTCACGATTACCACTTGAAATTATTGTTGGCTTCTGCTTAATGTTGAGTAGAAATTGAGGGAAAATTTCATATAGGAGTAATAAGTGTTTTTAAAAAAATAAAAAAATAGGCTCCATTTTTAACGGGACTCGTAGTAAGTGGATAAATAGCATCACACAAGCCACGCATGGTCATGTCTCATATATTGTGGGATAATATATCTGAGGCATTTGTAATAAGGATCGTTAATATTTTAGACGTTTGGTCAACTTGGATATTTGTTCAAGCCAATGCTTACATTAATTCTGTCACACATAAGGCCATTATTGGAGCATACCCGGAGGAGGGAGTTAGGGAACGGGGGAGTTGTTTTATTTGCGTTGTTGTGCCCTCAAGATGAACGTCATCTAGATCGGAAATGTGATTTGGACTATTCATTTTGTACGTACACCTAAACATTTTGAAACCCTTTCAACAATCAATTTGATCGAACAAGGGTAACTGTGTGATAGAATTAAATTATTCTGAAAGTGTATTTTTAAAGTCGGACTTGCCGTTCGTCTGTTCAAGATGCTCAATGAATTAGAGATGGTTTAGTTGTTACTATTTATGTTTCCTGTCGTTGGTATTGTTTTTATCTTATTTTTTTGATCAGCAAATAATTATTTTTTTTATTACAACTCGAAGAGGATACATCGAGTAGGGTTAAAGAAGCATCATACTTAGACCATACAACCCAAAACATTTTGGCCTCTATGGCTAAGGAGTTATGTCGTTCGTATTGCATGTTTTAGTTGTATTTAGGGGTAGTAAGATTGATGATTTCTATTTCTTTTTAATTATTGAGAAATCGATCGAGCTTATTCTTGGGACCGATCGATGGCATTAATCCTTAATGATTTTATTTCAGGGTTTGGCGCCGGTTGAAACTGTTGCCAAACATAATAATGGCAACCCAATGATGGACGTCGGTGAAGAGTTCAATTGCTCAGTTAGCGAAGTTGGAATCCCGGGGCCAAGAGATATAGCATCAGCACCATTTTGATGATTTTTTCCTACTTCAGATTTTTGTATATATATATATATATATATATATATATATATATATATATATATATATATATATCATCAGCATGCATGTTTGTAGTATTTTGTTTTGTCTTTTTCCATCTTCTGGATTCTTTCCTGAATTTATAAATACTCCTAGCTAGCTAGACAAGGAGATAGTGGTCGGGAAGATAATGATCGATCGAGTATATAGTTTTCAAAGGCGATGAGGAAGATCACAACATTAGTATATAATTCGCGCGTGGAGCTAGAATCTTGGGATTTTGATAGATTTTTGTGGGTATTCGAGTTGTTAAGAGCTTTGACAAAGGTCTAATGATCAGAGAAGATAGAGCTAGGGGCTTTAACAAAGGTCTATTAATGATCAGACAAGAAAAACCGCGAAAGGTGGCGAAAAATAAACTTCGGAAGCAATTATTTTTGCAGTTTCGTGGAGCTTTTGGTCGGGTAGGGAGGAGATTTCGTTATTATGAAAAATCTAAGTACGTTGGGTTGATTTTTTGAAGCTATGCATAGCATCTTCAAGGGCAATTTTGGATCGGATTCTAGCAATTTCAGATTCGGATTCTGTCGGATTCGGATCCAATCCGGACAGGCCTAATTAAAGGCTAAGGTCCGGTTCTACTCGATCATGACACTCAGCCGGTGTTTGGCTAAAATTTATCACGCTACATAATTAATTAAGTCTAGTAAACTACGTACGTAGTTTAAACACGTTGATGATGAAAAGATTTCATTAATCGAAATAGGATTTACTAAATAAATCTGCGAAAAGGGCCGGGCTATTCGCAGCCACGTATTTTCTCCCACAGCCCGTTAAAAATTTTCAATTAGACTCGACAGCTAGTACCGAAATTAAGATACATTTTCAACATCAACTTACCGAAATATGATATTTTTTTCAACAGCTATTTACCGAAAATGCCCGAAAATGCATGTTTGGCAGTTGTCTACCGAAAGTTGAATATATTTTCGACATGTAGTTACCGAAATATAATCTTATTTTTAACAGCTATTTACCAAAATGTTATTTATGATTTTCAACAACCACTTACCGAAATAGAGTGGGCTATGAGAGAAAATACGTGGAAAATCAAGATGCGCCATTTATATCCACGAAAATCGAGATGCACTATTTATAGTAAGGTGTGCAGAAAACTATGGTCCTTACGGAGGATCTTATTACGGAGGAAATCGATTATGAAACCAACTGAGCTTGATGACAGAGATTGATAATACTAAAATAGAAGTCTGATCTTGTGGGAAATAACGTCGAAATATAGATGCAACGTAAAAGTTTATAAAAGGCCGATGTTAGTTGCAACCACAAATTTCTTAAATATATTTAACCCTTTTAAAACTCAGAAATTTTTGAACAAAAATACCCTCATCTTGATTGACCATTATACCCTCAATTAGTTTGTCCCCACATATTTTTGGATTTTAATATCCCAACGTTGGACATACTTCTCGCACATAGTTCAAAAATCTTTCAGATATGAAAATCCAAAAATATGTCCAACTTTCGGATATAAAAATCTAAAAAATATGCGCAACTTTTGGATATTAAAATTCGACAATGTCAGAAAAGACTATTGAATGCTGACGGTGGTAGTGGAGAGAGGTTGACGGCGGTGGTTGGTGATGAAGCTAGCTGGTAGTGGAGGAAGGCCGACGGTGGTGGTGGTGGTGGTGGAGTGGTTGTTGGTCGTGGATGTTGTGTGGTAGTCGACGGTAGTGGTGGGGGAGAACGGAATGAGAACGGAGAGGAAGAAGGGTAAATAGGGAAGTTCTTAGAGTATTTTTTGGGTTGTATTTAGCAAATTGTTAAAAGGGTGAGTTCTATTTAGCAAAGAATTGTATGTAAGAAATAAGTGGTTGCGAATAGAAAAAGTAATTTGAAAATCACGAGAAAATATTATGTCTCGCCCTCGATTTTCAATATAAATAATAATGATTTCAATAAATAAAATCATTACTGAAGTATCAATAATACCCAAATGACTGATTTTCGATCTTCAGTTCTCAAAGTTGAATTCAAAGCTACAATCCCCGCTCGAAAACCCATGTTATATAAATACTAAGATAATATTACAATTTTCATTAATCATTCTTCCGAAATCTACTTTCAAATAAAATGCAAATTCAACTCCTTCTTTATACCTTCGAGACACATGATCAACAAGCACGAGATGCACGTCATGCCAACTTCCTTACTTTTTACCTGAAAATGATAGATTTAGCTACACTAGCTTAGTTAAGAAATCTATGCCCAAGTTATATAAAAATGCGATGAAGCATGCAACAAGAGTGAATGAATTTCAATAAATGGACGTGAGATACAAAGAGGCTCCACAAAGAATCGACGGACTACTACTACAAGACTTCATACGTCTAGAGATATCACTAACCATTCGTGTGTCAAACTAGAAGAAGCATTTAAACTCATATCAATCTAACAAACTACAACAACTGTTCAACCATCTGATAACTTTTCGAACAAACGCCACAACAACTTCCTCAACTCATATCATTTACCATAAAGCCTCATTTCATAAAACTTTCTCTTTTGATTTTCAAGACAATTTAGAGAAAACTCAAGACCATTACAAATCAAACTCCGTTGATTCGAGTTTAAAGGCCGGAATCCATTGATTTGTTTCCAAATACCGGATCTGTTGATTTATTTTCAAATACCGGATCTGTTGATTTGCTCAAGAATACCGGAGGATTTTTTGATATTTTCAAAACTCAAATTTCTTTTCTTAATAAAACCTTGATAGAACCAACCTTTCATTCTCTTTTTCGACAACCACAATCCTAAGCAACAAGCAATCCAAATATCAACATAGACTTCTAAAGTCAATCAAAATTCTCTTCATCACGTCAGACATTCAACTGTGTTACCACCCCTTGCGCCACATTAAATTCTCTCCACCTGGATTTCCACATTTCCATACATTGCATTGTGGGCCCTCTAGAGTCTCCGCATTACCACACCTTGTATTGCAGGACTCTCAATTCTAATTATCATCTCACACATACACACATGTATTATCAATCCGTATATAAAAAAGACAACATTTTTCAAGGTCACATTCTTTCATTTATCATCACATAATGTATTACAAAGTCATGAACACGTCCCATTGTACATTGGTAAAGACTATAAGTTCACGCTATTCCTCAAAGTCAATCATGATGTCTTTCGTCGCACACCGAATCCACAAAGACTCCATGACACACCACCCTCTAGGTTCTAAACGAGAATCTTATAGAACGAGTGTCAAAGGAACCTAGGGAGCTCAACAAGACGAGGCACGAGGATACGTGTCACAATACTACCCATCGGATCACTAGACAAGTTCATGTCTCCCTATAACACTCATCACATTACTCTTTATAGCCCATGGTACTCCTATCAACCTTACGGTACATTTTCCATTTATAACAATGCTAAGATTACGCTTAACGAGTATCGAAGAGATTGGAACGATCAATGAATCATTGGAACCCGAGTAATCAAGTTTAGGAATTGTTTAACAATGTTTAGGGTGTGTTAAAAGTGGTCGGGAATCAAAACAATCGAAGGGGATTCAACATTCTCAAAACTATTTTCTGAGCACTAGGTACTGATATCCCAAAACATAGGTATCAGTACCAAACCAATCTAGAGAACAATCAGAGATCAAGGTATCGGTACCTCAAAAAGTAGGTATCAGTACCTGAAAAAGTAGGTACCGGTACCAATGCATTACAGCAGGCGATTCTACAGAAAATCAAGAATGAGCACAAAGTCGAAATCCAATGAACTTAAGCACGATTTAGGCACATAATCATCACATAAACTCATAACAAGAGTAAGAAATCTCTATCTCAAGTCAAGGATTGAAACCCACGCGATTTGAGCAAGCCCCTAGCTCTACAAACTTCGAAATCAACCGAATATTCCTCCTCCGAGTGAAACCCACGAGATTTAAGCTCAAGACTACGGTTGAGGGGTGGAATGGAGGTGGATCTTGGTGGAATTTCGTGTGTGAGAGAGAGAGAGAGAGAGAGAGAGAGAGAGAGAGAGAGAGAGAGAGAGAGACGAGACGAGACGAGAGAGAGATTGGGAGATGAGAGAGAGAGAGAATTTGGGAATTCTCTCCTCTACACACACACACCCACGCATATATATATACTTATACCATCACAAATTGCACATGCACTCCTCTACAAAAAAAAAAAAAAAAAAAAAACCTTCCCAAATTGACCACAAATCAAATAATTCAATTAATCCCTCATTTATTCCATATTTTAACATTAATAAAACATTTAAACGATTTCCGAAAATACGAGTCTCTACATATTAGAAATCAAATTCAACTTCTTTTTTGGCATAAAAATAAAGCTTTTCATGTTAAGAAACAACAGGCCAAACGGTAGCAAATGGATGATATATAAAAAATAAAAATAAATAAAGGGGTAGCAAATCAACTACTCTTCAACAAAATAGTTGCCTAAAATGGAGAATGGATATGACATATTGATGGGAGATTTTGTTATGAAGAATTATTTTAACACTCCCCTTTTGTCTATTGTCACTTTTTTTTATTCATGTAAAAGTACCAAATTGCCCATCATATGAAAAAGAAACTCAAGAGGTAAGGGTAATTTAGTAATTTCACATCAATAAAAGACAAAAATAGAGTCCAATGGATAAAAAGGGAGTGAAAATCATTTTCTTCCGTAATTTATCCCCTTTTCTGCAATTTCTTGCAATTTATGGGAGAATCTTGGAGAGACCCATCGTTTTTTTTTAAATATTTGGTCTCATCTCTAAAAAGAACGATGGGTCCTTCCAATATTCTCTCATAAAGTATAAAATAAAATTTGAAAAAAAGAAGTGATAAATTACAAAATCTCTATTCAATATGTCATATTCATTCCCCATTTTTGGATTTTGGAGATGAGTTAGAGATGCTCTAAGGAGTTGGAATCCTCAACCGTTGTCAAATGGGGAAAATGGTGTTGGCTTCCGAGCGTATCCTTGAGTAAGTTGCAAACTCAGATAAGTTGATCCAGTGTCTAATACTGTTTCACTGCATAACGGGACATGTAATTACAGTATTTAATTAATGAATGACCACTTTAAAATTGGAATTCTCAAAGAAATAGGAGGGAGTATTGGACTTAAGAAATTTGATACTAAAAAATTTTGGGTACTGAATGAAAACTTATAGGAACCGCTTTAGAGTCTAATCAAACAATATCCGAATACCCAAGAGAGGTTCTTTTTTGGAAATAGTATAGAAAGATAGATGTTACGCATTGTCTGAATATTATAACAAACGAATTTAGAACTAAGAAAAGTTAAAAATTGTGCAATTATAATTAGTGACCGACTTTTTTGGAACAGTTTCTTTTATCAAGGAACCAAACCAAAAATTTATGGGAGCCTTGAAATTCCAATACACCACAACCACAACCAAAACTAGGCAAGCCTATACACACCCTTCCTTACCAGGAAAAGAAACAACACAGAATCAAACCAAAAACTGGTTCAACAACAGAAGAAAACCGAAGTAGTCTCCTAGCTCAGTTGGTATAGAGTAGGATTTTCTTGAATAAAAAAACAAACACAAGAAAAGTCTAATGCTGGAGCACATAAAAGGGGATACCCCAATCTATACAAAGCCTCACATTTTCTGCAGAATGGCAAGTTACACCAAGAGAACACACAAGCTTTGACCTTCTCCACGACTCTATGCTCCAACATAGTAGAATCTACACGAATTTGCTCAAAAGTCCTACAATTCCTCTCCTTCCTTCCATATGTAGTATATGGTGGCAGCTACACTCAACATATAAATGGAATGCCTCAGTGACTGCCTTTTGCAGTTTCCTATCCCCCGGTTTAGCTCAGAGGTTAAGTCAGAGCATGAGAATTACCACCACATTCAAGTCTTATCTTATGACATACAATACCAAGGAATGCCACCCACTGAATAAAAGTCCATCCAGGGACTTGTCTTTTTACGTGAGACCATGCCATACTAGTCCACCACAAGAGCTCTACCCCCAAGGGCCATCACTTGTTTCTTATGATTCGATTTGTTACATATATTCCAACTCATTTGTCAAAGTTTCTTATGGTATTAGTTATGTATCAGTCTGGCTAGTTAATGAGTGTACAATTCGCAAATTTTTTAACTAGTTAGGAAATTACCTTGAGTGTGCATCATAAGCTTCTCTTAGTTTTCCTGCCCTACAAAAACTGAATAATAGGCCAAGCATAATGTAAAATTATCCACAAAAGCTGCAATTGCACTACCTCACTGCAAATAGTAGCTTAGTTAAGCAGTGATAAAATTAGATGAAGCCTGCAAAAGAGTCTTTAATTGCCCCACTCATTTGTATCAAATTATGACAATGTTACGAAAAAGCATACACATACTGCAACGAAATATAAACCAAACTAATAATCTCCCTCTCAGAATTCTGAATCAGGTAACAAACAGGACAGCAGAAAAATTCAGCCACCAAAAAACCCTCACATTACATAAATGAACTTTGTGGGCTTGAAAGCTCAAATAATAAGAACTATAAGAACTCTTTTGCGGAATATATTATGCACTTGTAATGACTTCTACACCGCCATAAGGTACAAAAATGGATATCAGAAATCAATATACCACCAAAATCAACGCCAAGACAAACACCACTACAAAAATTGCACTACTGAGAACTGTGATCAATGAAAAACTATACACAGTACAATCAATTGCTGTTTCTGAGCAATTAGCAAATACCGATGGAAGAATTGTGAATGAAGCTCCAAGACAGATGTTGTCAGGAGGTGGAGACCGAGAAGAATTGGCGTATCGCTTTTCCTATGATAACATGTATCCAAACCTTTTATCTTAAGTATAGTAGGAAGAGGTAGATATACAACCTGGCAATCCCTTTCACTGTTCCAGACACCCAACTGTAACAAATATATTGATCATCTGTAAAACCTAGCGCCAAATGTCCTCTCCCATCTAAATGTTCCCTCCAGTGTAATCACTCTGTACAGTATGTGCAGCCCAAAAGATGGCGACAAGGGCAGCATTTCATCTTCAAAATTAAATCTGAGGAATCCCCCTTCACCTGGCAGCATTCTTCCTTCTTGAAATAAAGCAGATGACAAATAAAGAAAATGGAAACGAACTGCCAAATTCGTTTTGGCTTGGTAGACCCCACCCAGCTATTTCTGCCTTTCACAATTCCAAATCCCTCTCGCTGATAAAAGACATGCCAAATCTGCTATCAGTAGTCCTTTTAACTCTGACAAAAATTGGTGAAGCCCATCCATTCATAAAATAAGATATCAATTGCTCTTTATCGAATGGCACTCGAATGCATTTTCTTTAGTGGAAAGAATTAGGATCTGGCTTTTCCAAGCGGACAATCATGTAAGTTGAAATCAATCCTATATCACAATATGCCATTTAACACCCTTTGATAGTAATCATACTGCCGTGTCCTCCATGCATCTAAACTGCTGCTGATCAAAGAAAGCACCAAGGACACACATTGCTGCCAGAAATCACCAGAAACTAGCATGTTAACCATAGAAGTAAAAAGCTACAGCTCGTTTAAGAGACTGAATGAGGAGAATCAAACCTCTTCTGTTAGACTTAGATGAAATCGTTTCCTTAGGTTCTGAAACGTCCGAGGACCACCTTTAAAACATGGGAAACCCGAATCCTGATTCAAAGCATTAGAAAATAACTAACTTGAGCTAACCATGTGTTGCATGTATTGATATAGTAAAGCAACTGTTCTGCCTATTTCATGAGGAAATAAATCAATGCGATGTGCTACAACAAACATCGCTAACATCCAACACAAAGAACCCCTACAATGTCGTCAACTTAATAAGGGAGAAATACAATCAACTTCAACTAATCACATATTACTAATAGGGTTTCAAAAATTGAGCCATGGGAGTACATACTGGTTTTCGGGCCTCCTGACATCATAACACCCCATTTATAACAGTGGAAATGGAAAGCTTGCCGATCAGCAAGTTCGTAATGCGTATTGGTTTCCAAGATGGCTGATTCTCAACCATTACTGTTATTTCCAGACATAAAGAGATCATTATATATTCGTCATTTACTAAGTTGATATTGCACTTTAGTCCGAAATCATATGGGAGTGAACTCACTTCTTTGAACCACGAAGGGTAACCTGAATTTTGCCAAATGCACTATCTACTATATGGAATTTGAGTCCTAATTGGTTAACAAACTTTGAACATATTTAGGAAAATGTCTGAAAGGCTTACTAAATATATGAGTATATACAGGAAGTTTCTTTTGGGCTCTTGAGCATCAAAAATATGCCTCTTCAATGCACAACAAGATTGAAGTTTAGTCGTCCTGTTCCCTACAGAGAGAGGAATAACTAAAATACCGGTGAATTACTTCTGGTTCTTAACATGCCAAAAGACACTTCTCTCCAATTCTTCCCTTAATTTCCTTATTGTATCTTACTTTCTACTTCTGAAGACATGTTTGCCACTATTTCTTTCTCACAGACTAAACACAAAAAGGATCCCAATGCATAAATTAACTACCATAGTCCACAAGGAAAACATTACATTCAAACCACCTATTTTTCCCCCAAACAGTTTAGCCCTACAAGTAATATTTAGGCTGCTGCCTGACATTGGTAGCAAAGCCTGTCATCCCTAATGCCCCTGCAGGTTCAACAATCTAGCTGTCACCTACATACCTGGACTACATTGCTTACTCCAAATATTAACAAAATATGCAAGTTATATTTAAGAACTTTACACAATGATTACAGAATTAGAGTCGTTTCAAGAATCTTTCATTTTGGATTGGGTATAAGTTTGATCTCAAATACTTAAACTCCATTGTGGACCCATCAGCTTATTTGGAAATATGAATCTCGGAACATCATTTTTTGGCAGTATGATCAATTAGAATTATGAAACCACGGAATACAACTTTGTGTTACCTGCAACATCTCAACAAGGAGAATTATGCGCTCTGCATGCTTACGGCATGTTAGGAAACCTTGAATGCATAACACCTGAACACATAGGATGGATGACAAATAATCACTACCAATAAAAGTAGAAGACATATCTGGTTTAAGTCAAAACATTGAAAAATTAAACAAGGTGAGAGAGATTGATAAATACTTTAAAATAGTCAAAGAACTCGCTTGGTACGCCCTCTGCATCAGAATCCATGACCTAACACCATGCGATAGTCTTAGATTGTTAACGAATCAAACAAAACTGACAAAAAACATCTATCATGCCAAAAACATCGCATGCCATAATTGCTTACCTCAAGAAGTTCCCGCGTCAATTTAAATGGTGCACTCTCAAAATTGACGCCTCCAGGCGAATTAGAGAGCATGAAGCCAAAATCAATGTGGATAATATGGCCTTCTTCATCCAACAAAAGGTTTCCATTATGCCGATCCTTCACCTAGACGACAACTAAAAGAACTTTCAAAACAGAGGCACACAAGAAAACTACTTATCAAATATTCCAATTTACCAGAAGACCCTGTACCTGTAGGCAATGCACCTAATACACGTAAACAAAATTATAAATTGCAATATGATAAGTTCCTATTCCAGAAACATTCTAGCTAGTAATAAAAAGAAATTTCCAGATGGATTAAACTCAACAATTTGCACACACATGGATTTACTACCACCACAATTGCAATCTTTTAACTTCCAAGAGGTTAGGGAACCAAGTGAAGAAGTTGCTAATTGATGCATATCCGTCAAAAATTACTGCAGGTATCATAAGATTCAAGCCCACCGGAATTTTATGCTCGCTCTCAACATTTATTTGTTTATTTATTTGCTTGTTTTACCTTCACAAAAAGCAAGGAGCAATTACAGAAAAATGCAGAGGCATGGCATGTGTGTATGTGGACCCATACAATAGCCAAAAAAAAACCTAATTGAGCTCTACCCAAAAGTCCACATAATTATTGATTACAATGACCGATGTCCTGTGAACATATTTTCTCTTCCAAATAAAACCTTTAAAGTACGCCTTAACTAAACTTAGGAGGAATCAATGTTCTTTGTCTACCCCCACCAAGTCAGAAGCCCAACCCACAAGAAACTCCCACCGAGAACAAAAGAGCACATCCTGCCAACTCTCAAGATGCCTACATCACATGTTTCCAGCAAGAATCCAACATCTGAAAAGCAACTCATAAGCCCAAGATACAACTAAAATTAAACTCTAGGGGCCCACCCGGTGTCGCACTGCGGTAACCAAAAAAGTATATAGCTTGCAAAGTGATTTTATGTATCTTGGCTACACATCCAAAGCACATTGAGATAACAGGAATTACAGACCCAAAGTACTTGGACGGTACAAAAAAGGAATTGACGATCAAACCAACAAGATTTAAGTACTGATCTGTCTAGCGGCCAAACTACGAGGTTGAGCTTGGATGGAATGATTCAAAACTCATCCATGAAATCCAAAATGAAGATTCTACAGGAATGGTTAAGTGGAAGAATTTGAAAGGTGTTCCAAGTTAATTGCTAACCTATTTAGCATACACTTTGTAGGACCTCCGTTTAGTCTCAGTGGGATCCACCAATAAAAGAGGACAACCCTCTTTTTGGGTTTCAGTTTCCCAGCAGGGAATGGAAGCTGATACTTCCACTGTAGAAGTCGCAAGAGACACCTCTTAAGCTAAGAACAGACTGTCTACTAGAATTTTGTCTTTGATTTCAACCAACACACATAGGGCTTCTTCAGTTGAAAGAAAGGATAGGACTCAGATTTGGGTTCAACCAACAGATGTCCACCTGCAAAAAACACAGGCTTTGACCACGGACGATGTACATGCCTATATTTTGTAGTTTTTCTTTTAAATACCTTTCGCCAACCACAGCCCGGTATCCAGATTGCAGTACCTCGGTACAGGGGAAAAGCAATACCATACATCCATTACATTGGTCGTCCTCAATTTCTCTTATTTGCATCTTCACATCAAAAATAGGCAACTAAAGTGAAGCCACATTTTATTTTGGTTATGTTTGGCGACAGGAATCCAGAGATGAAATAGGAATCCTCTTCCTGATTTCCCTCATTTGGGATGCCAGATGTGGTATTCTCGACCCTCAACAGGAACCCCACTCTTCAAGGATTTAGACCCCCACAAGAAGTGACAATTCAGCAGGAAGTGCTAAACCTATTCCTATATTGGGAATTTCCAAGGATACTGCTAAGTTTACAGAAGGTTGAATACCTAAAAGTCAGTACACAAAAATAGTTTCTATTTATCAAAATGTTAAAGAGTTATAAACTACATATAAATCAGTAATTGGGACTTGAGTCTAATCAAGAAAGGTTGCTTATTCTTAGAGTCTCCACAGGTTTGGAAAATTTCTTGCGGGTATGGGTGGGGGAGGATTAGAGACAGACCTAACCTTCGGCAAAATGCACAAAGTGGCTGCTCTCAAAATACCACTAAATAGCCAAAGCCATTTATCAAGCCAAATTTGGCACAAAAATGAATTTCAAAAAAAAAAAGGTCACTTGTATCAGTGGAGATGCTCTTAGAATTTCGAAATGAAAAGGGGCTTTTAAATTACCTTTTATTCAGTACTTGGGCAGATCATTTGTCCAATTTTTCCAAGTACCACTCTTACATGACTATTACCATCAAGCCTTCCAACCAATCGATACGATTTTGATCAAATTCATTTGAACCTCGCCCTTCACTTAAGGCTATGCCATCCTAAGGTTCTGCTAAATGGAAAGATCTTATCAACGTCCATCAAAGATGAAATTCGTTTTATTTTCCTAATTTCCCTCAAAAACGAATTCACTCTTTTAGAGGGCTTCTTGATTACTAATCAAGAATATTAGTAATAATAGAACTATCCGCAATTTCTCTTTGTTCTACATTTAGATCTTACGCCACCAAAGAAACCTTATTCCTCGTATTTTTGCTTTGGTTTAATTTAGGTCACATGTTTTAGCATGTCCAACTGCTGGATAGTAATGACACTAAGGTCTAATTAATACCCATGACATTACTCCTACGTAGTAATAAGACAACCGTGAATGCAACCCATTTCACCGTGTTACACACCCTGTTTAATCTCATCTTTTAAAGAGAGCTGCTACCTGCACAGACTTCGTGCACAGATCACAGTGTAGGGCCCACTACAGGTTCTCCACAAACGATCCGAGCAGTTTATTAAATGTATAACATTCTTTGAAAGCCTCGCGAAAAATCAGTTCAATCCGATACCTATAGGTATTTGATACAATCATCTAACTTTTCATTCAGATTTCAAGATAAAAAGTTAGATGATTGGATTGAGCACCTATAGGTATTAGATTGAGCTGATTTTTTGCGGGGACGCCTGAAAAAATGTTTTACATTTCTCCGACCGTTTGTGTGGGATCCATAGTGGGCCCCACACCGTAATCTATGCACAAAATATGTGCTCAAAGTCTCTGTAGTTATACTTTCTGTAATAACTAGAACAACAACGTCATCATAAGAGGCCCAGGAAAACACAAGGAATCCACATATTAACGAGTCATTAGAAAATAAATACCCACTCAAAACAACATACAATATACGTAGACCACCAAGAAAAAATACGATTCACATATTAAGAAAGGTCAAAAAATAATGTTAAGGCATGTATTCACTATTCATCCAATGCATGTCCATTGGTTGTGTATGTTCAACATAAACTGATGACTTTTCTGCTTCCAGGTTGCTGAATTGAACACAAAACTTGCACCACTGTCCCCAGTACACATATCTGTATGGAGAGAGAGAGAGAGAGAGAGAGAGAGAGAGAGACCTGGAGAAGGTAGCAAACTAGGGAATAGCCAGCCATGCTTTCGACGAAGTTCCTCTGTAACAAGAATTGCCTAGTCAAAACAAGAAGATAAATCCCCTTTCCACAAGAATAAATATCAATTTTCAATCCCTTTCTTTTAGATAACTCTGAATTTCCATTCTCAAAACACATAACATCTTAAGGATGAATATCTATGCAGAATTTAGGAAGTTCTTGTGCATTGGAAAAAAAAGACACGACGATCCAAGGCCCTCCTAATACATAGCTGCTTAAACAATACAGTTCAGATTAATTTGGTACAAAATTAGTTATCAGTTGCCTCCCGTACTATAGCAAGGAAAAAGTACAGACAAGCAGATGCAGATATCTATTTCTTTGTCATTAACTGGCCATGGAGTTTCAGCTTGCCTATGCCCACTAAGAACCTTATACTCCTTTGGCCCCTAATGTTATTCAATTATTCCATTTGGGATGTCCCAAGATGCTAGTTGTTCTTGAAAAGGTATGAAATTGGGGGTTTTCCAAAATTATCCCTCATAAATGTCTAGGAGTCCATCAAAAGTAATTAGAATAAAGGAGCAACAATGGAAATGATGTCTTTAAATTTGAATTCAAGTGCAACCATTACAATCTCCTTAAAAAGTTGAAACTCCGAAGGGCAGATCAGGTGCAACGGTACCCAATGTGACCTGGGGTTCACAGGTTTGACTCGCTGAAACCGCCTCTCTGCTTGCGGGTAAAGCTGGTACATCAAACCCTTCCCAAGACCCTACGCTGGCAGGAGCCTCGTTGGGTAGTCCCTTCCTTTAAAATTTGATACTCGCAAAAGAGACCAGTCCCAACATCAGGGGACAGAGGGGGTCGCTACCCTAGCCATGACATTTGTCAGACGTGAAGATCCTTTTGCATTAATTTATTGCTGATTTCAAGTTGCCCTGACAATGTTTAAGCATAACAAATAGGCTGAAGATAAGATAAAGATCATTAGGTTCGAGAAAAGGATTTTTTTTGGGAAAATTTCACGTAGGCACCCGACCTTTCACACAAATCACACATAAACACCTGACCTTTCTTAAATTTCATATAAACACCTGAACTTTCTAAAAACTCATCAATTCAACACCTGACCTTTATTAAATTTCATATAAACACCTGAACTTTCTAAAAATTCATCAATTCAACATCTGCCATCACCATTTCGTCTAAAACCAAACGGAAAAAAAATTAAGTGCTTCGATTTTTTATTTGTTTGAAACAGTGCTAAGATCTTATTTTTCTGATTATTTTATCCTAAAAAATCATAATTAATTTTTGACTCTAAAGCTCTCATTAGTTAGCATTAAGAAAGACGTATAATCAAATATCTCTTAGGGCTAACTAACGAAAGCCTTAGAATCAAAAATTAATTATGATTCTTTAGAATAAAATGATCAGAAAAATAAAATCTTCGCACTGGTTTAAACGGATTGAAAATTGGAGTAATTAATTTTTCAAGCATGTATAGATCATTTATATATTAAAAATATATGGTTAAAAAAATTAAGTGGTCCAATTTTCAATCTGTTTAAACCGGTGTGAAGATCTTATTTTTCTGATTATTTTATTTTAAAAAATCATAATTAATTTTTAACTCTGAAACTCTCGTTAGTCAGCCCTAAGAAAGTCGCAGAATCAAATATTTCTTAGGGTCAACTAACGAGAGCCAAATAAAATGATCAAAGAAATAAGATCTTTATATCGGTTCAAACGAATTGAATATTAGAGCAATTAATTTTTCAACCATGTATAGATCGTTTATATATTAAAAAATATGGTTAAAAAATTAATTGCTCTAATTTTCAATCCGTTTAAACCGGTGCAAAAATCTTATTTCTCTGATCATTTTATCCTAAAAAATCATAATTAATTTTTGACTCTAAGGCTTTCGTTAGTTAGCCCTAAGAGATATTTGATTCTATGACTTTCTTAAGGCAGACTAACAAGAGCTTTAAAGTAAAAAATTAATTATGATTCTTTAAATAAAATAATCAGAAAAATAAGATCTTCGCATTGGTTCAAACAAATAAAAAATTGGAGCACTTAACTTTTTTCCCGTTTGGTTTTAGACGAAATGGTGATGGTAGATGTTGAATTGATGAGTTTTTAAAAAGCTCAGGTGTTTATATGAAATTTAATAAAGGTCAGGTGTTAAATTGATGAGTTTTTAGAAAGTTCAGGTGTTTATATGAAATTTAATAAAGGTCAGGTGTTGAATTGATGAATTTTTAGAAAGTTCAGGTGTTTATATGAAATTTAAGAAAGGTCAGGTGCTTATGTGTAATTTGTGTGAAAGGTCGGGTGCCTACATGAAATTTTCCCATTTTTTTTCCCTAATATTTATCCACAACTTTTTCATAAGCTCCATCCTATAAATTTTGTAGTTCATTCATGTCGGGCTGGTTCGATAATTCAATTATCTCAACAAGGCACGTATACATACCAAGAATACTCGGCCTAATATTTCTACATGACTTTTTCATAAGCTCCATCAACACTATTTCATTCTTGTCTGGCCGGTTGGATAGTTCAATTACCACAAAGACATATACATACCTAAGATGTAACCTAAACATGATGCTAGGAAATTGGCACCTGGAAAAGTTAATGGTATCTTCTCCACTTATTTACTCATTAGTTGGACTAATTTCTTAGGTACCAAGACAAACATGATTTCTCATATATCAACAAAAAAAAAACAATAAATCCTATATAAAATAAAATTCAACATCAACAAATAATAATAATAATAATATTTTTTCACCGAAGAAGGTAAAAACCAGAGCGTTTCGTGTGACATAAAAAAGAAAGAAGAAAGGTTAAGGAGAAAATATAGTAGAATAAGATACCGTCAGGAGGCAAGACATTGGAAAAGAATGTGCATGCTAATGACTACACATTGCAATGAGTTCTACTTCATTCCAAATTCATTTACCTGAGCAAGCTTAAAACTGGGAGAATTCTCCTGATACTTGGCAACAAAAAAGTCCCGTAAACTTGTAATGTCGGGAAATCTACTCTTGATAGAGTGCAGTGAGGCCTACAAAAAAATTCATATGCTATCATTGCAATATCAAAGCTATCTTGTATTAAGTCCACTGAGGAAACAAACGTCCAAATTTACCGTATCAGGAATGGTTTCTATCAGTGCTGTGTAAGAAGAAGTAACTAGGACTTCATAAGGGCGCAACCAGAGAGGGAGACCTGCTTCCTGGAATATATCTGGAATCAGAAAAAATGATAAAAACCTTTTAGCCTCTAAAAGAAAATACTTAGGTCTACATGTATTACGTGACATGGTTCAATGAACAGTCAAGACATTCAAGATAAAAGCCCTACAAACAGACTATTATGGAAAACGCCATGGTTTTGTATTCTGTTCTGGTGAAATTGGTAAGGAAGTTATAATCCATGCCTTCGGTCTCGTAATAACTAATTCACTCTCATAGACCTAGTATAGTTTTGGTTCTAAACCAAGAGATCAAGATACCCAAAAAGCTATAAGGGTGGGATCCAAATCACATCCCCAATGGAGCAGGGCTGTTCAAGATGGAGAACAGCTCAGTAACAAAATCCTCAAGATAGAATGTCTTCTTCAGCCTACATTGCCATGAAAAAATGGGGTGATGCACCAAAGGAAGGGCACTTAGATATTCTAAAAAAGGAAAAAAGAAGAAGAACTGAATAAACTAAATAATTTTACGATTTCTAAACACCAGAATGAAAGTAGTGAAGAAAAATGTGTATGGCAAGGGATGCAAATTTAATTTTGCTAACGGTGGCAAGATATGGATCTTGTTCATTTGGGGGCTTTAAAACCCCTACGCACAGCGGTTTCCAATACATTTTCTCTATCTATCTCTCTCCACTCAAACCTCCTTCAAAACCCAAAACGAACAAGCCCATGGAGATTAAAAGGCTTCGAAAGTTTAACAAAGTAACAACTAAGCCATTTCTAATTATGTCACACATTTGAGTTTTGGTATAGCATCTTTGACAGTATGATTTAGCATCTGTTAAATCTCAAGTACACAAAGTTAAGCAAATTTGCACTCAGGAAATTTGCCAAGTTTAAGTACAACAAGTGGAGGTGGGGCATACATGAATGAAGAAGATAATGCTTGTCTTTTAAGTTACATAATAAAAAAAAATATCACCTGAGTTTAATTTCAATCTAAATTGAGTACCGCTTTGGAGTTGTATTACAAAAATGACATGCGGAGGGATTACCAATTTTATCAAGCAGGTTACCATATATTAGATAGTCTGGCCCAACAGTAGCCCTACAAACGAACTACATTATCTAAGATTCTAAATAGATCACACCTCCCTAAGAAGGTAAACTTATGAACACTTAAGGTTTAACTAACATTAACTAGATCAAGATGAAGTGTTCTTGGGCTTGTTGCTAATTTCTTTTGTTTTTTGTTGTCGACATATATTTATGCATTGAGTAAATTACAATGTGGATAGCAATGTGTATAAGTCACAGCTACCCCAGCCATACCGGAACTTGTTTTTTTAGATTTTGCCATACCGCAGTACACAGTACCGTACCAATAGCCTACCTGTAATGGAGGTTCATAGCCACGAGCTCTCATTATCAAGTAAGAAATACGCTAACAAAAAATAAAAAAACCATCCTCCGAACCCAATGAACTTGTCAGGAACAAAAAGGTTACCTACCATAAAAGTGAGAAATAAGTTGTACAGCAAGATGCTCCTGCCTACAATCATCACCACTCTTCACAATTGCCTAGAGAACCAAAACACAAAACAGGATTAATGATTGTATGATACAATATAATCCACCATTCTCAGAAAATGCAAAACTAGAATACAGATGGCTACTTATTATGACAAAAAATCCTCTTCCTGAACATCAACTACCAGTTTTACAGTGCTTGGTGTTGTTTAGGAAGGAAAAGTGTGTAGGGTTTTATATTAAATAACCCTAACACATAACAATCTTATTTATATAGATGACTCACATGTTGGATAAGTAAACTAAGCAATGTGGGACTACAACTAATATTATATTCTAACACTCCCCCTCAAGCTGGAGACTCTCCAGCTTGTTACATATCAACCGGCGAAACAATTTCTTCAACTACTAACAGCAATAACGAAAAACAACCAACTTGTTAAAACAATGGAACAACTTTCAATAGCAACGACCAACCAACAACTTCAACAAACGAAACAACTTCAACGACCAACCAACTTCAACGACCAACAACCAACGAACGATTTCAACGACTAATGAATCAACAAACGAATTCAACGACCAGCAAACGATTTCAACGACCAACTAATTCAACGACCAATGACCAATGAATGATTTCAACGACCAACGAAACAACGAACGAATTCAACGACCAACGAACGATTTCAACGACTAACGAAACAACGAACGAATTTAACGACCAACAAATGATTTCAACGACCAACGAATCAACGAACGAATTCAACGACCAACGAACGATTTCAACAACCAACGAAACCAATTTCAACTACCAACTTCAACGACCAATAACAACCAACTTCAATTACCAACCAACAACCACCAACTTCAACGAAATAGACGACAAAATAAGATATGTTACCACCGTCACCAAAAGAATGGCCAAAAACCCTATTAGAAAATCCAGAATTATGATCATATCTACGACTGAATAAAGAACCAACAGCAACAGAGACAACAGAAGTAGAATCAGATTTCATTGCAAATATATCACAGGACAAGAAACCAGCAATCGACCAACAGATCAATCCAACATCATTAATAACCAAGACCCAGAACCTCAGAGTGGCAGATTACCACTTTAAACCAACAATATAATTGAACAAAGCCATCTACAGACTAAAACAGCAGGAGTCACTGATGAACAGTGACGATGAATAGTAACACTGTGAACAGTAATTGGTGAACAGTGATTATGGTGATAGATTTCAATGGAAGGGATTAGGGTTAGGCAGAGGCTAAGATTAGGGTTGTGATTTTAGGGTTTCGTGGTGAGATGATGATGGCGGTAGATGGTGGTGGCTAGGGTTTTGTATATCTAAGGTGTATGGTGAACCCGCTCTGATACATGTTGTTTAGGAAGGAAAAATGTGTAGGGTTTTATATTAAATAACCCTAACACATAACAATCTTATTTATATAGATGACTCACATGTTGGATAAGTAAACTAAGCAATGTGGGACTACTACTAATATTATATTCTAACACTTGGAACCTAGAGAAGGAGAAGTTTCCCTTTCTTTCTCAGTTTGGTACTTAATTCGGATAGAATTTGGAAATCACAAGGGAAGAGCAAAGAAAAACATGCGGAAGGAAATAAATATTCTCATTTTCTTCTTTTCATTGTAACATTTCTTGGTTAAGTTAAAGAATTTTTCTCCTGCTTTTCTTTCAATACCAACCAACATATGTTCCCTCTCCTTTACTTTCCTTTTTCCTCAAAACAAAACAAAGAAAAGTGATAGCACTTTCTTTCAAACTCACTCCTTTCCTTTCTTTATCTTTCATTCTTTTCTCTTTCCGTAGGTTAAAAACATAGCATTCGTTTTAGTTTCAACTATCCAAAAACTACAATACATCTTTCATCGAGGGTTTAAAATTCAGAAAAATAAAATAAAACAAATTGCCGATACTAAATTAATGACTTTGAGAAAGAGTAGCACCCTTTTCTTTCTCTTTCTTTTTATTGTTGTGAGTTTCCTGTTTTGTTTTTCCCTATTGGCGAAAGTAAGTATTGTTAGAATAGTTAGATTAGCACCTTGGAAGAGGAGTTGAGCTCCTGACCTCCTTTCTCCAGCACCTAAGTCCACCCCTGATGCCATTGCGCCAAAGGCCTCTTGGCTTATTCTAGTGAGTTGACTTGTGTATAGTGTTGAAAACTCAACAAGTCCTTAATCCCAAAATGTCAAAAGATTTTCCCACCCAATCAGCACAAACTCAGATAGCATATGGAGCTTGGTAAATAACTCTGGCGAAATTTAATATCAAAACATTCTTCTTGCTTCATGTGAGGAGCAGAAGCACCCACTTCTCTGCTTAACCTATAGCCCCATTAACTTCACAAAAATGGGGCTCCAAGCCTTCAACAAAGTGGTACGGCCTACAGTATCCAACTGGAATGGAATAGCAATAGCTGCAACAAATACTATATCTGGGAATGAAGACTTGAAGAACGAAATGTTGGAACCTTGCATGCTCAAGATTCAGGTAGGTTCAAAGGTTGGATACAAACCAGCATCCGGTCAGATGAAACCCCACATAAGATCACTAAAAAGATGAAATTCTAGGAAATTGGAACCAAAAAAGACTCCACCCCAAACGCAATTGGAAAATTATGGAATGTGGAATCCGGAAAAGTGGGAAGTGAAATTTTCTTGACAAAGCTACACAAATGAGGGAACAATGGATGAAAACAGGCATTCCCAATCCAAACATCCAATGGATTTTTCCACTGGCGTCAAGAATCCCAATCCAAAACTTATTGCCTTCAGAGTAGAGGTGTAAACTGGGCCAGGCCAGCACAGGCGCGACACATATAAAAGTAAGGACATCAAAGAACAATTTGGGCTGGCACAACAAAACACAAACACTTAAGTGGGCCGGGGTGGGCTGCCATTTTGGAACACTCAGCATGGCACGACGCAGTAATCAAGAGCACGACACAGGCATGGATGTATCGTTTGTATTTATTTATTCGAAATAAGATTAACCCATTAAACTTACCTTAACTGCATAAAAGTGAAATTTGTCCTTTCTTGAATCAATAGAACTACTTGGATAGTTTTGAAACATTATATCTTTTACTTCTATCAAGATGCAAAATTCAAATTATGTAAATAGAAGCGCAAACTCATGATAATATAAATGAAACAGTGAGAAATCAGATTATTATGTTATTTTAGTGATAGCTATTTGAAATTTTTTTTTGTTTCAAGACTCGAAAAAATATAGGCAATTTTTGTTTAAGGTTTTTATTTTTGACCATAACAAGGCGTGACTAGGCACAACATGAGATAGGTACAATGCGGTATGCATTGTAGTGTGCCCAGGGCCAGGCTGGGCCTAGAGTATTCTTACATGGCATGGCACGACACGATTAAGAGCTCTGGTACACACACAGACAATTTGTGCACAGATTTCGTTGGGGCCTACCACGGGTCCCACACAAATCATCTCAGCCGTTAATTAAATGTAAAACATTTTTTCAAGGGTCCCTGTAAAAAATAAGCTCAATCCGATACCTATAGGTGTTTCATTCAACCATCTAACTTTTCATTCAGATTTCCGGACAATGAAAAGTGATATGGTTGGATCAAGCATCTATAGGTATCGGATTGAGCTTATTTTTTACGGGACCTTTGAAAAAATGTTTTACATTTAACGAACGGCTCGGATGATTTGTGTGGGACCCGTGGTGGGCCCCACAACGAAATCTATGCACAATCTGTGCACAGATTGTATGTGTGTGTAGATTTCTGCACGATTAATAAACGGGCTGGGCTAGGCACGGCAAGAAGCACATAAGGTATGGAAATAAGGTCGGCATGGCAAGACCCATTTGATACCTCTACGTGAGAGACAACCTCCCAGTTAATCATAATGTCTCCCACATAAATCTCTGATCGTTTTCTCTTAGTGTTGTTGGCCACACCCACCGGAACCCTAACCAAATAAATGGGTACACTACATAAAACATAATGGAGAAAAGACAACGAAAAATGCAGCATTTAAGTTCCATAAGACTAAATGAATTGTTGACATGTAAATTGTTTACTAACACACAAGCATTACAGATTGGAATGATACAATACACACACATTAATTCTCCAAAAACACACTTGTTTCACAAACCAGACACTGAAGGAAAAAAGGGGGATAGCAGAGTTAATAAACCCAGAACTTACGGAGCGCAAGTCCCAACCAGGTAATTTTCCATGAACCGAAGCTTTTCGTATTCTCTCTCTCTTTACCTCCCAAAGTTCACCAGATAATGCATCACCAGCTTTCGGGCCACCGCCATTCACAACCTATTTCAAATGAGGCCCATCAGTCAGATTCAACACAACAAGCAAAAGAAAAGATGTTCCAACTTTCAGCAAGTGCTCACCTTTGGTTGCGCATCTGAGGAATCCTGACCAGCCCCTTTCAGAGGAAGTCCAGGAGGTGCTTCACCCTTTAATGTGGCAGCCTGCAAAAGATGAACATGGCGATTTTCATTTGACAGGCAATGCAGACAAATATCAATTGCACTACAAGACTCAGAAAGTTCTATAGTGCTCTGTTAAAGGGTGAAGCATCAATCAGAAAGCTCCAAATACTTCACTCGATAAAGCTCCAAAGTACTTCATAAATTTATTCCACTTCCACCAGAAAATAACTTTTTCGCTATTATATTCATCTTCTTGTTCTTTTCATTTTTTGGATGGGAGACCACCATTTGCCAAATCGCTAATCCACTCAACATGGTTACAAAAGTAATTATATCAATGACATACTCCATCAACACATGTATTGTCACAATGCCTCAGAGCATATATCTGCAAACTTAAAGGAAATCAGCGTTGAACTTGTCAAAATAAAACCAAAAAGAGCCAGGAACCGCAAACTAAAAGCCCCGCATGAAATAATGTAATAGCGAAAAGTAAACATGACACTGGTACATGGACTTAAAGCACCACAATGAAAACATCCACTGGAAGAGAGACATTCTGCTCTGCCTGAAGCCCAAATATCCCAAAAACCCAATCACAGAATCCAAACAAACTCAGATCTGCCTGAGGTCCTAAACTCGTACCATAAACTGCCTTATCTATCGCGACAAAAAAAAAAAATTGCCTTATCTAATGATTTAAAGAAAGAGCAATCATTTAGTCATACAGCATGTTAGCATCAAACACTTGTATCAACTTACTCGTCTAGAACCAAAAAAAAAAAAAAGCAAAATCATTGATCGTAGAACATCAATAACATGTAGAACATAACATTTGTCGTACAAACATCAACAACAACAATAATAGTACCCCTGTAATCTCCCATCGATGGGGGTATTGGATTTGTTTTCTAGACGAAACCAAACCAAAACCAAACTTAGCCTCAATCCCCAATCAATTGGGGTTGGTTACATGAATTCATTTTCTCCACTGACCACTGTCAAGGTCGTGTATCTAACAAACCTAGATCTTTTCAAACTATGACCTTGAAAGTAAATTATGGCCTACCTCTCCCCTTAATGCTACCCTCTACCACAGGTCTGTACCAATGTCACTTCTCCTAACTAACACATCTAGGGGCCGATTGGATGCATATGTTTTGGGTGTATTATTTATGAAGGGGTGATAAGATAGTACGGGGTATTAGTTAAGAAGGGAGGGCCCACATCGATGTGATATTTATAGAGGGCGTATTAAAAAGTAGATAGTTTGGATGATGTATTAGAAGGAAGGGTGTATAATGTAAAAAATTGTCAAATGACTCTTTTGTCCTTATGCAGTCCAAACTTTATTATGCCTACATTAATTATATAATTGCAAAACTTAATATGTTTAATGATTTTTTGACAATTGTAAGTTATAATAATTTACTATACCAATAAATTAAATAATATAACAATTTTTTAAAATATAAATTTTATTTACTCCGTATATAAAAAAAACTTAGAATGTTATTTAGTTTTAAAAAAAATTTCAATTTGTTCCAGCCATCTATTTTTTCCATCCAGCCGTCCATTTTTTCATTTTGCTGTGTTCCAATACACCAAAGCATATTTCCTTTTTCCCCTCGTTCTTATCGTATAAGATAGAGAGGGAGAGAGAGAGGGAGAGAACCAAACGGAAACGAAGAAGAAAAAGAAAAGAAGAAGAAAAAAGGAGCAGCAGCGGCGGCGGCAACGGCCGCTGGTCCTCGCTCTCCGATCGTCTCTCTCTGTTTCTCCGATCGTCTCTCTCCGTCTCTCCGATTGTCTCTCCGACTCTCCGATGATGTCTCTCTCCGATATGTACCGAACCCAGGTACGTCTCTCTCTGGTCTCTACATATACATACATATTTTGTGTGTGTTTTTGTGGTGGTGTCGGCCTGTTCTTCTTCGCTATCTCTGTTAGCAGAGAGAGAGAGAGCCGTTGGGGGAGGAGATGAGGAGGGGTGTTTTGGTCAAAAATCAGATGAATACACCCGGATTAGCTATTGCTACCTGGGAGGGTAGCAATAATTTATGGCTGTTCTGGGTGTATTAGTGAATACGGAGATTAGTTAATACAGGGGAAGAAATGGATGCCAAATGGTGTATTAACTCCTCATCCGGGTGTATTGTGTAATACACCCACAGAATACATCATCCAATCGAGCCCCTAGTGATCTACAATAGACATGTGAAAACCACCTTAATCTATTCTCCTTCTATCGGTGCTACCCCTACCAAACATCCAACTCAAAACGAATTGGCAATGAGTGGAGAGGCCAGCCAGGCTCATATACTAGTTTTGTAGGTCTACATTTAACCAATATGGGACAAGGTCTATCAGTTCGTTCCTAATTTTATCTCACAAAAGTCTTACCACTCATCCATCTCAACATTCTCATTTCTGCTACACTCGTCTTACTCTCAAGTTGTTTCTTAGGAGCCAACACTTCTGAAGCACTGCCGCCACTTGACTCATCCAACTTGAACTCTATGCATCACATCCTCTGTAATGTCTCAATCCTTGCTAACAATTGACAAGATACTTAAAAACTCGCTTCTTGGTAACTCCTGATTTTGGAGAGTGACGAGTCTCTCTATCAACACTAGCACTTTGACTACCACTAAACTTCCATTCCATGCACTCCATTTTACTCCTATTGATCATAAATCCTTTTGACTCCAATGTTCTCTCCAAGCTTCTAATTTAGCATTAACACCTTGCAATTTCTTATACTAATACAATATCATTCGCAAACAATATGCACCATCGGATTAGGATATCATCTTGAACATGTCTAATCAATTCATCTACTCCTATTGATCATAAATCCTTTTGACTCCAATGTTCTCTCCAAGCTTCTAATTTAGCATTAACACCTTGCAATTTCTTATACTAATACAATATCATTCGCAAACAATATGCACCATCGGATTAGGCTATCATCTTGAACATGTCTAATCAATTCATCTATAACTAAGGCGAAGAGGTAAGTACTCAAAGCAGGCCCTTGGTCTAAAATCCATAGCGTACATATGTACATAAATGAATCATTGCCACAAATAACGAATTCTTGCTCAAGTCACAATTAGCCATATGAGGTGGCCGGACTACACGATAGAGCACTAGTTGACAAATTCAACAAAATATCCGACCAAATTTGCAACTTCAAAGAAAATTTAACTTTAAGCAGTTTCAGCCAATCATATTATTCCATGTGTAGAATATCCAAGTCCCTAATGTGGAATAAGCTGTATGGCTCTTCAAAAGATGCAAAACCGAGCCTTAAGTCCCAATCACTTGGTGTCGGCTACCCATGACTTTCATCTCCAATTTGGAGCTAAGCCAATATTGAGTACTATTTAAGGCAAACATGGAATTTCCAGCAATAAGGATATCATAAAACATACTGAATCCATTATCTCCATTGAGTTCTGTTGAACCCATTGTGCTTCATAATCTCCAAGAAACCTAGGTCCTTCCAAACTACCGGCTCTAAAATCAATTTTGGCCCAACCGTCACCTTATTGCTACCATCAATCATGACCATATCACTCCTCCTAACTATCACATCAATAGATCTATGACAGAAATATCCAAATCACCTCAATCTATTCTCTCCAATCTTATATTCTATCAGTGCTACCCCTACCATCCCACTAAGGTTTTCATTTCCATTTCTGTCTTGCAAAGTAGTACCAAACATCTATCTCAACATTCTCACATAATTAAAATTTGGACAATGCAAATGCTGTGACATGGCTAATGCATTAACTGTTGCTACTTAGGTAGAAAAATGGCTGCAGTTTGTAAGGCTCTCAAAAGCAGCAAAAGGCTACAGTAGCATGTTGCATATCGTAGTAAGGCTTTTCTATTAGACTAGACACCTGAACCTTTTAAGACAGCTAAGATCACAAAAGTTAGATGAAGTCATAAAACCAGTATTTCTTCTCCATACTGCTGCAGACTCCAACTACACCATATTTTAGGCACACTGCTGGAACATGGTGGTCTACTTCCACTACTACTCAAAATGCTAATAACTGTAAGATGAAAATCTTTCAGCAGAAGTTTTGACCTAAATATCGCCAAACAGAATTACTTTTGAACACTCATAAAACCATATGTGAAAAGAAACATAGAATGGACTGTGTATAATATCTAATATGGTCAACATATGGAGCATAATACATATAAACAGTAAGAGCAACTCCTCCAATGGGGATGTATAACTGGTTCTATACAAATATTACCCGCGGGGGGGGGGGGGGGGGGGGGGGGGGGGGGGGGGGGGAGAAGGGGGGGTGTGCATTCAACTAGGAGCTCCAATGGGGAGTCAAAATTGGTTGGAAAATGGAACAAATGGATAATTGGTTCTATATTTGGAACCTGCCACCTCACCAAATCCCAACTGCCATCTACCAATCTCGAACCGGAGTATACCTGCAAATGGCTGGAAACTGGAAAATCTCGCCAGAGAATGGAGACAATCTGTGGGTGATGAGAGGTTCCATCCGTGGGTGACGATTGTTGCCAGAAAATGGTTTGATCTGTAGGTGAACCAAGGTTTGATCGGTCCAAATTGCAAGAGGTGATATTCTATGGGGTCGATCGGAGGCGGGCGGGGTTGATCGGAGGGATCGATAGGGGTGAAATAGCGATGGGGTTTGTCAGTGGAGAGAGAGGGGTTTGGCGGTGGATTTACAGAGGGGTTTGTGTTTGACGATGAGAGAGAGAGAGATGAAAAAAAAAAATCCACGCACTGCTTGCGTTTGACGACCCACTCACAAAAACTGGGGAAAAAAATTAATTTGAAACTGTTTGGGGGTTGAGAACGGGGTTGAAAACGGGTTAGGGAGTTGAATTGCGGTTGAGAAAGGAGGGGAATATGAGGTGGAGGGAAAGTTGGTTAAATTTGGAACTGTTTCTAAAATAAAACCAACCACCAGAGAGGCAGTTTCATAATTTGGCACAAAAGCATTTTTGGTGCCAAATTACGGAAATGAGTATACTCTTTTTCCAACTACCATTGGAGTTGCTCTGACAAATACCAACTACCATTGGAGTTGCTCTAACACATACAAAGCCAGATGTAAAGAGACGCATAAAATGAACTGTCAGAGATTGACTGTAAGTAAACCATGGCAATGTGGCAGCAAAATAACTACATATAACAAAACAAAGGCCCACCTTTACTTCCTCAATAGCTACTGTACTTGGAACACGGCGATGCTCCTTCCTGCGGGGTGGTTCTTGCTCGACTATGTCATCCATGTTAACGCCAGGATCTGCTGTCAATACAACCCTCACCCATTCTAAATCACTACCAGATTCTCCTTTTGGCATATGAAATGTGCCTTTCCCTTGACAACTACAGGATAGAACCTCCAATGGACTTGAACCAGGCTGAAGACCAATGCAACTGGTCCCACATTCTAAACTTGACGTTCTCTTTTCCTGACAAGGTAATTGCTGCTCCACAGAAAGACTGACATGAACAAATTTTGCTTTGGCATCCCACAACTGAGCCATTGCTTGGTCAATTGCTTGAGAAGTTGAGCTTGACATCCTATCATAACCACTGTGGTACATATCCTGTGCAGTCCCCAAAGGATAGGCCCATGGAGGAGGCTTTGGCAATAGTGCATCCCCATTTGCTAACGGGATTCCTCCTCTGGAAAGCTTGTGAGAATGTGATACATCCTTTGTATTGCTGCTTAATAGAAAAAGAAAATGTAGGGAAAGACAAGATGTATCAGTTTGCATCATCTCACAAAAAGAACTAGTACATCCTAACTTCTGTTATTTATAAGATCAGTGACTCCCTTCAAGAGTTCAGGTTCCACATCCACATAATTACCTCGGTGTTTCGCTTTTCAGAACTTCAACACAGATTAAGTAAGGTGCCTTTTCTCTGGAATTCAAAAGAACTGCCTCATCTTCTGGTATATTAACAACGCGATACATTCCCTTCCCCATTGGAAAGCATACTCCTGCAGCATTGTCAGGACATATTGTTCACTTTTACTAAGAAAACTATCAGGATCTATTTTACAAGCATACCGACAAGATAAAGTAATGAAATAGCGACTATCTTGACCAAATATGCACCAAGCCACTAAGGTTCCAAAATGTGCTTAGAACCTCAGCTTACCTATCAATGGATTTCACAATAAAAGATGCTAAGAACCAGTATACCTATCAGGTAACTTACCCCAATAGTAGTCTTCATACTACCAAGCAATGCAAAATGCTAGAATCTAGACTTTTTAATAATACTATTGATACCTATTAACGGACCTACATAAAGTGTTTGCACCACCAATATTCTGATTACAGTTTTCCTTTTTCCCTGCTGGACATGAATGGTCAATGATGTTCAACAAAAAATTTTGTTCTCTTGATATTCAAATTTTTTCACAAAGTATAAAGCACCATGAACCAAAAGCTAAGAGACAACGAAATCAAAGTTTTTCTATTATGTGAATGCCATTCCAAGTTTTGCAGCATTAAAAAAGGCTATAATATAGCAATCCTGCTCCTATGGTGCTAATATCATTAGTGCATGTTTATTCACACCATACGATAAGGAAGTGCTATGTGAACCCCATCAGGAGAGAGAGAGAGAGAGAGAAGAACCGTGCCAAAATTTGGCAATTGCCTAACTTTGGGCCAAGTATGGAACAACGTTTTATAATTGCTTAATTGGCCAGGTGATATGGCAAACCATTTGAAAGCCATTTGAAGAGCTAATGCCAAATATGGGAATGGTAAGTGATATAGCAGAGACTGTTGAATAGCCTAATATACATTGTGGGGCTCATTTTCCTACAACTTAAGCTTTGGGGATTATTAGTAACTTAACATAGTATCAAAGCTCAGGTTTTAAGAGGTCTTGGCTTCAAGTCTCTCTTTGCATTTGTCCCCTGTTTGCATTCTACTTCTCCCCTTCGTATTCTATTTCGCTTCATCTATGAATTTTGCATCTCCACTTGCAAGACGGAGCTGCGCTTGAGGGTGGATGTGTATAGCCTGAAATACATTGTTGGGACCATTCTCTAACAGCTTAAGCCTCTGGGAATACTGGTAACTAACAGAGACTATTGGAGATGCTCTAAACAAGCCATTCATGAATTTTTTGACAGTTTGTCGAAACTTAAAAACGAGTGAAATATTAGGCCCGGATGAGACATCAAAGAACACATTCACAAGACTACCAAAAACTTCAAAAGACGACATATAATAAAACACATGTCCCCGCAAGCACACAAAACAAGAACAGTAAAATTATTTTGAAAGAAACGAGGTCCACGAAATCCTCTTTCCTGACTCCCAAAAGGAGCAATAAAAACAGAAATGACATCACAAGAAAAAGGTTTTCAAACATTTCAACCCTTTTCACCTTCAATAATTTTTACCGGAAAGGAAAAGCAAAAGGTACAAGAAAATAAAAGGAGGGCTAGGGATCCACCAAAATAACAGAAACAAGAAACTAGAACTCGACACACTCCTTTGGAGTTTCTATTAATCAAAACAAAGGCATTTCTTTAAGGGCAGACCACAAACAAAACAATGGTATTTCTGAAGTTCACACAAAGCATTCAAAAAAATGCTTTGTTAGGGAAAAGAAACAATTGCGTGAACTCAACACTAAAGCTGCCATTTCCTTTTCTTTCTTAACGATATTTAAACCTCACTAACACAGACAGCGATATCCTCTTTAACCGCTATTCTTCATTTTTTTTTTGGTTATGGCAGCGACAATATCCTTACCACACCTTCGATAACATAATATAAGGAAACTCATAAGCACTTTGCGTTGGCTAAAACCCATGCACTTAATACATACCACCACTATCCTGAGCAGCAGCCACATGCCCATTGATCTCCGCAAGTGACTAGAAACACAAGAAGTGCATAATAAGTACTTGTAGCCAATAATAACGGAAAAGATATGGGGTGGACAATGTAAGCATGGCAACATAAAAGGAAGTGAAAGTAGGGACAACCTCTCGAAGAGCACTTTTACGATCTTCAATCGGAAATACGTCAACTAAGCCATATGACGTCTCACATAGTGATTGCACAAAGTCAAGTGACTCATGATACGTTCCTTTGCGAAACTGTGATGCAGCATTACTTGGGAGTGGAGGTTTAGCATTAGGCTTTTCATTCTGCTGCTTTGGCGAGCCAGGGCGCTTCTGCAAATAGTACTTGGTAAGAACAAACAAGAGCACCACCCGAGTAGCTATATGTCTCAGTCCAGATTAAAGATAACTAACAGTAAATGTCTTCACAAGAAATGCTATTAAATTATATTCTGAAGAAGGGGAAAAAAAGAAAAAGCAAGGAACGCACAAACAGTGCAGACTGCGCATTGACTGCATGACCAAGGGACTGAAAATTCTCACAAGTCAAACCACTAGCACTCTCTTTACCACAATCTTCTACTATGTACCACAATCTTCTACTCCGAAAGCTGTATACTGTTTTCCACATATGCATAACGTTTTTTTCATTTGATTTACTAGGTAATGTTAGAACGAGTGCAACTTCTGTCTTTCACAAATTGAGATTAAAGGTCCTTTTCTCACCTTTAGATGGATAGAAGCTCTCGCAGAATTTGCTTAATTTTATGGCATCTCACAATTGCTTGCCAACTGAAGGCAAGTGGCACAGATGCTTTCTAAGGAGAATTCACATCTGTGTCGGTCATAACACATTGGACACTCCTTAAAAGTGGCTCCGTTGCTGAAATTGCCGCGGCATTACTATGTGTATATCCTGCGTCACCTATGCACTTTCACATGTTTATGTTACCTTCCTCTCATGTGAGTGCCAATACATTTGAGCACACAACAATTAAGCGTATCTTCGAAGTTCCTAAGTCGCAATTATGATGCTCATTTAAAGATAGAGTCCTTGAGGTGGGGAATGAATGGTGCTACTTGTATGCTTGTTAAGAAACTCGGCCTTAACGTGTGCTTAATTAGCTTAACAGTTATTGATTAGACTAACTAATCAAACTGTTTCTTTATTAACAATAAAAACAAACTTATTGATATAAGAGAGAAGATACCAATAAAAAGCCATCACAAGCTACAAACTGCTTTCAATTCGCTAGGAATTTATCCTTTTCTTTTTTCTTTCACAGAATCACAGCACAGTCAGTTTAGGTAGTTGTAAATAGTGACGTTTGAACCCATGTCAAATGCATGGGAGTACATGGTGCCTAGCACTGCACTTGCTAGTAACTGATCCCCTTCACAAGGTTTAAATAGCACACTTTCATTGGACCCCGCACACAACAAACCATTAAGAGTGTACACAGCAATTGACCTTCAAACCATGCCTCTGGTAAAAAGCTTCCTGTGATGTGGATTCTTTACCGTTAGAGGGACACAAGGACTCAAAATAATTATTTGAAGGACAAAGTTCAGTGCGCTTTGATTATCGATTACTTTACCAAAATTATGACTTGAAGAAACAAGCAGGAAAAAAGAAGAGTGAGAAAGAGTCCACGTCGCCACGACCTTCGATCAATACAAGCATTGAACAAAGACATTCTATTGTCAATAATGAAACAATACATTGACATCATGATCAGTTAAATCTCAACGAATTGGAAAGCCATCTGGTTAGAGATGTATCCAATAAGGACTTCAAAACAATTAAAGCTCTAGTTAACACATACATGTGCGGAAACAAGCGAGAATGCAATCTCCACCTCCAAACATCCTCCCAAGACCAATGAACTCCCCAATGCCCACGAGAAAGGAGTGAACTGAGAGAAACCCAATAGACCTTACGAGTTAACCATCCTCTATCATGTAGCTCCTGTTCTCTCTTGATAATCTTGTGCTAAAAAAAGTTAAGTTGCCGCAAGACCCTCCTTAGACACTTGCCCATTAGTGCAGTAATATTTCCACAATGTGGCCCATGGTCAGTCCCCTCTTGCACTTAGAGAGGGAAATTTTCACCCAATTAACCAAGATGTCTTTCCTCCCCTCGTCCCTACCCTCCCACCCAAATTTCTACATCAATTCCTCAATCTTGTGAGTACCACTCAATAGAACTCTAAACAAGTAAAGGTAAAAGATTAATTTTGTGACAGAGCTTCAAAAGTTGTTCACACCAAAAGGACTTCTCCCTTCACTTATTGGAATAGATATTGCCAGAGGTTAGGTCGGTCTCCGGTCCTCCCCGTACCTACCCCCATCGATTGGGAATTTCATGGGTATTGTTATTGTTGTATTATCTTGATTTATCTCCTAAGAGATTTATCGCTGCCATGGGATCACATCTTCCATTACATTGCAACCTAGCTAAAGCTCGTTATCTATAAAAAGAAGGGAACTTGCTAAGCATTTTCTAAAAAAGTGTATACAATTTAGGAATCTCAAATTCTCAATACAATCTACATAATCCAGAAAATGGCAACATACTGTAACTAGAAAGCAACCTGACCATTATGACCAAACCAATGACCTAACCCACATCCTTTTCTCATTGGAAGAAGGAGATAGCAACTAATCTTAGCAATATTTATTGCATGACTGCCGTAAACAACTGATCAGATGAACAGAAAAGGAAAAAGGAAAAGATAACAAAAAGTGAACTGACCTCTTTCTGCTTCTTTAACACAAAAAGTTCAGAGTCTTCTACTGTACGGTCACGATCTCTAAAAAGCTTCCGAAAAAACTTTTCTGTCCCTGGACTGCTTTCAAGAAAATGGCCACTGCTAGTAATTTCGTTACCTGCTGTAATCTTCGAATCTTCTGGATGCACCCGAAATAATCTCCGAAACAAAGAAAAATCAGAAGATTCTTCTTCCTCACCATTGGTCTGCCCCTTGCCTTTGTCATCCGTACTGTCATTGGCGTCTTTCTTGTCCTCAAATTTCTCCTTAAAAATTCTTCGAAAGAATCCTTCTTTTTCATCATCTTGTGCAGACTTTGACCCTCTCTCTTCCTCATTGTTTACGCCACTCCCATCCTTTTTGTCCTTGAAAAATTTGCGGAAAAACCCATCCTTTTCATCCTCTTCTGCCAACTTTGATACTACTTTTTCTTCGGTATCACCTTTGCTATCACGAAATAACCGCTTGAAAAACCCTTCGGAGCTCGATGTGAGCTCCTCATCCTCATCCCCCTTGCTATCCTTCAAAAGCCTCTTGAAGAAGCCATCCTTCTCCGACTCCTCTTCGTGTTTATCCATTGATTTCCTGCTATCCTCGTCCCTACTATCCCTCAGAAGCCTCTTAAAGAATCCATCCTTCTCTGACTCCTCATCATGTTTATCCATAGATTTCCTGGCATCCTCATCCCTAGGCTCCCTACTATCCTTCAAAAGCCTCTTAAAGAATCCTCCATCCTTCTCTGATTCCTCTTCCTGTTTATCCATTGATTTCCTGCTATCCTCATCCCTGCTAGTTGTCAGAAGCCTTCGGAAGAAACCATCCTTCTCCGGTTCCTCCTCATCTTTATCCACTGACTTTCTGAAAAACAATGAATCTCTTACTTTCGGACTTGGAATGAATTTCTTGAAAATCTTGTTCTCCTCAGGGGTTGCTTTAGCCCCACCTCCATCATCCTGCTGCAAAGAGTTCCCGGACGAAGGGGAGAAGGATAAAGACTTTTGAGTGGGTGGCGATGATGTCAAGGACAATAACCGCTGTTTTGATGATAGTAACTTATTAAGGACTTGGTTCTTGCTCACAGGACTCGCAGGTGCATTCTGGGGCCTAATCAACGGTGGCCACTCCCCCATTAATGTCGCTGCAATCTGACACTTCTCTTGAATTCTACTGATCCCTTCATTATCATCCGAATCCTCAAGCTCAGCGATCAAAAACCAGTGCACTTTTAGCGCTATCTGAAGTGATTTCGAGCAAACATCGATGACAAACTTATCGAGCGACGGACTGGGCTTGTGAACCATCATGTAACATATCTGGAACAAGTAGCTCTCAATGCCGGATAACGGGAGCGTGTACATTCGGTTACACAGGTAGTCCCGTACCCCCGCATGATCATGCTTATAAAGATAGCTAACAGCAATCCACTCACAAAAGAAAGCGGAATCGAAGAACCGGATTAGCCACCCGTTATCTCCTCCAGATGTGTCACTGGTTGGGGTGGTCCTAGTGATTTCCCTGGGCTCGGATTCGGACCGCGTCAATCCCAAAAGCCTCACCATTATTTATACTCAATCAACCATCATAAACCAAAACTACAATTGTTCTTTCTCAATGGACAATTAAACAACCCAATGAACTTCAATTTCAACAAGCTACACCTAAGTACAGGGCCGGGCCGGGGTAGAACCCTAGAAAGCAACTGCTTAAGGACCCACCAAAGAAATGCTAAGAGGAATGGTAATAGTGCGTCTGCGTTAAATTGAATCACTCCTGGTATGTGGATCGGGCATGGGAATACTCTTTCAAGGAGTGATTGTTTACTAGGCCCGAAAACCTATCATGTTTTAGCATGCGAATTAAGCATAAAAAACAGCAAACAGAAATATAGACGACGACGAGAGAGAGAGAGAGAGAGGGTACCTGCTCGATTTTGGGCTGGTTGGGATCGCGTAGAAATTGAAATATATGTGGCGACGATTAACAGAGGAAACCCTAGAGTTTGATACTTGTGGCAAATTACTCCTCTTGGTTGTACAATTTTCAATTGAAAGCTACAAAACTTCTTAATAGCATCTCCAATTTTCAATTGAGTCTAGTACTCCATTTTAAATTATTCCTTAATAAGTGATCATTTTGAAAAGTTAATGGGTAGAAGTTTGTACAATTATTATTTTTTCCTTTTGAAAAGTTAACAGGCAAAGAGTTAATGCTAAAAGTGGAGGTAAAAATTGATGTTAAAAGTATAAGATAAAAGTTTAAAATGGCACCTGAACTTTAATCCTAATGTTTCATACACACCCAAATTTTATTTTATTTCAATTAAACACTTGAACTATAAAAATCCCCTAATTTAGGCATCTACCGTTAGTTCCGTCTAATTTAAGGTGACGTGGCAATTTTATCTGTTAAATGCCCCATTGGTACACACAACAGCAGCCCCAAAAATTGTACACAATCAAAGCCCCTCCCCAAATCAAAACCCTCTTCTCCCTTAAACACATAGACACTGTATCTCCGCCGCCGCCACCAACATCTCCCACCACCACCATCACCAACCACTTCTCCCTCCCCTAATCTACAAGTTGAAAAGTAAGGCGAGGTTCCTTTCTCCCTTTTCTCACTCTATTGTTTTCCATCCACACCAGAAACTGGGTAAGTGGAAGAGAGAAAGAGATGGTAAAATGGGTCATTTACAATGCTGCCCAAGCCCAAACATAGTCAGCGGTATTTTGAAACATAAATGGAAAATGTCAAAGCCATCCTGAAATTCAGCAAAATCAAATTTCTAATTTCGTCTATATGACTGACTGTTGTAAACACAATCTTCTTCTTTCCTTTATTTTTTGAGTGGAGGAACAGCCGCAATATGTTTGAGGGAGGTCGACCAGTCATGATCGGACTAGCGGGCACTGGTATCGATCTCCACCACGGCTCACAAACTCGAGACCGAGGTCTCGAGGTTGCAGCACGATCTGATCATGTCGTTGAACGAAAGGGAGGAGTTGGGCAGAGAGAAGTGGTCGGTGTCGGTGGTGGACGGTGATGGTGGTTGTGGCAGTAGAGATACATTGTTTGAGGGAGAAGAGCGCTTTAATTTGGAGAGGGGTTTGATTGTGTACATTGTTGTGTGCCAATGGGCCATTTAATGAAGAAAATTGCCACATCACCTCAAACTGGATGGAAATATAACGGTAGGTGCCTAAATTAGGAGATTTTTATAATATAGGTGTTTAATTGAAATAAAGTAAAGTAGTATAACGATGATGTCTTATTAATAAGTTAGAATTACAAAACTGAATACTTCAAAAGATACAAATGGAGTATAAATTAGTATAAAACCTTTAGTTACCACACCATGTTACAATTCATTCGTGTTGATAATTCAATTGATCTAAATTAAGCGACTATTTAGGCGTATGACTCTGGGAATTTACTCCATTTTCTCACAAAATAATTAAGAAAATTTTACAACCTTAAAAACAAAGAAATGAATAAAATAGATAGGTTTCAATGAATTTTTGTTATGCTATTGATTGAATTTATTACCAGTAAACTACTCCTAAAATTAAGATACTTCTAATTTTGTGTACGATTATAATTACAACTAGATATTGAAATATAAATATGTAACGTAGTATAAACAAAATGAACGACCCCTTTTTTTTTAAGACTTGGTAGCTATTTATTGATGCAAAGATGTTAGGTGAACAACCATTCGAACACAACACCAAACATAGCCTCTCACATAACCGTGGGTCCCACACACATTTAACACACAAGACTCACGTGTATGTGAGGAGTTATGTTCGGATAGTTGTGCGCCTAGCATTGAAGTTATTGATGTTGGCTTGGAATCGGTCAAATTCAATTTTGTTTACGTCTGACACTCCCCATTCACCATATATGTTGCCACTTTAGCTTCTTCAACTTCAATTCCTCTCTTAGACACCACCATTCCTCTCGTTAATCATTTGATAATAGTTTGAAATTGTTCATGACTCATCGTGCTCTTCGTGACAGCTTTGTGACTTGGAACAGTCAGCTCCCATGGATAAATTATTGGAAAAAATTCAGCAATCACTTAAAATTTCAAAGAACAACTCCATTGATAGCAATACAATTATATGAATAAACAAATTACAAATTACATAAGCAATAACCAGATTATAGAGAATGATATACAAACAGAATTTTTGGATCGGATCTTGTTCGACGTCTTTCTCCCAGGGTTGGCTCGGCTAAACCGCAAGCCGTCGGACACCACTGTTGACCGCCTTGGCGAACTAATTACTGTCTGTCTCTCTATCACACAAAGAACGAATTTCAAAGCTCTCAAAGTTGGTGAATTTTCTGGTGCAGAATGAAGAGAGCACTGCCCATTATATATTGCTCAGGAGCCTTTGAAAATAGCTAGTAAATGAATACGGGAATTGAATTCTCAGCCTTGAATAGGAGAGAATCAATACACAAAACTGCCAGAATGAATGGCAGGTTCAAATGCCAGCATTAACCTCTATTCATGGGGTATTGTTCAACCAAAAACTATTGAAAAATTGAATGGCCTCATCCATATTCAACGAACCAACGGGAGTCCTTTCGGTTGTCTCAGGAGACCCTCCGAATGTCTCAATTATCATTCACAAAATCTGAAAATTTTCCAACATGAACATCTAACTCGATATGCCAATTTGTAGAAACTTTGTTCCATATGTTTATCTTGTAAACTTAGATTATATGCATCCTCTCAATCGTATCATTCTCTCTTCCTTTATTGATTTATGTTTAAGTCTAGTGTCACAGTCTTACTTGATGCATGTTATAAGATGTCAACGCATACATTATTTTTTACTAAGACATTATTCTAGGACTTTTAATTGCATTAATCACAAATGATCTATCTTGAACATGTTTCTAATGTTGTGGTACATGGAAGTGGCCATGCGATCACATATTTATGTAGAACCACTATGACTCATGTTGGTAACTTATTTAACCACAAATTATTATTGTCACCAAAATATAGTATGTTCTATTACGAATTAAAGCACTCCTTTTGTTAATCTTTTAAAACTCTAATGAAAAAGGTTTCATATGTGGCAAACAGGAGAATGTTAATTCCATCATCCGTTAATTTAGAGGTCAAGAGTTGGAACTGTTGAGTTTTTTTTTTTTAATGAGAGTGGGTCTTAAATGACTTTCACTCAAATACAAGGGATCAAATACGAATTAAGAAAATCACGGGCAAGTGGTGAAGACCAGGTTATTCACCACTTTCATCGTCTCCACTCTCCAAATCACAAATACACTCCAAACAAAATCACCAACACATGGTAAGTATGATTAGAGTGGACAATTTTGCCCTTTCATTAACATGACATCATTCAACCAAAAACCCCATCTTCCCTTTTCCCTTCTCTCTCTTTCTCCACTAATACGATTTCATCTCCTCTCTCTAGGGTTTACTCCCCCCTTCCTCTCATCTGTGCACCCCGTACTCTAGAGACTTGTGCCTACTCCTTCATTGCGACATCAGACCTTGTTCCCCAACTCCCTCCTTCACATCTCTTTGAATTGTCTACCCCGGAGACACTACCTTGCCTACCTCATTTCATTTGTTTCAACCCACTTGCCTATCCCAGAGACGCTACCTTCGAATCCATTTCAATCGTCCATGCTTTCGACGTTTCCATCGACCATAGTTCATCAGAATTAGTTCAATCGTCGTCAAGTGAGTTGAATTGATTCCTTAAATGCATAGAACTCTCTCTCTCTCTTGACTTTTTTTATGAATATTTAAGGATTAGAAGCATGTCAGTAGTAGCAGTATGATTTAGGGTAAAAAAAAATGGACCTCCAATCTCTGTCTCTGTATTATTTTTTGTTGTGAGAATTTGTAATCGGTATGTAACTTGCAATCTAGTGGAACAAAATAGTGATAATGAAGAAAGTGATGCATAAACGGGAAAAATCTCAATGGTTTATTGATTAGCTTTTTTGCCTAGTTCTTAGATTTGCACAAGTTAACTAAATAAACAATCAAAGTTTTCTCTTTGTTTCCTGCCATAAACCAGCAACCAAAATTGCCAAGATGCCCAAACTTACGCCACGCTCAACCATAAAAAATAGACTATGCTTAGTCCACGCTCTCCACATCTTGTACATTGAGATTGGAACAAATGTGGGCAAGTAAATTGGGATTCATTGAACATTGATCAATTTCTTGACAAGTACATGTCACTGAACTTGAGACTTACGGAGAAACGCACATTTTCATAGTACAAATAAATTTATTAGGTTGAGAAAATAAGACAACAAGATGAAAGGAAAAATTGGGGAACAAAACACATTTGAGGCTGTGGGATTTTGGTTTGGACGGGGTTATGTCATACCCAAAAGCTTCTGGTTTGGACTTGTTAAGCATTCCAAATTGTGTTGTTGTTTCCCTTGTTGGCTTATTCCATGCTTTTTGAATGTGTTTTCTGAAATTATCATCGGATAATATTTGTATTGTGCATTGATTTTTGTTTTTATGTCCCCAATTGCAATGGTATTATTTCATCCTTATATTACAATGACTTGCTCTATGCATTATATATGCGACTGGTCTGTACCTAGAAATGACTTGCGACAGACACAATTGTATGACCCTATATTATCTCAGCACAAAAATGTAATCACCCCTTAATTGGTCACAAATACTATGAATGATTAAAATTTGTTTTAATTTTGGTAAAAGAAGATAGAAGCGATAGCGAACTGAAAAAGGGACGAAGGCACCAATGGAAAGTACCAACACCAATCCTTATCCGTTATTCCTATACGTATTTTTAGGACCGATGTAGTTAAGTTGATAATGTGTTCAATTTCACCTTCAAGAACTCATGAATTCCCTCTTGAATGTCTTGAATTTGTGTATATTTTTTTTTCTTAATCGATAGAAGAGATCACTTTTACATGAAATATAAAGTATAGAGTATAAATGTAACGCCCCGAATTTTGGGAACATTAATTAGGCAATTTTATTGAAAAACTAAATAGAGTCTGGCTCATTATTACAACATGACTCTCATTATATATGCGACTGGTCTGTACCCAGAAATGACTTGCGACAAACACAATTGTATGACCCTATATTATCTCAGCACAAAAATGTAATCACCCCTTAATTGGTTACAAATACTATGAATGATTAAAATTTGTTTTAATTTTGGTAAAAGAAGATAGAAGCGACAGCGAACTGAAAAAGGGACGAAGGCACCAATGGAAAGTACCAACACCAATCCTTATCTGTTATTCCTATACGTATTTTTACGACCGATGTAGTTAAATTGATAATGTGTTCAATTTCACCTTCAAGAACTCATGAATTTCCTCTTGAATGTATTGAATTTGTGTATATATTTTTTTGTCAATCAATAGAAGAGATCACTTTTACATCAAATATGAAGTATAGAGTACAAATGTAACGCCCCGAATTTTAGGAACGTTAATTAGGCAATTTTATTGAAAAACTAAATAGAGTCTGGCTCATTATTACAGCATGACTCTCATAAGAGTACTTATATTACATACGGGAACGGGAACGGAAACTAGGGTCCCTATCTACTGTTCCGCCTGCTCCTCCATCATAGCCAGCTCCTCGGCTCTGAACGCCTCGAAGGTGTAGAGTTTACCCTGTTCATCTACGAGGTCTAACACATTATACTAGCGTTGCCACCGATATAATATGTCAGGGTCACCAAAGGTAACACCATGAGCTTAAAAAGCTCAATAGAATAATCTAAACCCACTAACCCTTAAACTTACACACATCAGATCATAAGTTAACGATTTTCAAAGGTACAAAGTATATTTAACAAAACGGTCAACAATGACACATCCGCATTCGCTATTCAACTATCGTTGGTGTCCAAGATTTCAGAGTTTCTCCGATGCCACTCGTCGTAGTCCATGTCACCATTTTCCACTTTTCTTTTTCCAAATCAACATTTCCAAAATTTGTTTTTAACACACCCAACCTCAGTTCCGCCGCTTTGGGTTTCCATTGGCACACAATTGCATTGGCATCTCTCCGCGGTAACCAAGCCACACACCCTACCTCGGATCCGCCGCTCCGGGTTCCCGGGTATCCGCACAATGGTTCCGCCCTCCGGGTTCCATTGGCACACACAAACACACATATCTCACATAATGCCATCGAAATGGTCATTATGTAGTTTCAAAAATATTTCCTTCCTCGGAAACACATTTTTTCCTTGTTAACTGATAAGCACCCGGGAATGTAATGAGAGGATGCGCTAGTGTCTAGTTTTAGGATAATTTAACTGTTAATTAGTTGTTTTTAATCTGTTCTGCTCGTAGAGTATGTTGGTCTGTAATGCAGGGAAAATCACTTAATAAAGGAGCTTTAAGGCTTATGGAAGCCAAACAGCCCGAGCGAAGCCAAGCCGCCAAGGCAGAGCCAAAACAAAAGGCAACAGCCCGGGCAGAAACTTCCCAGCCAAGGCAGGAGCAGGCCGACGGCCAAAGCCAAGGTGTGGCCAAGGCGTGGCCAAGGTGTGGCCAAGGCGTGGCCAAGGTAGGAAAAGACTTCAAGGTTCAGAACTGATAAGGGCTCGCTACCGATTGGAAGTAATTGCCTCGATCAGTACCGAGATGCTTAGCGACCGGCCCTAAGCTGCTCGCGATCGATTGGATAAAATAGTTTCAATCGGTACCGAGAGCTTAATTCAGTAATGTAAGGGTTGGCAATCGGTACCGAAGGGCTTAGCGGAGCATCTTTGAAGCATCTTCAGAGCATATTCCAAGCGGGGAATAAAAGGAATGATGTAATGGAATTAGAATAGAACGTTTTTGGGTACATTTCTAGATCTAGCTTAGATTACTTTTCAGCTTTTTGAATTGTTCTTGCTTTGTTCCTCATTTTCAGCACTTATTTCTTAATTTCCTGCCTTTATTAGTTGTCTTTTGCTACTCTTGCTTTAATTAAAGTTGTTGTTTAATTCCCGATCTATTGTTTAAGCTAATTTTCTTCTAGTCTTGCATTTCAATTATGTTAAGTAGATTTTTGCTTGCTCTTATCTCTCTAGATATGTGTGAGTAGTTTCAAGGGTTAGGTCATGGGATGATTAGCATCCCATGACTTGGGTAAAAATTGCATTTTTCACCAATAAAGTTTTAATCTTTGGATTTGGAAATTGATGTGGGGTTCGGATTTGTTTGGTAAATTACCGAGGTGTTAACCTCTTTGATCACGTGTAGGTGGGAGCATCGACTACTCACCACACGTGATGCTTAGAGCTCTGGTGCTCGAGGTGTTTACCAAATGAGTTCTAGAGCTAGCTTGATTTTCAAAACATTTCTATTTTCCGGTTTGGGTACCTACAATTGAGTATCTTGAACCCCGTGAATTGGTGAGAAATGTGATTCAGCCCGAGTCATGGGGGCTAGTGATTCCTAGACCTAGCCTATCTTTTTCCTAGTTTATTCGTTTTCAATTTAGCCCTTTTTATTTCCACCGTTTAAAAGTAAAACTCGGTTGGCTACCTAATAGCCGAAATCCTTACTTGCACCTACAAATCCAACCAAGCCATAAACTAATTCCCTTGGATACGATCTCGGACTTCACCGAATTATTATGCTTCAATCGACATATTAAACCCTACGCTTAGGGTGTTATCTCTCTACATCGGGGAAAACGAATCATTTTTGGCGCCGTTGCCGGGGATTTCTTATTATGGCTTTCTTGGAGGTTCGACAAACCACTGTAAGTATCCCGCTTTCACTTAGTAGTAGTAGTTTAGTAGTTTATGTGTTAGTTGTTCATATTTAGTTTGGTAGATACCTCTAACCTGACCTTGTTGTCAAACTTGAGGTGTAACGAAACCAAGCTAAATATTGAGTTTATTCTTAGTTAGTTTAGTTTACTTTGTTAGTTTACCTAGCTTAATTTGATTGCATTGCTTAGCCGAGGTGGTGGCATAACCCCTCGCATATTCTGTTTGTTGAGATGAGGCGGCGGCCTAGCCCCTCTAGTCTGGTAGCTTGTTGGTAGTAGTTAGTAGTATTTCTTCTTTGTATGCCTGTGTTCCGAAGCCCGACTTCCAATCGGCTTCATCGTTCTTCTTCTCCGCCTAAAATCCGGAGTATCACTCGGGCTTATCCTGCACATTCTCCGCCTCGCAAAGTAAATCGCAAACTTATTCGCAAAGGCCCAATGGCCGAAGAAGTTGTGGTGCGTACTCTTCGCGAATATCTCAATCCAGAAAGGGGTCCTCAAATATCGCCTATCGTTATTCCGACTCCAGCTGCTGGGAATGTATTTGAATTTAAAGCTGAATATCTTCGGGTAATTCCAGAATTTCGGGGTCGAGAGTTGGAGGATCCGTATTCTCATATCCGGGAGTTTGAGTCTGTTTTGCATTCTTTGGTCCCTGCTTAGAATCAACTTGATCAAGCTCGCCTTAAGCTATTTCCGTTCACTCTGAAGGATAAGGTGAAACAATGGTTTAATTCCTTGAAGCCTCGTTCATTGCGTACTTGGAGGGAGGTTCAAGATGCTTTCACTACAAAGTTCTTTCCGGCCAGTCGGACGAAATTGCTTATGGATCAGATTCAGAATTTCAAGCAACGGGAGGATGAGACTTTTCACAAGTATTGGGAACGGTACAAGGACTTACTCATGGCGGTTCCTCATCATAATTTCTCGTTGTATCTTCAAGTCAATTATTTCTACATGGGGTGTTCTCAAGAAAGTAAAAAGCTTCTCGACACTTTGGGTGGAGGTGACTTTATGGGGAAGACACCGGAGGATGCATGGGATTATTATGAGTCTTTGGCCGAGAAAACTCAAGCGTGGCAGTTCACAGATCCGGGGGAGAGAGCGATGTTCAATCAAGGTCCCACTGGTACGGGAAAATTTTCCATCTCGGAGCAAAGTGCTTTTGAAACTCGCTTGGAGGAGATTGCTCGGAAGCTTGACAAGTTGGAGCTTAAAAGTGCTCAATCTCAAGAAGTGAAAGTGGTACGCCAAGTGGAGGACGTTTGTGTTATTTGCGAGATGGTGGGCCATTCTACCGAGGCTTGTCCAAACATTCCGGCTTTGAAGAATGTGATTAATGGGATTGCACCGGAGGAAGTTCAGGCCGTGCAACGTTTTGATCCTTATGCTCAATCTTTCAATCCGGCTACACGTCAACATCCGGCTTTCCGTTGGAGTCAACCTAATGAAGGGGGTTCTTCTCAAGCTCCTCCCGCTCCTCAATTGCCTTGGAAGCAACCTCAAAATGCTTTCCGTTTTTCTCAAGCTCAAGGTCCGCCCGGTTTTGCTCAATCCAGTTCGTTCCCACATGCTAATCAATTTCAACAACCACCTGCTCAGTTTCAACAACCACCAAAGCGTTCTTGGGAAGATCAATTTAGTGCTCTTTTGCAAAGTCAAACCGCAATCAATGAGCAACAAACCCAGATGATGAATGATATCAGAAATCAGTTGGGGAAGTTGACAACTACTGTGGGTATGCTTCAACAAGAGAAAGGGAAGTTTCCAACACAACCTCAACCTAATCCGCAAACGATGTCCACTCCACCTAATTCTCAAGGTCTTCACTTTGCTAGCTCTTCGGTGACTTTCCCCGAGCAAGCAAAGGCCATTATTTCACTTCCAAGTGGAAAGGTGGTGGATAACCAACTGGTAATGCCTCCGGAGCCATGCTTGTTGCCTCCTCCTATCGATCGTTCAAGTCCTACACCGTCTCTTGGGGAATCTCCCAAGGAGGCAAGCGAAGAGGTTTCAAAGGAAAATGGTAAGGGTAAGGCGAAGGAATAAAGTATACCAGATCCTCAAGTTATTCCAACACCGGCTCCATTTCCCAACCGTTTGAGAGCTTTGGCGAAACCCAATTTGAATGCGGAGTTGCATGAGTTGTTTAATCAAGTGAAGATCAACATCCCTCTAATGGATGCGATTAAGAAAATTCCGTCATATGCCAAGTTTCTTAAAGATCTATGCACTCGAAAGCGCAAGTTGAATGTTCAAAAGAAGATCTTCTTGATCGAGCAAGTGAGCTCAATTATCCAAACGAGTATCGCTCCGAAATACAAGGATCCAAGGAGTCCCACCATTGCTGTCACTATTGGAGGGAAACGTATCGAGCAAGCTCTACTTGATCTGGGTGCAAGCGTCAACTTACTCCCATATTCTGTTTATCGGGAGCTCGGGTTAGGGGAAATGAGACCAACTCGTGTTACGCTACAGTTGGCCGATCGGAGTGTTCGAACACCGAGGGGAGTAGTAGAAGATGTTTTAGTGCAAGTTGGACAATTCGTCTATCCGGTGGACTTCGTGATTCTTGATACCAATCCGAATGACTCTGTGGCTACTTCCACTCCGGTTATTCTTGGGAGACCCTTCTTAGCCACGGCGGATGCTATTATCAATTGTCGCAATGGACTTCTCAACATGACCTTCGGTAACATGAAGATGGAGGTCAACGTTTTTAATGTGGGCAGTCAAATTGGGGATGATGAGAGCGTGAATGAAGTGAGCCTCATTGATACTCTTGTGGAGGAACATGTGGATGAGTTGCTACATAGCGATCCTTTGGAAGTTGCTCTTACAACTGAGGAAGTCGAATTCCTTGAGTCTTCTGAAGTGAATTACTTATTGTCGTTACTCGATGAGGAGGATGAAGTGTGTGCTATGAATTCTTGGGTTACAAAGTTCGACGAATTTGAAGCGCTTCCTCCACTTGAGCAGAAAGTTCTACCATCTAGCATCGAACCACCTAAGTTGGAGTTAAAACCTTTGCCCGATACGTTGAAATATGCTTTCCTTGGAAATAATGAGACTTATCCTGTGGTTATTTCTTCTTCTCTTGGGAATCTCCGAGAGGAGAAGTTGCTCAATAGGGACATAAGAAAGCTATTGGGTGGACTATTGCGGATATTCAAGGAATTGATGCTACTCTCTGTTCTCATCATATCGCTTTGGAGGATAATGTCAAACTGTCTCGCCAACCTCAACGCCGTTTGAATCCGATTATGAAGGATGTGGTCCGAGTGGAAGTCTTAAAGTTGCTCGATGTGGGTATCATTTATCCTATTGCTGATAGTAAATGGGTTAGCCCAGTTCAAGTGGTACCGAAGAAATCTGGGGTCACCGTGGTGCGTAATGAGGAGAATGAGCTTGTGCCAACACGTGTTCAGACAGGATGGCGGGTGCGTATTGACTATCGAAAGCTCAACGCAAGCACCAGAAAAGATCACTTTCCATTGCCTTTTATCGATCAGATCTTGGAGAGGATAGCTGGACATGCATTCTATTGTTTCTTGGATGGATACTCTGGGTACAATCAAATCGAAGTTGCTCTAGAAGATCAAGAGAAAACGACATTCACTTGCCCCTTCAGAACTTTTGCTTATCGTCGGATGCCATTTGGTTTATGCAATGCTCCGGGAACTTTCTCAAGATGCATGATGGGGATTTTTAGTGATATGATCGAGAAGATCGTAGAAGTCTTCATGGATGATTTTTCTGTCTTTGGCGATTCTTTCGAATCTTGTTTGGAGAATTTGGACAAAGTGTTGACGCGATGTGAAGAAAAGAAGTTGGTTTTGAATTGGGAGAAATGTCACTTTATGGTAACCCAAGGCATCGTTCTCGGGCACATTGTTTCTTCTAAGGGTATCGAGGTGGATAAGGCCAAGATTGACTTGATTGGGAACCTCCCTACTCCGAAATGTGTGAAGGACATTCGTTCTTTCTTGGGGCATGCTGGATTTTATCGCCGATTCATCAAGGACTTTAGTACTATTTCTCGCCCCCTATGCCAACTTCTTGCCAAAGACGTTCCTTTTGAGTGGTCTCCCGCATGCGAGCAAGCTTTTGTTAAGTTGAAGGCTAGTCTTACCACTCCTCCTATCGTGCAACCACCGGATTGGAGCTTACCTTTCGAGCTGATGTGTGATGCAAGCGACTATGCTGTGGGAGCTGTTTTGGGGCAAAGGAAAGACAAGCACCCCTATGTGATTCACTATGCGAGCAAAACTTTGAATGATGCTCAAGTGAATTATACGACCACGGAGAAAGAATTACTTGCAGTGGTGTTTGCTCTTGATAAATTCCGGTCTTATCTAATCGGTGGTGCTCCTATCATTGTGTACACGGATCATGCCGCTCTCAAGTATCTCCTCACCAAGCAAGATGCCAAAGCCCGATTGATACGATGGATTCTCCTTCTCCAAGAGTTCAATTTGACCATCAAAGACAAGAAGGGGGTTGAAAATGTGGTAGCCGACCACTTATCGAGGCTACAGTTTGAGGATCCTACTCCGAGTCTTCCTATAATGGACACGTTCCCGGATGAACAATTGCTAGCTGTTTCGAGTACCCCATGGTTTGCTGACATTGTGAATTATTTGGCTACGGGTCTCTTACCACCACATTGGTCTCCTCAAGAACGTCGTCGTTTCCTTCATGAAGTACGGATGTTCTCTTATGATGACCCTTATCTCTTCAAGTACTGCCAAGATCAAATAGTGCGCCGTTGTGTTCCCGATTCGGATCAACGGAGAATTCTCGAGTTCTGCCATTCAGAAGCGTGTGGAGGCCATTTCTCTTCTAAGAAGACTTCTGCCAAGGTGCTACAATGCGGGTTTTATTGGCCAACGTTGCACAAGGATGCTTATTACTTTTGCGTGGCTTGTGAACGTTGTCAAAAACTTGGAAGTGTGACTCGGAAGGATGAAATGCCACTAACGAATATACTAGTGGTTGAGATTTTTGATTGTTGGGGCATTGACTTCATGGGACCGTTCCCTGTTTCTTTTGGAAACCTGTACATTCTATTGGCAGTTGATTATGTATCGAAATGGGTTGAAGCCATTGCCACGCGTACAAATGATGCCAAGGTAGTTGTGGAGTTCCTCAAGGACAACATTCTTTCACGTTTTGGAATGCCGAGAGCGATCATAAGCGACCAAGGGACTCATTTTTGCAACCGAATCTTTGAAGCTTTGATGAAGAAGTATGGCATAACTCACAAGGTCTCCACCGCTTATCATCCGCAAACCAATTGGCAGGCAGAATTGGCAAATAAAGAGATCAAGCATATCTTAGAAAAGACCGTAAATCCGAACCGTAAAGATTGGAGTCTTCGTTTGAATGATGCACTATGGGCTTATCGCACGGCATACAAGACTATTTTGGGAGCTTCGCCATATCGTTTGGTTTTTGGGAAAGCATGTCATCTCCCGGTCGAGTTAGAACACAAAGCTTATTGGGCAATTCGGGCCTTGAATTATCGGTTGTCGGCCGCTGGAGCACATAGAAGGCTCCAACTCAACGAGCTTGAAGAGATTCGGAGGGATGCTTATGACAACACCGCCATATACAAAGCCAAAGTCAAGGCCTTCCACGACAAACAAATTCACCGGAAAAATTTTGAGGTTGGACAGAAGGTACTCTTATACAATTCTAAGCTTCATTTGTTTCCCGGTAAATTACGTTCTCGTTGGGCGGGCCCGTATGTTGTTGAGCATGTTTACCCTCATGGTGCTGTTAATGTGTTAAATCCTGTTAATGGTAAATCTTTTAAAGTAAATGGGCAAAAGCTTAAACCGTTCCTTGGACTTGTTGAGGTGGGCGAACCGGATGAGGGATTGGGCGATCCAGTTTACACGGTCGCATAGTTGTTTTTCTTTCTTTCTTTCTTCGTTCTCTTTTGTTTAGTGATGCATGTTTTGTTTTGTTGTGTTTTATTTAGTTTTGGTTATGTTTTGTTTTATGTTTGCATCGAATAAAGTCTTGGAGACACCTCACATGAAAAGATATCACCAATGTGTTAGTGTAAAAAGGGCTTTCAATAGCTTTTCTTGGTAATAGTTTATCGTTAATGATCCATGCACTCCGCGATTGCCCCTAATCGGAGGCAACTTAGGTCTGTGAGTGAGGTGTGATATTGCCTGGAGTGCACGCTAGGTTGTATCTTGTCCTTGCTTGTTTTTGATTCTAGGGGACGCTGAACTTGAGTGTTTGGCGAGGTCAAGCGATAGATTTTATTACGGGCGCTAGCATAACACATTTTCAACGATCTAGTATAGCCACCCATTTCTTACCCCACCGGTAGGGAATGGGAAGAAAAGTATGACTCGTGTGATCGCGTGATGATCGGGTGGTGCATTTCATTCTATCTTGCATATCTTGATTTGTTCTTTGCATGTTCTTTGTGTTTGTGTTTGTTTTCTTTTCTGTCATTTCGTTTTTGTTTGGTTTGAAGCCAGATAACACGGGCCGGTGGTTCTAATGTCAATTGTTTTGTGGAAGGTCGTTCTTTTAAATTTTCTGCAGGGTTTATGTGCTACCACACCAGCCTTGGTAGATTGGGTCTAAAGCCGGAGTGAGTGAGGCGTTCAGGAGCCCTAAGCATGGGTGCGGCTACGAGCCGCGGTTGTTAGTCCGATAAAGCTTTGGATATGGCCCTGTGTGACTAGCTGTGGTTCCGAGTTGGTAGAACAGAAGGAGTGAACCCTGGAAGCATCTAATCTGGCTGGAGCAAAACATTGACATAAAATCCTCCAACTTGGTCGAGGTATTTAGGGGTTGACATTCCCCTTGGACGGTACATTCTCGCACTTTCTTCTCTTCGCTTTGTTCCTAATGCTATGAGGGCATAGCATCGCTTTAAGTTGGGGGGAGGGGTTAGCTTATGTGCTATTTGTTTGATTTTTGCGCTTTTGTGTTAATTTGAAAAATCCAAAAACAATAGAAAATTGAAAATTCCAAACATGAGAAAATGGAAAATTTCAAAAATAAATAAAAGGTTTTTACTTGCAAATCTTTCCTTTTATCATGGTTTTTAGTTTTGTTCATGACTTGTTACATGCTCATTCATTGGTAGTTGGCAAGAGTTCGAAGCAATCCTAAGAATTTTGTACTTCTTGATTTGCATGCTTAGTTGAAAGTTGAATTGGTTAAGTTTTGAGCAAGTTTTGGCCCATATCCCCACTTTTCCAATAAAATGCTTGTAGTTAGGTGAATAATCGCATGTCCATGTCCAATGATGTTTAAATGTCGATTTTCAATCATTTTGGAATCCAAAGCGCACTTAGGAAAGGATACAAGGCATTCTTTGCATGATCATACCACATATGTGTCACCTAGTCCTATGTTGCAACCTGTTATTTCTCCGTTCTTTGTTTAACCTAGGAAATCGGTGTTTGGAGGGATGTCGGGTTGTGTATTCATTGTTCAAAGGTGCTTTGGGGTGTTATTTGAAGTTATCTGAAGTTCTGGGGACCGAATTTGAAGAAAACAAAATTTCTGAGTTAGCTTCTCGCTATCGATGGGAGTAATTATGTTTCAATCGGTACCGAGTGATTATCAGGGGTTGAGATAAGCTTCTCGCGATCGATCGAACAAAATAGTTTCAATCGGTACCGAGATCGTTAACAAATGGGACAGATAGCTGCTCGCGATCGATTGAGATTATTTGGTTCCATCAGTACCGAACTCTTATCAGTACTGAAGAGGCAGATTAGTGCACGGCCAAACTTCCAAACCCCATTCCAAACTTCTGAACCCGACTTTTCCCCTTTCTTTCCTCCATTAACCCTCCAAACCCTAACTCAAACCTTCAATCCTTCCACCAAATCTCCCATATTTTCCCAATAATCCACCAAATCCCTCACTCCCTCAAGAATCTTCAAGTATTCTCCACCAATTTCGAGTTTCAAGCCAAAAATCAAGGTAAACCCACTTTTCTTTTCTTAAATCCGAGATTCCTTCTTTTACCCAAAAAATTCCGAACTTTTGTTCTTGTTTTTCACCTATTTATTCAACCCCCACCATATTCTAGCCTGCATTCCCATTTTTCACCAAACAAAATCAAAATCCCATAAACCCTAGCCCAAAAATCCGAAAATACCAAAAACAAAACCCAACCCTTTTTGCTCTTAATCTTTTGCTTTCAATGCCGAGAATCAAAAAGACCGCGCACCGATCAGGCCCTTCTCAACCCGAAATTGAAGAGGAGGATGATGATTTTTTGCCTGAGTCAGATGAGGAGGGAAATCAGGCAGGGGGAATGTCGGGGGTTCGAACTCGGAAAAGGAGACGAACTCCACAGGAAATGGCAGCGGATAAATAGAGGAATTGGGAAGCAAGCATGGACAGACGGAAATTCAAGAATGAGAGGCAGGTGGCTGCTGAAGCTTTGAGCAAAGAGCATCTTGGTCTCCGCATTGTCATGCGAAAAGGTTTTACTTTCTGGACTGAGAAATTAGAGGGTTATAATAAAAAGTTAGTTGTTGAATTTTTTAAGAAGTTGAAAGTGCCTGTGGGTGACTGGGGAAATGATCCCAATCCTGCTATTACTTCTAGGGTTGCTAACGTAGATATTGTGATTACACCCAATGACATAGCCCGTTATTTGAAAATCACTCGGCCAACTCCCGAATCTATTACTTATCCGGTTGAAGGCATGCAAATTGATTTAGGAGTCATAAACAAAGAGCTGTATTTGGATATGTCTGAGGCTGAACTCCCCCATGTGCCCGAGAAGTTTAAAGGGTCGTATCGGTTTTTGAACAAATTGCTTCACTACAATATTTATCCGAGAGGGGCTGAGCATAAGCCAACTAGGAAGAGTGGAGAGTTGTTGTATGCTTTCGCTGCAAAAGATGTGGTAGTGGATTGGGCGTTCTTTATTTTTACTCAGTTGATAGACTTTAAAAATGATACCTTATCTACAGCCCGTATGCCATTTCCATGTATGATCACGGCTCTGTGCAAGGAACAAGGGGTCAGGGGTGCGGAATATGAAAAGTTGGAGGATCTTGAACCAGGACCAATGACAGAAACCTTTGATATGAAGAGTATCTCGCAAGCTCGTGCAGCCGAAGCTAAAATCTTGGGTTCTGGCAGCTATTTGACTACTGTGCCTTCAAAGAAATCCAAACAGAGTACATGGATTAGGCTACTCTGTTGCCAGAACATTTCTATTATCAAGAGCTTGAGGAAAGGGAAAGTGGAAAGGAGACAAATTCTGAGGGAGCAATCACAACTCAAGAAGGAGGTGGCTTAGCAAACTTCGGTTCTTGAACGTCAACATGGGGAGAAGTTCGTACCAGAACAAGAAATTGTGCCAGAAGTGAGTGATGATTTCGGGGAGGAAGAGGAACTGGATGATGATGAGGAGGAAGGATGAAGTGGCGACATGTGGTGGTAATGTGATGCCTGGTCGGTGGCTTTAGAAATTCCCCTTACTTGGTCGGGGTCTTGGTTGGTTGACATGCCAACTATCCTATCCCTTAGTTTATTTTGTTTCTTGTCATTTCATTTCGTAGCATAGTTTGGTACATTGTTAGTTAGTAGTTGGTTTATTTGTTTGGCCGGTTTGGCCTTGACTTGGTTCATTTTAATTGTTGGCGGCGGTCACTCGGGTAGTTAACCAAGCTAGAAAAAGACCGTCGCCTATTTTGACTAACCTGTTCTTTGAAACCATGGTCATTAAAAGCTTAAAAAGACCTTAGTTGATCTTTTGTGCGCTTGGATTCCATTTTGATTGACTGTCTGATAGTTGCATAATTAGTAATGGCATGTTTTCCTTTCGTTGTCCAAATATCATCGCTTAGTTGTTAATTCTGTTGAATAAAGTGCTGTAGTTGGTTGAGGCATAGTAATTGTTGTTCACTATTGCCTGTTTGTCAAGCACTTTTTTGGTGGATATGGCTTGACTCTGAATTCGCAAGGTTTCGTGTCCCGTATCCTACCTTTGTTCGAGGACACAAACCTTTTTAGCTTGCTCATTAACTTGCTTGTTATTTAGCCTGTTTAATCGGACGCTGAAATTGTGAGTTGTAGGAATGAAATAAAAACCGGAATGATTGAACTCTTGCTAGTTGATAATGTGGAGCATGTTCTAAGTTGTGAAATTCGGAAAGATTACATAGTAGCTTGTTTTCAAGTTCGTTTTATTTTGTTCACTAGGGACTAGCAAACCTTAAGTTGGGGGGCGTGATAAGCACCCGGGAATGTAATGAGAGGGTGCGCTAGTGTCTAGTTTTAGGATAATTTAACTGTTAATTAGTTGTTTTTAATCTGTTCTGCTCGTAGAGTATGTTGGTCTGTAATGCAGGGAAAATCACTTAATAAAGGAGCTTTAAGGCTTATGGAAGCCAAACAGCCCGAGCGAAGCCAAGCCGCCAAGGCAGAGCCAAAACAAAAGGCAACAGCCCGGGCAGAAACTTCCCAGCCAAGGCAGGAGCAGGCCGACGGCCAAAGCCAAGGTGTGGCCAAGGCGTGGCCAAGGTAGGAAAAGACTTCAAGGTTCAGAACTGATAAGGGCTCGCTACCGATTGGAAGTAATTGCCTCGATCGGTACCGAGATGCTTAGCGACCGGCCCTAAGCTGCTCGCGATCGATTGGATAAAATAGTTTCAATAGGTACCGAGAGCTTAATTCAGTAATGTAAGGGTTGGCAATCGATACCGAAGGGCTTAGCGGAGCATCTTTGAAGCATCTTCAGAGCATATTCCGAGCGGGGAATAAAAGGAATGATGTAATAGAATTAGAATAGAACGTTTTTGGGTACATTTCTAGATCTAACTTAGATTACTTTTCAGCTTTTTGAATTGTTCTTGCTTTGTTCTTCATTTTCAGCACTTATTTCTTAATTTCCTGCCTTTATTAGTTGTCTTTTGCTACTCTTGCTTTAATTAAAGTTGTTGTTTAATTCCCGATCTATTGTTTAAGCTAATTTTCTTCTAGTCTTGCATTTCAATTATGTTAAGTAGATTTTTGCTTGCTCTTATCTCTCTAGCTATGTGTGAGTAGTTTCAAGGGTTAGGTCATGGGATGATTAGCATCCCATGACTTGGGTAAAAATTGCATTTTTCACCAATAAAGTTTTAATCTTTGGATTTGGAAATTGATGTGGGGTTCGGATTTGTTTGGTAAATTACCGGATTTGTTTGGTAAATTACCGAGGTGTTAACCTCTTTGATCACGTGTAGGTGGGAGCATCGACTACTCACCACACGTGATGCTTAGAGCTCTGGTGCTCGAGGTGTTTACCAAATGAGTTCTAGAGCTAGCTTGATTTTCAAAACATTTCTATTTTCCGGTTTGGGTACCTACAATTGAGTATCTTGAACCCCGTGAATTGGTGAGAAATGTGATTCAGCCCGAGTCATGGGGGCTAGTGATTCCTAGACCTAGCCTATCTTTTTCCTAGTTTATTCGTTTTCAATTTAGCCCTTTTTATTTCCACCGTTTAAAAGTAAAACTCGGTTGGCTACCTAATAGCCGAAATCCTTACTTGCACCTACAAATCCAACCAAGCCATAAACTAATTCCCTTGGATACGATCTCGGACTTCACCGAATTATTATGCTTCAATCGACATATTAAACCCTACGCTTAGGGTGTTATCTCTCTACATCAGGGAAAACGAAGCATTAGCCACACCCTAGATGCCATGTCTCTAACTTTCTCGATTTTGGTGTCTCGTTTTCATGCATAGACTTCCGCGGTAGGACTTTCCACATAAACAAGCATTCAACAAAATCTTGAAACTAATCTAACAAGATAATCCAACTCCATATTATTTAGCATGCTTGAATCACCATTAGCGAACATAAATTTACTAACCTTCATGCATTTCAAACCTTTTAACAAAAGATAACCTTATCTACTATAGAAAGAACGATCAAGTTACTTCTACTTGAACTAAAGACGTTCTATTCTTCAACATACGATTCTATATTATACATAAAGTTAATAGACTAGGATTTCTACCTTACTTCTTGGCGGTGGTCGGCTATGGAGATTTGGTCGTCGATTTTGTGATTCGGTGGCGTAATGGCTCCGGATTGCTTCGAAAGGAAGAGAGATGGACTTTTCTCTCCCTAGAAACAACTTGCTAACTAAACTAAGCTACTTTAAAGATCTAGTGGTGGTTTTGGAAGTGGTTTGGTGGTTGCTCTCAAGAACTTTCAAGAAACTCAAGAAAGATTGAACTTTTGAACTAAGAACACTTAGAATTTTTAGAGAGAAGTGAGAGCAAGAAGTGAAGGTGTGAGTTTAAGCTTGGAATGACTTGATATTTATAGGCCAAGGCTCCCCTTCTCCCTCTCTCAACAGAAATCTCTCTCTCTTTCTCTCTCTCTCTCTCTCTATATATATATATATATATATATATATATATATCTTTGATTTTTTTCTTCTTTCAAGCTTGATTGAAAGCTTGATGGATTAGGTCAAGGTTGCTTGTACAACTTCTACCTAGTTCTTAGGCATGCAAGGCTAGATTTAGTCCTTTGGATTTGATCTTAGGAAGATTTGTGGAAGAAACGAAAGTTGTACAAGGTTTAAAATTAGTAAATGTACAAAATAGGACAATGGAAGTTAGATTTTGTCAAAGATTGGAAGGATGAAGAAGATCATGGAAGATCAAGCCATGGTACAATCTTCTTTCTTTTCTTTTTCTCTCTCCCCTCTTCCTCTCTTGCATTAGTACACACACACACACACACACACACATATATATATATACACACACTATTATGTACAAGTAAACATAAAATAATATGTACTTATGGTACTTTGAATCAAGAAGATTTTAAGGCCAAGGTTTTTCTTATTAAACAATCTAATTAGCACATGTGTACTAGTAATATATATATTCATCCAAGCACATATATTTATAATACTAGGTACTATGTAATCTAGGTAGATCACAACTCCCCATTAACTTAATCCAAATTGGTACATAACCCCAATATAAAACAATACTAGTGTACCTAGGAAATCTAGGGTTTTAAGTCTATAAGATACATACATAATATAATATAGGTATAACATCACATGGGAAATCTAGAAAATGAATTATTAAATAAACCCTTGTACTAGATGAAAGATTAACCCCTTTTACCCAATGGATAATAAATCCCCTAGTATTTATTGACCAATGGACAAAAGTAATAAGGAAATTTTTATATTTAAATAATCAAAATGTCCTTCTAGCAATGAATACCTTCAATATAAAATTTAGAGTTTCTATTATCCAATGGATAAAAGTTCCCCTAACTTTTATTGTCCAATGGATAAAGAAAAGAAATAAAATAATAAAAGAAAATATATAATGATTTTCTAGTCTAGGGTTAGAAAGCTTCACAAGGTTCGAAGATGGTCAAAAAGGTCCATCTAGAGTTAGGGAATTGTAACTAGGTGAATTGGTAGTTTGGTTTCTCCAACTGGCCGGTTAGAAGCTAACTAGACTTGCTAAGTAGGGTTTCTAGTCAAGAAATTTGATTTTAAATATTTTATTTCACTCACTAGGAAAATATATAAGTGCTTTTACAAGCATACTTGTCTTTAGAAAAGGACCATATTGTCCGGGGTTAAAAGATTCAATTTTATAAGTCTCAAATTTAATTATGACGGATTATTAGAATTACAAAGGAATTTTTAAAAGAAACCAAGTAATTAAAAATAAAATTTAAATATTTAACGAAATTTTTATTGACAAAAAATCAGGGCCGTTACAACAAACCTAGGACACTACATCAATTGTGAGAGTCCACGAGACAACTAAGCCCAATAACTCAACCAACAAGAAATAAGTCCAATATAGGATAGAAACAAAGAAAGAAATTAAGAAAAAGCCCTCTAAAGGAAAAACACCCACATGCAGGTGGGGAGACTCGAATTTTTGACCTATTAGTGAGATGCAAGAGTTCTGGCCAACTGAGTTAAACCCAGTTGGTGAATTTGTAGTTTAAGTTGTTTAGAACATGAATTACTTGGTCTTGAAATCTGTAGAATTGAAATCTTATGTCTGACTTGATTTTAGAAATTTTTGTTAAGATAGTTCTAAAACTCTGAAATTGATGAGATTTTTATTGAGAGTTCCTTTATGAGTCTTTTGTATGTGGTAAAAATTCAAAATGAAATTCAAATTATTCAGCTTTAAAGAAATTCGTAACTTTGCACACTCGATTTCGGAACTGTGCTAACTGCACATGTTGGGTAAACGACCATAATTTTTAGCTCAAGTGACAAAATTGCGAACCATTTTCTGATTTTGAAACTAGACTCATAGACCTTAAAAAAATACATAAAGATTGTGCCTTAATTATTTATGTGAAAAGTCAGTTTTTGAATTGAAGTTAATGGAACTGTAGATTATATTCTCTTGAGGCTAGATTTATAACTTCATAATTTTATCCTAGGACCTTATGTTCATTAAAAATAGGCTTGTTTGACATCTTCTAATCATGTTTTTCTTGTCTAATTGTTATAGGAGGTTTGAGTGACACGTGAATCAAGGTGAGTGATTTAATACCCAAAACGCATGGTTTTTTACAAACTTTTCACTTCAACGATATTTTATACTTCGATATGAACTCGATGGAATATCAATGAAAGATGGACATGTTTTATATCTATTAATGACATCCTCCCACATCTCAGCTCGCCAGGGGACAATGCTAAAAGGCTAGTGAGACACGACTATGATGTGGGATAACAAAGGACGTATTAACTTATCCACTACCGGGGACGCTCAGTAGACATGAAATGAATAGAGGATGTGCATTACTATGCTGTGTTGTTGTGAAATGAGACTCATTTTGAAATGGTTTTATCATTGTCCATGGAAAGCATGTGAGTTGTGTATTAATCATTTATACGAGCTTTGGCTTATGTAATTTTTCACCTTTCAGGCAACGAGGCGTAAAGTGGCAGCATGGTACCTTTTGGGATATACTTGTACATGTAGACACGTAGATAGGGCTTTTTGTACTATGTAGATGTTTTTGACTTGTAATAGCTATAAATGGCTTGTTAACTCTTGTACTATGCACAACTCTTGGTGGTTTGCCATGTATAGAAATCCATGTGTAAAGACTTCTGGCTTTTATCGTTTTGTATTAAAATGAGGTATTGCTTCTGCTATTTGTACTTGTGTCCCTTTAAGTCATTTGCTAATAAAATGTTTAACTTTGATATGGTCTTAGTGATCGGATCACTGGTACTTTATTGTGACTAACACCTTCAAGGACTAGCTAGGGTCATGACAAACTATAGGACCATCCAACCACTTGAAGTAGTTGCTGTGTGGACCATTCCTCTTTGGCGCACTGATGGTTCAAAAAGCAACCCAAGAGGAGGGGGGGATGATTTGGGTTTCTCACTAACTTATAGCAATTTAAAAAACTAAGAGCACGACGAAACAAATCAACACAGTAGCAGGACTGAGTTGACTCAACACAGTCAGCAACACTATAAACTAAACAGATTGAGCAAGCTTAAAGCACAACAGAAACAGAGAACTAGTTAATTGATTTTTAGGGCTTTTATATGAGGATGAAATCAACTAAATATGCAACCTAATTTAACCCAAGTTTGATTTCAGAAATATAACAGTTTACTCAAGCAATAGAGATATGCAAAACAGAAAGTAAAGGAGTATGGGAAAGAGAAATCAAACACGAGGATTTTAAAGTGGTTCGGTCCGTAACTTCACGGCCTACTCCACTCCTCAAGTGTCCTACTCGGGAATTGCTGCACAATCTCCAATTGGCGTTGCAAACCTCTAGCTTTACGGGTGCTAGAGAACCTTACAACGAGCGATTACCCCGAATGCACTCCCAACTAGCTAAGACTCGGCGCTAGTCACACCTAAACCAAATGATTTTTCTACCCAAAAACCACTAACAAAAACGGTTTCAATCTCAGACAAGGGTGTGAAATCCCTTTTACAATAAGGTTCAAAGATAACACTCAAGCTAGTGTAGAATATGCAAGATAAAGCTCTCAATATGATTGACAGATTTTCAAGAGATAGCTCACTGTTATGTTCTTCAAGAGTTGTGTTTTTTTGCACATGTTATTGTTCTTCTTTTAAAGGTGGAATCCCCAATTGAACGTTGAAAGTTTTCTCCTAGCCGTTGCACAAAATCAGCCCATAATTAATCCATCTTCATAATCTCAGCAATCAATCTTCTTCTTTCCTTAGGAGTTGATTTCTAGCCGTTAGAAATTAGGAGGAGATTTTCCTTAATCTCTCTCCTTGTTCAATTTTCTTGTTTATTGGAGATAGAGATTGTGAAGAGAGTACCTTTCCCTTTGTATCTTCGATTGACCCAAAACCCCTCTTGATTATTCAGCCGAAATACTTCTTTGATTCTTCAATTTCGAAAACCCCTCTCCGTTCATGGCTTTCATCGCCTGTTTCTTTCTCTCAAACATAGAAACCTAGTTTGGGAAAATAATTCCTTGCATCTATCCCATCCTGTAATCTTTTAGACATGAGGAATTGCTACAAAAGTCCCTACATAATAAGTATTGGTAGAATTTAGTCCAATAGAAACATACTATTTCAAATACGCCCAAAAGACTAATAATGTATGTTTGTTATCATCAAAATCTAAAACCATGGGACTAACATGCAACAAAAATCCAGTAAGGGCACCTGAAGAACCTCATACCTAGATTCATATCTATCTAAGAGGTGTGCACTACCGCTTCCTTGTTGTGGTCGCAGAGTCGTATCCTCAGAGAACTTGGAGTACCACTATTTGAACTAGATGCCATGACTCCCCTGTAATAAAAAAATCACTAAACATGAGAATAATCTAATTCTTGGAGTTTCAATCAATATTCCAATTCATTACTTGGTACTCCGGTAGAGTCAATAGTAACAAGTAAATATACCCAGATCAAATGTGCATATGGAGCCCGTGTAAAGACCAAACTCTAAACTGACCATGGAAACCATAAACTCTGTTCAGATCAAAACACTCATGGTTACACCATATTTGTATCCGTACAAACCCACATGCTAAACAACAACATGAAATAAATACAGAGTACAAAATAACCAAAACAAACAAAGTGACCAAAATATGAACTTATACACATAAAAATACAGTAAACTCAACAAAGTAGTATCTGTCAAATCTTTAATCAAGATTCACACAATAATGTGGGTCAACATCTGCGTAAAACAATCAAAAATTCGTCTCAAATGGCCGAATATTAGAGATAGAGGGTGAAAAAACCTTTTTTGCTATCTAAAAACTTAATCAAGCAAAATAAAAGGAATTGAAAAGCAATAAACGATGAACAGTACCGAACACAAGATATACGTGGAAAACCCCTTAAACGGGTAAAAACCATGGGAAGGAAATCATGCATTATAACTCATTGTACGGTTACAAACAAACCTATACTTACAACTTAGAATCACTCTCGGTTGACCAAGGTTGATTGCTGAATCACTCGTTCACTGCACCCAGTGCTTGATCGCCGCTGCCTTGAATTGCTCAAGCCTTCCAATAACCTACGGAATCCACTGTCGGTACCCACCGGAATTCCACCGGAAGAATGATTCACTCAATAGAATCAAAGATTGAAAAGAACTCTTAGAGTTAAGTTGAAAGTCTGATGATCAACCGATCATATGATTACTCCAAGAGACAAGCCACAATCCCCCTTAGGTATTTCTCAAATTTGGAGCAAGAGAGAGGCGTCACAAAAATATTCGGTAAAAACCTTAAAAGCCAGCAAGACTGTTTATAAATAAACTGCCGAGTGAATAGAGAAGTTGCTCGAGCACTGGATATATTTGCCTCTAAGATGCTCGAGCACTTTGACTGACGAATACTTCCATATTAGCCATACACGGGATTGCTTTATTTCCTTTGCTGGGATTGCTTTATTTCCTTTGCTGGTATGAAATATCCACGAAATCCTCTTGCACAAAGATTTCCTACCATGCTACTTTCCTTTGACAACCTCTCTCTCTACCAATTACAAAAGACAATTGGTAGCCTTTCCTAAAGCAAATGCTCTAAAACAATAAGTTACATAATAAATAATGGGATACAAATCAAAAGAGATTTTGTCATGGAATTTGTCAAAATATGGACTTTACAGAGGGACACAAAATGATAGAGAGAAAGAGGAGAGGAGAGAGGACACCAGAGAGAGAGGAGAGCAGAGAGAACCCTAGAGAGAATGGTTGTTAAAGAGAGCAAGAGGGGAACGTTGAATGGTAAAATTTTGTGTTCGGACAAAAAATCCACCAGGCTTTCCCGCCTGAAATAAGCCATCTCTTAGCTACAGTGGTAGGCAACCTAAAAGGGCCCGGTGAAATTACCAAAATGCCTTCCTATTAATTACCCTCTGGCTTCCCAACAGAACACAACCAAACCCTATCCTTTTCTCTTTTCACCGCAGCCACCCACCCACTCTACAATCCAAACCCTTTTCCTTTGTTCCATTTTTTCAGCACCGACTCCACGGCTACAGCATCCATATTGAGAAGATTTCTACAAATCCCCTTCAGACGGCTCCTCCAGCATCAACCCCCTCCGATCCTCCTCACCAACTCTCCACAAAACCCACATCTCCTCCACCCACCAATTCCTCCGTCTAGCTTGAAATCCCGGCAGACGCAGGAACTCCGGCATCACCCCCCCTCCGATCGCCAACCGTACACAGCAGCAACAAATTCCACCTTTGAGTTTTTCAGAGGCAGATCGTATTCATCCAAACTACGCCCCCTCTCTTTTAACACACGACAGTGAGTTCTCAAACCCTCGTCCGAGATGATGTATGTAATGTTTGTGTTTCATCTTTAATTGCCGTGAGGATGATTGCGACCATAGGATGGTACCAGCTGTACCATAGTGAAACACAGTGTTTTTCACCTGAACCATAGGTCACTATGTTCTGTATAGGAGTTCTATTGAAGGAATGGAACCCAGGCCAACCTAATTGGGGCTAATTTTACCTATCTTCCTTGTTTAGCTTGTAAGAGTGAAGTTCGTGTTTATATGATTACTGTTGTTCGTTTAATTGAGGTAGACAATGATTATTTTGGCTTGAACTTTTTAGGTTGTGTGAAAACAGGATAGATGTTTGTTATTATTAACGGACTGAGACCCCGTTGCTTGTAAGATGAGGTATTCAATTTAGTTTGCAGAACTTCTTCTAAAATTGAACAATTATCCACTAATGAATCGTGGCGTTAAGTTTTACTTTGACTGAGCTGAATTTGAAGCCGGATTTAGCAGAAATTCTTCTGCCCGGGAAGAATTATCTCTCTTGTTAAATGGGGCTGAGTCGGCCCACAATGGGTTCGAGTTAACTTCTTGTGAAGTCTAATGAGTTTCGTGTCTGGGAATTCTCTTAGAGATCTAACAGAATACCCTTCTTGGTGGGGTTTGAGAACCTCTTTGTAAAATTAAATGGATTATTTTTCACTTAGGAGAACACCTTTTCTGTGTTCCAAATTCTGAGCCCCCTTTGTTCTATTTCACTGGAATGATTTCATGTTGTGTTCTCATTATTCAAGTAAAGAAACATCAAAAAGATACAGTTGAATCAGTTGATAAAATGCGAACTGCACAGGTCTCAACTCCTCTCTTCCATGAACCAGTTCCCAAAGATGTTAATATCTTCCTGCATGGGTTTGCTTTATGGTGTCGAATTTTATCCATGTTAAATAGATGAAAATCATCACTTCATCACATATTAGCAATATCACTTATTGCTCCCTGGCTAGTATCTTCACCATTTACTTTCCACATCAGACGGCATGAACTTGTTAGTCACATGCTCTTTTTTTTGTTATGCCCCCTCAGAAGGAGAAATGTCTGATGAGATTGGAAGGACGAACTTGAGCTGTTTTTTTTTTCTCCCTCTTTATGTTATTATGATGCCATGATTTATTAATCCATGCTCTTCAGAATACAAAAAACCATAATCTAGTCCGAAAAAAAAAAAAATGATGCTAAATACCATAATCTAGGACATATCATCTTAGAAGATAAACCCACTAGATATTTTTACTCAAAATGAAAGGGTTTGTTTTTTTAGTGTTTGTTTTTGTTCTTTTATTTTCATCAAATGGGTTAATACAATTTTTGTAGTTGATCTACTCTGTATACTCACTTCACAAGTCTTCCAATTCTCAAATCACCCTTCTTTTGTTCCAGCTATTCACCCGTTGGATGAATATTGGTAGCTGGGTCAATTGAATTGATGTCAATAACAGTTCTGCTGTGAATATTGAATTGGATGAATATTGATAGCTGGGTGACTATTGAATTGGATGAATATTGCCATCACCTGCTGTGATACACATTATCAATAACAGTTCTGATTAGGGAATTTATGGGCATGTTTGGTAAGGGGCTTATGTAAATGTTCTATAATGAAGCCTACAACAAGTTTAATGAAGTGATGTCTCAAAGCCCAGCCAATTATTTTGTCCACACCTATTTGAAATAGTAAAAGAGTCTTATGTAAATGTTCTGTAACATTTATATTTTGTGGCAACATTATATTTATACCACATGCAAAACTCTAAGATTGTTATGTTTTTTGCTTCGTTTAATATTCTTGAAGACATGGTGTCCCCTCGTAAGAGGATGAACCTTGGGAAGAAGGTAGCACCAACTGGCAGTCATCGTCTTGGGGTTCTGCCTCCTGGACCATACAAACTCGGAAGAGCTAATTGGGATTCACAGATGACAAAGCTCTTCTTACAGCTAGCCATAAAGGAGATTGAAGCTGAGGGTAGGGGAACGACACAACTCTCCAACAATTCAATGTGCAACATCTCTGCAAAGCTCTGCGCTACGACTGGAGAAGCGTTTACTCTGAAGCAATGTAAGAATAGGTACGGCGTCTTGAAGCGGAATTGGCAGGCATGGATATTACTAGCTAATTCGAGAAGAGGTGCAACAGGCTTGGGCTGGAATCCAGTCACGGGTACTTTTACAGCACCTGACTATTTTTGGGCTAACCTAATTGCGGTAAACGCTCTATCCATTTATTCATTTACATTTTCGTGCATCACATATGTGCATGACGAAAGGGCAATAAGCTATTGTTATAGTTTTTCTACCTCATTCCATCGATCTGTCATATTCAGGCGTTTATTGATGCAGCACTCGTATTGATGCAAACGTAAAACTTGTTTTGGTGGCTCATGATAGGTTTGAAACTAATTTCGCAGATTGGAGTATTTTGGACAGCCTAATTTATTTCCCAACACGGTGATTACTTATTTGATTTCATCCATAGCTGTGTGTTCTGGCTTCTAATTAGGGCAGCAAATTGTGCTATAAGAATTGGCCTTCATAGTTAGCAGATTTTTCTGTTCAATTGATTGGTACGTATGTTGTGGTATATAATGTAAAGATGAGTTGGAAGATATGGGGAAGTCTGACAACATATCCACTTTTGTCTGCAAACAACTTTTCCCACTTTATAGTTGCTCCTTTTGGCCAGTCTTCACATCCCAACAGTGACTTCTGCCATGTTTTTGACCCAAAAAGTGAACGAAGCCATGCCTTTGTAGGTTTTAGACCAATAATGTTATATTTAACCATCATAACTGACCTGCCATTTTTTCAACAACCTGTAATGCCTTAAATGTTTTTTGACCAATATTGCCACTCAATGTTCAGAAAGCACATGCCCAAACAGTAAACCTTCAAGGTGAATTATTGAATAAATACTATGAAGGACTGTGATCACATCCGAAACAATGAACCCTTCCCCCATTTCACCTTTTGAAACCTTTTCAAGCTCCCAAGACTGGCATTTGTTCTCATCTCACCTGGGGTTATAAAAGCATGGTACAATGCATGCAATATTATTCACCCACAAGTTGAGATCATTGACCAGGTCATTCTTTAACCTAAACATATATGTTTTAGCATAGAATTTTACTTGTCATATTACATTTTGTTTAACGTTCATAGACCAATAATGTGAACATCATTTTTTTTCCTTTAGTTATGTGAATGTGTTATATGAAGTTACAGGTTTGTTAGTAAACTTTTGTTTCCTTTCTCTGCCAATGCTTTAATAATATCGGCAATGTATTATAGTTTTGGTTTACATGTTTGCCACTGCCTTTTTGGCCGATGCATTATGCTTACAACGGTCCTGTTTTGTACCTGTAACTTGTGCATGTCATGCTATATGTATTTCTGTTTTCTGCGTTTCTCTCTAGCAAAATGAATGTGTGGCAAAGTTCCGTGACCGTCTGTTGGAGCACGCGGAGTTGATGCAAAGGGTATTTGAAGAAGTTACAGCCACTGGCTCACTGCAATGCACTCCGGGAGCAGAGGGGGAGCTTGGTATGGCTGCATATGGTCGTCGAGCTTTGGCTACCGACAATGACGACCAGACTGAAACGGATGGTGAAGGCAACACGGTTGGAATAGAAAATGGAGATGAAATTGGTAGTGAATACACAAGCGCTGAACATGGTAGGGGGACCCCCTTTGGCAGTCAAGAAGGGACGAACAACACCCCCCTTTTCCCTCAATATGGTTTGGGTACAACCAATCCCTTTTCCCATCAACAAGGTAACCGTAGCAGCCCATTTGTGTCTCACCCTGCTGCCACAAACAGTCCTCCTTTCCCTCAACATGCTTCCACGAACACCCACCCATCTAGTCAACATGTTCCAACAAGTCCCCCACCTTACCCTGAACATGAATATGGTACACCCACCACCCATTTTCTTAACTGTGGTCCAAGAAGTACCCCCCCGTGCCCACAGCCCGAAATCAGGTGCTCCCCCCTTTATCTGATCATGCTACCAACACCCCCCGTTTCCCGAGAGCTATGCCCATAAATCCCGGTTGTAGCTCAAGTGGAACGAAACGAAGGAGCAAATCAAGTGGGACAGATGCGCTCTCGCAGTCCATGGCTAATATTTTTGGAGACTATGACTTCGAGGCATAATCAGTACAGATCCGTGATTAAGCACGGATGTAACATGGTGGACATAATGAAGATCCTTGGTCGAATGGAATATTTCCAACAAGATCCCGTTCCCCCGGTCTATTGGTGGCTTATTGACTACTTGTCCGGTGATCCCATGAAGATGGATGTGTTCTATGGCTTGCCAAATGATGAACAGAGGATTTCTTTCGCTCAACGGGAGCATACGAAGGCAATGGTAGCACAATCACGCGGACAAGGCAACTCAAATGAGACTCTCCCTCCTTGGATTTAAATATTTCATGACTGGAAACGTTAGCCATAATTGTGGTTTTTTTCTATTGCGGATTGGTTGGTACACTGCAGTATGTTTGGTACTTTTAATCAATGTTTTATGTGTTGTTGGACTTCATTATTTACGATTGTTGGAAATATTGGGTATGAATTGAGTTGGCAGTATGTGTGGTATGTTTTGCTATATTCGATGGCTCGTTATAAATTGTGTCTCGTAATATGTATTCAGATCATAAAATTGTTTTCGTAATATGTTTTCAGAGGAGATTAGTCCACACCTCCACGGATATCGTCAACAGTACAGGTCAATATCGGAATTCTGCCTTTCAATCACGTGCGACCTGGTATAGTGCCTTGACTGTTATGGTTTTATCACATGCAATTCGAGATTGGAACTAGAATTTTTTTATCGAGATCGGAACTGGGCCACTATGAACTTTATCATAAATCCCAGTGTACCTTTCAATTTGCCATTATATTTGTGGTTATTGTATTGGACAAGCGTAGTATTCCATGCAGATATATATACAGGCTAAATTATCCAGATTTCTATTATGACTGGTAACGTCTTGAAAATGCTTTTGTATTAAATTGTGACTGGTTTTTGGAGCTATAATTCCAAAATGCAAATCAAAAACTTGAAATAGATGGTTTTATTCCAAACTGTAGCAAACTGCCAATGCTTTCGTCAATGTACAAAATTTGACTGGTATATGCTGTGTATTGTTTATCCTATGAAGCAATATAAGATTGGGGAAAAAGTAGGAAGAAACAATTACTACTCTCATTGGCCATTTTTTCTCTTTTGCCGTGAACAAAAAAAAAATTGAAACAAACAACGATCACAATGGGCATTATATAGCATTTCATGCATTTCTTTTTCACAGCCGTCGAGTCGTTTTGTTTTTTTCCTGCGACTTATCAAATTAGAATTTTAAACTTTTTCATGGCAATCATCTTTTTTTTTTTTTCCGATGCGTAAAGTTGTAACATCATTTCATGAGACAAGGCAGTATGTGAAATTTTATTCTACAAACAATGGATTGTTTTTGTTCGTAGGGGTCATGGCAAATCCAAGTTGGGGGAACTATGGAAGTCCTGACGACAATGGAAGGGGGACGTTCGAGTTTGGTAATTTTACAAGGTTATTGGAAAGTGGAATTTACCCGGAAAATTATCCTATCTTTAACTCTGGGAACGGAGGGCATGAACTTCCCAACTTTAATTGTCCAAGTGCACATCACCAATCGAACGAGCTCTACCAAAATGGTGGGGGCTTCGGAAACATGCCGTGGGTGAACAGGTTTGCCTCTACCGGGCAAGGAGATACAGGACCGAGTGACAATGGTCCACGTGTTCAACAATTTGTGGAGGAGTACAATCCTTTGCCACACTTGAATGAAAATTCTGAGTTTCTGCAATGTCACAACAGTACTGGTATTGGAATTGCGGCCCAGGCTGGATATGACAATTGGGACTGGATGAACAACAATAATGGAAATGCCGGTTCAAGTACGAATGTGTATGGAGATGACGCTGACTCTGAGTACTCAATCCCGGCCGATGAGTTTTATGCTGAAATGGAAGAGGACGAAATGTTGGTTGACATTTTGACCATTGCGTTGTTGCATGCCATACAAATCCTACGTATGCCGCAGAGGCTACCGTTCCACACGTGCCCATTGTCAGGTAAAGCTTATCTATATGAGCTAATGAATGCTCGTGATGAGAGGTTTCAACGTGAGCTTTGCATGCCCAAAGACACATTTGCCAAAATAGTCAAAGAACTTCAAGAATTCTATGGCTGGAGTTTGTCTCGAATGAAAAAGGATGGAGTTGATTGCTACGAGAGTTTCGCAATGTTCATGCATCTACTTTGGGGCCACTCAAACCGGAGAACACAGGAGAGGTTTCAGCATTCGGGCGACACTGTGAGCAGACATGTGCACAAGATATTGGCGTGCATGAGGAGGGGTTTCACTGCTGATAAGTTAAAGCCAACGAGACGGCAACATGAGACTCACGAGTACTTGGATAGACGCGACTTCTATAAACCATTCAAGGTGAGTTATCGTTCGTGTTGGATTGTGTTTGGGTTGTTCAGGATACTGTGTCTTTGCACAACAATAAATGGTAGTGAATCAGTAACATGTTGTAATTGGTGCAGGGCAATTGTATTGGTGCTATAGATGGGACCCATGTTATGATACGATGCAAGAAAAAGGAAGACGAGAAGAGGTTCTTTTCCCGGAAGGGTTATGCAACCCAAAATATAATGGCCGTTTGTGATTTCGACCTTACTTTCGTGTTTGCATCAGCTGGATGGGAGGGAGTCTATCATGATTATAGCATATTCAAGCGGTGTGTCTTGGATCCAAGATATCGTTTCCCTAAACCAGAAGCAGGTAATAACTTAGATCCATTTACGCCGTATTCTACCGTTTGTATGACTTTTTCTTTTAATATATTACATTGGTCCTCCATTTTCTAAAAATGTTCGGGTACGAATTGCACAGGAAAATACTACCTTGTGGATGCAGATTATCCCAACAGGCCGGGCTTTCTTGCTCCATACAAAGGATATAGGTACCACCAGACTGAATTTAGAAGGGGGCAGCTGTTTACATCCTAAAAAGTGCCACCCAATGAAAAAATTCCACGTGGTCCCGAACGGTACGGCGGTTGCATAAAACCTGTCCCAGTCGAGTACCAATTACAGAGGATTGCGGGAGTTAAAAAGGACACTGTTTTATGACAAACGGTGTCGTTTTAGAGTGAACCGATGTCGTTTGAGTAGTAATTAAACGATGGTTTGGGAGGTTATTGGATCTAACCATTAATTTGGACTTTACGATCATCGAACGGTGTCCTCACTGCCCTGTTTTGTAACTGAAATTAGATGCAATTGCAGGGAATCATTTTTGAAGGCAAACACGTTGCATTGATTCACGTTGCTTGAAAATAGGAACCACGATCCAGGAAGTGGCCATGAACACCATGATCGAAGCAAGCAGGGGAAGAAGGAATTCTGGAAATATCAGGGTAACCGTTCGAAGACCCCCCTCAACCGTTTTATGTGGCCAACGTGGATATCAATCGAAGACGTGGGGGTCGAAGGCAAGTTCAGCGTTTATAAATAGAAGAAGCAATTGGAGAGAAGAACACACAAAAAATCCATATCATCTGACAATTCATACAAAATGATTGCTCAGAGATCTATCTTAGATTAGTTTTAGTTTAGAGTAGGGTCTTTTTTGTAAGTTGAAGGCTTATTTGCATGTAAGACTACTTTCGATTAAATTCAAGTTCTCTTATTTCTTTTAAGTTTTTTCTTACCAAAGAATAGTTGTTTGCAAGTTCACTTTCGATTAAATTCAGTGTGCTTGCATTTCTTTATTATTCTTGATAAAATCTTAAGAGTGTTTGTATACAAACTTACCTTTGATTAGATTCAGGTTTGTTTGTGTTCAATCATCTTTTCTGATTTCGAAGCGCGTCAATTTTTTATTTGGTTGATACCTTAAGGAAAAATCCTCTTAGTTAAGGTAATCGGACAGATAACACAATTGCCTGATTGAAATTGTTTGTTTCAAATCATTTGAAAAGAGTAATTTCTTCTTTGAAGTTATTTCTTTTCTGGCACGCCCGCACACAATTATTTGTCGATTGATTTGAGCTAATTCAGCCCAAACAGCAGCGACAACCTCGCGATGATAGAGAGCATTTTAATAGGGCGCACTCATCGCTGAGGAGTATCATTGAAAGGACATTTGGCGTTTGGAAAAATAGGTTTGGTTTCTTGGCCCTCATGCCATGGTATGAAATGCCAACCCAGGTGGACCTTGTCTTGGCATCGATGGCAATTCATAATTACATCCGTAGGGATAGAGAACCTGATGACTTTTTCACTCTTGTAAGCTCAGCCTATGAATACACATTTGAGGACTTGCCAGATGAGGATTCCGAGTTGGAGGACAGACTGGACGAGAGGGACGACATTATTGACGATGATAATGTTCCAGCAATGAATGACGTGAGGAATAACATTAGGAGCGCACTGCGTAGACTACGAAGACGTGGTCATAGAGCTGAATAAGCAAAATTGCGTACTGTCGAGGCAAGAAATGTGAGTGGAGATGAACTTGTAGTTGGCCTTAACTTTATTTGCTGAAACGTTAATGTGTGTATTATAGTTGTTGGTATGGTGTATGCGTCAATTGGGGAGTGGGGTCGATGGGTTTCTTATGTTTTCTTTTTTAATGGGGTTGGTGGGTTTTCCTTTGTTTGTAAAATGGGGACGTTCGAGTTTGTATTCCAATTATTGCGTCAGGGCATTATAACCTTTGTGTTGGAATGAGAAGGACAAAAAACTGCCAAAAGCCTTCAACATCATTTGCCATTTTCTCTTATTATTTTTTCAGTGACATTATAGTCTTTATATACTTTTCCTCTTTTATTTATTTAAAATTTTTTATTCAATCCGATTGAATCGGTGTAGAGATCTTATTTTTTTATCATGTCATTTTTAATGGTCATAATAAATAAATTGACTTTAAAACTTTCAACAAGCACTCTACCACTCTATATTTAGTTTCAGGTTTGTTTTAGGCTGCAAATTGAAAGGTCTTTACTGGAAAATTTCGTTCAAGATAACATAAAAAAAAAAACCAAGATCTCTAAAACAATTGGACCGGAATAAAAATCGGACAAGAAAATAATATTTAATAATAACTAAATGAGATAAAAGATATAAAAAATAAATACAAGAGAAATTCAAGAAATGGGGCTTATTACAGAATTTGTGGGGTGGGGATATTTTTGGAAGATCAGGGTGGGGTCGGGGGAGGTTGACTGTGTCAGACAAAAAAAGGGCGGAGGGAAAGCCAACTTTGCTCATAATTGGAGGGAAAGCCTGGCTTTCTTTTTTGTCGGAACACAGCCAAGACTTCAATGTGATATATATGTACGGGTAGAATTGCAAACTAACATAGATTTACCATGTCTTGATGAATAATTTTACTTGTGTCATTAGAGTGGCGATTTGGAGGGTGAAGACCATGAGGTGATGAATAAGACTGGTCTTCACCACCTACCCGTAATTTTCCCATAAGAATTTGCCAGGAAAAAAAAAGAAGCAGCTTAAGATAGACATCTCTCAACCATTGCACACATTATCAACCTCCTATCTCGAATCCCACCAATATGATCCGAATCGTTTATTATTTTTAAAATAATGTTTTAAGAGTTTCTGGTAAAAATCAACTCGATAGGATATCGGCTTTTTCAGAAATCGCAGGGCTAAACAGTTTGATTTGCATTGGGATATCTGAAAAGCCCTTACTGATATCCTATCAAGTTGATTTTTTAATTAAAACTCTTAAAAATTTATTTTAAAAATAATGAACGATTCGGATCATATTGATGGAATCTGAGGTGAGCCCCATAAAAATATATGTGTAAGATATATGTAAAAATGTACGTGCAATTAGCATGACTCCCCCCTCCCCCCACTCTCTCTCTCTCTCTCCAGCAATACGGAAAAACATCGTGAACTCGTAGCAAGCGATTGATGAAAGAACCAGAAGTGGATCTACAAGAGAGATCTAACCTATGTCAGTGAAATGGTTAAGGACAGAGCCTTTTCTCACTCAAGAACCTCAACGGCAGCAAATAAGATCCTCCCAAGAAAACGCTCTTCCTCCTCAATCGCACTCTACATTATCTTTCTCTTTGCCTTTTCAATCTTCGTGTTTAACTACTTCAGTAAAGACATTTTGGAAGATGAACAAAAACATCCTCTGCCAGAAGAGTCTCAATCTTTGAAGGTGTGCTATCGGTTCATTTGCTTTATATATACCGTTTCCGGTAATTTTGAGATCAGGGTTCTATTTTGTTTTCAGGTTGTTTCTTGAGATTTGCAGGGCTGGTTTTTGTTTGCGCTGTTGTATTTGTTGATGGGTAGCTTTTGATTTGGTTATTTGGGGGTTTCTTGTTGGTTATTAGGAGAGAATTAGTTTCGCTTATATATGGTAATAGGTAGGTTTCTTTAGATTCCTATGTGTATTGGTTTTAGATCATGGAAATGGGGCTGCTTCTGGAAGTGGTTAGTCTCTGAATATGTTAGGAAATTGTGTGCAGGTTCACGCGTATATTCATTAGCATTCCTCTTTTTGTAAAATTGTGAAGAGAGGGGATACTTACGAGTGACAGATTATCTATAACCTTGGTGTTGAGGAAAATAATAATTGTAAGTGGCTGAGTGTCTGAAACGGGATTTAAAGAAAAAGAATAATATGGGCTATATCGAATATGGATCGAGCTTACTTGATAGTACCAGTAGACATTAGACCAGCTCTTGTTAACCCATAAATTTTTATGTGCTTAATGGATTGAACGATTTACCAATCTCATTCATGCTTTCCTGACTACCGATATCAGAGATAAAGAAAGGGGTTCTTTGTTGGTGCCCTCTCCGCCGGCCTTTGACAGACTTGTAGATAAGTAAGTACGCGGACACCTTGAATGCAGTTTTTTCTGCTTTGTCTGGTTGTATTGGGATTTGGGACCTTCTTCTAAGAGTCGGAAAGCCAAAGAAGTGTATGATCCCGTGAATTGGAAATTCCTGGATGACAAGTGTCGATGAATGGCATCAGTAATGATTGATCAGTGTCTAGTTTCAAGGCTAGGGTGGGACACAAACTCTGCTTGTTTTTGTTGAACTGCCAAAGGCAGCCAGTAACTTTCTAACAACCCTGTTGAACGGTAGCTATTGGAGGATTTAGTTAAAGGTAATATAGGTTTGTTTTCTGAGAGGGAACCATTTTGGGGTGTATTTTGTTCAACATGCCTTTGATCCTTCAACAAGTTTATAGTCTGAACTCAGGTTTCGTATTTGTACCCCGTACAAAGAGTTCAGTCCAGATAGAATGTAGTTTTGCATTGCTGCTTTCGGAGGTGCTAGGGTTTCAAAGTCAGATAGATAAAAAGGACGATTCTTGTTTGGGGCTAAAGGATGGCATGCGCTGAAGTAATTATTTGGTGCATAGGCTGATATGGGCTTGGGAAATCAAATAGAAGGGCTATCATGGGGCGAAGGTTGTTTTAAGGCTCTGCTTTAAAGCTTTTATGGGCCGTAAAGATACATGCTGGGGCCGAGCTAGATTTTGTTCTTTACATTTAGTCTGATAATTTGTACTGTGATTAGTTGAGGTGAATTTAACATTGAGTTATTTTCAACTCGTTATGAACTTACGATAAAATAATACTAGAACAAAAATATGTATTTCTCATAAATATACTTGGCTGTTGTAGAAATATAAAAATCCTTTTATTCTCTGTGTACCCACGCGTCCATGTCCTAATTTATTGAAAATTGTCTTGTTAGCTTGTTTCAGCGTGTCATGTTGTGTTGTGTCAGTGTCCTCCTCCAAGATACTCGTCCTCTCAAAAGAAATGTCAAGAAACCTCTGATCTAAGAAACACGGATGTGGTCACAAAACATGGGCACGATCATGATGACCATGAAAAATGGCTTTTCTTTTAAAAAAAAACTAGGACACAAACAGGAACCAGACAAGACCTAGTTGCGTTATTTTTTTAGAAACTAGGGACACAGACACGGACATGATGAACATAGAGAAGATATATTGTTATATCTTATGAATTGATAGGCTAATTACAGAATTTATTTCTATCGAATTTGGGATAGCAAACACAAATGGTTTTTTGTTATGGAAATGTATGAAAACAACAATGTTGGAGAACTATGAAGCACCGACACCTCTAGAGGTTGACGTATTGCAGTGTCGGACACGGGGACACGGCGGGGACATGCCACACGTGGTGTGTCCCATAATTTAATTTAAATTTGAGGGGGACACGGCGGGGGTCAAAGACTCAAAGTGCAATTTTTTTAAAAATATATGGGTCAAACTGTAACTTTTTAAAATTTTTTGGGGGTCAAATGTTAATTTTTTAAAAATTTCAGGGGTCAAACTATAATTTTTCAATAGGGTTGTATTGAACTTATGGATGTCTTGTTTTGTTTGAATGATATTGGAACTATGAATTTTTCCTTTTGTCCACATTTTGCCATTTAAAAATGGAAAAAAAATTGAAAAAAATATAAATAAATAAATAAAATATACACGTGGTGTGCCCCCGCAGTGTCCGTGTCCCCATTTTTTTAGAATTCTCATGTCCCCGTGTCCGTGTTCGTGTCCGTGTTTGGGCATCATAGTTGGAGAACTAAGCATCAGATGGAAATTTTGACTCGAAACCTATTTTTTGAAATTACATTCTAACTTGCTAATGTGTTCCTGATGTGTCCTTACTCCTTAGTGTGTGTGCGTCTGACCAAAATCCAGATACTAAAATAATTGACACATTTTCATATTTGAGCATGTTCGGAGCGTGTCAGACACATGATGCCAATAGATGTTTTCCTTTATCTTAGTCTCTCTTGTCAAAATATCTCTGACCTAGTCGTTATATGTAAAAATGCTTTTGGTAAAAATACTCCCTGTACTTATTTAGTGAAGTGACCTGCTTGCAGTGGTTAAGGAAATTCCATCCTACATGAACATTTCAAAATAGAAATAACTGCATTGTTATCTTTTAAATATATTCAAAAGCAGTCCTATTTTGTAAAAAAAACCAATTCAGAATAAACAACTTTGATATTGATGACAAATTATTCTAAAATTTGAGAAGACAGATGAAGAGGAGAGAGACAGTTGGGATAAGGAGAAATACGAGGAAGAAGAGAGAAACAGAAACAGATAAAGAAGAAAGAGAAACAAAAAAGCAGAGAATATTAGTTTTAAATTGTTGAATGCTTGTCTAAGCGTGTCGGAAATGTGTCTGACTCAAACAACTAACTAAATACTCGGACACCTATTTTCACGTGTCCAAGCAGGTCTGAGTCCCAGACGTATTAGACACAGAGGCTCGGAGAGGTATCAGTGTTTAGATGCACGGCATACGGAACAAAGATACTGGCATGGCCATAGAATGACCACCAAAAGAGATTGAAACTGGCTAGGCCCCTTGGTGCCTATATTTTTCCAATGCGGGTTTGTGGTGGTTTTGACATGGCAAATTACGTGATAAATGATTATCATCAAGGTGTATATTTGGGACATGGACTTATCGAAGATCTACGTTTGTCATGTAGGAATATTGTGTGACTATACCATCCATTATGAATCTCTTGTGAACAATTTTGGGATTTACAGATCTCTTGGATTTGTATATGAAACTTGTTGGCTTGTTGCATATTTGCACTTTAGGGTTCATTTTATTTGGACAATTAATCTTGAACCATTCCCTGTTTCTTTCGTTTATCTAAATTTGTAACAAGTCCTCACAAAGCTCTTCCACCTTCATTGTTCTTTCGATATCTAGTCTAGGCTTTATTATTTCATGTCATTAGCAAACTATCTCCCAAGTGATTAAAAGCTTGCATATTTACATCGGTATGGAATACAAATGAACCAATTTGCAAAGCATGCACACACATGCAAAAAAGCAAAAAAAAACAGAGACAAGAAAATACTCCCTCCATCCCAATTTGCTTGCCCTTTTGGGGAAGCGTGTTTTTATGGGTAGGATGATGGAAAATATAATTGGTAATTTTCTCAATTTGCCCCTACTTTATGCTTTGGCATGACACTTAATGTAGAAAAGAAAGGGTGAAAGATTAATGTTGCACAACTTTTTATGTTGACTTTTCAAAATGGACATTCATTTTGGGACATCCATTAAAGGAAAGATGGACCAGCAATTTGGGATGGAGGGAGTATTAAATAAGTGAAGTTGTGAACAGAGTATGTTTACTTTTATTCAATGCTGAATTTTATCTCTCGCGGTTAGTTGCTGGACCTTAGCATACTGCTTTGATAACCTACAGTGTGATCCAGGGTTTGTTCACTTCCCTACCATTATTAACTCTTCTGAAATGATCTTAACCCCTATGTTTTTGTATTGATGAGATAGTCGTTCACCCCTGAGCATTTTACATGCTTTCCTCGTGAAATAGATTGTGCCAAAGTTTTCAACCTCTGTGCTCGATCATGAGCTCTTATTGCTATTTACCTGCTACCCTTTTGTTACCATATAATTTCGTTTATCAAATGCGGACGACCTTTAGCAGAACATTCTTCTGCACATGTTTATTTGTTTTGGTTAGATAACTGTGGTATTTTCCTCAATAATGAGGTCCCCCTGCATCAATTTTGCAGCTGCCACGTGAAATGCTTTGGGGAGCTCTTGATGACTATGGTTTACGCCCGTGTGTCAAGCCTACTGCTAAGTATAAAGGTCCATCTCATCACCTTTTCTCTGACGTATTTTTTCTGGGGTTCTTTCTTGTTCTTGTGACTCTTTGGAGTTACATCTCTGCTACTTTTTTGGGAGCAGAAGTTACTGTACATTCTACAAGGGCACGCCGTACCTTGTTTTTGAGTTCTTAGTTCATCTTTATCTTCATCTTGTTGTTTTCTGGGCAATGTGTGAGCACATACCCATATCTAACTATTTGATTGTAGATTTTTTTATTATTATGCTTGAAAGATTCTCTCTCTCTCTCTCTCTCTCTCTAAACTTGTTTTACAATCTCAGCAACACAAGCATGGGATCGCTATTTGACTGTAAGGAGTAATGGGGGACTGAATCAGATGCGCACTGGTGTAAGCAATGGCTTTTTTTTTTTTAATCCTTTAAGCGTGTTATGTAATCTATGTTTATTCCTCTGTGGCTAGAAGAATGTGCAGTTTCACATGCTGCAGCTTGTAGTAGTTTAGCGACCTGATGTTTTTAAGGAAGCTCACCAGCTTATCTTAAATAAACCTGGCAGGGTTTTATACACTCCATGTTTTATTTTTCCTTTTTCTTCGTCAATTCTCTTGGGATTTTATGATGCATTGTTGCAAGATGTGAGATATTCCTTGTTTACGTCCTTATAAAAATACGTTGATGCCCTTTAATTGTTGTTCTTTGACCGTGAAACTAGGATTATAAATGGTATCCCTACATTTAGGGTCAAGTATGAGTGAATAAGCACAAGTAATCAAAATTTTGAATAGCTGCTTCAATAGTGATGTACTCAAACTTGAAGGAAAAAGAAAAAAGAATGATGGCCAAACTTGGACATTGTAATTAATAATCACAAGAGTTATCTACTCCATAATTGAAGTAGTGTTTTTTTTTGTGAAGAATTAATAAACTGAACATTTAGAAAAGATGAAGAGTTGAGACCTGCACCCATCTTTGCATCAGAGGTATGCATTGTAGACTGAGGCGAAATGGGATTTTGCCATTAAATTTAAATTGAAAGACTAGCTGACCAACGTATATGGCAGCTTATGAGCATGGCCCTTGGAATGGAAACAAGAACAATGGTAGCCTGGTAGGCAACCCAGTTTTAGTTCAAAGTCAACCATATTGCTTTGGGTCAACAAGATAATTTTACTTCCTGATCGGTGGGATCCTTTCTATTGATATGTGGAATTGAAGTGGCACTTTTAAGTTTTACCAAATACTACCCTAGAATCTAAGCATGCAAGAACTCCAAAAATAAATAAATAAAAGAATACTTGTCATGAATGACCCTGAAAATTCTGCTGCGACCAATTCAGTGGGTAGACCAAAAACCCAAGGGACGGTGAAGGCTTACATGGTTTTCTGTTTTTTGCTTCTGCCTTTCCTGGAAGAAATCGTTGGGGATTTTTTTTTCAATGTTCACAATGCTTAGTTTGAGGAAAGGAGGGAGGCAGGGCTTGCTTGGCAGCAATGGGCGTGGAGTGCTGAGAGTGTTGAGGCAAATGAAGAGTCCTGTTCATTAATCGGGATATTGGGCGAGGAAGGGTATCATAAGATTCATAACTGAGGGGATTTATGGGAATGGAGTGCATGATTCAAAATTCAATAGTATATCCCTTAATGAGGCCTGGGAGGTTTAGGGCTTAAAGCTGTAGTGTAAATTTTGAGGAAATTGGGACTCTTGCTGTTAAAAGCCTTGTGTTAATTGAGGATCTGTTTCAGTAAGGAAAGAGGGTTAGGTTTCTTGATTAGATAGTCGTATTTATCTTGAGCACTTTTATTCATACAGACATACACTACTTCTAGCTTCTCACTCTCACGTGTCTTATGGCCTCACTCTCTCTCGTCTTATGGCCTCTCAGCGGGGCAATGTGTGTGGCCACAACTGAAATGTGAATGTCTTTGCTCTTTATTTTTTATTCCAAGGTCTTGTGAGTTTTGAGAAGAAATGGGTGAACATTGCCCCTAATCATTTTCGGGACAGCATTCTTGGGTACAATTTAACATAGTGATAAAATCCAAGGGTTTAAAGCCAAGACTATTGGCATGGAGGACAAAATTGATTACTAATAGGCCCCTAATGTGTGGCTAGACTCTCCTTCATAAGCAGGCCAAACACGTACTAGTATATCGATCTGAATGGTTAGCACTAGGTTTTAAACAAATAATTACTTATCACTAACTCATCTCATTTGGTAGTATTGTGGTTTGTTTGGCTTTTGATATGGTTAGGTGTGGTCTGTTCCAGGATATGCAAAATAATAGTATTCAGAAAGCTTCAAATGACCATTTCTCAATGTCAACTGAGTTCAAAAACTGATCAGCATGATGGTAAACCCTTTCAATAGGCTGCTACGACAAGTAGAAATTTAAATTGCCCCATTTCAAAATTAATTCTGACTAGAACCAGACCCTGTGAATAGCTCCTGCCTAGAAGGAATATGTTGCTTAACCAAGCACGGCAACTTGCTTGCCGTTTTATTAGCAGATTTTACCTTGTTTGATTGAGCCGTGAAATTAACACAAGTGTTTATTTTATTTGTTCTCATTCAAATTTTCAGGTTTAGCATGTATTGTGTAGCATATGTTATTGGATGCATATTGTTGTTTGTGAATGAACGCACTTTTTAAGCTTAGTTCTTGCATTCACCTTAGCAAGTCTATTAGCAAGCAAAACAGTGTCATGCCACTAACAGGATCTGATTTACTATTTTCTTTTGTTTGTGGAAACCCACTTACCCTTGATGTACTCACAGATATCCGATATGGTGGCTGTGGCACGCATAATGAATGCAACCTTAGTAATTCCTCAATTGGATAAGCGCTCATTTTGGCAAGATTCAAGGTAACTTCGAGCCAAGCCACTGTTACTTCGTCTCTCTCTCTCTCTCTCTCTCTCTCTCACACACACACACACACACACACACAAACACATACATGCACACACACAAACAAACACATACATGCACACACACAGTCTTCTTCATTTCTTTTTTTGAAAGGCAGTTTTTTTTTTAATTAATCCTTGAGATTGTTACAAAGATTAAAAGGACAAGGGATGATGACATCAAATCCTAAGCACAGCTAAGAATTATCTTTTGCCCACCGAGACACAAACCCTAGGTTAGCAATAAACCAACCCAGGAACACCCATTGGGGCATACCCGGCATAGCCCCATAAACACCCATAGAGTCTAAAACCCATATCTAAACATTCAGCTCAAATATGGGCCAAGCCTAGCCCAAAAGGACCAAGTCTGCCCGAAACACCCAAAAACCCTCTGCCGCCTCAGTCTTCTTCATTTCTAATGTTCAGGTTTTCTCTGTGCTTGTGTCTACTTGCACTTTGTAACTGGAATTTATTTGCAGTACCTTTTCAGATGTGTTCAATGAGCACCATTTCATCACAAGCTTACAAAGAGATGTGAGGATTGTGAAAGAACTTCCCAAGGAATTAGAATCTGCTCCTCGAGCCAGGAAGCACTTCTCTTCTTGGTCTGGTATGAGCTACTATGAAGAAATGACACATTTGTGGAAGGACTATCAGGTACAAATTTTCCATGATGTACTTCATCTGCCGAGGATCATATGGTTGGGAGATTTCCCGGCCTAACTATTCTCTACCCTGTCCTCAAATCATTTTCTTCTAGAATGGAGTCATTACTTCTTCCCAATTCAACCTGCTCCCCTTCCCTGTAATGTGTATCTACAGGCATAAAAAAAGCAAGGAAAAATAACTAGATATGTGAAAAAGAGAAAAGCATTCAACGGAGTGTTTGTTTGGATATAAGTACAATATGCCAGATAGGTGTTCCAGCCAAGTGTTTCCTTAGGAAATACTCACATTATTTTCCTCTCATTTTTTTTTTTTTGTCTTTAGTTGAGTTCTTGTATATGATTGACCAACACTGTAGCAGTCTGGCATGTGCTTGCACGTGCAGTTACAAATCTGTGCCATTATGCTAATGTGGGTACTTTATACTATCAGATGTGCATTAGTGTAAGAGCATATATATAGTGAAGCTACATGTTTATAAGTGTGTATTTGGCTAATCTTTTGAGTGTGGTTGTATGTATAGGCATGCATGCATGGGTTAAGTGCATCTGTGTTTTCGTGCACAGAACATGTACTTGTTATTTTTTCATTTTTTTTTTTGAATCCAAGTATCCTTATTCCGTAAAAGACTAAATGGGCAAAATCTTTTAATACATTTTCGCGTTTTGGAAGCTACAACATTTTGCAAAAACATGCGACTCAAACCAACACAGAAAGCCTTTTTCCACCTGAAACGTTATTCTATAAACAATGCAGAACCGTCCAAACCCAAGGAAAGAATTGGAGAACAGCCCCAATCAGAGCAGAGGTGGGGCCGGGTAAATCGCCATCCCTAGTCTGTAAATGTTTTATGGTTGACTGAACATTGGGAACTGGTGAGTTTGTGACGCATTTTGTGGAAAATATTTTAGTTTAAGCAAACACAGGTAATCCAAACCTCTGTGCACACATAACTAAATAGTTCATGTCAACTGCTAACTCATTCGAATTTGTTATTCTTGCAACACAACATAATTCTTTGGGAAAATAAATTAGACTTATGCCACATTTTACCCAGAAAACAGTAACTTATGGTTTTCCTTTTTCTTTGTTATTCTATTTGGTTTTCTATTTGTGCTTGCTTGATGGTTTGTTATAAGAAAATTAATGGCTTTCTGAGCAAGCATGTATGTTAACTTTGTTTTCTCCAATGAGTAAAGTAAAATATAGCAATCAAAATTAGGGCCTTTTTTTTTTTTGGATAGCTTAAAACACCAATTGAGCCCCGGAAGAGGGATAACAGTTTCTGTGTGAATAGATTTAGCTTTTAAGCTTCAGGGGTTGCTTATTAAATCAAATTCTGCAGGTGATTCATGTCGCAAAATCAGATTCTAGACTTGCAAACAATGAGCTACCTCTTGATATTCAGCGGTTGAGATGTCGGGCACTCTATAATGCTCTCCGTTTCTTTCCTCCTATTGAGAATCTAGGGAAGGTTAGAACTATTGTCTCTCTGCTATTGGTTTTAAATACATAGTTATCCACTGTTGAAATCTTAATTGGGTATATAGTTTCAGTGACAATAAGACGAACTTTCCGGAATTCTGAATGCTCCTCAATTATATTGTCATGTATGTTTGGACTTTCTTTATCAACAATGGCTGTAAATGATTGCAACTCTGCCATTCATTGTTTTGGATAGTTATTCCTTCGAAATGGATGGCTAAGTTCTTTGAGAATACCACAAATGTATAAAATGTGGTTGGAGGCTTAGAGCAGGATGAAAGATCGCAGTTTGTTATTGCTTTCCTATGAATGCGTTTAAGAGGCCTCCTACAGGGATTCCTGTTAACTTAGGTTCTGAGAATACATGACGGTGACACCACAGAAGCTGGTGGAGCGGCTGAGATCACGAGCTGGGAGATACATTGCTCTTCATCTGAGATACGAAAAAGACATGTTATCTTTCACTGGCTGCACTTCCGGTCTTACTGATGCAGAATCTGAAGAGCTGACAATAATGAGGTAACAATTTAGGACATTGATATTCTTGCAAATGTGCTTTCATACATCCATACATGTCTAGGCTGTACGGTGAGGTGTGGCAAAACTCCCTGCCTCTGCCTTGGATGTAGTTCTGTATCTCCTCAAAACAATTACTTGTTCCTAGGAACTAGATCAGTGAGTTTCACCTTGTATTTCTATTCTGGATCTCCACAGTTCTTTTTTGTTGGATGTCCTATGTCTTCCAAAATAGGAGATTAGGGTTTTTTTTTGAAACGGCAAAATCTTATTAAGAAACTTGATTGGGGTACATCAAGTGGGGGGAGAGGGGGATCCAATCAAAGGTTGGACAAGCACCTATTGGGCCGAGACCCAAAACACGTGTGGGGCCAAGCCCGAACACCAATCGGCCTAAAATGCCCAGATTAGACATTAAGAATAGATAAAACTAAGGGCCTAACTGCCCAAATTTGACAATAAAGCTCAAAAACAAACTGGCCTGGCCCAGACCAAACTCCCCGAAACCCTGCACATTGCAAATCACCACTGCCGCTGCAGCCCCAAATCGCCGACCACCACCCCTGCAAACCAAACACCACCATCAGCACCCGCCCAGGCCGAGAAGCCATTACCACCAGATGGAATTTAATTTAATCCTAATTATCAAATTTAAAATTAAAATGTTGGGTACCTTGAGCATCTTTTGAGGGACTCAGGAAATGGCATATTCAATGCTTTCAATGAACATTCCTAGTAAATTTTTATTTTCTTTCGAATTTGATGAACTGAATTGAATTTATCGATTATTTTTCTTTCTTTTCACAAATTCTTTTCTTAGGGAGACCACAAGCCACTGGAAGATGAAGAAGATAAATTCAACAGAACAAAGACTAGGAGGCTTTTGTCCACTAACTCCCAAGGAGGTGGGGATATTTCTGCAAGCTCTCGGTTATGCTCCATCAACAATAATTTATATTGCTGCTGGTGAAATTTATGGTGGCAACACGCACTTATCAGAGCTCACATCTCTCTTCCCAAATGTTGTTTTCAAGGTTCTTTCATTTTGTTTTCATTAATTTTGATGTTATTTACATTGGCAAATAAGTTTGATGATGCTATGCTGCCATTTTGTATGGCTATGAATTGGGTGTCTTGATTAATGGCAGGAAATGATTGCAACTCAAGACGAGTTGAAAGCATTTTCAAATCATGCATCGCAAAATGCAGCACTTGATTATATCATCTCGGTAGAGAGCGATATATTCATTCCGTCATATTCGGGTAACATGGCAAGAGCTGTTGAGGGGCACCGTAGATTCTTGGGCCACCGGAAGACAATCACTCCAGACAGGTATTACTATGTTTAATTTACAAAATAATGTGTTCATTAGCTTGTTTTCATTTATTAATAAAATGGAAAGAACAAAGGGCTAACTGTGTTGAGTCTGTTGACAAATCTAACTTTTAAAAATAATTTCTTGTAGTTTTAGGGAAAACATGACAGAATTTTTCCAAATCAACAATTTTTGTTTCCACCATTTCATATCAGCTTGGTAAATGAGTACACGAAAAAAGGGTTTTGGAGTCGGCTACCAAAATCTTTTTCCCCCATAATATTTTTTCCATTGCAAGTGTTTTTGGTACTTTTTCCGGTGCATGCATTTTCTAATGTCCAGTTCCTATTAGTGAAGTCTATTTGCTTCTAGGCTCTTTCCCTCGGCTTAATTTTCTTTCATTGAATACATATAGATTTTTGGTCAATTTTTAGAGTTTTGTATTGGTCTTTAATATAGAAGAATTGCAAAGTAGAAACAAAAATTATATTTGAAAAACATTTGTGTGGGCAAAAATGAAACTAAAAAAGTATAAAACTCTATTTTTGGCGTAGTTTTACTTTAGTGGCTTTTTGACAAATATGATCTATATCTTGTCAGTCTTTTAATTTTTCACTTACGACAAACTAGAAGTGAACAATTTCACCAAAAATATAATATAGCTAGTACTAAATACGAAATAGCCTATTGCAAAATACTTTTCCAAAATAGAGTCTAAATGGTTAACTATAATTTATCTAATATTGCAGTTTAGAAGATATCTTAACTTAATGATTGCTATTTGTTTTATTAAGATATCAGTTCGAGTCACATTGCAAGGATTCTTTTTTCAATTTTGTGATAGCAGTATAAATGTTACCCTAAAGTTTTCGGTAATCTTTTTATGTGGTGTAGAATTATCTAAATTAGACAAGTCAAATGTTTAGTACCAAGACGTTTCAAACTTGCATTTACGAAAAGTTTAATAACAAGACGTTTCGAACTTGCATTTCATTTTTTCGTAAAAATATAGAAGAGCCCAATTTTATGAGCTCACCTTTGAGCCCCTGAAATCTCAAGGCTGGCCCTGTCTGGATGGCACATGCTACAGCACAAACTTTCGTGGTACCTACTTCATTCTTCTGGATTTTCTTCTTCCAATCTCTTGCTCACAAGCCTCGTTTGCAGGAAGGGCCTTGTTGAAATATTTGATAAGCTGGAAACCGCACAGCTTGAAAGATCATCCTTGTCAAATCTCGTGATGAAATTGCACAAGAACAGGTATTCAGTTGCAACATCCATTGTTCCTTCTTTGACATAAATAAATAACCAAGAGAATAAACATATCTGACATTTTGTATGGTAAGTTGGAGTCCTTCCGTTGATTTTGTACAGCAACCAAACATTCTTGCAAATCTTGTTATATTATCTTGTCAAATATCCCAAGTAATTAACAGACATTGAAATGAGCTTATCAATGGACTGCTTTTTCCAGGAAAAAATCGAACAATTCAATCTTCATAAAGAATCAAAGTGACTAATAAACAAATCGGATCGCCTTAAATAGCATGGAGGACTGGAGTGTTTGATGTGACTTTTATAAGACTGTATTTAACAGGCAAGGCGCTCCAAGGAAAAGAGGAGGCCCCCTCCCAGGAATCAAAGGCAGGGCGCGGTTCAGGACTGAAGAATCCTTTTATCAAAATCCATACCCGGAATGCATTTGCCGTTCAAGTAGTAAAACATTACGATGACAAAGCTACAGAAGAAGCCTGCAGTTCAAAATTGCTAACATTTTTTTTCCTTATCTTTTTTATTGCATATATATATATATATATATTCCTGTATTTTTGGAAAATACGGATATTTTGTGCATGAAATTGTTGGTTATCCATGTTATGGCAAGTCTTTGGTTTCGAGGAGTAAATCACCAGAAGCACTTGTATGTTGTTGCATGTAAAGGCAGCACACCCAGGCGATGTGCCTCTCGATCACATTTTTGTGGAGATGAAGGAACATGCTATAAGGAAGAGATGAGAAGGCAGCAGTGAGAAGGTAAATTTTTGCCTTTTGTTACATTTTGATTTGGTTGTTATTTCTCCGTAAATCCATGATCTAGGAAATAGCTTAATAGATCTTCAGAGACGGAGGATTCAGAGGGAAAGGTTACGATCCTCCAGAAGTTGACTTTGCTTGTTAAAAATCATGGGCACTTGTGATCAAGTTCGTTTCGTTCGAGGAAAAGTTTCCTGGACCTCCAATTTAAGGCCTTTTTATTTTGTTTCATATATCCATCTCTCCCTCTCACGTGCTTATTGAATGACCTGAGGAAAGGAATGCCTTTGGGAAGCGACGAGCGCGTGAATTCTCCGCTCAACAATAGCCATTAATCTTGATTATGGAGATGGCTACGCTCTCAATTGCGGGCGAAAGTCAGTAATGAAATTATGAAAGTGCAAAACAAAGTTGATGAGAGCTATATTTACAAAATATATTTATTTGTATTGTACAAGGGGTTTTTAGAGAGGAATTCTGCAAGTACTTGTAAAAAGAATCACTTGGGACCTAGTTTCGTTTGATTTTTTTGAGGGGGGAGTCATCTTTGACATGTCTCTTAAAATTTAACAAGTGAGAAATGACTTTTCAAATCGACACTCACTTAAATATGGGGTGTCGAAAATTTGGGCAAAAAATCAACATGTTTTACAGGAACTGAACTGGTCGGATCAAGAATTTGACCGCATATGGAGGAAGTATAGTCTAAACAACACGATCGTAGTACTGTAACAGCAAAAGCAATCCAACAGCAGAGATCACTGTACATGCCACATGTGCCATTGAACTTTGGTGTGTGGATTAGACGCGCCTACATATGCCCAAATGTCTTGCCTGAGTAGACGAGATTTTTTAAACACAGTTATTGTGGTATATCAACGTTGAGTTAAGTCAAGTTGAGCCGAGAAGGAAGGCAAGCCTGCGAGAATTTCAGTAGCTGCGAGATAAAACGAGAACAGTTGAGAACAAGCCAATCTAGATGATATATTCAACTTTCAGATTAGATTTATACAATGTTTTGGCTATCTAATGCCAAACAGATGAGAAATAGACGGAGGAGGTGAGGAAAAGCGAAATCAGACAAAATTTTGTGATTCTGGACGGTTTGGCTGGAGGTATTGGTGATCCAAGCCCAAAATGAATAAGTTGACATGACGGAGAGATTTGACGAGATAAGGGCCATATCAGACAATGTTGTGGCTTTGTATTGAAGAAAGAAGAACCCACAAGGCTCAAGATAGACGAGATGTACCAAAATTGGATGACGAGATAATAATGGATAAAAAAAAGAATAGAAAAGATAAAAGGATAAAAGGGGGATAAAGTCTTCAACAATCAAGTTTAAGGGGAAAGTGGTTGAGCTTCTATATAGTTGTGTTTGTGTGTAATGTGAAGGTGTGGGGAGAGACGCGTGTGAGAGAGAAATTGGGAGAGAATCCAGATTGGGTTCTTGAGAGTTTTGTAGTAATCGTGTAGGGTTTCTGGCAGTAAACAAAAATTGTTGCGTGTGAATTTGTGACTCCTCTCCCACCCAACCCAAATTCTCCACCAACATATAGCTTCTATATGTAACTACCAATAGTTAGTGGCGGACGCAGAATTTGTGTTGTAACAGAGGCTTAAATCACATGTATTTTCGCATTATACTTGTGAGTATATATTGCTAACTAGTGAGGTCTGAAGAAGAGACGATATTGTGTGTATGTGCGTAGTCACCCATTAATTTTATACATGCAACCTTAAAAAGTGATTGATAACTTGATATTTTGGGAAATTTTCTCCCACAAATGTAGAAATTTTAAGAAATCTTTTTCACTCAAGGGACTTGCGGGGGCAATTCCTAGAATTTTTCTTAATTAACTTGATAATTAGTACGATACGCAATAATATTTGGAGTTGTATAGGGGCCCGAGTCCCCCCTTGGGACAGCCTCTGCCAATAGCGGAGGACACTAGATTTGTATTCAACATGCAAGGTTCAAATCACATATATTTCTACCGTAGTAATAAAAAAAAGGGAAAAATTCAAAATACCCCCCAACCTATACACCCAAATTCAATTAGACTCCCAACCTTTTAAAAACTTCAATTTTACTCCCAACGTTATATTCCGTTATCAAAATGCCCCCTTCCGTCCAAATTACTAACGGTTCCGTTAAAGGCTCCGTTAAATAGTATTTTGATCGAATTTCGATGATCCGAGCCGCTCAATGTGTTCAAAACGTGATTTTAAGGGTACTCGCAAGAAATCAGCAAAAAAAATGATCGGGAAGGGCTTCATCTGAATAGTTTTTTATTGAACCATTCAATAAAAAACTGTTCAGATGAAGCCCTTCCGATCATATTTTTTTTTTCTGATTTCTCGCGAGTACCCTTAAAATCACATTCTAATCACATTGAGCGGCTCGGATCATCAAAATTCGATCGGAAAAGGGGAGGTACAAACCGAAGCAAAATTCGGACGTCCGTACTTGAATAAAATCCGGATCGATCCACATCTCCTTTTTTCCAATCGAATTTTGATGATCCGAGCCGCTCAATGTGTGTAAAACGTGATTTTAAGGATACCTTCGAGAAATCAACAAAAAAAATGACCGGGAAAGGCTTCATCTGAACAGTTTTTTATTGAATAGTTCAATAAAAAACTGTTCAGATGAAGCCCTTCCCGGTCATTTTTTTTGTTGATTTCTTGCATGTATCCTTAAAATCATGTTTTAAACACATTGAGCGGCTCGGATCATTGAAATTCGATCAAAATACTATTTAACGGAGCCTTTAACGGAATCCGTTAGTAATTTGGACGGAAGGGGGCATTTTGATAACGGAATATAACGTTGGGAGTAAAATTGAAGTTTTTAAAAGGTTGGGAGTCTAATTGAATTTGGGTGTATAGGTTGGGGGGTATTTTGAATTTTTTCCTAAAAAAAAATAATCCATAATAGTATATATTGCTATTAGCTAGTTCTGAGAAAGAGACGAGATAGTGGATATTCATAACCGCCATTTAATGTTGTACGTACAACCAAAAAATGGTTTATAACTGGAAGTTTTAGCGTCTTTTTCACACATGCATATACGGCTTTTTTCACACATATAGTAACTTTATGGGCATTTTTTCCCCCTCAGTACATCTTATAGAGCTTTTCCAAATTAACCTAAAAAACTAGTAATTAGCAGGAGGAGCATTTGGAGTTGTGTAGAGTCCGGACGCCCCTTGTGTCTGACTATCACCAAGTGCTCCGGTTTCGTTAATGGGGTTGTCGCAATAAAGAGTCGAATTTTCACAGCTTGTTTTTTCTTTTTTTCTTTGGGGAAATGGGAAACTACTATTGAATAGCCATATATATATATATATATATATATATATATATATATATATATATATATATATATATATATATATATATATATATATATATACTAGTGATTACCCATGCTTAAAGGCACGGCACAACACACCGATAAAACAAAAAAGGCACAACACAGCACTTTCTTATTACACCTTTAAAAAAATTATCCTTCCCTTCTAGTGATTTTAACAAACCAAAATGAAAAGATTTATAATTTATTTTTTAAAACTCTCTTCAAATAGGATAAAATGAATGAATTTCTTTTAAGAATAGTTTCACAACAAATAATACCACACCCATTGAAAAAGTATGAGCACATACCCAAATGAAATTTGTAACTAACTTATGCACAACCATTCGTTAACAGCTGTCTTCAGCCATCAACTAATAAAAAAAAAAAATGAATAGTTTTAAAACTCCACTTCCCATAAGTTAATGAATGCTGTTTTTCTTTAACATTGAAAATGATTCTTGCAACGGAATGCTACAACTTGAGTTCCCCCCCCCCCCTCAAATCAAAGGAATGCTACAGGCCTACAACTATGACAAATTATCAAGCACTACTACTTTAAATCATGCATTCAAGAAATAGGTGAAACAACTTGTTACAAAAAAAAACTAAGTTTATTATTTTGTATGACTAAAGTTTCTATAATGTTTTTCTATTGTTACCTCAGTTGATAGAAGAAAGGAATTGAATAGAGTTTTCTGATGGATGAGTGGACGATGCACAACACCCCAATGATAGAGTTAAAGATTGACGATAGGGAGAAGAAAGCGTTTTGATAATAAAAGGCTAGCTGTTAAATGAAGGAAAAAATATGTTTGTACCTAGAAATGGCAACATTGCCAAAGAAGTAAGGAGAGAGAGGAAGAGTGTGGATAAATTTATTAAAGAAGTTGATTGGATGGCTATAACTTATTGAAAATTTGATCTAACGGCTGGAGAGGTGCTCTTGTTTATATGTATAGACAAAAACCGTTCTGTTTTATAATATATAATATATATGTGTGTGTGTATGTTTATTTGGTAAATCGGTTTCTTTGGGGTGGTGGTTGGAGTTTCAACTAATACTATATATATAAATGCCTATACCATGGGCTAAGAATAAGATTGTCAGTGTCAATACGTCCTTTTCTTTCCTTGTATTATTATTTCGCTAAACTCCATTTTACTTTGCCTAACAAGGCGCGTATCTATAGCCACACAACGTTTTCCTTTGATCTCTCTTTCTTTCTTTAGCTTATTTTCAATTGCATGTATTTGTTTGAGAATACTATAGATATAGACAAACAGTGGCGGAGCCACGAGTTAACGTTTGTGGGGTACCTTTTAAATATACTACTTCAACCCAAAAAAATCGTAACAAGCAATGCCAAAGTAATGAAAGAGCGGTTGTGCTAAAAAAAAAAAAAAAAACTAAGACATTTACTGAGAAAGTTATTTGTTCCACTAAGATTCTTATTTTTTAAGTACTTATTTTCTGTTTTACGAGACAGGTCATTCTCTCACAATACAACACCTTTAATTAAAAAAAATAAAAATAAGTATTTATTTTAGTTAACGGAATGGGACCGTTATCAAAACAATTAGCGGATGAAGTATAAGAACAATTCAATACACAATAACTAAAATGACAATATTTAGCAATCTTGATCCAATTACAAATAATAATTTCTTCCGAAAGTTATTCCTAAACCTCCAAATTTGCTTTGCGTTGTTGATTCTATCAACAAATTATGCAAGAAACAAGACTACTATCAAAATTGTAAATAAACATTACAAAACCAAACGAAAACAAAGGAATACAGTGGGGGCCTGAGCTGCCACTGGGCCCTTATTGCCTCCGCCACTAGAGATAGAGGGGTAGCATGGATACTATAATGTCATCTGTGTGTGTACGTATGCGTATACTCTCTTACAAAAGCATGTCAAGAAAATAATCAACGCAATGAACTGGATATTTTGGCAAGGGTCTAAAGCTGAAGCTAGCTAGACCCAATTTTCTAAAACTCGGTACTCGCTCGGCCGGCCACCTTGTACCTTGTAGGCCGAGTACTCGGCGATTACTCAACGAGTAGAAATTACTGGATTTTTTTTTTATATGTTCCCCAAATGATATTCATAATGCATAATGAGAAGTTCAATTCATAGTTCAATCCAAATGAAACTAAGTACAAAATTACTAGTCCATTGCAAAGTTTAACGTTCAAACCAAATGAAACCAAGTGCGAAATTCATAGTCAATTACAAAAGTTCAACGTTCAAACCAAGTGAAACCAAGTGCGAAATTCATAGTCAATTACAAAAGTTCAACGTTCAAACCAAATTAAACGAAGTACGAAATTAGTAGTCAATTATTCCTCCTCTTCTTCTCCAAATCCCTCCATATTATGTATTTTACCCCATTTTTTCAGTTTTTTTTTTCGATTTTCTCCCCACTTCCGAGTAATCTCGTTTTACCGAGTAATCGGTACTCGCCGGGTATTCGCTGAGTAATGCCGAGTAATTGGCTGGCCGAGTATTCCCACCAAGTAGCCCTAACTCTACTCAGCTAGGCACTGAGTACCGAGTATTTCCGAGTTTTAGACCACTGGCTAGACCCGAAAGGGAAGGAAGTTAAGGTCTATGTCCTCCGGAACCTTACGCTGAGGCGGGAACTTCGGGAGGAGGTTCGCTATCCGCTTTGCTGTCTCCAGATACGATGCAAACTTTCCGATCACCCCAGCGTCCCAATCACATTTGTTGGCGCAGTCTTTCGCTTCATGATACTCGAGGTTTAATGCCAGCGCCACACTGGCCATTGGCAAGCCATAGAAGTTTGTGTTGTGCTCGATTGCTTGTAGAGTCTCTCTCAGCGCCTTTTTCTTGAAACTCCACGCCCCGGTTTTCCAGTTCAAATGGTATAGTGGCAGGAACCTCTGGCCGTATACAGCTACGAATTCTAGTGCAGCTAAAATGAACTCAAATTCTTCGATGGCCATGTAGTAGGGGAAGCTGATTCTCGTCCATCCTGGCTTCACTGCATTGTAACCCTACCGAAATACGAAGAAAAATCAAGGTCACACAAAATAGGGAACTCTGATGTTTTCAATATTCATTGAGCCAGCAAATTATAAGGTCAAGAAGTGTGGAAAAACCGAGTTGTGAAACCGATCAATGTGCATAAAATGAGTTTGTGGCTCAAGTCCAGCTTACCATTTCAATAATATCCACACCCATTTATTTATTTTTTTTTTTGGAGAACTTTGTGAATTTTTCCCACTTATCTTTCAAGACAAAAAAAAAAAAAAAAAAAAAAAATGCAGGATTAAAAGTTGAACTGAAGCTCTTTTGAAAAACCACAAATCAAAACTCTTGGCCACAAAGTACGATTTTCGTGCACTTGTGTATCTCAATTCTGTGCTTCATTTGCGATAAGTAGCCAACTCACCAACTTAATGGCGGATCTGAAGGCGAGCGATCGAGGCTCGTCAACATTCAACAAACTATGACCATAAGGTCCAGCACAAGCACAACCACCCCTAGCTTGGATTCCAAACAAGTCATTGAGTAGCTTTGCCACAAAAGGGCCATGGAGAGGCTTCTCTCTCTTGTTCCCGGTCTCACTCCACATATAAAGCCCTTTCACCTCTCCCCCACCGTTGATAGAACTCATCATCTCAGCTGAGGAAGAATACGTCGTGGTGTAAATAAGGAAAGACAGAATTGCCTGTCGATCAGCCTTTGTGTTACCCAAGATCCGTATGTTTTGGTTTGGTAGTAGCCTTTCCATTGCTTTTTGTATGTAGTCGTGCTCTTGTTTCTCTATCACTTGATACCCAATGTATTCTTTCACCCAGAAGGCCAATGCTGCTCTGACTTTCTGGATGATTGGTGGTGTTCCGGCGTCTTCTCTTTCTTCTATGTTTTCTACATATAGCGTGTCCTGAATTTTCGTAGTATGACAGATTAGTCATAGATTAGCGATGTTTCGTTCGTGATTAAGATACAGATTCATAGGTGACTAATACTGTTGGGCGACATCAAATATTCGTTATGTACAGATTTGCCTACACAGTGTGGGAGAACTATTGTGTTTATTTATGTATTTGTGGAGATATTTTGCCAAAGAAAGAGGAACTAGAAAGAAAACTAGAGTAGTTTAGGCTCTTCACCTCGCTACTTTAAATACTCTTTTTTTTTTTATATGCTATTATCGATCGAGTAGAGTATCTACTTGATCATCTCTTCTTATCATTTTATGACCTTTTCTTCTTCCTTGGTAAACTGCTCTACGAATTTATGATTCAAATACAAATTTAAAAACTCTCTTCTTGTTTTCATCCGTATTTGACAAAACAAAAAGTCTAGTGTGTAGACTTCTTCGTGATTTAGACGTATTTGTGTCTGGAACTGTCCAATCCACGTTCTCATTGTTCTGCGGGTCTATGTGCATCGACGGACTCCGAACACATATGTGTTTGGGTCTGTGGGCATAAATCTGTACACCTAGCATTTTGACAAATGCATACATGTATGCAAATATAACAATGCTTTCTATCCAAATATAACAATGCTTTCTATCATGTTGTGATCATGCACATGTATTACTATGTTATTGTGTGCTTATAAGATACACTCATTAGTTATTCAATGTGCCAATTAAACTATTATTTGAGATTAGGTTTGGCATATATTACATCATATAAAAATCAAACAGAGACTCCCGACTTGAAAATTGGCACGAATGAATACCAAAGTCATATATACCGTTGGAAAATGCATGCAAGACAGAGGAAGAGTAGTAAGAAAATGCAAAACTCTCTCTTCTACTTTTCATCCATATTTGACTTTTTTTTTGTGATTTAGACGTATTTGTGTCTGGAGCTGTCCAATGCACGCCCTCATTATTCTGTGGGTTTACGTGCATCGACGGACTCCGAATGCATATATGTTTGGATGGGACGTCTGTGGACATAAATCTATACATGTATGCATATAAAATAGTGCTTTACTGTCTATCATGTTGTGATCATGCACTTGTGTAGTATTACTATGTTATTGTGAGCTCGATGTACTCATTAGTTATTCAATGTGCCAATTAAAATATTATTTGAATAGTCATATATAGAAATAAAAAAAATTGGTTTTCAGATTAGGTTTAATTGGCATATATTACATCATAAAAAAAAAGTCACCCTCCCTTCTTGAAAATTGGCACCAATGACTGCCAAAGTCATACCGCAGGAAAATGCATGCAAGACATAGGAAGACCGAGTAGCAAGAGGCTAGGGGGCGGTTTGATCAATTTACCTTTTCATTGAAACAATTGACAAAATCGACAGTGCCACCTCCACAAGTTGATGGAGGAGAAGACCTGAGCTGATAGAGAGATTTGTTCATTAGAAGGATGCCTGGTGAGCCTGGTCCCCCGAGAAACTTGTGAGGGCTTAGGAAAACTGCATCGTACCCATCTATCTCCCCTGATCTCATATTTATCTCCACATAAGGACCGCTGCTCACGCAATAAACACAACAGGATTTATGGCTACACACAAACTGTTGAGAACAATTCTAGTTAAACACATAACATGCATTTACTAGATGCCTGATCATGAGCATGTGCGGTGTGTGTGGTAATCGTATTATCGAAAAAGTATAGAAAGCGAGGAGGTGAGAGTAGAAAAAAGGACCAAAAAAATTTGAGTTGGCAGTTAAAAGGTGTAGTTTGGGAAAGAAAAAACGTGAATTTTTTTTTTCCATGCTAAATATAGAGTGCTAATATCAGTTTTGTTACAAATTAGTACAAGCAAATCAGTGAAAAATTTGCCTACCTTGCCGCGAAATCAAAGCATGCAAATGCTCCAAACTGGTGAAGTAATCGGGCAAGGGATCGAGTATTGGTGTAAGTTCCCGTCACATTACTACAAGCCGAGAAAGACCCCAACATGGGCCTGTTAGTACCCTTATACGACCCGAGTTGAAGTCGTAGATCTTCCACATTTACCAACCCATTCTGATCCAACCCAATCTCCACCACCTCCGCCAGGCTTTGCCGCCACGAGAGCACGTTGGAGTGGTGCTCGTACGGCCCCACGAAAACCACCCACCTGTTTGGTTATTTAAACATTACTAGTGACTACGCCAAATAATCAACTTATAGTGAGAAAGTACACACGGGATTTATGCCCAATTGCTAGTGAATATTTTTTTTTCCCCATGGTAATAGCTTGAGTGTGTTACTGATCAGTATATTTTTTTTTTGTCATACGGTATATATATCAGAAGGGGTTAGCGGGATATTAGTATGTTAGTCAACAGCGGTTCAGAAGTTATCTATAGCCCTGAACCCCAAACATCTGCTCCCTGTGGGACTCAAACCAGGTCACCACTTGAGAGAGAAATGAGACAACCAATTTGGCAAGCTTGGTTTCTCTATTGATCAGTAGTTTGAAAAATAACTTTTCTTTATAATGTTGAAACTTGTAAATTTTCCAATTAATCAAGATTACCTCTCTGCAACGGATAGGCACTTGAGCACTCTCTCTCTCATGATTGACGGAATGGAAACACCCATAACTTCTTGGAGACGCTTGATGGCGGCGGTGGTGCCGGAGCCGCAGAAAATGAGGGCGTCGTCGTGTCCACCGCCTAGGCATCGCTTCACGTACTTGCTGGCTTCGTGCACCGTTTTGGTTGTTTTGTCCCCCACGTAACTGTCACTCGTGTGACTATTTCCTGTGACCCATTTTCATCAGTTTTTGTTTACTTGACTTCCAACATGTAATGCATAAAAGTCGTATTTTGCTGCGTGTTTCCTTGACAGGTATATTAAATAACGAATACGCCCTTCTCTATTTTGTTATTCCAAGTGGGACCGACGACATTAAGGTTACTGTACAATCTTGAATTTTACTACCTCCGTTCCAAAAAAAAAAAAAATTTTGTTCAACACGCAAAATGATACTAACTTATAAATAATTTACTTTTGTCAAAGAAAATTGAAACTTTTTTTTTTTTTTTTATAACTTGTGTTACATTTTTTGGAGGGTTCCAATAAAAAATAAATTGGCAAGAAGTGGAGTAATTTTTAGAATATATTAACCAAGCATAGGTGGATTAAATGAGCGATGTGGGACAAGTCTGATACTCCCCTTCACGTGCAACCCGAATACACGTGGAGGTGAGAGACTTGGAGACCAATGATTTGAAGTGTCAAAATGGGGATTTGAAACTGGGGGCATTTGAAGAATGGATTTCTAACTTCTACGTTATCAACCGCGGAAATAGTTGACGAGATAGAAAGGGTAGATGGCGGGAAGAGTCCAATCCGGGGGGTGGAGCCAGACAAGGAATTGAAGAAATTTTGGAATGAAACGCAACTAAAAACGTTAAGGGCAAAAAAGACGTTAAATGGAGGCTTTTGGTTTTCGAATCGGTTGGATCTCTTTAGAGCACAAAGGAGATGTGGGAGTATATGCACAAAAAATTTGATATTTGGTGTGTAGTGGTAGATTTGAATAAAAAAATTGAGGGAGTTACGTTTGTGTTTGGTTGTTTTTCTATTTCTTTCCTCTTGTAATATTTTGTTATTATTAATGAAATATTACTTTCTTCATTGTTCCAAAAAAAAAAAAAAAAACTTTCGGGAAAGAATATAAGAATATTTTGAATTTTTTTGAACAAAAATATACTCCCTCCGTCCATTTTTAAGTGCATGTCCTCCTTCATAATTCCAATTTATTAAAAAGATATCATCATTACACATTTCACATCAACTTTTATCTCTATTTTCTCTCCTTACCCTCTATGAAAACATTATCATTACATTTTTACTCACTAACTTTTCAAAATGAAATATACTTTTAGGGGCAAAATGGAAAATTCACCAACTTTTATGCACTTACTTTACAAAATAGACACTTATTAAGAGATAACCTAAAATGGAATACTAGACTCTTAAAAAGGGACGGAGGGAGAATTATTTTTAAGTTCTCGTTTTGGAAACCGGAGAATATTTAATTTTGGGACGGATGTAGATAATTTTAGTAGAGCTCACAATAGTTTATTTACCTTTTAATGAGTTGGACTTTGTGAGACCCGCAAATAATGAACTTAATATGCAAGTTTTTATATACTGTATAGTTGTATTAACTTGATGATGTTCTCCTAAGGTCCTATTTCAGAATATCTTCTTCAAAAATAAGTACTTATAAGGTCCTGTTCCAGAACATTTTCTTAAAAAATAAGTACTTATTTCACATTTTCAAACTCAAAAATAATGTAAATGGAAAATAAATTTTTTCATTTTTTTTGCACCGTATTAAAGATCTCAATGAGATCTATCAAACAAGATCCATATTGATAAGAAAATTATTTGGGTAAACACATGGTTTTTGAGCTTGAAATTGCCTTCTTAAAAAGTAAGTACTTATTTCCCTTTCGGAAACGGGACCTAAATAACGTAAACGATTGGATATGACAGTAATACAGTATATGAATATCAATCGGCAATAATGAAAGATGGCGACCACCAATATTGATGGGGTGAAATTGACATGGTTAATCGACTAAAAATAAAATAAAAAATTATAGTACAGAATTAAAGTGTACGGGAGACAAATTGCCCAAATAATAAAAAATCTGATTGAGAATCAAAGACAGTAGTCTAAAATAGTGACAATTTGCGCATGCAGAGATCGTATATATCAACGACGATGTGGACTCGATCCCATACTACATCATTATCAAATTAATTAGCGAGAATTAAGCCGATCTATTAGAATATATCTGAAATAAAAATTCCATCTCTATCTAGCATAATTGTCTATATATAATAGGTGACGTTGTAGATAATATAGGGCATGGCTAGGTTAATTACAATGATTTAATGTAAGAGTGCATGACATTCGGTATTTAAGACTTCAGGAGCACGTCCGCGACACTAGTATACGTGTACACGTGTAGATGGAAGTTAGTTAGTTTATTGGTTGCATCTTTGGGAGTTTGTGTAATTGTCAAATGTTGTAAGTGGTTAAGCAAGCTATATTATATTATATATATATAAAAGATCTGGCATTGACTTTACCTTAGTTTGGTTGGTTTATTATTTTTCTCTCTCTAAGTTGGTGGTTGTAATTCTGGACGAAATCAATCTCTTGAAACAGCGACATCGCTATCAACCACGCAAATCAACGAGAATTTCGACAACTATTGAAGGGGCTAAGGTAAGTGAGACTAGAGATATAACTTATCAATGAGTTAGCCCGGTGATCAAGATTTGCGACTCAGGGTTTTTCGATCATCTTAAGGCCGGAAATCTGAAGTTTGAAATTTCTTAGGTTATATCATTTTTTTTAGGGTCGGTTCATATTAGGGGCGGATCTAGGATTTTATGGCACTGTGTATCAAATATTCACAGATACTGTATTCGAAAAACTACGGTTAGTTTCTTGCCAACTTATTTGGTTCGTTTGGGTTCTGGTAGCATATAATTGTCGGTAATCATTGGATGCTTCTCATTATGATGCCGTCATGTTTTGATCCTTTTAATCTTTGTAATTTTTATTCAAAGATTAATATGCTCTCTTTTGTTGTTAAAGAAAATAATTTTGTACTCAAATTTGATGAATGGGAAAAAAATATTCATAATATATAAATAAAAAAGAGATATCCATTGATAAGAATTCATTTCATTTACAACTCACAACAAAAAATTTCCATGTTTACAAGCGATGCATGATAATTTCATTTGTGATAAAAAAATATATTCTCTTTTCATTTACCCATTGACTTTTTAATAAGACATTTTTTTGGGACAAATCAAAATAGAACAATGAACACTTATAAAGAGACGCAGGGAGTATTAGATGATTCAATAGTTCATGCATCCAATGAGGTCTTTGTTCTCTATTTTATTTCGTATTTGAGAGAGAGAGAGAGAGAGAGAGAGAGAGAGAGAGAGAGAGAGAGAGAGAGAGAGATACTTGAGTTAAAAGTTAGATGGGACCAAAAAAATAAGAGAGAGAGAGAGTTACTTGAGTTAAAAAGTAGATGAGATCAAAAAAATAAAAAAGATTAGGCGGTGGGTTAAACAAGTTAAGCAATTTTTCTATACTACTTGGGGCAATATATAGGAATGAGAGTATAATTCATGGGGCAAAGTTATCAAAATATCCAAAAATATATGCATATATCCGTGGAGAATTCCAATCGAGTGGGGTCATCAGGTGATCCCGCTTGCTTCTATGTGTGTCCGCCCATGGTTCATACAAATATTTGCTCCAACTTTAAATGGCCCGTTAGTGGTGGACGGGTGCGATTTTGGTTCGCTAGAAGATTAGTTGAAATATGTTTAAGCATATCAGAATACCAAATGATTTTTTTTTTGGATGTTTTGGTAATTTGGAGATAACCGAAACAAGGGTGTATACATAAAACCGAAACAGGGGTACGTAAAAAAACGAGTAGATCGAGAGAATGTGAACTCGTTTCGGAATTGTGAACCAGCTGTGAATATATTTTTATATTAAGAGGTTAATATTTGAAACATAGCTTTCTTGGCGCAATATCTTCAAGGGTAGTTGGAATTCTAGACGTGAAACCTTAGCAAAACGAATAAATATTTGTGGTTTGAAAAGCAACACATCTACATAATTTTGTTAAACCAGTCGTAATTATTCTTCCTTAACTTGCCTCTACAGGATTGGTTGTTAGCTTGATTTGTGTGTTGTATTGCTTTGCCAGAGCCTAGTATGCCTCTGTTCTCTGGTTTCTGTAGCGACTTTCGTTTTCTCGTGATATAAAATTTTACTTACCCAAAAGAAGAAAGAAAAAAACACATATACCAACAGTGTAATTCAGTGCACTAGTGTCGTTCGTATGAAAGACATACCATAGGAAGGTAGAACATTGTCGATGATATAGTTCTCGATGTAATGAAGGCACCGGCCGGAGGCGGTGTGATCCGCGTAGGTCAACCTCCGTTCCCCAAACGGGGACTCGAATTCCATGTTGCCACCGATGATTTGAGACCGTAACCAGTCCATTTTGTTCGCCGCGGAATCAGTACGTCCCGGCATCAAACCCCTTTGGAGAGTCGTTCCGTGGCCGGTTATCAGATCATCTGGTGCTAATAATTGTGAGAAGCTTAGCCTAGGTGAAGAACTTGTGCTGGCGCTGCTGCCGGCAGCGCAATATTGTTGGCTGCTGTGGCTTGGGTTTTTGTTAGCCTTTTCGCTTTGGCTACCGAAAATGGGTTGCTCAAATTCCATTCTTAAGATATCACAGAAACTGTTTTTGATTCAGAAGGAGAAGGAGAAGATAGTTTTGGTATTTAAAATGGAAGAGAGAGTGGAGATTTGATCCAGTGGGTCTCAAAAGCGAGAAAACAACCGGAGGGAAGCGGGGACTTGGTGTGGTATCTATATCTCTATCTATCTCTATATATAGGAGTGTATATAATTGGAAGTTTATGACAAAGGTTTTTTTTTTTTCCCAAATGGGTTCAAAGTCAATTTCCCATTGCCCGGAATACGATAACATAGCAGTATTCCACTGGGGTCTGGAAATTAGTGTTAGCTACATAGACACGGTCTTCATAATTAGGCGGTCATTCCGCACGACTTATTAGTTCCGGTAGCACAAGTTTTGTAATCCTCCACTGTGATGGAATTTTGGGTCTTTTTAACGCCCTGTTTGGTAGGTGGACTAGAGCCCCGGATATAGCTTTGCCCCGGATATAGATATCCGGGTGTTAGTACATCTCTTTGTTTGTGTAACAAGCGGAACCCGGATATGATAGTCTTGGGATTATATAATCTCCTTTCACCCTCCTTAATTTTAATTTTTAAGAGCATCTTCAGCCTTGACCCAAAATTTTACTCAAATTTAGGTCAAATTTTGGATAAAAACTCATTTTGGGTCAGGCTATCTCCAATGGCAAAATGATTTTTTACCCAAATATATTACTTTTTAAGTATTGAATGACAATTATAATGTAAATAATAGAAGAGAACTGTGTGGCCCGTGATCCTTGATCTGGTTCCTTCCTCCGCTGGTTCAGTGGCTTCCTAGCCTTCTCCGCCTAGCCTGCACAGTGAACGCACGACTAAGACCTGGCCGGGGGTTGCCCGGCAAGGCCCTCCGGCGAGAGGATGAGTATGTGCAGAGAGAGGGGGAAGAGACTAGGGTTTTTAGTGGATATTCCCGTGTATGAGTGCATACCTTTCTAGAGGCACTATCCTTTTGTATTTATAGAGCCTCCCTGACTTGCTCTCCTAGCACGGGCACGTGCCCTGTGCGGGCCAGGCGGCGTCACTGTGACGTCACCGAACAGATCTGGTAACCGCTTTTGGGGGTGAGCTGGCACGATCCATGTGCGCTCATGATTATCCCATGGCATAACCGTCTCCGCACGTGGGTGGACGCGTGGCCGCGCAGGTAGTCGAGCCCATGAGACCCAAGCGGTTGCCGAGCGTGAAGGGAAGCCGAGCCCGAAGGGATTCGGGCTAGGCGATCATCGTCTGCGGGGCCGCCCCCAAATGGTGGCTGTGCTTGACACAATCCTCTCCATCGCCGGACGCGGGGCAGAGGTAAAACCGACGATCGGCATGCCTCGGCCCAGGCCGAGCCCCGGAGGAGTGGGTTTGCTGCCCCGTGCGGTAGCTGGCGGTGGCAGTGGAGTAGAGGTGGCCCCCGGTGGAGTCGCAGTTGAGCTCGGCCCGCTACAATAACAAATTTGATTTGGGGTTGAGAGTGACTGACTGCTATGAAGAAAAAGAAGAAGAAGAACTCGGCCCAACCGCCAACCACCCAAACAGTCTACCAGTTAAAAACTTACCACCACCCACATAACTCTAATCCATATATCCTCCATTCTTTTCCGTCTGTGGGAACTCGTTCGGGCGACAATGGCCATGAGAGAGAGAGAGAGAGAGAGAGAGAGAGAGAAGAGAGAGAGAGAGTTGCAAGTATCCAAGCTTGGGAAAGCCGACACCATACTCTCAAAATGGTATGAAAAGAGTCATTAAAAAGAAAAAAGAGCCGTTGGAATATTGGGGAACAAAATGGGGAGAGATTTCGGTTGTCTCAAATTTGGAAAAAGAAATGGGTAAAAACCTATAATGGGGAAGGGTTTAGGTCAAAGATTGGAAAGGATTTTTTGTGAGTTTTGTCCAAATTTTAAATTTGGGTATTAAAATAGGTCAAGGTTGGAGATGCACTAACCAACCCCTATCCATAACATATTCCTTTCCCACATTACCAATATACCCCCACTAGAACTTCTCTCATCCCCTGTTTTGCCGTCTCCGGTCCTGCATAGGCACCAGCGGTAGTGTTTGTCTATTGACTTTTGTTTCCTTTTAACATTATACCGTGTATCTTCTTTGACCTCTGCTGTATAGGGGAGTTGTCCAGAATAATATTTGAATGAATTAAGCAAAAATACTTAAACAATAAACGTTTATACTAGCGTTCAACCATTCAACGCGTACCATTACCTCTTGCCAAGAAAAAACAGAGAATCAACTCGAATCGTGCAACCCCGTCATTTTCAAGGTTTGGATCGCATCTCTCGTATAATTGTTGGATTGCATTGGGAATAAATATTTGTTCTAACCAATATCTCCCCTTATAACAATCATCACAAAACAATATAACAATCATCAAAAAATATTTTATGACCGAGATCGAACCGAATGAGGCATCTTAATTTTTTCAAGTTGTTCTTGACTTTTTCATGTTTGACCGCAAATGTTTTATGAAAACAATAATGTTATACTCCATATTTTTCTAACCGTCCGGCACAGTATTTTTCTAATTAACCATTCGGAACAGAATTCAAAAAAGCCATGAACGGAAATCAAGACAAAAAAAAAAGGACGGTATAGGCTAGAAAAGGGAGAAAAAATTATGTCCGTTCAAAGCATTGTATTTTGTAAAGAAAAGAACGGTATATTCTAGAAAAAGTCTACTCCATAATAATATAGATAGTCCATATTTTTTTAACCGTTCGGCACAGTATTTTTCTACCCGTTTGGCATAGTATTTTTTGATTTACTTAATCAAACTATCACAAACCCAAATGCCCATTTTTGGGAGATCCACTGTTTGAACTTTCTATAAAACACATTCAAAGAGCCATGAACTTTCTTTTTTCATTTAAATTGTCTTAAATGAGACAAGAGCCTTGTTTGGCTAATACAAAATATGTCTTTTTTCATATTTTTCGATCTTGTTGCACTTTCATAAAGTTTCCTAGGATTTTAGGCACTTTCATAGGGCACCCTAAGGTTTAGGCACTTTTATAGAATTTTAAGATGCACTTTTCTATTATAGGGTTTTAGCAGTTTAGACACTTTCATAGGGTATCCTAGGGTTTTAAGTAATTCATATATAGGGTACTCTAAGGTTTTAGGCACTTTCATAGGGTACCCTAAGGTTTTAGGCACTTTTAGTGCCGGTCAATCTTGGTTAACGCCGGTCAATGCTGGTCAATCTTGGTTAATTCCGGTCAACCTTGGGATAGGTTTTTTTTTTTTTTTTGTAAATACTGGGCATAATGTAGTTTAGATTTTACGGAAAAATATTTATGTCCTTATTATAGCAAAAACTTTTATAGTATGTCCTCTTATTCAATTTGCCCTATTTTTTTTTTTGGAACAGCAAGCACGACTTCGACACACAAACAAGGGGAAGTTTTTTCATTTATTTTTATCCGAAAACAATGGGAAGTTGAAAAAGGAGTTTTAGTTAGTACTCTAATTCCCACAGATATATATATAAAATCTAAATTTTGACTCTGTTTTCAAGTTGAAGGAATCAACACGCTTAACAATTTAGTCGGATTCATCCGAGCAGTTTTTGTTTAATTTTTATCGAACGGTTCAAATAAAAACTGTTCAATCAAGCCCTTTCCGGTCATTTTTTTTTTATAGATTTCATGCGGATACTCTTAAAATCACGTTCTAAATGCATTGAGTGGCTCGGATAATCGAAATTTGATCAGAAAATAGGAGAAATGAGGAGGTTGCATTTTAACTAAAATAAGGACCCCTCATGGGAGACTGACCGTATGTGTGTGTATATATATATTGACTCTGTCTCTGTTTTTTGTCCTGCAGAATTAATACAGGTATCAAAATAATCGTTTTTGTATGTAGGAGCAATTATTTCATTTTTGTTCAACTGTCTCTATCCAAGAATTTTTTTTTGACTGAAATTTCATTAGACTAGCCAAAAAATAAAAAACTAAAGTATATTTCGAGTAAAATTGGGTGGGGCCACTTATCCGAATAAAAAGAAATTAGTTGGATGATGATTATTATTATATATATACGTATACCTACGTAGCTGTCTCTAGAAAAAAAAAAAGAAAAAAAAAAGCGGGTAATTCTGCTTCTAGATATATAATTCGATGGAATATAATAATTATGGTGGACTATCAATGATCAGATTAATAGTCAAGATACACACACAGACCATGTTTTGTAAGGTGGAAATTTAGTATACATCTTATCGAACTTGGTCAAACTTTTAATTGAATATTCAATATATGCTCGTACTTGGCCAAATAAGGCATTGTTCTTGTTTACGTATGTGTACATAATACGTAATGACCTAATGAAGTGACAACCAAATGGTAGGCACCGTATACTTATTGTATTAGGTGAGGGTCTAAATCCTACAAACTCCACTCCACTTACCAAACTTTTAATTGAATATCTAATATATGCTCGTATCTTGCCAAATAAGAATTGCCCTTGTGCCCGTATGTGTACATAATACGTAATGACCTAACGGAGTGATAACCAAATGGCAGGCACCGTATACTTATTGTATTAGGTGAGGGTCTAAATCCTACAAACTCCATTCCACTTACCAAACTTTTAATTGAATATCTAATATATGCTCGTATATGGCCAAATAAGAATTGCCCTTGCACACGTAAGTGTACATAATACGTAATGACCTAATGGAGTGATAATTAAATGGTAGGCACCGTATACTTATTGTATTAGGTGAGGGTCTAAATCCTACAAACTCCATTCCACTTACCAAACTTTTAATTGAATATCCAATATATGCTTGTATCTGGCCAAATAAGAATTGCCCTTGCGCACGTATGTGTACATAATACGTAATGACCTAACGGAGTGATAACCAAATGGTAGGCACCGTGTACTTATTGTATTAGGTGAGGGTCTAAATCCTACAAACTCCATTCCACTTACCAAACTTTTAATTGAATATCCAATATATGCTCGTATCTGGCCAAATAAGAACTACCCTTGCGCATGTATGTGTACATAATACGTAATGACCTAACGGAGTGATAACCAAATGGTAGGCACCGTGTACTTATTGTTTTAGGGGAGGGTCTAAATCTTACAAACTCCATTCCACTTACCAAACTTTTAATTGAATATCCAATAGATGCTCGTATCTGGCCAAATAAGAACTGCCCTTGCGCACGTATGTGTACATAATACGTAATGACCTAACGGAGTGATAACCAAATGGTAGGCACCGTGTACTTATTGTATTAGGGGAGGGTCTAAATCCTACAAACTCCATTCCACTTACCAAACTTTTAATTGAATATCCAATATATGCTCGTATCTGGCCAAATAAGAACTGCCCTTGCGCACGTATGTGTACATAATACCAAACTCCATTCCACTTACCAAGCTTTTAATTGAATATCCAATATATGCTTGTATCTGGCCAAATAAGAACTGTCCTTGTGCACGTATGTGTACATAATACGTAATGACCTAACGGAGTGATAACCAAATGGTAGGCACCGTATACTTATTGTATTAGGGGAGGGTCCAAATCCTACAAACTCCATCCCACTTACCAAACTTTTAATTGAATATCCAATATATGCTCGTATCTGGCCAAATAAGCATTGCCCTTGCGCACGTATGTGTACGTAATACATAGTGACCTAACGGAGTGATAACCAAATGGTAAGCGCCATATACTTATTGTATTAGGTGAGGGTCTAAATCCTACAAACTCCTTTCCACCTGCCAAACTTTTAATTGAATGTCCAATATATGCTCGTATCTAGCCAAATAAGCATTGCCCGGTAAGGAGTGCAAAATTTTCTTAATAATACGAAAAAGAAAAATGATAAAGGAAAAGGAGAATTTTCTGGAAAATATAAAACGGAGGGAAAAGGACCACCTGAGGGACCACAATGTTTCAAGTGCTATGGTTTTGGTCATTACACCCAAGAGTGTATAAATAAAATAAAAAAGATGGCTCTTTTCACTAAAACGTGGGATGATAGCGATTCTGATGAATCAAATGAAGAACAGGGGGCTGATAAAAATGATAAAGGAAATTTTTTGGCTTTCGGAGTAACCTTAAATTCGCATGGTCATTCCGAATCGAGTGATTCTGAAACAGATAATAGTGAGGCGGATAGTTGTGATGACATAGATGAGGTCAGAGAAAAGTACAATAAACTCCTTGTTTTTAGTAAAAAACTGATAGACGCGAGTGAAAAGCTTTCCGATAAGGTTAAGAAGTTAGAAAATATTTTAAATGAACGCACTCAAGAGAGGGATGAGAGAAATAAAGAAACCGAGCTCCTTCTTGAGAAAAACAAAGCTTTAACTGCTAGCTCCAAATCTAAGGATAAATCAGAGGATGACACACAGACAGAGACCAAAGTGTTGGATCATATTTTGTCCATCCAACGACGACCTAGCGATCGTTTAGGGCTTGGTTATCATGCAACGTCTTCAACTCCATCGATACAGAGAAACGAAACTAAACGTCAAGGTAAGAAGACTAATGCGAATGACATGCAGAACACGATTAATTCTCCTACGATAGAGAAGCAAATGGCAATAGAGGTAAGCAGACATCCCAAGCGCAATGAGGTAAAATCTAAGGTTATTAATACTGATAAGTCTCACGTTTTTACTCCTGTTGCTAATAAATTTGTTCCCACTTGTCGTTATTGTGGTATGACTGGCCATATTAGACCGCATTGTAGAAAGTTGCATGAGTCATACACTTCACATGCACATGTAGCTCGTCCTTATGATCATAATTATTTTGTGCCCACTTGTCATCACTGTGGAATTAGAGGCCATGTTCGTCAATACTATTTTGCCCTTTATGGCTACCATAGGACTCCTCCCCGCTACGATAACATGAATAGCCATAGGAAATATTTTCAAGGGCTTGAACGTAGGATGTCTTTGCATGCTAATTTTACAAAGGTAAATTCAAAACCCATGACCAATAAAAAGACTCATATTGGAAAGGCCAAAACGAGACAGATTTGGGTTCGTAAAATTGATTTGGTTTCTGAAGCTGATGATGACCTTGACTCTCTAGATGAATATAGTTCATCCGGAGAGGTTGACCTTGCCTTTTGAGGCTAGGTCGTGGTTCCATAACCTAGGTTTAATTGCTCTTGCATATCTCATTGCTTAGAGTTATGGAGTTTCATAGTTTTTGAGTTTCTTTTGTTCCATAGTACTTTTGTTTGTCTTAAAAAAAAATTTCAAAAAACTTATATATTTTTTTGATTGTCGTGTGGAATGAGCATGATATATAGTGTTTGATCCGTAGTTGAATATCATTGGATTTTATGAACATGTTCATCCGTAGTTTTATTGCACTTCTTTCATGGTATTCTCACTGCAATTAAGTTTGAATGTTAATAAATCATGAGTATTTGACATTATGTACACTCATCCATGATCCATGGCTATTGGTCAGGTTCTCAAATAGGGATCACTCTTCTCATATGCTTTTTTACCATCTCTTCTAAAACCAATTGGTGGTAGAAAGGACTTCAATTAAGTTTTTTATGGTATTCGACATCGCACCCGCAAGTCTGTTTTTAGAGCGGTCACAGGGAGTGGTATTGTGTAACCAAATCCATGGGGGCACTCTGGACCCAACACACGTATGTGTACATAACACGTAATGACCTATTGGATTGATAACCAAATGATAGGTGCCGGATACTTATTGTATTAGGTGTGGGTTCAAATCCTACAAATTCCATCCCACTTACCCTATTGAAGAAATCTGGTGAACATCGAATCTGGTGGCTTAATCAAGAGAACTTGGACCACCGTTTTTTTTCCTTGGGTTCAAACTCTAGAAGTAAATTATTCCGAATCAGGAGCAGTTGAAGCGGTAAAGAAATGCTTTGTTGGGAAAATTATTCAATGCCCCTGGGACATTGCACATGGTGCGCGCCTTGAACTCTTTCTTCACCGTATATTTGTGTGGTTCCCACCACAAAGTGTGGAGCCTGCACAAATATATTATACTCCATCCGTTCCATATTTATAATCCACTTTCCCTACTGCGGAGCTCTCAAACAATTGTTTATTTTTTTAATTTATATATATAATATTTTATACATGTAATAGGAATATTGTTTGATAGATTTAAATTAATTTTACTAGACAAAATATTTTTAATGTTATTTTTAAAATATTATAAACTGTGAAATATATATAATTTTTTAAATGATGCGTATGTCGAAATTAAATGAAAATGTAGAGGGGTAGAGAAGAGTTTGGTGGTCCCCAACGGCATGGAATAATTATTAAAGAGTTTGAATTATTTACATCGCCGGTGTAAACATTTGTTTCCTCTAAATCAATTACATTGCGCCACGTGTTTTGAAAGCGTAACGCAGTGTAACTGATTTAGAGGAAACAAATGTTGATACTATCCGTGTATATAATTTATTCTCATTACTAAATTCTATTGGCTTTCGTAAAACAGAGATTGCTTTTGACAGGCATGTGAGCATCACATGCCAGGTGAAGTCTCATTTACTTAATTAAAACAGAAATCCAGACCGACCTTTATTAGAATCCCAATAATCTATTAGTGTTGTTCCCCCTCCAACTTTAGCGGTGGAATTGACATATTAGACTACGTAATCCATCACGTAAATCGTACAGTATAATATGACAATATGGTGGGTTTAAAGTAATTTTATTACTTTTTTTTTACTATTCTGAGACTAAATATTGTTTGGTTTAGAAATTTGTTAAACTCTAACCGACTTTTAAACCAAGTTCGAACAAACTATTATTCTGGCTCGTTCAATTTAATTTGTGATGTATAAAAATTCAAGCTACTCGAGATGAGTTCATGCTCGGCTCAATTATCGTTTTTTGTTATCGGGGTGGGCCTTGGACGTAAAAAGTGTTGGGTAAAATCCCCGATCATCCGCACAACGGAAGCATAACGAAAAAAAATCACACACAAAAAGAGATACAAGATTACGTGGTTTTCCAAACTCAGGTACGTCCACGGAGAGAACAACTTCCACTAATATTGAATGAGTACAATGAGATACAAAATACCCTACTCTAGCTCTCAAACTCTTGATATTTTTATCTCCTTCAAACTCACACAATATTCTCTCACAATTTCCTCTCTGCCGTAGCACACTCTTGCACAGCATACATACACTAAAGTGTTGACTTTTCTCTATTTTTCTCTGCCTTTTCCACTCTACAGAAGGCCCTATAAATAGGCTAGCACAAAAGCCTCTTGGTTTGCCGAGAAGAGTCTGGATGCAAGGCAGTACAACTAAGACTTCTTGGGACCAATTACCACCACAATTACTCCATGCACAGCCGGCTAAAAACATCCAAAATGCACAATAACTTAAGTCAATAAATGCACCAGCCAACCAACTATAATTCTTTTCTTTTCTTTTTCTTTTTTACATGGGCAAAACCCAACAAACACCCCCTTTTGCTCATGCGAAATTGCACCCCCTCGCCCGGGCGCCTCGCACCCCCTCGCTCGGGTACCTAATCGAAAATATCGGAGACTAAATTTGGTGCAAAAGAGACCCTTTTCCTTGCACACAAATTTCCTTCAACTTTTCCAAAAACCAACAATTGAGACACTTCCTTCGCAATGTTGCTCTCCACAAATAAAGATTCATTTGCTTGCGCCTTTACTTGCCACACTTGTGTAACCCGACGCTCATAATTTTTTCTTGCTCGGTATCCACCATTTGCACGCCACACTTCAACTCGACCTTGAAGCTTGTACAAATTGCCCTCCATCTTGCCTTGCAACATCACTTTATCATTCTTAAAAACCTCAAGAACGTCATCCCTTGTCGCAAAACTACAACCCTTTGAATGTAGCATTCCCAAAGAAATTAAATTTTTCCTTAGTCCCGGCACATGTCGAACTCCGGTCAACCTCATAACTCTTCCATCGGCCATTCGAAAACGTACCATTCCTATGCCAACAACCTTGTTCACCATGTTGTTTGCCATCCTAACGGTACTTCCATCACAAGCCTCATACGAACAAAAATATTTTCTATTTGAACACATGAAAAGAACAACCGGAATCCATAACCCAATCAAAATTCTCCATACCTTCTGAAGTCACCGTGAGCAAATCACCTTCATTTACGATGGATCTCAACCACTGCCGCTTCGGATTTTTCCTTCTCTTGCTCTATCTTGGCTTTGAGCTTTGGACAAAACTTTAATATATGGCCTTCTTCGTTACAAAAATAGCATTTCCTTTTGTCAACGGCCCGCAACTCGCCACCTCGCGAGTGCGATCGCCCTCTTGGCTTGAACCCATTTTGCCTTTCCGCCGTCCGCCCTCTAGCTTGACTACCGGAAGATGCAACCATGATACGATCCTCCGATATCCTCTCGCTCTCCTTCCTCCGCATCGACTCATGAGATAGGAGTGTAGCAATAATCTCATCAAGTCCGAGAGTGTCTTTCCCAAACAACAATGTAGTTTGGAGATGCTCATACGATATCGGCAAGGAAACCAACAAAATAATCGCCTTATCTTCCTCCTCAATCTTTGCACCACTGGTTTCCAACTCCGTTATGAGCCGATTGAACTCATCCAAGTGCTCATTGATATTTCCTCCCTCGGACATACTTAACGCATACAATTGCTTCTTTAACGACAACCTATTCGTCAAAGACTTGGACTTGTATCTACTCTCCAACTTCGCCCAAAGTTCCACTGGATCCGTTTCATTGATGACTTCTCGGAGAGTGCTATTCCCGAGATACAATTGGACGGTGCTATTTGCAAGCTCTCTCATCCCCTCCCATTTATCTTCCTTCATTTCTTCTGGCTTTTCGGATTTCGGCTTGAGTGCTTTCACTAATGTAACGACCCTGATTTTCGGTCAGTGAAAATTTCATTAAATATTTGAATTTTATTTTAATACTCTTGTGGTTTGTCAAAATTACATTTTTGCCCCTTGAAATTTGTTTCTTGACACTTTAGCCCATTTAGCAAGCCTAGTTAGCTTCTAACCGGCTAGTTGGAGTAACTAAGCTAGGAAGCTATCTAGTTACTTTTCCCTAACCGCAAAATGACCGTTTTGCCCCTCTTGGACCTTTTTGAACCTTTTGAACCCTAGAACAAGAATTGTTGATTCTTTTTCTTTTAAATATTTTTGGTTTCACTCTTTGTCCATTGGACAATAAAAGCTAGGAGAATTATTATCCATTGGATAATAGGTTCACCTTTCAACCAAGTACATGGGGTTATTAATTTAATCTTGTTCTTAAATCCCCATGTGACAAAGTATATATTATTTTAATATAAAAGTTACCTAATGACTATTGTCTCCATTGGACAATAGAAGTTAGGGGATTTATTACCCATTGGGTAATAGGGTTATTCTTTTACCAAATACAAGGGTTTTATTAAACTAGTCTTTTTAAAAAATCCCATGGGATGATGTACAATATTTTATTGGAGGATTTTAAAACCTAAGATTCTCCTAAGAACCCTTTATTTATTTTTATTGGGGAGTTGTTCTTCCTATTGTACATTAGTACCATGTTTATATTATTTTAGTACATAGAAGACTAAAGAAATGCCCTAAGTACACATGTGCCCAATTGATTAGTTTTAAAGAGAATCCTAGCCTTCTAAGACTACTTTTGTTCCTTGGTACAAAAGTACCCATTAGTTTAATTGTATGCTTGCAATACATGTACCTATATGTATACCTTGTGAAAGCAAAAGAGGAGAGAGAGAGAGAGAATTCGGCTAGAGAGAGAGGGGGAGAGAGAGAGAGGAAAAGAAGAGGAAGGAAGGAAAGAAGGAGGGAGATTAGGTTGTACTTTCTTGATCTTCCAAGGTACTTCAAAATCCATGGGATTCTTCCTTCCTAGCTAAGAGTTAATCTCCATTGTACTCCCATGATTTGTTTCACACTAGAATCTTGTACAACTACCAATTGATTAATCTTGTTCACACCTCCTTACCCACCAAGTCTCCTAGAATCAAATCCTAGCCATGCAAGCCTAGGGATTTGCCTTGATCTTTCTAGTTGGCATGACAAGTGTCAAATTAAGGAAAGGAGAGGGGGGGGGGGGGGGGGGGGGGGGGGGGGGGCATTGAGAAGAAGAGAGGGAGCCAAGCTTTGCCTATAAATAGAAGGCCATTCCAAGCATTTCAACTCACACCTTCAAGCTTGCTCTTCCTTCTCTCTAGAAACCATTTCTGGGCAGCCTACTGTCCCTTCGGAATTTCTCAGTTTTCTCCTGTTTCGAGTAGTTTTTAGAACCAACTTCCTTCGGGAAAGTTGTAGAACACTTCGAGAGCTTCAAGTTAGGCTCAAGAATCACACCAATCGGTCAAGAAATGACCAAGATATTGGCATCCGAAGTTCAGTGAAATTCTCGGATTTCCATTTCCAGACAGCTTACTGTCTTCTCCTTCATCACCATTTTTCTCCTACTTAGATTAGTTTCTAGGATCAACTTTCTTCACGAAAGTTGTAGAGAATTTCTTGAGCTTCGATTTGGACCCAAGAACGACTGTATTTGGCCAAGGATTGACTGAGTTACTGCGGTCCAAAGCTCGGGCCAGATTCGCGAGTTTCATCACCCGTGGATTTTCAAATAGCTTATTCGGCCCCGACTAGTTTCGGATCAAGGTAGGATACTTTTACCCTATCCCTACGTATATGTAAGATCTCGTTATCTTCCGTTTCAAAGAAAGTGATCTTTATTTACTTTTCATTTCAAGTACTCGTATTTTGATCTTTCGAAAAATTATGAACTTGAATACTTGAATTGTTGCATTACTTGTTGTTGTTGATAAAGCATAAGTGATTTATCACTCCAAGGGCGTCCGTACATGTGGCGTTATGCTTTAAGTGATGATTTGAGCATGTTAATTATAGAGTTGGATGATCTTGTTGGATTATGATGAATGATGTTTACTTTTGTCCTGCCTCGGAGTCTTTGTATGTAAACGAGACATGAGAACTGATAAAGTAGAAATATGGCACCTAGGGTGTGATTAATGAAAGGCGTGTTTAAAAAGGGTGAAATGTTTTGGAATCCGCAATGTGGCCGGACTTGCCCGTTGTGTGAGGTGTGTGTTCCAATGGAAATCCGGAATAGCGGAACCATTGTGAGGTTGTGTGTGTGTGTTCCCATGAGATCCCGGACCGGCGGAACCATGGTGAGGTATAGCTTGGTTATCCGCGGAGAGGAGCCAATGCTATTGTGTGCCAATGGGAACCCGGCGCGGCGGAACCGAGGTTGGGTGTGTGGCTTGGTTATTCGCGGTACGGAGCCAATGTCAAATGATTTTAAAAAAGGATGGGTGTGTAGCTTGGTTATCCGCGGTACGGAGCCAATGTCAAATGATTTTAAAAGGATGGGTGTGTGGCTTGGTTATCCGTGGTACGGAGCCAATGCAAATGATTTTGAAAGGCTTGGTTATCCGCGGTACGGAGCCAATGCAAATAATTTTTGAAAGATTGTTTTGTAAGTGGAAAATGATTGACACAGTCTACGACGAGTCGCGTAGGAGAAATCGGGAAATCTTGGACACCAACGATAGGTGATTAACGATGTGTGATTGTTAGTGTTGTTGTAATTGTTTACCGTCGTAAGATTGGTGGGTAAGGATTTCCTATTGAGCGTTGTAGCTCACGGTGTTACCTTTTGGTGACCCTGACATATTATATTGGTGGTGACGCCGGTATAATGTGTCAGACTTCATAGATGAGCAAGGCGAGATCTTCAGCTTGGAGGCGTACGTAGCCGAGGAGCTGGCTAGGATGGAAGAGCAGGCGGAGCTGTAGTTAGGAACCCTAGTTTCTTTCCCTTTTGTAATGAAAGTACTCTTTTGAGAGTTATATTGTAATAAGAGCCCGACTCTTTTCTTTAAAGTTTTCAATAAAATTGTTTATTTAACGTACCCAAAATTCGGGGCGTTACAACTAAACCTTCTCTCACCAAAATATTCCTCACCCTTTGTTGCCAAAGAGTGAAATCGTTGTGCCCATTGAAAAGCTCAACCGCGAACCCGGTGCTTTTCCCCGCCATACCGTAGCTCTGATACCACTTTGTTGGGTAAAATCCCCGATCACCCGCACAACGGAAGCATAACGAAAAAAAATCACACACAAAAAGAGACACAAGATTACGTGGTTCCCCAAACTCGGGTACGTCCACGGAGAGAACAACTTCCACTAATATTGAATGAGTACAATGAGATACAAAATACCCTACTGTAGCTCTCAAGCTCTTGATATTTTTATCTCTCTCAAACTCACACAATATTCTCTCACAATTTCCTCTCTGCCGTAGCACACTCTTGCACGGCACACATACACTAAAGTGTTGACTTTTCTCTATTTTTCTCTGCCTTTTCCACTCTACAGAAGGCCCTATAAATAGGCTAGCACAAACTCTATGAGCAGGGACAATCCGTAGAGACAATTCGTTTGGCCTCATTTTGGATCCCGAAAAAATCTAGAAAGTTTCACCCCTACTTATCCAAAAGTAATACTTGCCGATATCCGCTGGAGCAGATTTTTTATAGGGCCCCATAAAATAATATTCAAATATTTATGGATATTTTTCTAGATTTTTTCGGGATCCAAAATGGGACCAAACGCGGTGTCCTTGCGGATTGTCCCTGCTGTTAGAATTTTTGAGCACAAAAGCCTCTTGGTTTTGCCGAGAAGAGTCTGGATGCAAGGCAGTACAACTAAGACTTCTTGGGACCAATTACCACCACAATTACTCCATGCACAGCCGGCTAAACACTTCAAAAAGCACAATAACTTAAGCCAATAAATGCACCAGCCAACCAACTATAATTCTTTTCTTTTCTTTTTCTTTTTCACATGGGCAAAACCCAACAAAAAGCTCATCAAGCCACCGACTAAGACCCTCAGTTTTAATTTTGGCCATAAAATGGAACCCCCCCCCCCCCCAAATTTTTTTTACTAGGATTATAAATTTATAATATATGCCAAAGTGAAGACGAATATGCGCCATGGTTCAGTGATAATAGACACTTCAATCTTCAGATCTTGGATCAAATCACGATGCTAATTTGTTTGGTTCTTCTTCCAAAAATATTTTCTCTAAAAATTTTGACCGTTTTGTCATTCGTGTTTTTTCGTCTTTACTGATTTTTTAATCATATTTCTATACTTATTTTTTAGTTTTTGGATTTATATAACATACCTCAATTCAAAAAGTAAAAGAATTTGTTAAAATGCTAAAAAAATATACAAACCTATTAAATATATATTTTTATCTCAAAACTAACAACCAAATAAGCGCATGGTAATTAACAAGGTTCGAACTCAAACTGTTTGAGAAACACCGCTTAACCAACGAGTTGATTGCTCCATTCGCTGTTTGTACACGGATGGTTGGAGGCTAATCTCTTTTTGGTGGTGTTGTTGAATGTACTCTCTCTTCTCAACTTCTTGTTGGAAGTTTTCGGCTCAGTGAAGCTACATGATCGGTTTTGTAGCTTCAGTATGGGCTCCGTTTTCTCTTTTCTCCCTCCCTCAATGTACCCTTTTGAGTTTTCTCATAATAATATTTTGCTGTTTCAAAGAAAAAAAAAATGGAAAAAAGTTTTGATGTATGCCACAATTTGAGATAACAATTGTTCCACATTTATATCTTGGGTAAATTTCACTTACCTCCCTTGAGATTTCTTACAATGATAGACACCTCCCCTCATATTTTTTGAAATTGCACTTACCTCCCCTGTCAGACTCTTCGGCTAACAGATGTTAACGGAGCATGAATGTACAGTTTTACCCTTTAATTGACCTCCACTGAGGTTTCTAACAATTGCAGGTACTTCCCCTAGGTCTCTCTCTCTCTCTCTCTCTCTCTCTCTCTCTCTCTGTATAATTTAAGCTATAATTTAATTAAGTTATTGGAGTTAATGCAATAGTTATCTAGTCAAGAATTTTAAAATTAAAAGTTTACTTCATCTTATCTCTAAATTTCTTGTGAAAACAAACTTTAAAATTATAATTGTTTTGCCTATTTTTAAAAAATTCTAAAGTTATTTGTTACCAATTGGGAACCCATTACCTTTTTAAAAATTATGATTTTGTTGCTTTATAAATTAAATTGAATTGTATTAGAATATCCTATCATAATATCATTATCGGAAAAAAACATATGGGTAAATCATGTAGCCGTAAGGTCCTTTTTTGAAAAATAGGAGAGTAATTTTGACTGGCCTCGATTAGCAACTATATTCTTTATACCATAGAATTTTTTAATACCATGAAACTTTTAATCTTTTAATCGCAAATTTATTTTACAAGATCCAAAAGTTTGGAAAAAAAATCGGTTGGAGAAAAAAGATGATTTGGTTAAGAAACTGTGTAAGAGCTTTAGCCAAAATATGTCTTTTACTCCGATTAAATTTTTTCCGGACTTTTGGATAATATATAACCTTAATTTAAAGCTATGTATTTTGTAAATTTTTGTTATTCTTTGTAAAAATAATAAAAATTGAAGCTTCATGAAAATGGAAAGAAATTGTAATTTCTTTGGGATCATGCCTACGTGTGCATTTGTCTTCAAATAATTCAAAAGTCTTTTCAATCTCCGTAGAAAAAAATATTTATACATGCATATTTAAAATCAAATGTATATATCTAATCTAAAAGTTCGAAAAGAAATCAGTTGGAAAAAAAAGATGGTTTGGCTAAAACTTTTAACATAATTTTTTCGGTATAAAAAAGATGCACGGTGTAGGGTTGGAAAAAAAAAGCTTACCTTAATTTAAAGCCATATTGTTTTTAGAAATTTATGTTATTCTAAGCAAAAAAAGACTTTTGAAGTTTCAAGATATAGGAAAGAAATTGAAATTGTTTTGTATTTATACCTACAAATGCATTTGACTTCAAAAAAAGTCAAAAATTGTTCAAGTTTCCTAAAAAAAGATTAAGAAAATACCTGTAATTTCTTTATATTAATGTCTACATATGCGTTTGACTTCAAAAAACCAAAAGTGTTTTCAAAGTTTTGTAAAAAAAAAAAAAAATTGCTTATACACGCATATTTAAAATCAATGTATCTATGGGTTTAATTTTGAAGAGACGCGTGCATGTGAGATATGTATAATAACTTGATCTCTTTAAAATGGTTTTGATTAGGAACATGAACGTCTTTTAAATTAAATGTAGAAGGGCATTAATTTCACAAAACCATTCTAAAGGGGTAAAATTGGTAATGAAATGAATTTAGTAGTTGATGTAATTAAGCATTTTCAGTTACCTGGTAACGAACTTCTAACGGCAATGGGGGAATCTGCAGCCAACAACTAAAGTAGAGGGGAGGTAAGTGCAATTTTTAAAACGTGAGGGGAGGTGTCTGTCATTGTTAGAAACCTCAGGGGAGGTATATGAAATTTACCCTTATATCTTTCATTTCTACTTTGCACGTATTGTGTAAGCTTTATGCTAATTTCATTTTGAAGGTAATTTTTATTGTTTTTTTCTTTTTTTTGAAGAAAAAGTATAGGCCCTCTTTTGTAATCTTGCTTAGCACCGGAAATTTCAAGGTCAACCCTGCTGCGATCAGCTAGTCTCATAAACTAGTTAATTAATCTTGTGAATAGCCACATGCTCGATTTGTCTAGCTCGTTTGTTGCCCCTAGTTTTAGTTGTGCCTTTGGACGCATGCAAGGTTAATGTTGGAATAATTTTGGACGAATAGAGAAACTTTCGCCAAGAGGCCGGCCTTTAGCCTAATGGCATCAGGGATGCACTTTGGTGCCAGGAGAAAGGAGGTCAGGAGTTCTACTCCTCCTCTAAGGTTCTAATCTAATTATTCTAATAATACTGAAAAATATTTGAATAGCGAAACTTTTAACTTTTCCTACTTTTTCTTATATATTTTGCTTACAAAGAATATGCGGCGGGTAGTGCGATCCTTTTTAGGTTTGAAAACATAATCAGGTTTGTTCTTCCTTAAAAAAAACCACAGTAAACAAGTTTAAGGGTCATAAGCCAAATTAAAAAATGGCAAGACTTTAGTAAATGACTCGTTCAACTATTACACACGACCTACGAGCAACGGCGTCAGAACCAGAGTCAGAAAAAGAAATGATCAATAACTTGTTAATTACGTAGCAATGAATGAGTTGAACATGCATCTGTAGACTGTACGTGTTAGTTTCAACGCCGTCCTAAGTCTTCAAGCTAATTTGGCGGCTTGAATAATATCTTTTCAAAGGCTAGGGAAGTTCGATGTATGTCCAATTAGTAAAAACTAGTCCACTCTTTCTTTATTCCAAATTAAGCAAAGCTGATATATTTGTTTTCTTCATCTACTTAATTGCTTTCAACGTATGCCGAATGTGGGAACACAAAGGTGGGAATTCAAACCATGCTATAAATTAATGAGAAAAACTTATTCACGGCGGGACTGTGAGAAAAACTTATGCATGGCCTCGCGAAATCTCACCAGTCCATTGGCGCAAATAATGATTGAGATGTATTTTCAATTTTGACCGGTCGAAAATAATTGTTACCGTTCACAATTGGTTTTCAATCCGGACCGTCCAAAACACTTTTGGATGCGCGCGATTTAGCGCCGTAAATCTTCTTTATGGGATGCTCGGTAAAGAAGATTTTCTCTAAAATAATACTCCCTCCGTCCCTAAATAAGTGTCCGACGCGCAAACCTAAGCCTTAAAAAAGATGCATTTGTTTCGTTAAAATAATCAAATTTTTTTCACAAATCATTAGATAGCAATGAGTTCTATTAGATTGTGAAAAAAAAATAAAATTGTTAAATGAAAAATATGCATCTTTTGTAAGGCCTAATTTTGCGCGCTGAACACTTATTTTGGGACGGAAGGAGTACGAGGATAAAAGTGGTTCAAGAACTTGATTGGGACTTGAGAAAACAAGGAATAGTTCAATGAAAGATATATTTTTTTCCACAAGGGCCCCACCCCAACAAGCAAAAAAAAAAAAAACAGCATACAAGACTAAGGAGGCGACCTGCAAAGAAATAGAAAGCTAGGCCTGTCCTGCCACTTTGTCAACTCTGTCCAAGTCTTTAGCTACCAAATCTGCAAATTTGCTTATGACTTCATCCTTCTCACCATCATACCCCAATCCCATGATCTTGTTGCAGGTCCATGTAAACATTTAATTGTTTCCTCCAAATCAATTACATTGTGCAACGTTGCAAAACAGTGGTCCCAATCCATAAAATATGACGACGTGGCGCAATATAATTGATTTGGGGTAAAGAAATGTTTACACCGGTGGTGTAAGAATTTAATCTCCAAATCCCAGCAACTCTTCAAATACTTTGGTTGTGTGTGTAAGTATAAACATGTGAATATATAAGTTTGAGTCATACTGCGTTTATCACAAAATATTGTTTGTCTAGCTAGGCCACAACGAGGACTTAAAAATACTAAAAATTATAAATTTGTTCAACAATTTACTAATTATCAATGAGTTCTTTCACTTTTCTCAAAAAATTTTACAATTTTTAAGTCATCATTTTGTGAACTTGACAAATATTTTGGGAGAGAGGGAGTATAAAATTGAGCCCACTCTAACATTTACAAAGTCATGTTGATTCTCGATAAAAAAATAGAGCTCTATTTCGTGAGTTTGGTTTTAGGAAACCAAGGCATGAATGTGGCACGGAAGGGTTCCATAGGTTCGTGGGTTCGGCTTTAGGAAACCGAGGCACGAAGGAGACACGGAGGGGTTCGGTCGGTTCGTGGGTTCGGCTTCAGGAAAACTAGGCACAAAAAGGTTCTGTTTCGTGATTTTGGTTTTAGGAAACCAAGGCATGAATGTGGCACGGAAGGGTTCCGTCGGTTCGTGGGTTCGGCTTCGGGAAACTGAGGCATGAAGGAGGCAAGAAGAGGTTCCGTCGGTTTATGCGATCGGCTTCGGGAAACTGAGGCATGAAGGTGGCATGGAGAGGTTCCGTCGGATTGTGGGTTTGGTTTAAGGAAACCAAGGCACGAATGAGGCACAGAAGGGTTCCGTCGGTTCATGGGTTCAGCTTCTGGAAACCTAGGCATGGAGGGGTTTCGTCTGTTCGTGGGTTTGGCTTCGGGAAACAGAGGCACGAAGGAGGAACGGAGGGATTTCGTCGGTTCGGCTTCGGCAAGCCAAGGTACGAAGGAGGCACGGAGTGGTTCCGTCGGTTCGTGGGTTTGGCTTCGGGAAACAGAGGCATGAAGGAGGCCAAGGAGTATGGACGCTTCCGAGCCTATCAAAAGCTAACTTCTGCCTTGAATCCTCCTTTGATTGGTGTTTAGGGCACATTGAGCACCTTCTGCACTCGCCTGTTGTCTTTCGAAGAACCATTTTCGCTGGAAGGGGCAAAGTGGTCTTTTACGGACTACCTAGGCCATGGATTCTTTTGGCGGACGCCTATGTCGTTCTGCAACAGACGGTCCTAGCCCCCTGCCGGAGCGAGAGCTAGAGGATAGGTGGAAAAACCGATTGATCTTCGCCAATTCCTCTCGTGGCGTCACCGCCTTTCGGTTCTCAGATCTCGACATTTCCATCATGAAGAACGCTTATGAGCGAGGTATGCGCTGTTAAAGGGGAGGGTGAACATGAGACAGAACGCTAATCCCTAGCAGAGTCGCCAATTGTTGGGGTTCGGATTTTGATCAGTTGGGTCAGGCTGCGCTTCTGGCTCTTTCCTTACAGCTTTGTTCGTCCTCCGCTCAACCTGCAACAAATCAGTAAGGCTGGTGGCAGCCGAGTGACCCTTCGACGATCAAGTCAGATCTAGGGAGAAGAATATAGGCTCAGGTTAAGGAGAAATGGCATCGTCCATGACAACTGTTTGGCTGTGACGGGAAGAGCGTCGACGGCTTTGGGAAGGAGATAGGCCTCGGGAAGAACATGAACAGTGCATTGAACAGTGTTATTTCATGCTTTAAATGACCACACCGATGTTTTCCACCAATCGTGATGATCCTGATTGTGAGAGGGTTCCGATTCCTTCCTCTGTTTGCTCCGCGTCTCCGCCGCTAGACCTGCAACAAGTCACTAGGGCTGTGGAAGCCTAGTGACCCTCTGACGATCAAGTTAGATGTAAGGAGAGAGGTTTAGGTCTAGGATTAGGGTAGAATGACATACCTCTGTATGTTAGAATCCCTTTGTATTTATAGACTTTGATTTGCTTGGCCTCCAAGCTAGTGCGTGGAGGTCACGCTCGGGTAACTGCCTCGGGTGACGTCATAGATGACGCATCGGATAAGGCAGTTACGGAACACATGGCCAGGTCAGCCCTTCGCAAGGATTTTTCTCGATGCTGTGTCTCATCAGGTGCAGGAGGCTTGCTCGGGAGCCCTCGGTCCCGCATTTCGGGGGTCGGTACAGAGCCCTCATTCACGCTTGGTAGCAAATCTCAAGGGGTCGGTACAGAGCCCCATTTATCCTGGCCACTACAAAGTCATCCATTTTGATATCAATCAACCCAAAAAGTATATCATTGCTCTCACCATAACTAACATTTTTTCCCTCTGTTCTTTCTTTGCGTTTTTTTTGAATTGTCCATCCTCTTTTTGAATTTCTTGCTTCTTATTTATAGTTAGCTTTCCTACCGAGCTTCTTGAGTGCGAGATAGTCGGCGCCGTTTGTCAACATCTTTATTCGGCCGTCACCTCACTCAGGCGGAAACTGTCGGGGCCGTTTCGAACGGTCGTATACACAGATATATAAGAGTAACTTATTTCCTCGGGAGGGATCCTGATGAGGGTTTTCCTCACCGTCTGTCCAAACGACATGGGTCAAGTGTAGTTTGCACAATTGATTCCGTTAGTGGGAGCAAAATTGTAACGACAAGTCCGGATCATCAAGACAATTAAAATTAGAGGAACAAAAAAGTGACACAAAGACCAAACTAGAGGGATCGTTTGAGTAAATTACCCTTCCCTTCTTATTTCATTGTTAGACGACGAATGCATCACTTAAATCGTATAATCAAAATAGACTAATTTAACTTTTTCCTGTTATTCTGAAAGTTGTTTTTAATAGTTAGTAAATATTTAGATGTGGGTAAAAACATTTAGATTTTTTCCCCAATGAAATGAATCAGCAATTGAAAAAAAAATTAATTGAACTTGAGAAAATTTGTTAAATACAAAATAATTCAACTCATGTATGTTTTAAAGTAATTTTTATTTATTGGTTTAATTTTTAATAGATAGACAGTTTTATACTTTGAAGATTAGTACTGATCTTTTAGAAATATATATATACTAGCGCTTGCCCGTGCCTACGGCACTACGCATTGCGATTGGAATTGGTGTATTGCATTTATTCCACTTCTTAGTGGCGCGAAAGAAAACTACTTGAGAGATATAACTAAACCAACCCCGCTACCAATTTAGACCCCGACTAATACAATTCAACTTCCTACGGATAAATTGAAATCGTATGCCTTGTTGTAAAAAGAAAAAATAAATGTTAATTTCACATTAAAGACACTGACATAATTACATATTTTTACACATCAGTTACACAAAGAAGCCAACCTAAATTCATAACATGCGGCTCAACCAATGGTAAATTTAGCTGTGGAACTGGATAAATGGAAGGTTCATATCCTTGGGCCTTGGCAAAAGCAGATGGAAATCACCTTGAGGAGGGAATCATTGTAGAGCTACAGTTTCCAAACACGCATTACCATGGAGGTCAAAACCTGAAAACAAAAGACCAAAAAATTATTAAAAAAAAAACCCACCAAACCACCACAGAAGGAACCTACCGAAATAAATAGAATTCACCGATCTTCCTTACCAACTCAGGCCAAGAAAACTGTAATAGCGTTAAAACTATCAAGGAAGAAGGATTCTTGCTAATAATTTGTGTTTCAAATCAAACTTAGTCCCCATGCAACACCATTAAAAAAAAGTGCACGAAAGCCAAACAATAATGTACAGTTCCATAGTATCAACGAAAAGTTACAATGCAAATAGGCTTCTTTGAAAAATCTCTCCTAAGATGCCCCCATGATTTTGATAGAAGTTGCTTTGTCAAGCAGTTTATCATTCTTATTTGAATCTAAAAGTAACATCGCATCAATCACAGCATCGAATGACAATGGCTCAAAGCTTTCTGCCAAAAGACGCATAAACTTACACTCCAGTTAATGCACGATCATCTTCACATCCACAATCTAAGCCTAGCTGTAACAACATAAAAATTCAGTCATAACAAAGTCTTGAATGTTTTAAATTACAATTAGACAGAAAAAAAATAGCACATTACTCGCATACATAATGAGACCAAATACCCTATAGACAATAAAAAATAATTAGTAGCAAGGGATGTGATTAAGAACATAATTTGAACAACTGATTGAAGGATTTTTATTTTTATTTTTTTGCGTTAGCTTGAATCGAACATTGTTACGATGACATGAGTGACCTTGATGTCTTACATTTTTCTCCAAATCACCATCCAGCATAGATTTGTTTCCCTTGGCTACACAGATGACCTTCCCTTTCCCTTCAGAAAGTTCCAATGCTCCTAGAACACAAAGTGATAGTTAGGACAAAAGAATTTTCACTGGAATACAAAGCCTAAAAAATTGGAAAAAAACAGATTCATAGAGATGGGAATATAATGTTTGCCAATTGACCAAAAAAAAAAACCCTCTATAAATCCCACACTGCCAAAGTCCCCTAAAACTAAAAAGTCTGCCGAAGTGCCAACTAACCAGTCCCCCCTACAAATTAATTTTAGACCATATTGGAGTGTTATTGGAGAAAGAGCCGTGGTCAAAAGCAGAGAAATAAAGAGAGCTAAAAATAGCGTACCACTCGCTAAGCAAGCTTCCAATCTTGATGATGATGAAAGCATTAGAGGGCGATTATACTCTTGCCCCTATCTCATACAATTACCTAGAAAGAGATAAAATGCATTAACATCAAGAATGATTGCATAGCAGCAATGCGAAACCAAAGTGATTTTGAAAGGTTAAACCCCATAAGCCGCTATTTCCTAGAACAATGCTTCTAATCTTAGAGGCCCAACAAAAGATGAGGAAAAAACTAATTTTCTACCGTGATCGAGTGTTTGTCCGTGAGTCTTAAAAATGAGCAAGAAACCTATTCCTAAATCAAAGACTGTCATTCACTTGAAAGGCAAAATGGAAAGCACAAAAAAGAAGAAAAAAAAAACATGTTGCGGGCATAAATTTCGAACTAAAGCGAACCAAATTGAAATAGAACCATAAAAGCACCCCAAAAAAAACACCAACTGACAAAGTCCGATGGTATGTATATGTAGAGGAGAGAAATGAAAACCATAAAACCAATTCGTAACACAATGGCGACAAAAACTCCAAAAAAACATAATAGTTCTCCAAAAATACAGTTCAAATGTCAAGAGAGCCCATAGGACCCAAATGTGGTTGATATGACAGGAATTTAGAAAAGAAATCATCAAGAAAGTAGAGTTGATAATTCCAGCCCAACTTGAACCTTCCTGAGCCTCTACTAATATCGGGATCAGAACTCGTAGAAGAAAATTGCGAACAATGTACTCCGAACAAAATCAAAAGCATTAGACCCATCTCTGGATCACAGAGCTCAACACAAACTTCTAAGATTTCACTAAAAATTTCCTGGAAGAAGGTCACAGTACTTCAAATCACCAATTGGGCACTAACCTGGGATTGTCGTAAGCTACGTCGGTGCTTAAAGGACACCGGTGTTCGGCGTCAATCGGCGAGTGGGAGATCTGAAGGAAAGGTTTGAGGGAGTCTGATGGAGCGGTGGATGGCGCTTTGGCAGTAATGACCGTGGACGGCAGTGGAAGCCTGGAAGGGTTTTGAGGGGGAGTCTGACGGACGGATTCTCTCACATTGATGGCAATTTTGTAATTAAATTAAAGACCTTGGACAGTTTAATAAAAGGGAAATCTCACCTCAACCCTTGGATCAAATAAACCTCAACCCTTGGATGTGTTTGTGTTTGTGTGTGTGTGGAGGTCCACACCCTTGTGTTTTATTAGATAGATATATATATATATATATATATATATATATATATATATATATATATATATATATATATATATATATATATTTCCTATTCAATATTTACAATTCAGTATAATGTACGTACTTTTCCTTGGGCAATGATAATTGAAAAGTAGAATTTGACAAATTAAATAATCATTGTTACTCGCTAATGACTAGAAAAGGCTACAAAATGTGTTTTCCCGCGGGTAGAATACACGGGGAAAATACTTTTCTTTGTAAATCATTTTCTTTCGTTGAATGGTATCATTTTAAATAGGTGTGTGAATGAAAATGGGTCATACTACTTGGGCAGAAGAAAAGAGCCTTATTCTTAGAGTAAATGGATGTGATTTGAATTTTTGCAATACTACATATTTCTACTCTTCGCAAGTCCTAAATATTTTTGACATTGAGTATTCTATTCCATGGTCAAACATTTAATCTTGGTATTCATTTGTCACACCAGCTTTTCCTTATATCTATACATTTAAAGACTTTGGGGATTATGTTCATTACCTTTCATTTGCGTTTACTCTGGGTATGTCATTTAAAACAAACGATGTTAGGAATCCCTAAACTCGATTTATGAATAGCCCTTCGGCAGGTTAATATTCGCTTGGCTGGTCATGACTTTCAAGATCGATTTTGGATTGTGACATGATCTTCACCTAGCATCCCTTGTTTCTCTAGCCACAACGACCAGAGACACCTGGGTTTTAAGGTGTGGCCAAGTTCAGACAAGCAAAAACGACGGGCATCCCAGCAGGGGATACAAGGACTCTGGTTTAGTGTGTGGAAGATTCACACATTGAGTGGCGGGGGTGTTAAATAAATTTCTGATTTCGATCCAATCGACGGAGAAAACGTATCGTGAGTTGCTGGAATGTGGGGTGTAAAAGTGGAGTTTGGTTCCTTGCCGTTTTCAGGACTTCTTTGGAAACAAACAATGAAGTGGATGAAATATGGTAGAATATTAACAAAATGGACTTTATTAATCCTCAAATAGAAGAACAATCGATCCAGATAATCGAGTGAACAATTACAAGTTAAAACTACTCCTAGAAAAGAAAAGATAAAGGCTTGTTGGTGTTATTTGTGTGTCCTTGAAACCGTCTTGAACTTGATTATAAATAGAGGCCCTCTCAAATTCGAATTCAAATCTTTCCTCCGGGCTGGCAGCTGAAACTCTTTCGAATTCTGGCAAAATAACTTCCACAATTGCAGAACGAACCCACGTCTGGAAAACTGCCTCTCTAATCGTGGTTAACCGCCCCTTTGATCGTGGAATAATGGGACATAGTCCCTTTTGACATCTGTCGCTTGATCGACGGACCAAATAGCCTCCAAGATATTCAACGCGTTTAAAGGAAACATGTCACGTACTGGCCAATCAACGGGAAAAATGATACTTAAAACTTTCCGTAGTTTCATTATCATTAATCAACTTATTTAATTAAATTTTACTTAATTACGGTGAATCAATGTTACCCTTCACCTTTCCAATTTTACCCCTACCACGTGTCGTCCAATCGACGAGTAAAAGGAAAATCACAATTATGGAGCAAACGGGGGGTGATTGTTGACTTTGGTACGTCCAATACCCCCATCACCTTCAGCGCCACCCCACGCATTGTCTAAAGCCTTGGATGGTTTTGGATGTTTTATCCGGCCCCTTTAACCCATATATGTACGTATATGAATGAGTCAGGAAGTGTAGCGATCGAGATAGAGGAAGAGTGAAAGACCGAAGAGTGAATCGAGTGTTAGAGAGTGAGAGGGTGTGTCTGGAACTCCATCGTTTTTTCTTTTTGCCACCTCACCCCATGCATAAGCGTGTGAAACTGTGGTGGAAGGAGCTGTAGGGATTAATCCGAAGTGCGCGCAAACTGGCTCGGGATCACTCCATCGTTTTAACAAATAAATTTGTTTATAATGAAACGTAAACCAAGTTAGCTCACGGTGTTTGGGTTGTGAGATCCCCGATCCCCAACAAATTTGAGCTCATGTTTGCTCTTTAAAAGCTTGTTCAAATTAAATCGGTTTATTGGATAAACAAATAAAGCATGAACAATTTGTTGAAATTTGTTAAACTTACAAATGAAGCTCGAACAAGTTATTAATTACTTGGCTCGTTCAACATATGATGTATAAAAAATCAAACTACTCGAAATGGATTCGAGTTCGGCTCAGATAAAACTTGTTTGCAATTGGCTAGTCTCGTAAACAAGTACTTAAATTTGTTAAGTTTTCCGAGCGAAACTTGGACAACCACATGCTTGGCTTGTTCAGCTGGTTTATCACCCTTAGTTTTAGCCGTGCATTTGGGCGTTTGCAAGGTTAATGTTGAAATAATATTTGATAAATAGATAAACTTATATTTCAGTTGTTCAAGTTTCAAGAGGAAAGAGGGTTTTGTCGCTTCGCCTTGTTGTAGCGTCTTATCCCACTTTTTCCTTATCTCGTGAATAATGAATATGGGGTAGAGAAAACCTTTCAAGGTTTGAACAGAATCAAGTTTACATGACAGTTAACTCCAAGGGTAGTGCAGTTGGTTGATCAGCTAGGATGAAGGGGCTTATCACTCCGAGGTCTTAGGCTCGACTCTCCTACACTGCAAAAAGCTCTTGGGGTCATCCATACATAAAAACCGTTTGGGTTAGTAAAGGCTGGTGGGGGGCTGGAGCCTGGAGAGATTAATCCTGTGGTGCGCAAGCTGATCCGGGGACTACTCTTCATTACCCAAAAAAAAAAAAAAAAAGTTTACATGATAGTATTTGGTTGGTAAATGACTCGTTCGACATATTTGGTTGGTAAATGACTCGTTCGACATATACACGTACGACCTACGAGAGCTACCGTCGTCAAAACCACACTTAGACAAGAAAACACCGTCAATAACTTCTTAGGTAGTAATTAATTAAACTTGTATATATATTAGTTTCAATAACCTGCGAGTCTTCAAACTAGTAATTTGGTGGCTTCATTTTTCAAAGTCTTCAACCTAGTTTGATATACTTGCAATTAATAAAACTAGTGCACTATTCTTATTCCAACTTAGGAAGCTGATATAGATCTTCATCTTTTTCGTCATCATCTACTAGATTTCAACATAAACCGTTGGTTCAAATTGTAATTTTTCTTAATGGTGTTAGATATTTAACAAACTCGATAAATCAGGATCTAGAACTATTATGATCACCACAATGTAATCATAAAGTGAAAATTAGATAATTAAGAGACATACCAACTAGCAGGGCCGGCTCATAAGTTTTGGAGGCCAGAAACGAACCTCTTGAATGAGGCCTCCCTATATATTTTCCATGCAAAAGTTGGTCTACAAAGAGTTTTATAAAAAAAAAAAAATTACAAAAGATTTACCATTACCATAAATAAGAAAACCCTAAAATTTTTACCAATTAGGTCAACTGCTCAAGATAATAAAAAACTTGATAAAAGTGGAGAGTTGGAGATGGTAAAAGAGAGACCTCAAGATATGCCGTATGCAAGTATTTTTCGTCCACGGTCGTAGGTCGTTGTGTTCCTTCCCTTCGACTCATCAAACGTCAAGCGTTTCTTATTCTTATTTTTTTTTTATTGCCTCTAGCGTTTCTCAATGTAATGCCGTATATTTTGTGGCTCATAAATTTCAATTGGGCTTATTTTTTGTAAAGGAGGCTTAGTGCAATTTTATTTTGTCCATATATATATAGGGATACTAGAATTTTGGAGGCCCTTATTTTTAGCCTTGTTTGGGGGCTCGAAGCGCATGCTTCTCTCCCCTTTCTTCTATGTCGGCCCCGATATCCGGATTTATTTATGCAAAACTTGAATTATCCAATAATCTATCAAAGGAGCCATAATTTTACCAAGAGCTAGCATTAAACCCTAGGTGGAAGACGGGTTTCCCTTTCTTGCCTTTCTTTCTAGTCATTTAGTATATCATTAAAATGATGGAACCCTATACGCTCTTTTATAGGCAGAGAGAGGACTAGTTTCCTTATTAAACATGTCGAAAATTTTCCCGTGGTCGCAGTTGCTCAGATTCAAGATTGGAGTGTAGGGTTAGGAGTGCCTCGTCGAGATGATCTCGGAACAGGTCAAAAATTTGCCAGAAAATGCTTGACGGAGACGCGCGCGCCGATCAATGGTGGCGCGTGCGTGGTGAATGAGATCCACTCGTGGCGCATGTGGGTCATGCACAGAAGGCTCTAAAAGGTGAGCACTTTGACCCACTTCATCAGTTTAGTCCCTGGGGTCAGGTCATAAGGGTCATAAGAGTCAGTGGTCGGGTCATAAGGGCCAAAAAGGGCAGGTGCCACGTTAGCTTGCCACATCAGCGGGTCAATGTGCCATGATAGCCAGTTAATGATGACGTGGCTTACAGTCAGCAGCCCAGTCAACTGTTGAGTCAGGAGTACTATACCAGCAGATTTAGGAGGTTCAGTAGGTTTGCGACCGGTTCAGGCGGGGTCTACATTGGGTTTGTCGTTCCAGATCTAACCCCGCGCTCTGTTTTCAGTTTGAATGCACCTAAGCTAGTGCGGTTGCTTAGTCGAGGAGGAATTGGATGTTTGGAGGCTTTTTGGGTTGTAAGGTGGCTTGTTGCCACAAAGTGATCTATTCCGGACGGCCATGGGGGTCATGATTAGTTGTGGAAGAGCTAGTGAGCAAGGATACATTCTTTCAAGCATTATGTCCAAAATTGGGGTGGGGGGGGGGGGGGGGGGGGGGGGGGGGGGTGTGTGCGGGGGAGCTCGTCTGGTAATGAGACAGACGCTTACTAGAGCGATGGATCTGAGATTCGATGGAGATCAAGGGTTGCAGGAAAAGCCAGGAATGGAACGAGGATGAACGAGTTGGTAAGACAAGACCCTAAAGTGACAGATGGGTACGGTAGGAGGCTCTGGGAGAGGTGGTTATGATGGACAGTGTTGAAGACCTGTCATCGGGAGTTGCAGTTGTGATTTGGGCTGCATTGAGGAGGATGATGGGCAACCAATACAGGCTTGTAAAGAGCACAAACAGATGGAATTGATGTTTGGTATGGAACAAGCAGTATGGGTTTTCTGTGATAGTGAACAAGAGAAGTAATAGTTGCAGAGATACATAGGAAAATGGCACGAGAGTACGAGCAGTCAGGACCTAAAATGTATAAGAGTGTCGGGTACCAAATTGGATTGTGTGTAGAATAGTACGCAGACGGCAAGCAAATGGTTGTTGGGAGATGTTCACGGAAGCTCCAAACAGAGGGAATGAGATGGAGACAAGACGATGCATTGCTGAGATCTCTTCATTTGTGGATTTTATGGTGGGTTACCTTTCCAGGTTTATGAGCTAATGATAGAGCCATGGATTGTGTCCTATGACTGGGCACAGGAATTCATGATTTGTCGAACGCGGTTTCTGGCATCCGAATTTGGATGTAGGCACTACAGTCAGGAGTGCAGCATATTGGCGGCTATGCCAGTATGGGCCACAAAAATTTTGTAGTGATGAAGACGTCCTGAATTCTCGAGTTGTGTATCTTGATTTGGAGGAATGACATAACTTAGGGGGAGATGCGATGTGTCAACAGAAATCGACGAGAGTTAACCTCTTCCTAGGTGGTGTGTAAGATCATTTGGCTAATAGAGCCTCTAGTGTCAGCAGAGAGTATCTGTGTTGGTGCTTTGGAACATGAAAGATGCTAGAGTGGCGAAATTGCTGCCAGATAGCGCTGCGGGTTTAGCCTCAAAAAGATATAGTCTTGCAAGGAGATCGATATTCACTGAGGCAGGGGTACTTTGGTCTGGGGGTTCTAGGAGCTAGACTTGGAGTGAAACAAGTGCTTGCTAGAGAGGCTGAAGGGATCCAATAACACCCATTGTTGTGGGTGTTTGGTGTAGTTTACCTCTGCCCTTGTATAAATAGCTCACTTGTAAACCCTATTTGGGATGTGTGACACAATGTGAAGGAGAGGGTGAGGTGAGCTTGGGGGGCCAGTCTGTGGCTCTCTGGAGAGGAACCGGTGTGTGGTTTCGGTAGAGTTTTTTCATCTTTGTGTATATTATATGTGAATATATATTCAAAGGAAGTTTTTCTCTAAAATTGTTATGCGGGTTGTGTGCATGGTATCCCTCTGATCCTAACAAGAAGAAGAAGAAGGAATTCTACACGGATTTTCCAATGGTAGCAGAGAAGATGGAAGGGTGAGAATTCAAGGATTGAAGTTGGCATTTTATAGGCAATTGAGGGAGGGTGGGCGCATGTAGGAGGTGCCACTATGAGTGGTGCCCAAGTTTTGGGTGATGTGGCCACTCCTCAACCAAGTATTCAGGTGCTGGACTGGTTCGTGCAATAACGCACCACTTCGTGTGAGCGGAGGTGGGAAATTTAGATATGAATTTCGTATAGACCCGTATTTTTAGGCTTGTATTTTTTTTGTATAATTGTATGGCTTGTTGAGATAGACGGTGTGGATATACAGTATGGCGCATTTGTGGAAGGATATAAGAGTAAATAGATGAGAGATGCATGTGTGAGTGTGGTGTGAGAGCATGGGATTATTTTTCCCATCTCTATTATTTCCAAGAAACACTTTCTCCTCTCTTATTTCTCTCGGTTGTCTCTCTCTCTAATTCTCTCTTCCAACTCTCATGCTCTCATCTCTCTCTCCCGACCTCTCCACCAAAAACCCACTAAATTGGTACAAAACCCTTACAAACCCACCTCTATTTTACCTTATGTACACATTGTTGAGCTTGGATTTCGTGGGTCTCACTCTGGTAATGAGTATTCGGTTGATTTCAAAGTATGGAGAGCTAGGGCTTGCTCGAATCGGGTGGGTGTCGATCTTCGACTTCAAGGTAGGGATTTCTTATTCACTTTGTTCATTTATACGGTGTTTATGTGCTTAGATCATGCTTATTTTTGTTGATTAAGCTAGGTTTTGAGATTTGCTGTAGTTTTTATTTTTTGCTCGTACCTAGTTGTGAGTGGCGCGTGTCGGTCTCCCTTTCACGCGCGTGAATGGGCTTCCTAACAGTTCTTCATTCTCGTTTGTTGAGTTAGGATTTGTTGTTGATAATTGTTGAGATCGGTTCAAAATCCAAAAGCTGTGTGGAGGCTCCCTGCCAGGTGTGCCCTCGAAGAGTCACCACTCAGATTTTTGAGGTGGACGATTCAAGAAACCGAGAACTCATTTGAAAAAGGCTTTTGGTCTAACGAAAACATCGAGACTTTGGGTTCGGAAGTCACGTTACGAACGGGGAAGGTTTTATTGAAAAGGACCCCATTCGCCCGGTGAAACCGGTCTCTCTTAAGCATTCTCACAAGGGGAAAATTTTGAATGTCTTTTGGAACATGAAACTCTTTTATAAATAAGTAAGGGGGAAAGGGCATGGGAAGTATATCACATTGGCGTGCACGTGGTGTATATTGTATAGTAATGATGTATGAACGATGACATGTGAAATGGGAGACTTAACAAACTGTCCAGACTAGAGCCATCATTGTACGGCCTATCTAAATGCCGCGCACGGCCTTATGATATGTCGTGCGATTTACCTCTTCTGCTATCAGACTGTCATTAGTAGATAGAACGACGCTCGATGCATTGTATACCACGCACGATGTTTTCTAAAAGCATCAGAAGATACACAACTCCTGATCCATTTCATAATAATACTATTTCTTCAAGTCGTGGATATAAAACATCTTTTGATATACTTGATCGCTTGTAATGATCAAGAAAACTTTATTTGGAAAATGAAACATGTCTTGTAGATATGGTTTCCTTCTGAAATGCACTGATAGCAGTACCTTAGTAACACAAGAAGGCCTAATGAAGAATGGTTATGATCCAGATAGCATGACTCATAAACTATAAAAAAAAAACATGCCGCGCATCTGGACACACTACGCCGCGCGATGCTTCAGTATACCGTGCGGCGTGGTATGTCCAGTGCAGTGGCTATTTTAACTTCTGAAAATGATTTTCAAGTCAATACTTAACCAAAAGGGGTTAAGCCTGACTACAAATAAGTCCCCTCAGGGCTAAGACAGAGCCTAGCCCAAGGAAACTTGGTTTTTACCTTAGATCTTGAGCTTGGATGAAAAGGACGGTGATGAAGGGGCGTGAGTGATGACAGATGATGGTGGATGAGTGCAAGTTTGTATGATTGTTAGGTGTTGAGATGGGTGGGGTCTCAAAGTTGGTAAAAGACCAAGTTTGAAGGTGAGAAAAAAAATGGATTGCTCTTGAGGAAAGGCTTAGAGAATGTTTTTAGAACAACATTCTCAAATCTTGGGAATGGAGAGAGTGAGTATATGGCCAAAATGAGAGAGAGATCATAGGCCCTTTCTCTTAAGTAGAGGGGTGTATTTATAGGCAAAAGCCAAGGATTTCGATTCAAAATAGGGGAGGTGTCTTTTGGGCGGGATGGAAATGCTTTTTCAGCTAAGCCGTTTTGTAGTTGTGGCTCGAGCGAGCATGGCCGACAGCTTACTGAGTCAAGTCAGAACTTTTACCTAAAATACCGTGCAGTTATCCCCATGACCGCGTGCGGTGTAATCAATTCTATTACACCGTGCGATGTAGAAGCATTCTGTGCAACGTTCTAAGTTCATTCCAGGGCTTAAGAGCTTATCTAGGCTTTTGGGTTAAGGGATGCCTTCATTCAAGCTCTTGAAGGTATAGTTTCCTTTATTCCATCATCGGGGCATTTAAAGAACTTCTGAGGTCCGGATTGGGGTGTCTACTGTAGACTCTCTTTGACGGAACTCAAATACCATCGATTGGTATGAGTGGCCCTTAAAGAATTGGCATCCCAATCCCTTGCTCCATAGTCTTTAAACGGAGACAAAACGTATACAAAATCAGAGTGCAAACAAATGATGATGGTGGTCACGCTCGTAGAGTTGCCTACGTACCCCCTTTGTAGGGATCAGACCAACGTAGTTCAGTTGGGACAATGCAAGTAAAAATGAGTCCAAGAGGACAACTATCAAAATCATGCAATAATCTTGAGAAGATTGAGTGCCTGTAGTGCCAAGTGTCGTGAAATTTTCTAAAACTAGAAGTAAATGCAAATAGCAGCATAAGTTCGAGATGAGCACTCGAAAGGCAAAAATTCGAGATGAGCCCTTAGAGGGAAAATTTTGATTTGACATGAGCCCTCGAAAGGAGAAGATTTGAGATGAGCCTTCACGGAGCAAAATTTGATGCAAGATGAGCCCTCGAAGGGCGAAGGTTCGAGACGTGCCCTCAGGGGCAAAATTCGAGGCGAGACGAGCTTTCGTAGGGCAAAAATTCGAGACGAGCCCTCAGGGGGCAAAACTCGAAGCGATACGAGCCCTCGAAGGGCAAAAATTTGAGACGAGCTCACAGGGAGCCGAATTCGAGGCAAGATGAGCCCTCGAAGGGCGACGATTCGAGACAAGCCCTCAGGGGGCCAAATTTTGAGGCGAGACGAGCCCTTGAAGGGAAAGCAAAAATTCAAGACGAGCCCTCAGGGGGCGAAATTCAAGGCGAGACGAGCCTTTAAAAGGCAAAAATTCGTAGTCAGTTCCAAAAGATGAAAATACTACGAGTTCTAGGAGATTCAAACATGGCAAAAAATACGTATACGGAGAGTCCCGGGGGACAAGATTATCCTTTTGACTAAGGCACAACATTCTAACAGATTCTTAATACAAGACGGCCGGGATATTTCATTCCCGAGAATGATATTGGTGGCTGGACTGGACGAATCCCAAGAAAAATGAATTAATCCTGTGGAGCCATAATGCCGTGCGGCTTAACGAGGTACCGCGCGGTATTTCAACTTCCCATGCAACTCTTCGATTTCCAAGAATGATCGGCTGGTTTAAGGGTGCCCATTAATACAGGCGTGCCTTTTTGTCGGCTGGAGCCTTGTAAAAGCTTGGTGATGCCTCATTCCATGCACCACCATCCAAGTTTTCTCAAGTCTCTTCGAATTTCTCTTGTTCTTCTAAAAAACAAGGTGTTCTCAAGGCCTCCAGCATGGCGGACAACTGCTTGGTGGCGCGAGTGGTTTCTTGGGAGGCCGAAATGGCCTTTTATCGCAAAGTGTAGACACCCCATTTTGGACTTTCCAGATTAGTGTATTTATAGTTTTTTGATTCCCCAATGATGAATGTGGTCAAGAAACAACCCAAGATTGTCGATGTGTTTGAGCTTTGAGTGTTCCAAGTCTTATTCAAACCCATTTCAAAACTCTATTTCAAACCCTTCGAGCCAGAACCAAACGGCATCAACAAAACCCTACTTGCTTACGCCAGTATTGTGCTGGCGTGCGCCGGTAAACTGACAAGTGTCGGTCATCGACCGTTGACTCAGTTACCACTGGCGTACGCAGGTACGCTTATGGCGCAGCTGGTCAAAACTAGTCAAATCATCACTTTTCTGTCACGTGCTCGAGACTTTTGCAGCTCCCCAGTACAGTGAATAGTTCCCCTGATGATTATATTCTGCAGGGACGTCCCCTTCTCTCTCCTACATCCCCTACCACCTAGTCCCATGCATTTAATGCATGGGAAGCTCACTTGCTAACCCAACCACCCCTAACCCATCTAGTTACAGCCCCTTCGTAGTCATCTCGCACTCTATAAATACCCCCCTTGCATTCATTTGCAAGGGGGTTAACCACATTAAGTGTCCAAGTCCATTTCTTCCTCTTTGCTCTTTGATTCTCTTTACTACTCCATTGGAAGAGAAAGCAAAGAGGGCCCTCTCTCACACACCCCATTGTCATCATCTTACTTTCATCTTCAACCTCAAAGCTCATTCATTCCATCAACCTCAAACCAAAGGTATACCACCTTTGTGTGGCTTTCTGTTTTGACCCTGAGGGGAACCAGTAAGGACCAGGTTGGTAATCAATACCAGTCCTGGTCTTAAAACTGCTAAAATATAAAGATAGTATGCAAATGAATAATGGCGCACGACAGTGTATTGGAGCCGTACGCTAGTCATGGTGGTACGTGCACCACTGGTGTGGGAATCAATGGTCATCTGTTTTCCTGTTTATGCTTCCTTTTATCACCTTACTGCATGATAATAACCAGTCTACTCTTTTCTGTATTTCAAGATTGCGTAGTTGTAGCATCTCAATACGTGCTTTTATTTTACTTTGGAGGTCTTTGGGATCTTTCTGGTCATGTTCCAGAGCCCAGAAGGTGCAAAGCCAAGCATCGGACAAATGGTGTTACTGGTGTACGTGGTCTCATGATTGGCGTACGATGGTGCTATCCAGTCCAGTGGCTGGCCCTTGCTCGTAACTTAGTCCTGGTCTCATGTTGTTTCCCCACACTGTTTATGGGATGTTCTGTTTATTTTTATGGCTCGAAGCCATTTCATTTGTCTGTAACCTGTGCATATGCTGATAATGAACTGCGTGGTTTGTCCTGAGTGTGCATTGGTCCATTCCAGAGCCCAAAGGGTTGAAAACAGGTGTTGTGAGTTTGGGATAACTGGAGTATGCTAGTTATAAGGTGGCATGCGCAGGTCTTACTGGCATGCAGTGGTCTGGCCAGAGCATGCTGGTTTGCTGCTTGCACACATCCCTGTTGACCAGCATATCTCAGCTTGTTCAAAACACTCATAAATGCTTGTTCTCAATTTATTTCCTATATTCTTTGACCCAATCGAGCATCCATAAACATTTTGTCACATAAATGCAATTTGTTACAGCTTAAATCCCCTTTAGCTGTTCCCCGCCCTAATTGGCTGAAAAATGATCAATGAGAGAAAAGTGCAAACGTTTTATAAAATGCCCGAGTAGAGACCGATCTTCGGATTAGGTGAGAGGGGTGCCATAAAACCCTTACCCTCTCGTAACGTGGCTCCCGAACCTCAGATATCGAAGGTGACGACGGACCGGTCTATGCCTTTTCAAAATCAAACTACGTAGCGAGCGTTTCAAGTTTGGTTCCTTGGGTATTTCATCGCTAAAACCCGAGTGGCGACTCTGAATCAAAGCGTTTCGCCGCGCTTTTCCAAAAAGAGGGGGCCGCACCCAAGTTTTTCATAAAAAATTTCCCAGGGCGCGTGCCCACACAATGAGATTGAGGAACTCAATCGAAAGATTGCGAGGCTCATCTCTACCATCCGCACTCTTCGCTGCGCCATCTCTATTCTTCAAGACTTGGCTTTCGACGTGCATGTCGACAAGCACAACCCCGACTTTGCACCAGGGCGTGAGTTCAACGATACCGCGGAGGATTCCGAACGGTTCTAATGACCGTTCTCTAGTGAGGGGAGTGACTAAGGACGAGGATGAGGAAGAAAAGAGGAGAAGAAAAGCGCAGTAGGATTTGATTTTTTTTTTTTGTAATGAAATATCGGGGGTTACCCCTATTTAATGAAATGAAAGTCCCTTTTTCCTCCATATTTATCTGCTTTCTTTTATTGTTTCTAAGAGAACTTTGAACAAACCAAGCGCCATGATCTTGATTGTTAAAAATCCTTCAGGAACTTGAACTGATGAAACAAAAATAATGCCGCACGTGGCTGTCCAACGGCGCACGGTGTATTAAATCCAGTTTGGTTCTTTGAAAAATGCACCACTTAATAGGCACGAGGCCCAACAATGAATTCCAGAAACCCAAACGACTTTTGAACATGGTTTAAGACCCAAGAATTCTACATGTAAGCTGATATGGCGTGTGTGTCTTGGAATGCCATGCGGTGTAAGAATATTCGAACCCAGTCCGAAATTAACTTTGAAAGAACCGATCGAGAGGTATATACAGGGATAGAGCGTATACAGTACCCCCCACCATTCGAAAACTCGCTCTCTCTCTCTCTCTCCTGTCTCTCTCTGCGCTTCCTCTATCTCTCTCTCCCTCGCTTTCTCTCTCTCGGCTTCTCTCTCTTTCTCGATCATCTCTCTCTGTGCTCTGCTCTTGTCTCTCTCTGTGCTCTGCACTCGTCTCTCTCTCTCTTGTGATCATGGATGGTATTGACGTACCCGGTGGTGATCAACCACCAAGGGTCGAGGTTACACCGCCCCCGGTCCCTCCGGAGAGTGACACAGTGATCGGGGAGGTTCGAGAGATTCAGGGGGCTTCGATTCTGGTGCCCATGGCCAAGGAGACCACGACCTTGGCGGTTGCCACGGGGGGCAGCAACGGTGGTGATGAAGGAGCGGTCAATGGTGACCAAGTCTTGGAGAGCCCGGATGCAACGGCGCCAAGAATCGAGGAAGGGGCTACAGGCCAATCGGGGGCCGCGGGTGGTTTAGAAGAAAGGGCCACGAAGCCCCACTGTGGTGGTAGCTCAGAGAGGGCAACGGCGGAGACGGAGGCCTCTCCTGTGAGACAGCCTCGAGTTGACTTCGGGAAGGACCCTGTTGTCGAGGAGGAGCCGGTGGAGGAGAGGGAGACACCGGCCATGTTGTAGGTAGTGGTGAGGGTGTAGGGTTGTCGCGGCCTATAGGAATGGGCGACTACTTGGAGGCGGCATCCCTTGAGGACTTAGTCGAAACACTACGAGGGGTACCTAGGCTAGTAGAGGTTTTACTTGAGTCCCGCAAGAAGGAGCTTCGAGCTGAGCTGAAGATTGGAGCAGTGGGGGAGCTGCGGGTTGAGGAGGAGGCCAAGGGTGGGGTGGTTCCATGGAGGACCGTGGTGGACGAGTGACAACAGCTCTTGGGAGCCGAGCGGCTTACGACGAGGCAACCTACGTGCCTTTTTGACACGTCGTGGTCCCTTCACTTCTGGACGCTTACCGGCCTGAGAGGATTGCTTATGACGAGTCCTTGGTCTTGCAACACCCCTAGCGACACTTGTCCTTATGACAAGCCGAAGTATAATTCGATACTTGCATTTTAATACAATGTATCATGCCTTCTCAATTTCCATCTTTGAATATTATGCCTATTTATTGAATCTTGTCATTTATTGTGACAAGGGATAAGAATTTCGTGCTATGGCGGCACGGTCAATGTGCCAAAGTTTTGGGAGAGGCTCCCAGAGGCCGTGAAAGAGATAGTGATGGAGATAGGTTTTGGAGAGTTCGTCAGTGTTTTGACGAGAGTGAGCAACGATCGCCAGGCGGTGAGGGCTCTTGCCGAAAGGTGGTGGGACACGACAAATTCATTCCATTTCACCTTTGGTGAGATGACAGTGACGCTTTTGAACTTCTCGGCGACCACTAGTTTGAGGGTCTGAGGTGACCCCATTCCTTAAGACGCTATTGCAGGGAGAAACCCGGGTTTGCAGGGGCTTCTTCTGGGGTACATGCTTAGGGCGAAGAGCCCAAAAAGGGCAGGTGCCACGTTATATACAGACCAAAAGTGTTTTCAAAGTTTTGTAAAAAAAAAAAAATGCTTATACATGGATATTTAAAATCAATGTATATATGGGTTTAATTTTGAAGAGACGCGTGCATGTGAGATATGTATAATAACTTGATCTCTTTAAAATGGTTTTGATTAGGAACATGAACGTCTTTTAAATTAAATGTAGAAGGGCATTAATTTCACAAAACCATTCTAAAGGGGTAAAATTGGTAATGAAATGAATTTAGTAGTTGATGTTAGCATTTTCAGTTACCTGGTAACGATCTTCTAACGGCAATGGGGGAATCTGCAGTCGACAACTAAAGCAGAGGGGAGGTAAGTGCAATTTTTAAAACGTGAGGGAAGATGTCTGTCATTGTTAGAAACCTCAGGGGAGGTAAATGAAATTTACCCTTATATCTTTCATTTCTACTTTGTACGTATTGTGTAAGCTTTATGCTAATTTCATTTTGAAGGTAATTTTTATTGTTTTTTCTTTTTTGAAGAAAAAGTATAGGCCCTCTTTTGTAATTTTGGTTAGCACCGGAAATTTCAAGGTCAACCCTGTTGCGATCAGCTAGTCTCATAAACTAGTTAATTAATCTTGTGAATAGCCACATGCTTGATTCGTCTAGCTCGTTTGTCGCCCCTAGTTTTAGTTGTGCCTTTGGAAGCATGCAAGGTTGATGTTGGAATAATTTTGGATGAATAGAGAAACTTTCGCCAAGAGGCCGGCCTTTAGCCTAATGGCATCAGGGATGCACTTAGGTGCTAGAAGAAAGAAGGTCAGGAGTTCTACTCCTCCTCTAAGGTTCTAATCTAATTATTCTAATAATACTGAAAAATATTTGAATAGCGAAACTTTTAACTTTTCCTACTTTTTCTTATATATTTGGCTTACAAAGAATATGCGGCGGGTAGTGCGATCCTTTTTAGGTTTGAAAACATAATCAGGTTTGTTCTTCCTTAAAAAAAACCACAGTAAACAAGTTTAAGGGTCATAAGCCAAATTAAAAAATGGCAAGACTTTAGTAAATGACTCGTTCAACTATTACACACGACCTACGAGCAACGGCGTCAGAACCAGAGTCAGAAAAAGAAATGATCAATAACTTGTTAATTACGTAGCAATGAATGAGTTGAACATGCATCTGTAGACTGTACGTGTTAGTTTCAACGCCGTCCTAAGTCTTCAAGCTAATTTGGCGGCTTGAATAATATTTTTTCAAAGGCTACGGAAGTTCGATGTATGTCCAATTAGTAAAAACTAGTCCACTCTTTCTTTATTCCAAATTAAGCAAAGCTGATATATTTGTTTTCTTCATCTACTTAATTGCTTTCAACGTATACCGAATGTGGGAACACAAAGGTGGGAATTCAAACCATGCTATAAATTAATGAGAAAAACTTATTCACGGTGGAGCTGTGAGAAAAACTTATGCATGGCCTCGTGAAATCTCACCAGTCCATTTGCGCAAACAATGGTTGAGATGTATTTTCAATTTTGACTGGTTGAAAATAATTGTTACCGTTCACAATTGGTTTTCAATCCGGACCGTCCAAAACACTTTTGGATGCGCGCGATTTAGCGCCGTAAATCTTCTTTATGGGATGCTCGGTAAAGAAGATTTTCTCTAAAATAATACTCCCTCTGTCCCTAAATAAGTGTCCGACGCGCAAACCTAAGCCTTAAAAAAGATGCATTTGTTTCGTTAAAATAATCAAATTTTTTTCACAAATCATTAGATAGCAATAAGTTCTATTTGATTGTGAAAAAAAATAAAATTTTTAAATGAAAAATATGCATCTTTTGTAAGGCCTAATTTTGCGCTCTGAACACTTATTTAGAGACGGAAGGAGTACGAGGATAAAAGTGGTTCAAGAACTTGATTGGGACTTGAGAAACAAGGAATAGTTCAATGAAAGATATATATTTTTTCACATGGGCCCCACCCCAACAAGCAAAAAAAAAAAAAAAAAACAGCATACAAGACTAAGGAGGCGACCAGCAAAGAAATAGAAAGCTAGGCCTGTCCTGCCACTTTGTCAACTCTGTCCAAGTCGTTAGCTACTAAATCTGCAAATTTGCTTATGACTTCATCCTCCTCACCATCATACCCCAATCCCATGATCTTGTTGCAGGTCTGTGTAAACATTTATTTTCTCCAAATCAATTACATTGTGCCACGTTGCAAAACAGTGGTCCCAATCCATAAAATATGACGACGTGGCGCAATATAATTGATTTGGGGTAAAGAAATGTTTACACTGGTGGTGTAAGAATTTAATCTCCAAATCCCAGCAACTCTTCAAATACTTTGGTTGTGTGTGTAAGTATAAACATGTGAATATATAAGTTTGAGTCATACTATGCTCATCACAAAATATTGTTTGTCTAGCTAGGCCACAACGAGGACTTAAAAATACTACAATTTTTGTAGGAATTGAAAAATTATAAATTTGTTCAACAATTTACTAATTATCAATGAGTTCTCTCTCTTTTCTCAAAAAATTTTACAATTTTTAAGTCATCATTTTGTGAACTTGACAAATATTTTGGGAGAGAGGGAGTATAAAATTGAGCCCACTCTAACATTTACAAAGTCATATTGATTCTTGATAAAAAAATAGAGCTCTATTTCGTGAGTTTGGTTTTAGGAAACCAAGGCATGAATGTGGCACGGAAGGGTTCCGTAGGTTCGTGGGTTCGGCTTTGGGAAACCGAGGCACGAAGGAGACACGGAGGGGTTCGGTCGGTTCGTGGGTTCGGCTTCAGGAAACCTAGGCACAAAAAGGTTCTGTTTTGTGATTTTGGTTTTAAGAAACTAAGGCATGAATGTGGCACGGAAGGGTTTCGTCGGTTCGTGGGTTCGGCTTTGGGAAACTGAGGCACGAAGGAGGCACAAAGAGGTTCCGTCGGTTTATGCGATCGGCTTTGGGAAACCGAGGCATGAAGGTGGCACGGAGCGGTTTCGTCGGATTGTGGGTTTGGTTTAAGGAAACCAAGGCATGAATGAGGCATGGAAGGGTTCCGTCGGTTCATGGGTTCAGCTTTTGGAAACCTAGGCACGGAGGGGTTTCGTCTGTTCGTGGGTTTGGCTTCGGGAAACAGAGGCACGAAGGAGGAACGGAGGGATTTCGTCGGTTCGGCTTCGGCAAGCCAAGGTACGAAGGAGGCACGGAGTGGTTCCGTCGGTTCGTGGGTTTGGCTTCGGGAAACAGAGGCATGAAGGAGGCCAAGGAGTATGGACGCTTCCGAGCCTATCAAAAGCTAACTTCTGCCTTGAATCCTCCTTTGATTGGTGTTTAGGGCACATTGAGCACCTTCTGCACTCGCCTGTTGTCTTTCGAAGAACCATTTTCGCTGGAAGGGGCAAAGTGGTCTTTTACGGACTACCTAGGCCATGGATTCTTTTGGCGGACGCCTATGTCGTTCTGCAACAGACGGTCCTAGCCCCCTGCCGGAGCGAGAGCTAGAGGATATGTGGAAAAACCGATTGATCTTCGCCAATTCCTCTCGTGGCGTCACCGCCTTTCGGTTCTCAGATCTCGACATTTCCATCATGAAGAACGCTTATGAGCGAGGTATGCGCTGTTAAAGGGGAGGGTGAACATGAGACAGAACGCTAATCCCTAGCAGAGTCGCCAATTGTTGGGGTTCGGATTTTGATCAGTTGGGTCAGGCTGCGCTTCTGGCTCTTTCCTTACAGCTTTGTTCGTCCTCCGCTCAACCTGCAACAAATCAGTAAGGCTGGTGGCAGCCGAGTGACCCTTCGACGATCAAGTCAGATCTAGGGAGAAGAATATAGGCTCAGGTTAAGGAGAAATGGCATCCTCCATGACAACTGTTTGGCTGTGACGGGAAGAGCGTCGACGGCTTTGGGAAGGAGATAGGCCTCGGGAAGAACATGAACAGTGCATTGAACAGTGTTATTTCATGCTTTAAATGACCACACCGATGTTTTCCACCAATCGTGATGATCCTGATTGTGAGAGGGTTCCGATTCCTTCCTCTGTTTGCTCCGCGTCTCCGCCGCTAGACCTGCAACAAGTCACTAGGGCTGTGGAAGCCTAGTGACCCTCTGACGATCAAGTTAGATGTAAGGAGAGAGGTTTAGGTCTAGGATTAGGGTAGAATGACATACCTCTGTATGTTAGAATCCCTTTGTATTTATAGACTTTGATTTGCTTGGCCTCCAAGCTAGTGCGTGGAGGTCACGCTCGGGTAACTGCCTCGGGTGACGTCATAGATGACGCATCGGATAAGGCAGTTACGGAACACATGGCCAGGTCAGCCCTTCGCAAGGATTTTTCTCGATGCTGTGTCTCATCAGGTGCAGGAGGCTTGCTCGGGAGCCCTCGGTCCCGCATTTCGGGGGTCGGTACAGAGCCCTCATTCACGCTTGGTAGCAAATCTCAAGGGGTCGGTACAGAGCCCCATTTATCCTGGCCACTACAAAGTCATCCATTTTGATATCAATCAACCCAAAAAGTATATCATTGCTCTCACCATAACTAACATTTTTTCCCTCTGTTCTTTCTTTGCGTTTTTTTTGAATTGTCCATCCTCTTTTTGAATTTCTTGCTTCTTATTTATAGTTAGCTTTCCTACCGAGCTTCTTGAGTGCGAGATAGTCGGCGCCGTTTGTCAACATCTTTATTCGGCCGTCACCTCACTCAGGCGGAAACTGTCGGGGCCGTTTCGAACGGTCGTATACACAGATATATAAGAGTAACTTATTTCCTCGGGAGGGATCCTGATGAGGGTTTTCCTCACCGTCTGTCCAAACGACATGGGTCAAGTGTAGTTTGCACAATTGATTCCGTTAGTGGGAGCAAAATTGTAACGACAAGTCCGGATCATCAAGACAATTAAAATTAGAGGAACAAAAAAGTGACACAAAGACCAAACTAGAGGGATCGTTTGAGTAAATTACCCTTCCCTTCTTATTTCATTGTTAGACGACGAATGCATCACTTAAATCGTATAATCAAAATAGACTAATTTAACTTTTTCCTGTTATTCTGAAAGTTGTTTTTAATAGTTAGTAAATATTTAGATGTGGGTAAAAACATTTAGATTTTTTCCCCAATGAAATGAATCAGCAATTGAAAAAAAAAATTAATTGAACTTGAGAAAATTTGTTAAATACAAAATAATTCAACTCATGTATGTTTTAAAGTAATTTTTATTTATTGGTTTAATTTTTAATAGATAGACAGTTTTATACTTTGAAGATTAGTACTGATCTTTTAGAAATATATATATATATATATATATATATATATATATATATATATATTTCCTATTCAATATTTACAATTCAGTATAATGTACGTACTTTTCCTTGGGCAATGATAATTGAAAAGTAGAATTTGACAAATTAAATAATCATTGTTACTCGCTAATGACTAGAAAAGGCTACAAAATGTGTTTTCCCGCGGGTAGAATACACGGGGAAAATACTTTTCTTTGTAAATCATTTTCTTTCGTTGAATGGTATCATTTTAAATAGGTGTGTGAATGAAAATGGGTCATACTACTTGGGCAGAAGAAAAGAGCCTTATTCTTAGAGTAAATGGATGTGATTTGAATTTTTGCAATACTACATATTTCTACTCTTCGCAAGTCCTAAATATTTTTGACATTGAGTATTCTATTCCATGGTCAAACATTTAATCTTGGTATTCATTTGTCACACCAGCTTTTCCTTATATCTATACATTTAAAGACTTTGGGGATTATGTTCATTACCTTTCATTTGCGTTTACTCTGGGTATGTCATTTAAAACAAACGATGTTAGGAATCCCTAAACTCGATTTATGAATAGCCCTTCGGCAGGTTAATATTCGCTTGGCTGGTCATGACTTTCAGAATCGATTTTGAATTGTGACATGATCTTCACCTAGCATCCCGTTGTTTCTCTAGCCACAACGACCAGAGACACCTGGATTTTAAGGTGTGGCCAAGTTCAGACAAGCAAAAACGATGGGCATCCCAGCAGGGGATACAAGGACTCTGGTTTAGTGTGTGGAAGATTCACACATTGAGTGGCGGGGGTGTTATCTAAATTTCTGATTTCGATCCAATCGACAGAGAAAACATATCGTGAGTTGCTGGAATGTGGGGTGTAAAAGTGGAGTTTGGCTCCTTACCGTTTTCAGGACTTCTTTGGAAACAAACAATGAAGTGGATGAAATATGGTAGAATATTAACAAAATGGACTTTATTAATCCTCAAAGTAGAAGAACAATCGATCCAGATAATCGAGTGAACAATTACAAGTTAAAACTACTCCTAGAAAAGAAAAGATAAAGGCTTGTTGGCGTTGTTTGTGTGTCCTTGAAAACGTCTTGAACTTGATTATAAATAGAGGCCCTCTCAAATTCGAATTCAAATCTTTGCTCCGGGCTGGCAGTTGAAACTCTTTCGAATTCTGGCAAAATAACTTCCACAACTGCAGAACGAACCCACGTCTGGAAAACTGCCTCTCTAATCGTGGTTAACCGCCCCTTTGATCGTGGAATAATGGGACATAGTCCCTTTTGACATCTGTCGCTTGATCGACGGACCAAATAGCCTCCAAGATATTCAACGCATTTAAAGGAAACACGTCACGTACTGGCCAATCGACGGAAAAAATGATACTTAAAACTTTCCGTAGTTTCATTATCATTAATCAACTTATTTAATTAAATTTTACTTAATTACGGTGAATCAATGTTACCCTTCACCTTTCCAATTTTACCCCTACCACGTGTCGTCCAATCGACAAGTACAAGGAAAATCACAATTATGGAGCAAACAGGGGGTGATTGTTGACTTTGGTACGTCCAATACCCCCATCACCTTCAGCGCCACCCCACGCATTGTCTAAAGCCTTCGATGGTTTTGGATGTTTTATCCGGCCCCTTTAACCCATATATGTACGTATATGAATGAGTCAGGAAGTGTAGCGATCGAGATAGAGGAAGAGTGAAAGACCGAAGAGTGAATCGAGTGTTAGAGAGTGAGAGGGTGTGTCTGGAACTCCATTGTTTTTTTTTGCCACCTCACCCCATGCGTAAGCGTGTGAAACTGTGGTGGAAGGAGCTGTAGGGATTAATCCGAAGTGCGCGCAAACTGGCTCGGGATCACTCCATCGTTATAAAAAATAAATTTGTTTATAATGAAACGTAAACCAAGTTAGCTCACGGTGTTTGGGTTGTGAGATCCCCGATCCCCAACAAGTTTGAGCTCGTGTTTGCTCTTTAAAAGTTTGTTCAAATTAAATCGGTTTATTGGATAAACAAATAAAGCATGAACAATTTGTTGAAATTTGTTAAACTTACAAATGAATTAAGCTCGAACAAGTTATTAATTACTTGGCTCGTTCAACATATGATGTATAAAAAATCAAACTACTCGAAATGGATTCGTGTTCAGCTCAGATAAAACTTGTTTGCAATTGGCTAGTCTCGTAAACAAGTACTTAAACTTGTTAAGTTTTCCGAGCGAAACTTGGACAACCACATGCTTGGCTTGTTCAGCTGGTTTATCACCCTTAGTTTTAGCCGTGCATTTGGGCGTTTGCAAGGTTAATGTTGAAATAATATTTGATAAATAGATAAACTTATATTTCAGTTGTTCAAGTTTCAAGAGGAAAGAGGGTTTTGTCGCTTCGCCTTGTTGTAGCGTCTTATCCCACTTTTTCCTTATCTCGTGAATAATGAATATGGGGTAGAGAAAACCTTTCAAGGTTTGAACAGAATCAAGTTTACATGACAGTTAACTCCAAGGGTAGTGCAGTTGGTTGATCAGCCAGGATGAAGGGGCTTATCACTCCGAGGTCTTAGGCTCGACTCCCCTGCACTGCAAAAAGCTCTTGGGGTCACCCATACATAAAAACCGTTTGGGTTAGTAAAGGCTGGTGGGGGGCTGGAGCCTGGAGAGATTAATCCTGTTGTGCGCAAGCTGATCCGGAGACTACTCTTCATTACCAAAACCAAAAAAAAAAAAGTTTACATGATAGTATTTGGTTGGTAAATGACTCGTTCGACATATACACGTACGACCTACGAGAGCTACCGTCGTCAAAACCACACTTAGACAAGAAAACACCGTCAATAACTTCTTAGGTAGTAATTAATTAAACTTGTATATATATTAGTTTCAATAACCTGCGAGTCTTCAAACTAGTAATTTGGTGGCTTCATTTTTCAAAGTCTTCAACCTAGTTTGATATACTTGCAATTAATAAAACTAGTGCACTATTCTTATTCCAACTTAGGAAGCGGATATAGATCTTCATCTTTTTCGTCATCATCTACTAGATTTCAACATAAACCGTTGGTTCAAATTGTAATTTTTCTTAATGGTGTTAGATATTTAACAAACTCGATAAATCAGGATCTAGAACTATCATGATCACCACAATATAATCATAAAGTGAAAATTAGATAATTAAGAGACATACCAACTAGCAGGGCCGGCTCATAAGTTTTGGAGGCCAGAAACGAACCTCTTGAATGAGGCCTCCCTATATATTTTTCATGCAAAAGTTGGTCTACAAAGAGTTTTATAAAAAAAAAAAAAATTACAAAAGATTTACCATTACCAGAAATAAGAAAACCCTAAAATTTTTACCAATTAGGTCAACTGCTCAAGATAATAAAAAACTTGATAAAAGTGGAGAGTTGGAGATGGTAAAAAAGAGACCTCAAGATATGCCGAATGCAAGTATTTTTCATCCACGGTCGTCGATCGTTGTGTTCCTTCCCTTCGACTCATCAAACGTCAAGCGTTTCTTATTCTTTTTTTTTTTTTTATCGCCTCTAGCGTTTCTCAGTGTAATGCCGTTTATTTTGTGGCTCATAAATTTCAATTGGGCCTATTTTGTGTAAAGGAGGCTTAGTGCAATTTTATTTTGGCCATATATATATAAGGATACTAGAATTTTGGGGGCCCTTATTTTTAGCCTTGTTTGGGGGCTCGAAGCGCATGCTTCTCTCCCCTCTCTTATAAGTCGGCCCCGATACCCGGATTTATTTATGCAAAACTTGAGTTATCCAATAATCTAGCAAAGGAGCCATAATTTTACCAAGAGCTAGCATTAAACCCTAGGTGGAAGACGGGTTTCCCTTTCTTGCCTTTCTTTCTAGTCATTTAGTATATCATCAAAATGATGGAACCCTATACGCTCTTTTATAGGCAGAGAGAGGACTAGTTTCCTTATTAAACATGTCGAAAATTTTCCCGTGGTCGCAGTTGCTCAGATTCAAAATTGGAGTGTAGGGTTAGGAGTGCCTCGTCGAGATGATCTCGGAACAGGTCAAAAATTTGCCAGAAAATGCTTGACGGAGACGCACGCGCCGATAAATGGTGGCGCGTGCGTGGAGATCCACTCGTGGCGCATGTGGGTCATGCACAAAAGGCTCTAAAAGGTGAGCACTTTGACCCATTTCATCAGTTTAGTCCCTGGGGTCAGGTCATAAGGGTCATAAGAGTCAGTGGTCAGGTCATAAGGGCCAAAAAGGGCAGGTGCCACGTTAGCTTGCCACATTAGTGGGTTAATGTGCCATGATAGCCAGTTAACGATGACGTGGTTTACAGTCAGCAGCCCAGTCAACTGTTGAGTCAGGAGTACTATACCAGCCGATTTAGGAGGTTCAGTACGTTTGCGACCGGTTCAGGCCGGGTCTACATTGGGTTTGTCGTTCCAGATCTAACCCCATGCTTTGTTTTCAGTTTGAATGCACCTAAGCTAGTGCGGTTGTTTAGTCGAGGAGGAATTGGATGTTTGGAGGCTTTTTGGGTTGTAAGGTGGCTTGTTGCCACAAAGTGATCTATTTCGGACAGCCATGGGGGTCATGATTAGTTGTGGAAGAGCTAGTGAGCAAGGATACATTCTTTCAAGCATTATGTCCAAAATTGGGAGAGGGGGGGGGGGGGGGGGGGGGGGGGTGTGCGGGGGAGCTCGTCTGGTAATGAGACAGACGCTTACTAGAGCGATGGATCTGAGATTCGATGGAGATCAAGGGTTGCAGGGAAAAGCCGGAATGGAACGAGGATGAACAAGTTGGTAAGACAAGACCCTAAAGTGACTGATTGGTACGGTAGGAGGCTCTGAGAGAGGTGGTTATGATGGACAGTGTTGAAGACCGATCATCGGGAGTTGCAGTTGTGATTTGGGCTGCATTGAGGAGGATGATGGGCAACCAATACAGGCTTGTAAAGAGTACAAACCGATGGAATTGATGTTTGGTATGGAACAAGCAGTATGGGTTTTCTGTGATAGTGAACAAGAGAAATAATAGTTGCAGAGATACATAGGAAAATGGCACGAGAGTACGAGCAGTCATGACCTGAAATGTACAAGAGCGTCGGGTACCAAATTGGATTGTGTGTAGAATAGTACGCAGACGGCAAGCAAATGGTTGTTGGGAGATGTTCACGGAAGCTTCAAACAGAGGGAATGAGATGGAGACAAGACGATGCATTGCTGAGATCTCTTCATTTGTGGATTTTATGGTGGGTTACCTTTCCAGGTTTATGAGCTAATGATAGAGCCATGGATTGTGTCCTGTGACTGGGCACAGGCATTCATGATTTGTCGGACGCGGTTTCTGGCATCCGTATTTGGATGTAGGCACTCCAGTCAAGAGTGCAGCATATTGGCGGCTATGCCAGTATGGGCCACAAAAATCTAGCGGTGATGAAGACGTCCCAAATTCTCGAGTTGTGTATCTTGATTGGAGGAATGACATAACTTAGCAGGAGATGCGATGTGTCAACAGAGATCGACGAGAGTTAACCTCTTCCTAGGTGGTGTGTGAGATCATTTGGCTAATAGAGCCTCTAGTGTCAGCAGAGAGTATCTGTGTTGGTGCTCTGGAACATGAAAGATGCTAGAGTGGCGAAATTGCTGCCAGACAGCGCTGCGGGTTTAGCCTCAAAAGATCTAGTCTTGCAAGGAGATCGATATTCAATGAGGCAGGGGTACTCTGGTCTGGGGGTTCTAGGAGCTAGACTTGGAGTGAAACAAGTGCTTGCTAGAGAGGTTGAAGGGATCCAATAACACCCATTGTTGTGGGTGTTTGGTGTAGTTTACCTCAGCCCTTGTATAAATAGCTCACTTGTAAACCCTATTTGGGATGTGTGACACAATGTGAAGGAGAGGGTGAGGTGAGCTTGCGGGGCCAGTTTGTGGCTCTCTGGAGAGGAACCGGTGTGTGGTTTCGGGAGAGTTTTTTCATCTTTGTGTATATTATATGTGAATATATATTCAAAGGAAGTTTTTCTCTAAAATTGTTATGCGGGTTGTGTGCATGGTATCCCTCTGATCCTAACAAGAAGAAGAAGAAGGAATTCTACATGGATTTCCCAATGGTAGCAGAGAAGATGGAAGGGTGAGAATTCAAGGATTGAAGTTGGCATTTTATAGGCAATTGAGGGAGGGTGTGCGCATCTAGGAGGTGCCACTATGAGTGGTGCCCAAGTTTTGGGTGATGTGGCCACTCCTCGACCAAGTATTCAGGTGCTGGACTGGTTCGTGCAATAACACACCACTTTGTGTGAGCGGAGGTGGGAAATTTAGATATGAATTCCGTAGAGACCCGTATTTTTAGGCTTGTATTTTTTTTGTATAATTGTATGGCTTGTTGAGATAGACGGTGTGGATATACAGTATGGCGCATTTGTGGAAGGATATAAGAGTAAATAGATGAGAGATGCATGTGTGAGTGTGGTGTGAGAGCATGGGATTATTTTTCCCATCTCTATTATTTCCAAGGAACACTTTCTCCTCTCTCATTTCTCTCGGTTGTCTCTCTCTCTAATTCTTTCTTCCAACTCTCCAGCTCTCATCTCTCTCTCCCGACCTTTCCACCAAAAACCCACAAAATTGGTACAAAACCCTTACAAACCCACCTCTATTTTACCTTATGTACACGTTGTTGAGCTTGGATTTCGTGGGTCTCACTCGGGTAATGAGTATTCGGTTGATTTCAAAGGTTGGAGAGCTAGGGCTTGCTCGAATCGTGTGGGTGTCGATCTTCGACTTTGAGGTAGGGATTTCTTATTCACTTTGTTCATTTATACGGTGTTTATGTGCTTAGATCATGCTTATTTTTGTTGATTAAGCTAGGTTTTGAGATTTGCTGTAGTTTTTATTTTTTGCTCGTACCTAGTTGTGAGTGGCGCGTGCCGGTCTCCCTTTCACGCGCGTGAATGGGCTTCCTAACAGTTCTTCGTTCTCGTTTGTTGAGTTAGGATTTGTTGTTGATAATTGTTGAGATCGGTTCAAAATCCAAAAGCTGTGTGGAGGCTCCCTGCCAGGCGCGCCCTCGAAGAGTCACCACTCGGATTTTTGAGGTGGACGATTCAAGAAACCGAGAACTCATTTGAAAAAGGCTTTTGGTCTAACGAAAACATCGATACTTTGGGTTTGGAAGTCACGTTACGAACGGGGAAGGTTTTATTGAAAAGGACCTCATTCGCCCGGTGAAACCGGTCTCTATTAAGCGTTCTCATAAGGGGAAAATTTTGAATGTCTTTTGGAACATGAAACTCTTTAATAAATAAGTAAGGGGGAAAGGGCATGGGAAGTATATCACATTGGTGTGCACGTGGTGTATATTGTATAGTAATGATGTATGAACGATGACATGTGAAATGGGAGACTTAACAAACTGTCCAGATTAGAGCCATCCTTATACGGCCAATCTAAATGCCGCGCACGGCCTTATGATATGTCGTGCGATTTACCTCTTCTGCTATCAGACTGTCATTAGTAGATAGAATGACGCCCGATGCATCGTATACCACGCACGATGTTTTCTAAAAGCATCAGAAGATACACAACTCCTGATCCATTTCAAAATAATACCATTTCTTCAAGTCGTGGATATAAAACATCTTTTGATATACTTGATCGCTTGTAATGATCAAGAAAACTTTATTTGGAAAACGAAACATGTCTTGTAGATATGGTTTCCTTCTGAAATGCACTGATAGCAGTACCTTAGTAACACAAGAAGGCGTAATGAAGAATGGTTATGATCCAGATAGCATGACTCACAAACTATAAAAAAAAAAAACATGCCGCGCATCTGGACACACTACGCCGCACGAAGCTTCAGTATACCGTGCGGCGTGGTATGTCCAGTGCAGTGGCTATTTTAACTTCTGAAAATGATTTTCAAGTCAATACTTAACCAAAAGGGGTTAAGCCTGACTACAAATAAGTCCCCTCAGGGCTAGGACAGGGCCTAGCCCAAGGAAACTTGGTTTTTACCTTAGATCTTGAGCTTGGATGAAAAGGACGGTGATGAAGGGGCGTGAGTGATGACGGACGATGGTGGATGAGTGCAGGTTTGTATGATTGTTAGGTGTTGAGATGGGTGGGGTCTCAAAGTTGGTAAAAGACCAACTTTGAAGGTGAGAAAAAAAATGGACTGCTCTTAAGGAAAGGCTTAGAGAATGTTTTTAGAACAACATTCTCAAATCTTGGGAATGGAGAGAGTGAGTATATGTCCAAGATGAGAGAGAGAGATCATAGGCCCTTTCTCTTAAGTGGAGGGGTGCATTTATAGGCAAGAGCCAAGGATTTCGATTCAAAATAGTGGAGGTGTCTTTTGGGCGGGCTGGAAATGCTTTTTCAGCTAAGCCGTTTTGTAGTTGTGGCTCGAGCGAGCATGGCCGACAGCTTACTGAGTCAAGTCAGAACTTTTACCTAAAATACCGTGCAGTTATCCCCATGACCGCGTGCGGTGTAATCAATTCTATTACACCGTGCGACGTAGAAGTGTTCCGTGCGGCGTTCTAAGTTCATTCCAGGGCTTAAGAGCTTATCTAGGCTTTTGGGTTAAGGGATGCCTTCATTCAAGCTCTTGAAGGTATAGTATCCTTTATTCCATCATCGGGGCATTTAAAGAACTTCTGAGGTCCGGATTGGGGTGTCTACTGTAGCCTCTCTTTGACGGAACTCAAATACCATCGATTGGTATGAGTGACACTTAAAGAATTGGCATCCCAATCCCTTGCTCCATAGTCTTTAAACGGAGACAAAACGTATACAAAATCAGAGTGCAAACAAATGATGATGGTGGTCGCGCTCGTAGAGTTGCCTACGTACCCCATTTGTAGGGATCAGACCAACGTAGTTCGGCTGGGACAATGCAAGTAAAAATGAGTCCCAGAGGACAACTATCAAAATCATGCAATAATCTTGAGAAGATTGAGTGCCTGTAGTGCCAAGTGTCGTGAAGTTTTCTAAAACTAGAAGTAAGTGCAAATAGCAGCATAAGTTCGAGATGAGCACTCGAAAGGCAAAAATTCGAGATGAGCCCTTAGAGGGAAAAATTTGATTTGAGATGAGCCCTCGAAAGGCGAAGATTTGAGATGAGCCTTCATGGAGCAAAATTTGACGCAAGATAAGCCCTCGAAGGGCGAAGGTTCGAGACGTGCCCTCAGGGGCAAAATTCGAGGGGAGACGAGCTCTCGTAGGGCAAAAATTCGAGACGAGCCCTCAGGGGGCAAAACTCGAAGCGATACAAGCCCTCGAAGGGCAAAAATTTGAGACGAGCTCACAGGGAGCAAAATTCGAGGTGAGATGAGCCCTCGAAGGGAGACAATTCGAGACAAGCCCTCAGGGGGCCAAATTTTGAGACGAGACGAGCCCTCGAAGGGCAAAGCAAAAATTCAAGACGAGCCCTCAGGGGGCGAAATTCAAGGCCAGATGAGCCCTTGAAAGGCAAAAATTCGTAGTCAGTTCCGAAAGATGAAAATACTACGAGTTCCAGGAGATGCAAACATGGCAAAAAATACGTATACGGAGAGTCCCGGGGGACGAGATTATCGTTTTGACTAAGGCACAACATTCTAACAGATTCTTAATACAAGACGGCCGGGATATTTCATTCCCGAGAATGATATTGGTGGCTGGACTGGACGAATCCCAAGAAAAATGAATTAATCCTGTGGAGCCATAATGCCGTGCGGCTTAACGAGGTACCGCGCGGTATTTCAACTTCCCATGCAACTCTTCGATTTCCAAGAATGATCGGCTGGTTTAAGGGTGCCCATTGATATAGGCGTGCCTTTTCGTCGGCTAGAGCCTTGTAAAAGCTTGGTGATGCCTCATTCCATGCACCACCATCCAAGTTTTCTCAAGTCTCTTCGAATTTCTCCTGTTCTTCTAAAAAACAAGGTGTTCTCAAGGCCTCCAGCATGGCGGACAACTGCTTGGTGGCGCGAGTGGTTTCTTGGTAGGCTGAAATGGCCTTTTATCGCAAGGTGTAGACACCCTATTTTGGACTTTCCAGATTAGTGTATTTACAGTCTTTTGATTCCCCAATGATGAATGTGGTCAAGAAACAACCCGAGATTGTCGATGTGATTGAGCTTTGAGCTTTCCAAGTCTTATTCAAACCCATTTCAAAACTCTATTTCAAACCCTTCGAGCCAGAACCAAACGGCATCAACAAAACCCTACTTGCTTACGCCAGTATTGTGCTGGCGTGCGCTGGTAAACTGCCACGTGTTGGTCATCGACCGTTGACTCAGTTACCACTGGCGTACACAGGTACGTTTATGGCGCAGCTGGTCAAAACTAGTCAAATCATCACTTTTCTGTCACGTGCTTGAGACTTTTGCGGCTCCCCAGTACAGTGAATAGTTCCCCTGATGATTATATTCTGCAGGGACGTCCCCCTCTCTCTCCTACATCCCCCATCACCTAGTCCCATGCATTTAATGCATGGGAAGCTCATTTGCTAACCCAACCAGCCCTAACCCATCTGGTTACAGCCCCTTCGCAGTCATCTCGCACTCTATAAATACCCCCTTACATTCATTTGCAAGGGGGTTAACCACATTAAGTGCCCAAGTCCATTTCTTCCTCTTTGCTCGTTGATTCTATTTACTCCTCCATTGGAAGAGAAAGCAAAGAGGGCCCTCTCTCACACACCCCATTGTCATCATCTTACTTTTATCTTCAACCTCAAAGCTCATTCATTCCATCAACCTCAAACCAAAGGTATACCACTTTTGTGTGGCTTTCTGTTTTGACCCTAAGGGGAACCAGTAAGGACCAGGTTGGTAATCAATACCAGTCCTGGTCCTAAAACTGCTAAAATATAAAGATAGTATGCAAATGAATAATGGCGCACGACAGTGTATTGGAGCCGTACGCCAGTCATGGTGGTACGTGCACCACTGGCGTGGGAATCAATGGTCATCTGTTTTCCTGTTTATGCTTCCTTTTATCACCTTACTGCATGATAATAACCAGTCTACTGTTTTCTGTATTTCAAGACTGCGTAGTTGTAGCATCTCAATACGTGCTTTTATTTTACTTTGGAGGCCTCTGGGATCTTTCTGGTCATGTTCCAGAGCCCAGAAGATGCAAAGCCAAGCATCGGACAAATGGTGTTACTGGTGTACGTGGTCTCATGATTGGCGTACGGTGGTGCTATCCAGTCCGGTGGCTGGCCTTTGCTCGTAACTTAGTCCTGGTCTCATGTTGTTTCCCCACACTGTTTATGGGATGTTCTGTTTATTTTTATGGCTCAAAGCCATTTCATTTGTCTGTAACCTGTGCATATGCTGATAATGAACTGCGTGGTTTGTCCTGGGTGTGCACTGGTCCATTCCAGAGCCCAAAGGGTTGAAAACAGGTGTTGTGAGTTTGGGATAACTGGAGTACGCTAGTTATAAGGTGGCGTGCGCAGGTCTTACTGGCATGCAGTGGTCTGGCCAGTGCATGCTGGTTTGCTACATGCACACATCCCTGTTGACCAGCATACCTAAGCTTGTTCAAGACACTCATAAATGCTTGTTCTCAATTTATTTCCTATATTCTTTGACCCAATCGAGCATCCATAAACATTTTGTCACATAAATGCAATTTGTTACAGCTTAAATCCCCTTTAGCTGTTCCCCGCCCTAATTGGCTGAAAAATGATCAATGAGAGAAAAGTGCAAATGTTTTATAAAATGCCCGAGTAGAGACCGATCTCCGGATTAGGTGAGAGGGTTGCCATAAAACCCTTACCCTCTCGTAACGTGGCTCCCGAACCTCAGATATCGAAGGTGACGACGGACCGGTCTATGCCTTTTCAAAATCAAACTACGTAGCGAGCGTTTCAAGTTTGGTTCCTTGGGTATTTCATCACTAAAACCCGAGTGGCGACTCTGAATCAAAGCGTTTCGCCGCGCTTTTCCAAAAAAAGGGGGCCGCACCCAAGCTTTTCATAAAAAATTTCCCAGGGTGCGTGCCCACATAAGGAGATCGAGGAACTCAACCGAAAGATTGCGAGGCTCATCTCTACCATCCACACTCTTCGTTGCACCATCTTTAATCTTCAATAATTGGCTTTCGACGTGCAGGACGACAAGCACGACCCCGACTTTGCACCAGGGCGTGAGTTCAACGATACCGCGGAGGATTCCGAATGGTTCTAATGACCGTTCTCTAGTGAGGGGAGTGACTAAGGACGAGGATGAGGAAGAAAAGGGGAGAAGAAAAGGGCAGTAGGATTTGATTTTTTTTTTTTTGTAATGAAATATCGGGGGTTACCCCTATTTAATGAAACGAAAGTCCCTTTTTCCTCCATATTTATCTGCTTTCTTTTATTGTTTCTAAGCGAACTTTGAACAAACCAAGCGCCATGATCTCGATTGTTAAAAATCCTTCAGGAACTTGAACTGATGAAACAAAAATAATGCCGCACGTGGCTGTCCAACGGCGCACGGTGTATTAAATCCAGTTTGGTTCTTTGAAAAATGCACCATTTAATAGGCACGAGGCCCAACAATGAATTCCAGAAACCCAAATGACTTTTGTACATGGTTTATAACCCAAGAATTCTACATGTAAGCTGATATGGCGTGTGTGTGTCTTGGAATGCCATGCGGTGTAAGAATATTCGAACCCGGTCTGAAATTAACTTTGAAAGAACCAATCGAGAGGTATATACAGGGATAGAGCGTATACAGTACCCCCCACCATTCAAAAACTCGTTCTCTCTCTCTCTCTCTCCTGTCTCTCTCTGTGCTTCCTCTATCTCTCTCTCTCCCTCGCTTTCTCTCTCTTTCTCTCTCTTGGCTTCTCTCTCTTTCTTGATCATCTCTCTCGACTCTCGTTTCTCTCTCTGTGCTATGCTCTCGTCTCTCTCTCTCTGCTCTGCTCTCGTCTTTCTCTCTTGTGATCATGGATGGTATTGACGTACCCGGTGGTGTTCAACCACCAAGGGTCGAGGTTACACCGCCCCCGGTCCCTGCGGAGAGTGACACAGTGATCGGGGAGGTTCGAGAGACTCCGGGGGCTTCGGTTCTGGTGCCCACGGCCAAGGAGGCCACGACCTTGGCGGTTGCCACGGGGGGCAGCAACGGTGGTGATGAAGGAGCGGTCAATGGTGACCAAGTCTCGGAGAGCCCAGATGCAACGGTGCCAAGAATCGAGGAAGGGGCTACAGGCCAATCGGGGGCCGCGGGTGGTTTAGAAGAAAGGGCCCCGGAGCCCCACTGTGGTGGTAGCTCGGAGAGGGCAACGGCGGAAACGGAGTCCTCTCTCGTAAGACAGCTTCGAGCTGACTTCGGGAAGGAGCCTGTTGTCGAGGAGGAGCCGGTGGAGAAGAGGGAGACACCGGCCATGTTGTAGGTAGTGGTAAGGGTGTAGGGTCATCGCGGCCTATAGGAATGGGCGACTACTTGGAGGCGGCATCCCTTAAGGACTTAGTCGAAACACTACGAGGGGTACCTAGGCTAGCAGAGGTTTTACTTGAGTCCCGCAAGAAGGAGCTTCGAGCTGAGTTGAAGACTGGAGCAGTGGGGGAGCTGCGGGTTGAGGAGAAGGCCGAGGGTGGGGTGGTTCCATGGAGGACCGTGGTGGACGAGTGACAACAGCTCTTGGGAGCCGAGCGGCTTACGACGAGGCGACCTACGTGCCTTTTTGACACGTCGTGGTCCCTTCACTTCTGGACGTTTACCGGCCTGAGAGGACTGGTTACGATGAGTCCTTGGTCTTGCAAGACCCCTAGCGACACTTGTCCTTATGGCAAGCCGAGGTATAATTCGATACTTGCATTTTAATACAATGTATCATGCCTTTCAATTTCCTGCTTTGAATATTATGCCTATTTATTGAATCTTGTCGTTTATTGTGACAGGGGATCAGAATTTTGTGCTATGGCGGCACGGTCAATGTGCCAAAGTTTTGGGAGAGGCTCCCAGAGGCCGTGAAAGAGATAGTAAGGGAGATAGGTTTTGGAGAGTTCTTCAGTGTTTTGACGAGGGTGAGCAACAATCGCCAGGTGGTGAGGGCTCTTGCCGAAAGGTGGTGGGACACGACAAATTCATTCCATTTCACCTTTGGTGAGATGACGGCGACGCTTTTGAACTTCTCGGCGACCACTAGTTTGAGGGTCGGAGGTGACCCCATTCCTTACGACGCTATTGCAGGGAAAAACCCGGGTTTGCAGAGGCTTCTTCTGGAGTACATGCTTAGGGTGAAGAGGGATGCCCCGTATGCTCCACTTCTGGCATTTTGGACCGAACCTCCGGAGAATAGGGTTCAGAAGGAGCAGATGGCGCGATGCTTCTTGTTGTGCATGCTTGGTGCGTCTTTGTTTTCCAACAGACGTAACCGAGTACACTTGTCCTTCATTCCTGCCCTGCAAAACAGCGGGGAGATAGCCCGCTTTGACTAGGGTGGTGCGGCTTTGGGGGTGTGCTATGCCTTCATGGGGTCTCTTTTCCGAGGAGCGGGGAAGAGCCTCAGCGGCTACTTGAGGGTCTGGGAAGTATAACTTAAAACCTTGCCTTTTCCTTTACTGCTAGTTAGCTTTCCATTTGCCTTTGTATATCTCTTGCTAACTCTTTATGCTTTGTACTTTGTAGCTTTGGACGTACAAGGTACTGAATATATATCATCCCCCGACCACGTGATACTTCCTCAGGCCCTTCGTTGGTCAAAGGAGTATCGAGGAGTGAAGAAGGGAAAAGGTGACCTGAATGCATATCGGTTGTACTTGGACGAGTTGCGTCCTGATCGGGTATCCATGTTTCATCAATTTCTCAATTCATACTCTTTGCGTACCTCAATCAAATAATATCTTGATGTATGCTTCTGATTGTAGGTGCACTGGCACATCTGGGACCGTTTCGAAGTACCTTATGTTGCTAAGAGCAGAGATGTGGCAAGGGGAAGAATGCTCTTAGATTCCCCCTATAGCTGGCAATGGTACCTGGGTGACCAAGTATCACGTCAGTCGCTAGGGCTGAATGCTTTCTTAGTCCCTGGACCAGTCCCTCCTCTCGTGCTGACGACAAGCGAGTATACGCTGGAGGAGGTTGAGCGGTTCACACAACCAGACCCTCAGCTAGAGCCTTTTTCCAGGCTGAAGCTGACTACGTAGAGTACAGGTCTCAGTACTTGATGCGAGGCTTTGGGATCTGTGCTACTTGGGAGGCACAGCTGCAGACAGAAGGTGGTAGAGGCGGTAGAGGTGGAAGAGGTGGTAGAAGTGGCGGTGGTAGTGCAGGCCGTGGTGACGGCGCGGGTCTAAGAAGGGGCACTTTGCCTGCTCTTTCTTGGACAGTGGATGTGGTTTCCGCTCAGAGAGCCCTTGGTCTGGTGGAAGTGCCACGTCCAGCAATTGATCCTCCGAAGTTCCTTGCTGAGGTGCAATCATGTTTCCATCTCTTTTCATGCCTATTTTTCCTTTATGCTTATTTTGATTGACTTTCCTATTGAGCAGATGACTCCAGAGTATGATTGGGAGATGGTGGCAGCTACGCTTGGCTTGGAGCAATTGGTACGGTTGTATGCCATGGGCCATGCGCTGCCGGTACTACATCGTGTGGGAGGGACAATGGTATACCTTTACATTCCCCACTCTTATTGCCTTATATTCGCGAATATGACACAAATGTTGTATGAATGTCATGCTTTTGCAGGCTAAGGGAGGGGCTTTTCGAGGATTGTGTCGGAAGTCTGTGCGCATGCCTGCACCACAGGCTTCCGTTGCTAGCGCTCAGGAGGAGCGACCCTCATAGCGACAGAGATGTTCACGCCCTACAGAGGAGGAGCCTAGCGCCGACTCAGAGGAGACTGAGGAGCCTGAAGATATGGATCTAGAAGATACCTCAGAGAGCTCGGTGCTTAGAGCTGCAGTCATCCCTGAGGTCATTAGCTCCAAGGCGGAGGAGGATGCTTCTGAGGATGATGAGAGTGATGATGATGAAGAGGATTGAGCCTCCTACCTTTTTGATTTTTGCCGTTTTGGATAGAGCCTGCGTGCTTCCTTTTCGAGGGCGTCTGTTTACCCTATTAGATAGGATTTTGGTCTCAGGGCCTGCGCACCCCATTTTTGTACTTCGACTCTTGGATGCCATTTGGCATATATAAGAATTAGCTATTCAATTTCCTTTATTATTGTTGCTCAGAGAAATTGAAAAATGCACACCATAATTTGCTATAGCATCATGAAACTGAGTTTGATTCCTAACTTAATGTAAGAAACATAGTGACGAAGGAATAGAAAACAAAGAAAAACATGAAAAATTGACACTAAACCTTGAGAGTTTTGTACAAACGTCCCTTTTTTTTTTATTTATGATCACGGTCATATATGGTAATGATGATCTTCATGACCAGAAAGAGTACTCAAAAGCTAGTCCCATGTCTTGAATATGCTTTGAAAACGAGGAAATATGGACTTTTTCAAGGTTGTGACTTCGAATTTTGACTAATGACTCGACCCGGAACTTAGACCTAGTCACATTTGGTCAAAATGACTTGTATAACTCGAAAGAATAGTTTAAAACGATGCCAAACGGATTTTAATACCCCAATCCGACTCAAGAAGAGGACTTTGTTGAATTTTCATACTACGACCTTGAATTTTGAGAGTTGACTGGAGGCAAGACGTCCCCGAAGTCCCACATACTTGTTGAAATATGTTTTGGCAGTTGGCTGCACCCCTGGAGGCCTTAAATCCATTTCCAACCTTTGCTGTCAAAACTGCAGAAATTCTGGTTTTGAAATGTCGTACACGGCTATGGTACGCCGTGCATGGTCACCTAAAGCACCATGAATTCTCAAAATACCATGCTAAATTTTTATAATGCCATGCGTTGTGATGGTGTGCCGCACGATATTTGTTTCCTGACAGTTCAACAGTTTGCTCCTTTCCAAGACAGATTGCACAATGACTGAAGTTTGACTCCTACAGTGGTATGTCCGGGTCAATGCATGCTTCTGTTGGTTTTCTATGACATGATCAAGCCTTCCCCATGTAAGACTCATGGAAAACTTGCACTTTTTGAAACCCAAGGCTCTTAGAAAGTTGAGGTTGTTTTCCTATTTCTCCTATAAATTGAGGCTTCCATCTTCAAATTTTCTTCACCGTAAACATCCTCCTCTCTTTTTTCAAATGGCTCTTTCTCTTACCAGTTCACTTCGCCCTTGGTGTTGGACGGCGTTGATTGGCTCAACTTTCGAGCCCATGGCCTCTATACTCCATGAGGTTTCTTCGCAACATTCGCATCCGTCCAGAGCTTTTGAAGGTGGCATCAAGCTTTTGGGATTCGGAGATCCATGTGTTCCGGTTTGGTGAGCAAGAGCTCTGTCCTACCGTGGAAGAGTTCCATGCATACCTTGGCGGCTTGAGCTCAGAAGAGGTTATCATCCCTCCGGTGCGTGTGAATATTTCCAAGGTCCTGGCCGTAGTTCTGGGACTGAGTGGTGGTGCCGCTAGCACTTGGTTAGCGCTGATCGTCTCAACATCATGCTGCTTATCGAGATGTTTTCTCCTCCTGGTGACTTTACGGACATGACCTATCAGTCTCGGTGCATGTCGGCCATTTGCATGTGCTTGTTGGCTGCTTACCTCTTGGTTCCGTCCGCTGGCCATGCTATCACAGCATTGGTTAGTGTTGCTGTTCAAATTGAGGCTCGGAAGGACGTGATTCCGATGGTTTTGGCTGAGACTTTGATTGGTTTAGACAAGGTTCGCTCTGGGGAGAGCGGGGTCGTTGGGGGTAGCCCTCTCCTCCTACAGGTAGGCTTCTCACTCAGCTCTCATTTTTCTGGCTTTTCTCTTGTTCTCATTTTACCTTAGCACTCAGCTTGGTTTCTTATAGTTTTTTACTTGTTTTCTCTCTTTCTTGGTAGATTTGGCTCTGTGACAAGGTGAACGTGCTGACTGTTCCTCCTCGCAACTGGACCTATGGGGCTAGACTGTTGTCCCGTCGATGCTTTGAGTTTGCGGACCGTCATGTTTCTGAGTGGGTCCACTTCTTCAAGAGACTGCGAGCTGAAACCATTTCTTGGAGATGCCCTTGGTTAGACCTTCCACCCATGACGGTGCACTACATGGGGCCTCAGTGGGTCATACTTGCCGATTTGGAGGCCTTCTCATTCTACATTCCCTATCGTATTGAGCGCCAGCTTGGTTTGTGGCAAGAGGCTCCGGTGGAGGCTCTGGTAGATGTTGTTTTACCTCTCTTTCGTCCTTCTGTCCTTTATCACTACCAGGAGTTTTGGGGCAACCCCTATCCATCTGTGCTGCCACGCGGAAGCTATCGGAAGTGGCTCAGGAGGGACATTGCTGCGAGGGCAAGAGCTCGGGGAAACTGACTTACCCCTACCGCTTTGATTAGGAAATAAATTGTGGACCCGCTTTGCTTTATCATGTTGCACTTTTATTTTTCGAGATGTATGCTCAGCCTTATGTAGTAGAAGTAGTAATTTAAATAAAAGTGAGTTATGAAGGGTTTCCCCCCTCTTGATTCCATGTTTTGAGTTCTCGCAACTTGGATTTTAATTTTGATAGATCACGACTGGGTCTCAAAGCAAGGCTGCCTACATATCCTTTTTGCAAAGGAATCAGGTCATGACATAGTTCAGAATAGGATTCGCTCTGGTTTTGACACTCTACTTTTGCGCTCTAAATTTTGCCTAGTACTGCCCTTTTGGGTTTTTGGCCTAATGAGCTTTTATTATTATTATTATTATTATTATTATAATTATTATTATTATTATTATTATTATTATTATTATTATAATAATAATAATTATTATTATTATTATTATTATAATTATTATTATTATTATTATTATTATTATTATTATATGCCTTTACTTTTGCCAAGGCTGCCCTTGCGGGTTTTCAACCTAGTAGGCTTTTGCTCTAACTTTTGCCTGTAACTGCCCGCCCTTGCAATTTTCAGTCCAGTGAGCCTTTCTCAAGGATAGTAGCGCTTGAGCTGATCTAGAGTTACCAAAGTTGAGAGCTCATTTCCATCCAAATCGATAAGTTGCAATGCTACTCCATATAAGATAGTCTTGATGATGTACGGTCCTGACCACTTTGGCCGGAATTTTCCTCATGGGTCATAAACCGATACCCGAATTTCCTTCAAAACCATATCACCTTCTGCCAAGTCCCTAGGTTTCACTTTCTTGTTGAATGCTTGCGCGATCCTTCGTTGGTACCCTTGGATGTGGTAAAGAGCTCTCATTCTCCGTTCATCAAATAACATGAGTTACTTGAACCTATTGCTTAACCACTCTGCCTCTTGAACCTCACATTTGATCATGGTTTGAAGGGATGGAACATTTAACTCAATAGGTAGCACGGCCTCCATCTCGTAAACCAAGGAATAAGGTGTTGCTTCTGTTGGTGTACGTACGGACGTCCGATATCCCCATAGGGCTAGTGGTAGCTGCTCATGCCAATTCTTTGCTGATTTAATGGTCTTTTCCGAAATGGTTTTGACAGTCTTATTTGCGGCTTCCATGGCTCCGTTGGTTTGGGGCCAATAAGTGATTGACTTGTGCACTTGGATCTGAAATTCCTCCAAAATTTCCTTAGCTCGACCCTTAAAGTAAACCCCGTTGTCTGACACGAATGCTTGAGGGACCCCATACCTATAGATGACATTTTGCTTGATAAAATGTGCAACTTGTACCGCCGTTAGGGTTGCGTAGGAAGCAACTTATACCCACTTTGTGAAATAATCAATTGCAACCAAGATGAACTCGTGACCGTTGGACACTGCCGGAGTGATTCTTCTAATAACATCGATTCCCCATACTGAGAAAGGCCAAGGAGAAGTCATCTAGTGCTGTTCTGATGGTGCAACAAGCATGAGGTTGGCATGGATTTGACACTTATGACATTTCCGTACATATTCTATACACTTTGTTTCCATGGTGGACAAGAAGTATCCCAGTTTGAGAATTTTCTTAGCGAGCATCATGCCGTTCATATGAGGACCGCAGACTCCCACATGAATCTCCTTCATCACTCTTTCCGCTTCTGCTTCATGGATACATAGCTTGTGCATTCCATAGTGTGACTTTCCATATAAATTTTCCTCGCAGATGATGTATTGGGCGGCGAGCCTTTGGAGAGCAATTTGGTTGTTCTTGCTTGAATCACCAGGATATTCTCCCCTTTCCATAAATCTCCAAATGTCGTAATATCAAGGGTGGCCATCATCTGGTTCATCAATAACCATAATGTGCTGGCACACCGGGGAATCTCTTTGTTCAATCATAATGGGTCTTAGTTTCACACCAACGGGAATTTCAACCATGGATGCCAGCGTTGCCAAAGCGTCCGTATTTTGATTCTTGAGCCTCGGTACATGAGTAAAAGTTACCTTGTTAAAATGTGGGAAGAGGTCTTCAAGGTTTTGATGATATGGCTTTAGCTTTTCCTCCTTGACCTTCCAGTCGTCATTGGCTTGTGACACCATTAAGTTTGAGTCTCCTACCACTTTCAATATTTCTATACCAATTTCGATGGCTGCTTCCATGCCTACAATACAAGCCTCATACTCTGCTTGATTGTTGGTGATTTCAAAATTCAACTTGAATGCAAGTGGTATGTGGGATCCGTCGGGTGCTATTAACAGCACACCGATTCCAAACCCCTTCTGATTAGCGGTCCCGTCAAAGTACAACTTCGAGACATCCTTGGGTATGATCATCAAATCCTCATCAGGAAATTTAAACTTGGCACCTTTTTCTCCTTCAACCAGATAGTCAACCAAAAACTCTGCAACGGCCCTTCCTTTTACTGACTTCCTTGTGATGTATTTAAGTTCAAACTCTGCCAACATAAGCAACCAGCGTGCCAACTTCCCTATAAGAGCTGGTTTCCCAAACATGTACTTCAAAGGATCCATTTGAGAGATTAATCTTACCGGGTATGCCAGCATGTAATGTCTTAACTTCTTGGAAGCCCAAACAAGTGCCTAGCAAGTCTTTTCCAACGAAGTATAGCATTCTTCACATCCAACCATCTTTTTGCTAAGATAATACACAACCCTTTCAACCCCATCGTCTCCTTCTTGTGCCAGCATACACCCCATCGCAGATGAAGTGACAGATAGGTATAGGATCAAAGGTTTTCCCATCACAAGAGGTGTTAGTACAGGTGGATTTTGTAGATAGATTTGGATTGCCTCAAAAGCTTTCTGGCACTTGTCATCCCATTCGAATGGTACACCTTTCTTAAGCAGGCAAAATATCGGCTCACAGGTCAAAGTCAACTTTGCAATGAATCGACTAATGAATTGCACTTTGCCAAGGAAGCTTCTTACATCCTTCTCAGATCGAGGCGGTTCCATTTCTAGAATGGCTTTGATCTTCAACGGATCCACCTCGATGCCCCGAGTGGTAGTCATGAATCCTAACATCTTTCCTGCAGTGACCCCAAATGTGCACTTGGATGGGTTAAGCCTCATTTTGTACCTTAGGATTCTTCTGAAGAACTTTCTGAGAGCTGGTAAGTGCCCCTCTCGCTCCTTTGCCTGACGATCATGTCATCAACGTAAATCTCCACTTCTTTAGAATCAAGTCGTGTAGCAAGGTTGTGGCTGCTCGCTGATAAGTAGACCCTGCGTTCTTCAATCCAAAGGGCATGACCTGGTAGCAATACGTTCCCCATTCTGTGACAAATGTGATTTTCTCCCAATCCTCCAGAACCATAAGGATCTAATTGTATCCCGAAAAGCCATCCATAAAAGAGAGCAAAGCATGCCCAACGATATTGTCAACTAGTACATCATGTGTGGCAACGAAAAATTGTCTTTTGGACTTGCTTTGTTTAAATCTCTGAAGTCAACGTAGACCCTAATTTTGCAATCCGTTTTAGAGATGGACACGATGTTTGCAACCCATTGAGGGTATTCAGTTACTATTAGGAATCTAGCATTTTTCTATTTAGTGACATCCTCTTATATTTTAATCACCCAGTCGGGTCTTATTCGCCTTAGTTTTTGCTTCACAGGTTTTGTTTCGGGATAAAGAGAAATCCGGTGTTCCATGATTTTAGGATCCATTCCGGGCATATCAGCATGCGACCATGCAAAAGCATCTTCAAATTCTTTAAGCAAATCTATGTGAGCTTAACGGTCCTTTGGAGATAGCTCGAAACCGATCTGGACTATCCGGGGATTCTCCTCATCTCTCAGATTTATTAAAATTAATTCATCCTTTATAGGCTGAGCATGCCTCTCATTTTCCCTTTCGACTAGTGATCAAATTTCTTTAGGGATATCCTTATCGAAATCCGTCTCATCATCATTAGAATCAACGCAATTTGTTTCAAAATCAATGAATTGGCGGAATCGGTTTCATTTATTTCATCATCAGCAAAAGCCTCGGGGGCGCCATACACCTGAGTAGACTCAAATTTAAAGTACAGACCATGAGGAGTTGAGCCAAAAGGCACGGACTCAGACTCAACAGACTTGGAGGATTGGGAAGACTCAGAGGACTCGAACTCAGACTCAGAATCAGACCCATGGCATATCGCTCTTGGTATGAAAGTCCAATTCTTACATTCTCCAGTTGCATCCACAACGAGCGAAGTTGGGTCTTCAAGGGCCTCCTGCTCTATCATATGTACTTCAGCTTCAACGACTGTACCCATTGATTCGCCTTTCTCAAACAGGATCACCAGACTTCCCATGTTGAAAACCTTAATCCAATCAGTTGATTCTTTCTTTATGACTACAGCCTTGATTTCATCCTCTTCATCTTCCGGCCAAATGTCATTGGCGAATATCTCAAACCTTGGCAGAAGAGTGTTGGTTTCCTTATCCCAGAATGGCTCTGGTTGGCCTTGATAGATCTGCTTGGCTGTCTCCTTCACAAAGTAGTCTTTGTAGGGGGATGAAAACAATTGGTGCTTAGAACAGCACTAGATTGCAACGGCTCCTCGTGCTTTTTCACCGGAACCCTAGTTCATCGTCGAGAAACCTAATCTACAAAACAGAGATGGGGTGAGTGCACCTTTGCTTCTCGTAGCAAAGGCCCTCCGATACCTAAGTTAGTATATCACGTACTAGCCGAATACCCTAATTATCAGTAAGAGAACAATATGAGTGCAATGTATTGCATACCTTTTACCTCTAGGTTTACCTCGTATTTATAGATTCATAAATCCTTGCTGCCCAAGCATTACTTTTGCCCTAGGATTCCTATCTCGTATAGGAACCCAGGATGTCTTGGATTCTCATTCTCTTATCAATTCATTACTTTAGTCCTTTTAGTACTCTTTTCCATAACTGGCCGAACATCCCATTCTCGTTGGGTATCTTTCCCAGATACTACATTTTTGTGATCTCATTCCTTAACGGAATACCACTATTTCTGGACCCTTCCAAAGTGTTCCTTGCACCTGAGGCGGCTTTTCATAGATTTCTCCTTCTGTTCGGCCTTCTCATTACTGAACATGCTAGTTGAACCTGTGACCTCACGTGTCACTGGTTCTTTATCTAACCCTTGTTCTAATAACTTCTCATGTTAACTGGTCCAAAGCCCTGCATAGACTTCCTGGACCAATGACTTCTCATGTCATTGGTCCATATCGCCAACAACCGTATTGCACGGCGACTATACCTATACCATGGTCCCTCGTACCATGTGTTTTTTCCCTGTTCAGCCCGAGCAGTCCATCTGGTCTAGTGACTTCACATGTCATTGATCCTTTTCAACTACTTGAACCAATAACTTCTCATGTCACTGGTCCTCTATCGACGTCCACCGCCTTGCACGGTGGTATATCTTATCTTACTTACATCGTGGTCCCATGTACCACTTGCTCGGGCCCTAGTTGGGTTTCTTCGGTAATACCTCTCTACAATTGCTCCCTAGCTTTACTCGTTATTTTCTCTTAAATGACAAACAAAGCTCTCAAGATCCGAGCATGTTAATTTTGCTCCTGTACCTTTTTCACAAAATTGAAGCAACTTTCATCATTTATTCCAAGCAAAATGTCTCATCATTTGGACTGGACAGGCTTTTCCTACCCTTACTTTTACAAATGGCACTCTTCATATTACCTGTACTCTTACTAAGTTTGTTCGTACTTAGGAATAACTCCAGTTTATTTAATACTTTCGCAGTTTCTCGATATTTAATCATTGCTTTGGCCTAAAGTTTTCTTGTACTTTAGCAAATTTCCAGCAATATTTTTAGAAGTACTCGTACTCATCCCAATTCTAGGCCAAACAAAGTTGTTTCAGGCATCTATTTAATGCCAAGACCTAAGTGCATCAGGATTTGATTTAGATCTCATCCTTGCTGGTGTCAGAGCAATGTTCGTTGCTCGGGACCCAAATTTCTTCATGTTTGGGTCTTTGTCTGACAATCTTCGCTTATCATGATTCACGCATTGTTTGCTGCTCGGGCTTCAAACCTTTCCATACTGGGGTGTATTTTTGATATTCTTCGTTGTCATAGTTCAGGTTTATTCGTCCCTATTTTCAATTTAGCTCATTGTCACCCAAGTTTCCGTGCTGGGTATATTCGAATTTTGATCATACTTAATCAAATTTCGGCACCATTCATGGTTATGACCTAAATTTACTCATACTTAGCCAAACTTTGAGTTTGATCATACTCAATCAGATTGTGGCCTTTTTCATAGCCGAAGTTTATTCATACTTAGCCAAATTTGGAGTTTGTTCATACCCAGCGAATATTTCTGACAAATGCTCTTTGCTCCCCAGCATGGAGAACAAGTATCCTTAGCTTGTTCTTGCTAGGTCCAAACATCTGCAATATACATGCCTCTAAAGTTTCTTATACTTAGTATTGTTGTGCTTACGTACGCACACCTTAGTTTCGTGTGTTTATTCATATACATCTAAGCATTTGTACTTTAGTCAGGTTTGTGTGTCTTTTCGTACACCTCAACCATACTCAATCCTTACCAGATTTATTTACAGACCTAGGCCCTTCGTGCCTGGCCAATTTCGTGCATTCATTCATACACACTTTTTGTACTGTGCTTGCTCGCCCAATTGTTTCATACTTGGCAGACTTGTGTATTTTTTCGTACATAGTTAAGTATTTCGTACTTAACTTGTTCGATTGCTCTTCCAGTGTGTTCGTACTTCGATAACCATCTAAGTATTGCTCGTACTTAGCCGTTTGTTGTATGCATCCTAAGTGGTCACGTTCTTGGATCAACTTCTAAGTATATGCCTACTTAGATAATGTTGCATGTTCACATATGCAAACTTAAGTATTTCGTACCCGGAAAATAGCTAAGTGTATTCGTATTTAGATAATCTGCATATTCTCTTATGCTCCCCAAGTATTTCGTACTTGAAAAAATTTCTAAGTGTATTTGTACTTAGATAAATCTGCATATTCTCGTATGCTCCCCAAGTATTTCATGCTCGAAAAAATTTCAAAGTGTATTTGTACTTAGATAAATCTGCATATTCTCGTATGCTTCCTAAGTTTCACATACTTGGATTAAATTCCCAAGTTTATTCATCCTTGGGTTATACGTTTAAGTTTCGTGTACTTAAACAAATTCCCAAATGTATTCATATTTGCCAAATCTATGCATGCTATCGTATGCATCTTAAGAATGCCTAAATTTATTCGTACTTCGATGAATCTGCATGTTCACGTATGCAACCCAAGTGTCTCATACTTGGGATATTTCTAAGTGTGTTCATACTTAGATTACCCAAACGTATTCATATTTGGCAGAAGTGTGCATATTCACGTATGCATCCCCAGGTTTCTTCATACCCGTCCAAAAAAAATTTCATATGGACCCAAAATTTGTATGGACCCATGTTCTGCTTCCCAATACGAAGAGAGGAGAAAAAATAAGGCCTGGCTTCGTATTCCAGTGTAAAAAATGAAAAAACAGAGTGTTTCATCAAAACTCTATGAATTTTATTCATAATTCAAAATTCAAGGGGGCGTTACGTGTACCCCTTGCAAATAGCAAAAAATAAAAAATAAGAAAATTTTATTCGTAATTCCCACACAATCACGATGTGCATCCTAAAATAGAAAAAATCAAACTGAAGTCTTTTAAACAAAGAACATACTTAGATTATGGACATTTCAGGGCCTTGGCACCGGGTTCCCGTCCAGGTCAGCCAATCCATAAGCCCCTATGCCCACAATTTAAGTAACTCGATATGGGTCTTCCCAATTGGCCCCTAACTTGCCCTCGTTGGCCACCTTGGTGTTGCCGAGCACCTTATGAAGTACAAGGTCTCCAACACCAAACTCTCGTAGGTGGACATTTTTGTTGTAGCTTTTCATCAGCTGCTCCTGATATGAGGCCAAATGCACCAGAGCCCTTTCTCTCCGTTCCTTGGCTAGACCCAACTCTATTTCCAGGGATTTGTCATTGCCTCCACTTTCAACCAAAGTGGTACTGTTAGTCGGCAAACTCACCTTCAATGGAATAACATCCTCTGTTTCATATGCTAATGAATAGAGGGTCTCCCCCGTAGACCTCCTAGGAGTTTTTCGGTGCGCCCACAAGACCAGTGGCAAGTCGTCAGGTCACTTCCCCTTTGGTTTGTCCAACCTCTTCTTGATCTCGTCAAGTATGGTTTTGTTGAATGCTTCCGGCTGCCCATTACGCTGTGGGTAGGTTGGGGTTGAGTAATAATTCTTGATCCCATATTGGGTACAAAAGTCCTTGAACTTCTTCTGAAATTGGAACACATTATCCGTAATCAACGAATAATGGACCTCAAATCGAGTAATAATACTTTTCCACGCAAACCTTTCTATCATAGTGATCTTGGCCAATGGCTCCACCTCAATCCACTTGGTGAAATAATCTGTTGCTATCAACAGAAATTTCCTGTTCCCAGTTGCCTTGTAGAGTGGACCCACGATGTCCATCCTCCGTCGTGCAAATGGCCAAGGACTTGTCAACGGCACCAGATCCTCGGCTGGTGTTCGAATCATTGGTGAGAATTTTTGACATTTCTCACAGATTTTCACATACACCTTTACATCTTCTTGCATGTGTGGCCACCAATATCCTTGGGCAATTGCTCGGTCGGCAATGGACCTACCCCCAACATGACTTCCACATGTTCCCTCATGGATCTCGTGGAGGAACTTCTGTACCATTTCGGGGTGCACACAAAGTAAGTACGGTCCAGTGAAGGACTTTTTGTACAGCTTTCCTTAGAGTGACAGCCAAAATCGTGCAGATTTTGTCTTTATCTTGTGAGCCTCTTTTTTATCCGTGGAGAGTGTCCCATCTCATAAGAACTCCACTATTGGATCCATCCAACTTGGTTCTTGGTTCATGTCCAATACCAATTCCACGCTCCTTCCAATACTTGGCTTAACAAGATAATCTACTGCCACCCTTCTCTAGAATTCAGTTGGTACAGCTGCTGCCAACCAAGCAAGTGAATTTGCAAGGGCATTCTGCCCAGAACTTATTTGCTCAATGTACACCCTCTTAAAAGTGTCGAGCAGATCCTTGGCGGCCTCCATGTAGGCTGCCATCTTTTCATTCCGGGCTTCGTATTCACCGAACAACTAGTTCACCACTAGCTGTGAATCACAGTACACTCGTATTAATTTTTACCTTCAGGGTTTTCACACTTTTCAACCCTACTAAAAATGCCTCGTACTTTGCCACATTGTTGGAAGCACTGAAACCAAGTCGAAGTGAGAATTCCATCATTACTCACTCAGGAGGAAAGAGCACAATCCCAATCCCTGATTCGGTGTTGCATGCGGAACCATCAATGAATAACTTCCATTCTAAGGGATCCTATTCGGCAGGTGCCTTACTCATCCTGTTTGATGGCTCAACTGGCTGCTCCTCTCTTGTAGGAGGCTGTGGAGCCACTGCAGGAGAAAACTCTGCTACAAAGTCTGCCAATACTTGTCCCTTTATTGCAGTGTGTTGCTGATAGTCAATATCGTACTGACTCAATTCTACCGACCAAGTCGATATTCGTCCCGAGAAATCTGCCTTTCGTGGCAAAGATATCAATGGAAACTTAGTGTAAACCATAATTCTGTGACTCTGGAAATAATGGGGCAACTTCCTTGCTGCTGTCCTCAATGCCAGGACCAATTTTTCTAGAAGCAGATATTTCGTTTCTACATCCAACAACGTCTTACGTAGTGGACAGGGATTTGTTCGGATCCCTTGTCCCTCAATAATATTGGACTAATAGCATGTTTAGAGACTGCTAAGTACAAAATTAAGGACTCACCCAGGTTAGGAGTAGAAAAGAGCGAGGCCGATGCCAAGTACTTCTTCAAGTCTTGGAACGCCTGTTCGCAGTCTGCTCCCCATTCGTATCCTTCTCTCTTTTTCAGCAACTAAAAGAAGGGCCTACACTTATCGTTGGACCAGTTGATGACTCTGTTAAGGGCTCCTGCCATTCTAGTCAATCTTTGGACCTCCTTTGTGGTCCTCGGACTTTGGAGACTCTGCAAGCTATTATTTGATCGGTATTTGCCTCTATCCTTCTTATGGTCACAAGGTGACCCAAGAACTTCCCTGAGCGTACTCCAAATGCACACTTCGAGGCGTTGAGCTTCAGCTTGTATTCTCTCAGAATCTCAAAGGCTTCCTTTAAGTCTGCTATGTGGTCCTGCCTCTCTTTGCTCTTGACCACCATATCATCTACGTGCACCTCCATAGTTTTGCCGAGCAACTTCCTTAGCATAATCCTTGCCAACCTTTGGTATGTTGCACCGGCATTCCCCAAACCAAAAGGCATGACACGTGTAACAGTACAGCCCTCTTGGTGTGATACAGGAAGTCTTCTCTTGATCGGGCCCGTACATAGCAATCTGATGACATCTTCGATATGCGTCAAGGAAACTCATCCGCCCATACCTAGCTGTTGCATCCACCAGTTGATTTATCCTTGGAGAGGGAAACTGTCCTTTGGACAGGCTTTGTTCAAATCCGTGAAGTCCACCCAAATGCGCCACTTCCCATTCTTCTTTTTTACCACCACAATGTTAGACAACCACTCAGGGTAGTAGACCTCTCAGTATGACCTTTGCTTCTACGAATGGTCAACCTCTTCGATAACAACGTCTATGTGTTGTATGACTGACCTTCTCTTTTTCTGCATCACGGGCTTGTGTTGTGGATCCACATTCAAGTGGTGGCAAATCACGTTTGCATCCACCCTAGGCATCTCTTCGGGTGCCCAGGCAAACACGTCAACATGTTCCTTGAGGAATCCCATAAACTCTTCTTCTTCTTCTTTATTTAGGTTTTTCCCCAATCAAAAAAATACCTCTCTGGATCAGTCTCTTTGATCTGAATCTTTTTTAAGCCTTCCACCACTTTCTCGACAGGGTTCCCTCCGACATCCTCGATGGTCGGCTGGTCTGGAACCTCGATGGCTTGGACCAATCATGCTTTGGGTGCCTTCTTGATTATAGAAATCAAGCTCTGGTGGGCAACCTTCTGGTTCGCTCTAATCCTTTTAATGCCATTAGATCCGGGAAATTTTACCATCTGATGGTAAGTGGAGGAAACTGCCCTCATCTTGTGCAACCACGTTCTTCCTATAATTGCATTATAAGAAGACGGTACATCCACCACTAGGAAGTCTGTTCACAGTACCACTGTTCCTGCTCGAATAGGCAGTGTTATGTTGCCTAATGGCCAGACTGCTCCTGCTCCGAGCCCGACCAAAGGAGTCATTGATTGTATTAGATTTGCCTGGGTCAGTCCTAGCTTCTTGAAAGCATCGTAATATAGCACCTCTGTGCAACTTCCTGAATCCACCAAGATCCTCTCCATGTCATACTCCCCAATTCGTAGGGTTATGACCAAAGTATCGTTATGGGGCACTTGGACTCCACCCAAGTCCTCATCCACGAAGACTATGCCCTCATTGCATAATTCTTTGTCACGTCCTCTTTTCTTCCCCAACTGCATCACATGTTGGTCGTGCTTAATCTGCCTCTGAAGCAATATCACCTCATTTCTCGTATAAGGCTTGGCCAATCCATGTACCATATGGATTATGCCCCTTGGATTTTGTTCGTAATCCAACTCCATTACTTTCTCTGCACCCTTGGGCTCCTACTGAATGAACTCTTTCAGATAACCTTGAGAAACTAAGTCATCGAGGTGCTGCTTAAACATCTCGCAGTCCTCCGTCATGTGACCCCAGTCCCTGTGGTAACTGCAGTGCTGATTCATAGCCCGCTTTGCGTCTTTATTTCCTCCCAGGCTTGGGGGCAATTTGACGTAAGGCTGATTCTTTATTCGATAAAGAACCCTATAGATTAGTTCTTTCCAAATAGTATTTATTGAAAAGAAGGACTTGGGGTCAGAAGCTTGTTTCTACTTGTACGACTCTTTCTTAGCCTGCCCATAATCCTTCCTTTCCCTGTAAGTTTTGGGCTCTGATTTATCTACCTTTTTCGGGGGCCCCGTGGCTTGCTCGGCAACCACCTTGCCGTCTTCCCGGAGTATGTCATCCTCATTCCTGGCATGCTGCTCAATCTGTTCCATTAGCTTTGCCAGTGTTCCTAATGGACTTATGTTCAATGATTTTCGCAGCTCCTCCTGAACAGGCAGCCTAGTCTTGAATAAGGCTATTGCATACTACTCACTGCAACTTTCAATCTCGTTGAAGGTCTCCTAGTACTTTTTCGCATAGTCCCTGATCGGCTCGTCCTCTCCTTGCTTCATAACGGAGAGGCTCTTAAACATTTTCGGCGCTCTCCTGCTCATCAGGAACTGAGTAGTGAATTCCTCAGCCAACTGCCTCCATCATCGGACGGAGCTCAGACCCAACTTATAGAACCAAGACAAAGCTACCTTACCCGAACTCGATGGAAACATCTTGCACATAATTGCATCATCTCCCTCTCTGGTGTTTGGCTTTTACTTCTGCTCCTCCTTTTTCGTGAAGAAGCCCTTCGCCTCTCTGGTGTTTGGCTTTTACTTCTGCTCCTCCTTTTTCATGGAGAAGCTTTATATCGCCTTGGGTTGGGGCTCCTGCTCCTGCTCCTTCTTCCTCGTGAAGGAGCTGTTTTGTGGACTACCAGAGCCAGCCTGTTTCCCCTAGAATTCCTTCGTGAAAGTCTAGAATCCTCTTGGTGTTCTCATACCAGTTGTAACTCTCGAATCTCGTACTTTCATTTTTTGATCAAACGAGGTACTCCTCGATTTCCTGCCTCTTTTTATCGAGGATGTCTTTATTGTTGTCCACACTCCTCGAGTGTGTGACCGACTCTCTCCCACGATGGGACTTACTCCATCTCGTGGATTCTGTGGCTGAACTACCCTCCCTATTCTTGGAGTCATCATGGACAGTTAAGGGGTGGTCCTTGCGCGTGGTCCTCTTGATATGCCCTTCATCGGGCTTCCTCGGAGCCTTTGGTGAGGATTTATCTCCTCCCCCACCTATCTGGCTTTTTGGATCAAGCGACGTCAATGGATCTCCTTCCACCATGGTCATTATTCAAAGAGAATTCTTTTGTTTCCCATAAACAGCGCCAATTGTAGGGGGATGAAAACAATCGGTGCTTAGAACAACGCTAGATTTCCTTCACCGGAACCCTAGTTTGTCGTCGGAAACCTAATCTGCAAAATAGAGAAGGGGTGAGCGCACCTTTGCTTCTCGTAGCGAAGGCCCTTCGATGCCTAAGTTAGTATCACATACTAGCCGAATACCCTAATTATCAGTAGAAGAACAATATGAGTGCAACGTATTGCATACCTTTTACATCTAGGTTTACCTCATATTTATAGATTCATAAATGCTTGTTGCCCAAGCATTCCTTTTGCCCTAGGATTCCTATCTCATATAGGAACCCAGGACATCTTGGATTATCGTTCTCTTATCAGTTCATTACCTTAGTCCTTTTAGGACTCTTTTCCATAACTGGCCGAACATCTCATTCTCGTTAGGTATCTTTCCCAGATCCTACATTCTCGGGATCTCATTCCTTAATGGAATACTACTATTTCTGGACCCTTCCAGAGTGTTCCTTGCACCTAAGGTGGCTTTCCCCAGATTTCTCCTCCTGTTCGGCCTTCTCATTGCCGAACAGGCTACTTGAACCAGTGACCTCACGTGTCGCTGGTTCTTTATCTTACCCTTGGACCAATAACTTCTCATGTTAACTGGTCCAAGGCCCTGCACAGACTTCCCAGACCAATGACTTCTCATGTCACTGGTCCATATCGCTGACCACCGTATTGCACGGCGACTGTACCTATACCATGGTCCCTCATACCATGAGTTCTTTCCCTATTCAGCCCAAGCAGTCCATTTGGTCCAGTGACTTCACATGTCACTGATCTTTTTCAACTACTTAGACCAATAACTTCTCATGTCACTGGTCCTATATCGCCGTCAACCGTCTTGCACGGCGGTTTATCTTATCTTACTTACATCGTGGTCCCACGTACCACTTGCTTGGGCCCTAGTTTGGTTTATTCGGGAATACCTCCCTACAATCCTTCAACCGGTTTCCCTTTTTCAACCTTTTGCCCTTAGAAGGTTTATAGCCGAGGCCGGTCGTACGTATTAGAGTTCTAATGATTCCAAACTTTGGAGGTCCTTGTAGATTCTTTACCAGACCTAGTCCTAGCATGTATGACATCTTTTTCATTATCTTTATGACGACGCTGCTAATGACAAAGTCACTGTCAATCTGGACTAAGAAGACAGAGTTTGTGGTATCCAGTGAAAAACCTCCCAAAGAGATATCTTCCTCCCCATGTTGAATTTCTAAGAGTGGGGCATTATCCTCAATAGGCACATGAATTCCAGAGTCCCCATGGATGGTGAGCATTCCTGTCTGAAGCCCCAAACTGATTTTTTGATGGAGAGTGGAGGGTACAACCATGATGTCCGGTTGATGCAACCAGGGCCTTCCTAGCAACAAGTTGAACAAAGCAAGGATGCTTACCACATGAAATTCTACCTCAGTTTGGTAAGATCCGAAGGTCATAGGAAGCACGAGGGTCCCGACTACATCTCGATGAGTGTTGTCATATGCTCGGACCTTGACTTCTGATGGAGAGAAGTCCTTATTTTTGTACCCCAAGCAATAGGCAACATGGAGTGGGCAGACGTTAATTGCTGAACCATTGTCAATCAGGATTACCGGAACCCATTTACCATGGCATTTTAGGGTGACATGTAGTGTCCTATTATGGTCCGTTCCTTCAGCGGGTAGGTCTCGATCGGTGACAGTTATGGCATGCTTGATGGGTATGGTTTTGATGAGTGCCACGAGCTCATCAATTGTTATATTGGAAGGAACTTTCAGATGGGAGAGGACTTGGATGAGTCCTTCGCGATGGTGGGTGGAATGAACAAGTACATCCCAAATAGACATTTTAGCCTGAGTCTACTCAAGTTGTTGCTTGATCATTCCTTTGGGGTTTTTATCAGGATGGGAAGGCTCTTTGGCTAGTGGAGCAAAGGGTTGGAAAGTGTTTTTGGTCGGGGTAGTGAAAGGGTCAGATGGCTCTTTGGCTGGGGGAGCTGCAGAGTTGGAGGATCCTCCGGTTTGGAGGTTAGGGGGATGGTAGACACGCCCACTACTAGTTAGATGGTCAATCTGGCGATACTTTGATTTCTCACTCCATAAATCAACAAGAGCCTTGCAGTTGCTCCCAATGGTGGTATCCCAGAGATTAGCGGCCAGATCAGAAAAATCAAATCTTCCCAAAGGTCCTCAGGCTTCCATTGCTCAACTTCCATCACCGCCTTGTTTACACTCCATTCCTTATTTCTTACTTTTATGTTGACAATTTCGGAGTTTGCCGATGGATTTGGTTTGGCCCCTGGCTTGTCTTCCCATAAGTTCATCATGGCGACATTAGCATCCTCAGGAAAAGTGACCGGCGGCTCTGATTCGGCTTCGTCCACAATGTAGTCCATTGGGTCAAACTCGCTACTAGTTATCTCTTCTTCAAGCCTCGGGGGCCCCGGATTCAAGTACCACAGGTTAAGACCCATATTGCTGTACAGGTTATCAACGATAAAGTCATTGAAATGGGAGAAGTCTGGGCAAAGCGGAGCAAGTTCTGGCCATTTATGAATGATCCCTTCTGGTTGATACCCTTCAGTAAGCATGATAGGGGGGAAAAATGCATTAAGGGGATCGTCTCGTGCTAGAAGCTGATATGCATCTAGGGTCGGATCACATTCCCATTTCGGGATTGCTTGAGGGGTTTCATGACCCTCGTTCTGATTTTCAAACATCATGTATAAAGAAAGTCCGTCAAGAAGGTCAACGTGAATGTTTTGCCAATTAACTTCCCATCCAGGCTCGAATAGTGGATCAATAATTCTTTGAAAATTAGCGGCTTTAAATTCCTCCCAATCGCCAATCAAGTCTCCCTACATGTCTTCCCATTCCCAGAGAAAGCAAAGGGCAACTTCTTTACGGATTTCCATAACTTGCCTTGGTTCAGTGTCAGGGATGATGAAGAAGGTTGGGTCAAAGTCCTGGGTGGTTGAATCATCGGCTAAGGCAATTTGGTTAATACGGAAGGGGGCGTTATGCTGCGGTAAGGGGTTTGAGATGGAATTTGGCTAATCTGGGGGAGGAGCTTCAACGACTTTGTTGTCAATGAGGTTTTGAATCTCATGACGAAGGCAAATACAATTGTCAGTGGAGTGACCAGGCATCTAGTGAAACTCATAGTAAACATTTTGGTTAAGGTTTGGTGGGATAGTTTGTGGTGGTGGGAGCACTTCTAGAACCCTAAACTCGACAAGCTTCTTGACCAAGGCGGATCTAGGGGTGCTGAATTTTGTAAAGGTTCGATTCTGAGACTTTGGCTTTTTTGAGATATGGTTTACTTCTGCAGGTTTGGTAGAAGAGGTTCCAGCTTGATTGGCATTTCCAAAGAGGATGTTGTTCCCAGAGTATATACCCTTTTGGACTATGATCTTGATTCTTTCTTCTCCAAGGTACCGTCCCTCAGGGTTTCTTCCATAGCGAGCCCGAAGTCATAGAAGGTTTCAAAGTTCGGGGCGGCTTGAGAAAGGACCATGTACGGTGCAAAGGAGCTTGGCAAGTTCTTTGTAATGATTTGAATTTGTTCCTTCAGATCTGGCTTGTTTTGCATCTGCGCAGCCTTGGCTCTCCAACGCTTCACATAATCAGCAAAGCTTTCTTTGTCACCCATCTTAGTGCTTTCTAGCTCCTTTGTGGTCATCTTTAAGTCCACATTGAAATCGTACTGGGCTACAAAAGCTGTCCCAATATCTTCCAAAGTCTTTTTCTTAGACGGTTCAAGGGTAAGAAACCATTGCAATGCAAGACCGGTTAAAGAGTCATGAAATTGTTGTGCCATGGCTTCTGTTTCAAGCCCTCGCATTGTAAGGGAACCGACATACCCCTGGAGATAAGCCTTTGGATCAGTTGTGCCATCAAACTTTGCAAAGTCACTGCCTTGAATTTTTCCGGCAGCTTGGCACTTGAGAACAGGTACAGCTTGCTCATGTCGATCTCCCCTTTTCCAAGCTTCTCTATTTTTCGAACAGCCTCCTCCAACTTTCCAATCTTGGTAATAAGGGCAGCTAGGTTTGGATCCGTGACCGGTGTTTATTCCTCGGGCTGTTCAGGCTGTCGAGGAGACCTTTCCTGCAACTTATCATTGATTTCTTGCATAGTTTTCGTCATCATAAGCATGTTTTTCTGCATTGCGTTGACAGAAGCCTTAAGTTCAGCATCGACGTTGGTGATAGATTGCTTGAGTTGGGCATCCAAATTTGCCATGCTTTGTCTAAGTTCTTCCACCCCGTATGTTCCGTTTGGTCGGTCAGCCATCGATATAGGCTCCTTGAGTAGTATTGTTGTCAGTGGTTCTTGCACTATTTTTGTCGACGGTTGTCCTTCTTGCAGTACTTCAACCTCAAATAACTGTGTTTCTTCCACAGTTTCTGTGCGAACCAATCTGCGAAGCGGACGAAACCAATTAGGTACAGTCTCTTCTTGCGATCGACCAATGTTTCAGAACTGGCAATGAAGCAAAAAGGAGCGACTTAAAACTAATCATGGTAAATTACTCTACCATCTTAGTACCTCCTATAAGCTAAGCCTAGACCTTATCGTGACCCAGATCTCACTTAAAGGCGTTTGTACAGAAGATTGTTGATAATCTGGGTAGGTACTATCAGGCAGGTTAAATTTCGTCTATTTTTGGGGAACCATAGCCAACCTCCTTACCTTGACCATCCAAGACAAAGCAATATGATTACCGGAATCCAAATACCCACACTTTTAAGGCTATTTCTGAACTAAGGGAGCTATTTGGGCACAGCAAACACCGAAGGTATCACAAACTCCATGGATTTACAGTCTCCCAGACTGACTGAAGAAAAAGGTTTTGTTTTTCGGTTGTGACAATCCTCAGAGTTCTTTAGACAATGTATCCTTTGCTAGAACGCAAATTCCGAGAGATGTCAAAATGAACTAAGTATTCGACTAGCCTTTATTTGAAATTTTGATTTTAAACCCGGAATGACTTAGAACAGATGAAGTGATTCCATGACTGGGATGGTGTCACAGCACAGTTTCTAAATTATTCCTCATTGTGATTAGGCTTAAGTCAAGAATTTAGTAAAATTTTGATTTCTCAAGGTCTCAATGTTCTTTTAGGACTCATGATGTTTAGGCAACGTGCACCAAGGTGCATGACTCTTCATCGGGTGTCTGCAACCTTTCAAAAATAGCACGAACGCCTTATTGGAGGCCTATCCCCTAGCCCGTATGAATGTGATGTATGAATGAATTTCATGTATGCATGCAAGAAATATGCACGCAAACAAAATATATCACATAAGTCCTAACCACAGGTTCCTGTACTAGTTGGGAAAGTTTTATAATTATGTACAAGTGTAAAGGCCGATTTTGGTTTAGCGGATTCCTCGGACTAGAGCCAAGATGTACCTCCCGTTGTCAAGTGTATTGCGAGACAACGGTCGAACGGTATGATGACTCATCATGGTCGGGGGGTGCTAGGTATCCTGGGAGAGCTAATCACTAGCAAGCCGGGTAAGATTGCCAAAATACACTAGCGAGGCTGTGTAGTGCAAAGTGTACAGAATAACGAGAGTTTGATTCTCCAAAAGTTATTGAAAATTCCCCTTTTCAAGATGCCTTTCAAGCTTGGCCCTCTTAAATTATCCAACTCTTTGAAGAATAAAAGTAAGTTTCAAAGTTTTGAATAACCATGAAGTCCCCAGCAGAGTCGCCACTGTGGGCTCCCCACCCGGCGCGCCCTCGAAGAGTCGCCACCCGGATTTTTGTGGATGATTCGAGAAATCGAGAACTCATTTGAAAAAGGATTTTGATCTAGCGAAAACATCGAGACTTTGGGTTCGGGAGCCCAGGCGCTTACTAGAGCGATGGTTTGCGGAGATGATTAACAGTGATTGGAGGCAGTCTGGTTCAATTGCGTTTGAAGACCTATCATCAGAAGTTGCAGTTGTGATTTGGGCTGGATGAGGATGATGATGGCAACTGATACATGCTTGTGGAGAGTACAGACAGATGGAGTTGATGTTTGGAACTAGACAAGCAGTATGAGTTTTTGGTGGCAGTGAACAGGTGAAGCAACAGTTGCGGAGACACATAAGAAGGGCGCTAGAGTATGAGGAGTCATGACCTGAGATGTACAGGAGTGTCAGTTGCCGAATCAGATTATGTGTGGAATAGTCTGCAGACGGTGGGCAACTGGTTGTTTGGGAGATGTTCATGGGAGCTCTGGACAGAGGAATGGAGATGGAGACCAGACGATGCATCGCTGGGATCTCTTCCTTTGTGGATATTGTGATTGGATTCTTTTCAGGATGTGTGGCCGCATAAGGAGAAATGGAGTCACGGATCGTGTCCTGCGAGGATGCGAGCACTCCGGTCAAGGGGGTGCGAGCACTCTATTGAAGGGGTGCTTAATATCGGTGGAGATGTCGGTATTGCAGCCGGACAGCGCTGCGGGTTTAGCCTCGAAAGATCTAGTCTTGCAAGGAGACATTCAGTCAAGCAGGAGTACTTCAGTGAGGGGGTGCTGGCAGCTAGACTTGGAGTGACACAGGCGCTTTGCTAGAGAGGCTGGATGGATGCAACGATTACCCACTCTGGGTGGAGGGGGTGATTGTTGGGGTCCACCCATAGTGGTAGGGTTATTTTGTGTAACACCCTTAGTATTGGGTGTTGAGTGTATTTACCCTTGGAGTCTCTTATATATAGTTGTAAACCCTATTAGGGAAATGTGTGACATAATGTGAGGGAGAGGGTGAGGCGAGTGGGGGGGGGGGGCCGGTCTGTGGCCTCCCAGAGAGGAACCAGCGTGTGGTTCCTGGAGAGTTTTTTCATCTTTATTGTATATTGTGTGAATATATAATCAAAGGGAGTTTTTCTCTGAAATCACCACGTGGATTTGTGTGCATGGTGTCCCTCACGGTCCTAACATTGTGTGCATCCCGAGATGGTACAGAAATTCCTCCACGAGATCCACGAGGGGACATGCGGTAGCCATGCTGGAGGCAGGTCCATTGCCCACCGAGCAATTACCCAAGGCTATTGGCGGCCACATACGCAGGAAGATGCCAAACTATATGTAAAAATTTGTGAGAAGTGTCAGAAATTCTCACCAATGATTTGAACACCAACAGAAGATTTGGTGTCATTGACGAGTCCTTGGCCGTTTGCTCAATGGGGAATGGACATCGTGGGTCAGCTCCACAAAGCAATTTGCAACATGAAGTTTCTATTGGTAGCAACGGATTATTTCACTAAGTGGATTGAGGTAGAGCTGTTGGCTAAAATCACTGAACCTATGATAGAAAGGTTCGTGTGGAAGAATATTATTACTCGATTTGGGGTCCCTTATTCATTGATTACTGACAATGGGTCCCAGTTTCAGAAAAAGTTCAAAGCTTTTTGTGCCCAATATGGCATAAGAAATTATTACTCAACCCCAGCCTACCCTCAGAGTAACGGGCAGGCAGAAGCATCCAACAAGACCATCCTTGATGGGATCAAGAAGAGGTTGGACAAAGCAAAGGAGAAGTGGCCTGACGAATTGCCACTAGTACTGTGGGCGCACCGAACAACGTCTAAGAGGTCTACGGGAGAGACCCCCTATTCCTTGGCATATGGAACAGAGGCAGTAATACCTTTAGAGATTGGACTGCCAACCAATAGAACAACATTGGTTGAAAGTGGGGGAAATGACCGGGCTCTGGAGATTGAGCTGGATCTTGGCAAGGAAAGGAGAGAGAGAGCCCCGGTGCATTTAGCTTCCTACCAGGAACAACTAATGAAAAGTTACAACAAGCATGTTCACCCACGAGAATTTGGTGTTGGAGACCTTGTACTTCGTAAAGTGCTCGGTAACACAAAAGGTGCAAACGAGGGCAAGTTGGGGGCCAATTGAGAGGGCCCGTATCGAGTAACCGAGATTGTGGGCAGAGGGCCTTATAGATTGGCCGATCTGGACGGCAATCCAGTGCGAAGGCCTTGGAACGTTCATAATCTAAGAAAATTCTTTGTTTAAAAAGAGTTTTGTTTTATTTCATTATGTTTTAGGATGCACAACGTGATTGTGTGGGAATTACGAATAAAATTCCTTTGTTTTTATTTTTTGATTAGTTGCAAGGGGTACAAATAACGCTCCCTTGAGATCAAAGGTTCATGAATAAAACCAACTTTTTTGCAGTATATCAAGTTTTTTGTAATATTTGTTTTTTGAGGTTCTGAACTATGAATTCAGAATTGTTTTCCCTTTCATATTTGGGAGCAGGGACTGGGCACGAAATACCTAGTTGCGTACGACTAAACGCTATGATTTTTCCAAGTACGAAATACTTGGGCTGCATACCTAACTTTCGTAAGAATAGAATTGCTTCTTTGAACTTCATGAACATTCGAAAGTCTTGCTTGTTTCCACGTTAATTTGAAACGAAACACCTATGTTTACTTATCAAAAGCATGGATTGTATACGAATACATGCAAGAATACTTTAAGTACAAAACACTTAAAGTTAGTTAAGTACGAGAAACTTAGATTTGCTTAAATATGAGAAATTTAGGCTAAGTATGAAGAAACTTGTACAGCAAGCAAATACGAAACACTTGCTTAATGAAGACATAACGAGCATATGTTAGCTAAAATATAAATAAACTTGGAGGGCATACGACAAATATGCTAGATGAAGCAAATTGTCTAAGTACGAGAAAACTTAGCAGTTGTTTAAGCATGAAAAGCTTAAACAAGTATGAGATACTTAAGTAATACCAAGTATGAAATACTTGGGTGTACACTTGACGATATGTCTAAGTATGAGAAAACTTAGCTGCATTTGAACATATGCATGAGAAACATACGTGTGTATACGAGAATATACAATAAGTATGTTGGTACTTTTTCCATAATACGAAACACTTGGGCTTAGACATGTCGAGATATATGCATCTGTAACGAATAGGTGTATACAAGCATACACGACTACTCCTGGTAAGTTCAAATAGGATAAATGAATGTTTGCGTGGAGGTATGAAATACCCACAAGATTGCTCAAAACTTGAACAAATGTTATGGCCACGAGAGGCCGAGCAAAACATAGAGGCCATGAACGGCCATAAAAACAAAAAGTTATGCCACAAGGGGCCGAATACCTATGTTATCAGAAATATGAATGAACTAGTGCTACGCAGGGCCAAAAACTACGGTCTCGCAGGACCTTCAAAATGTTCTAAGTGGTAAAGAACGTACTTACTTACCAAACTAGTCCAAATCTTGGACCTCTGGAGCAGGCTCATTCATAGCTTCTACGGTAACCTCAGTATTGGCACCATCACCATTAGCATTCTCCTCTAGGTTGATAGGATCATTGGTCCCCTCCTGAACAGCTGAACGTTCAGCAGTGGCTCCCAAAGATTCATGAGGCAAACTTTCATCAGCTACAGCAAACTCGTCGATCTGCTGTTCGACATCGTAGGCTTGTTGTTCAGCAAGATCATTAGATGCATCGGTGAGGCTGCTTGGAAGATCGTTATTCACCCAAAGGAGAGAGTCTTCTGGAACACCAACCTTCGTTAGGCACGCTTCCCAGCAAGCCGTCCAAATTTGATCCTGAATCGTTGGCATTTGATAGACATAACTAGTTGTTGCCACCTCGAAACCCTTCTGGTACCCATCTTCATAAGTAGCCTTCTTGATACCATCGATCTCAGCCAGTGCTTGGCTGAGATTGTCTTTTGAGGTCGCGAGCTTGGTCTTCGTCTCCTCTACGTCCTGCTTTGCTTTGTCTCTCTCTCTTTCCAACCTTGCAATCGTCTGGAGTTGCTTGGTGTTGTCCCGAAGAAGCCTGTTCCGCTTGAGCTCTATCTCCTGGATCTTCTGTCCCAACGTCACCATCTTTTGGATAAACTGAAGGAATCCAAGTAAGATGGGAAGCATTAGAATAGAAACAAAGATGTCAAGATTCGATTGAAGTTATTAAAAAACTTTACCTTTATTCCACTAACAAGACCAGTGGAGACAAGCCGATCAGATGGAGATCCAGATTCCTTCTGCATGTCCACTGGAAGTAGCAGCCCTTGAGCAAGTGCAACCGCCATTTCTGAGGAGCTGGCGCTATCCCCAACATGCACGGGACGATCACCCCTAATGAGTAAGGGAGCCCAAGTTTGGAGAAGTACTTGAGGAGGTGGTGATTAGGGCTGATGGGTGTCTGCATCAGCTTGTGCGGTAGAAGTACTAGGGTTCTCGGTCCTGGAGCGCTTATCTTGGTGAGCATTTCCAGCCTCGAGAGAGAGGCATCAAACCCGTGAGGAGATAGGTTAGACCAGCTAGAGCCCCCCCTGTTGCGACGAGCTAGCGGGGGAACACGCCCAGTCGAAGCTGCACGACCGGTACCACGCCCCCGTGTAGACACGGTAAGAAGAGAACTTAAATTCAAAGGCTGGCGAGTCATCGTACCTGAGTCTGATGGGGATGGTGAATAACCGGAAGAGGAAGATTGGCTGGTACTACGATTGGGAATTGACTGTTCGGGCTTGTGTTGGGAAGAGGTCTGTCGTTGAGAGGACCTTCTTAGGATCAAACGAGGCAATGGGATGCCCTTCGAGATAGGAACTTCACCTGGTTGCCCAGCAGTTGTCACTCCAGCGTTAGATCTTAAGTTCCCTGGCTGGGCAGCAGTCGAAGTCGAAGCAGCACTGGTACTCAGGTTGGCAAGCCTTCTATCTATAAAACCTTTGTAAGCAGGATCGTAGCCTAGCAAAACATTTGCGTCACGACCCTGACCAGCTGTTAAGGTACCAGGCTCGCCTGTGCACCTTAGAATCCTGTTAATCTCTACTGTTCGGACGTAGCTAGGCTCTCGTCTGGGACACTTATTTGCGTTATCTGCTGCGGATTAAAATACAAATGGAAGTTAGAAAATGCAAGAAAGCAGCAAAAAGAAATTACAAGAAGCAAAAGGTAAATCAGGAGCACACGTGGGTAGCCCCATATGTGGGGGCAACGAAAGCCCACCACTTGACCATCCTCCCACAGTGGCTCGAAGCCTCCAGTGACGTAAAGGAAGTCGATTTCGTGATCATGAGCAGAGTCTGGCAAGTTTAGCACGAGGCGTTTTTCTGCCTTTTTAACCTTGAAGTAATAGGTGTTATTCTCGGGGTTGAGCACGATGCTGTACCACCATTGGATATCCCATAAACCTATTTGGGTATCCAGAATCCTATTCAGAGCCACTACTCCCACTACTAACCTAAAAAAGTTGGTGGAGACCTGCATTGGTGTGAGTCGATACCAGTTCAGGACTTGACGGAGTAATGGGTGAAGGGGAAATTGAACTCCACCCTCAACAATGGCTACAATTGGGATACACATTCTATCCCATAAGCCTTCGTCCCTATCCGCACCCAGTGGGGCGAGTTCGAGCCCTACATTTTCAGGAATGTTATACTCTGTCCTAAAAGCCGCCATGGCCATGGGGGGATCACAAAGCTTCTTAAATTTTTTCGGGCTTAGGGCCACTATCACCCTCATCCGCCATGGAAGTATTCAAAGAAAACTATGAGCAAACTGAAATCCGGAAAAGGGTATGAATAAAACCCTAGGAATTGTTGAGTCAGAGAGCGAGATCTCAAAATGGAATAGAAAATGAAAAAGGAGTGAAAGGGCTTACGATGTAGATTATGGCGATTTCTGAGGCTGCAGAAGAAATTCGCATACGGCGGCGATGGCGGTTGAACCTTTCGTCTGGTTTTCTAGAAAGAAAAAATGAGGATTTGAGTTTTTGGTGGAAAAATCCAAAAACCCCTTTTCTGAGAGTTTAAGAGAAGGAGACGGAAACGAAACGTCTCCTCTCATACCGTTTCATGAAAAGAAATGGAAAGCAGATGCCGTTCTGACGATGTTCATTTCATATTTAATGTAAGGCATACGAAACATGACAGTGGAGTCAATAACTCGAAATGATAAAATGATAGGAGCACCAAAAGCATCAATGAGCATTAATTCCATGACTGCCCGGGGTCAAAAAAGTTCAGTTCAAACGTCTGAACTTTAGCTTTACCAGTTGTCCCCGAACAGCGTCAACGAGTAAAGCTGGGAAGCAATTGTAATGAGGTACTCCCGAACAGGTACAGTTAGTAGCCGAACACGTGGTATAAAGGAAGCAAGTGGTTAGCACGATTGATCATACCGCCGGGTACGGCGGTGAACGGCAATATGGACCAGTGACATAAGGAGCCATTGGTCTAGACAGTTTGCTCGGCATATAAAGACAAAAGACATGAGAAGTCATTGGTCTAGATGTATGATAAAGACCAGTGACATGTGAAGTCACTGGTCCAGATGAACTGTTCGGCAATAAGGTGGCCGAATATGGAAAGAACTATTGTAAAAGCAGCCTTAAATGGAAGGAGCACTCTAGAAGGTTCCAGAACGGGTGTATCCCGTAAAGAATAAGATCCCGAGAATGCAGGATCTAAGAAAGATATCCAATGAGGATGGGATGTTTGGCCGGTTAAGGAAAAGAGTCCTAAAAAGGGTTAAGGTAATGAATTGATAAGGGAACGAGAATCCGAGATATCCTGGGTTCCTATACGAGATAGGAATCCTTGAGCAAGAGGGATGCTTGGGCAGCAAACATACATATGTTTATAAATACAAAGCAAACCTAGAGGTAAAAGGTACGCAATACATTGCATTCATATTGTTCTCCTACTGATAATTAGGGTTTATTTGCTAGTACGCGATACTAACTTCAGCATCGGAGGGCCTTTTCTACGAGAAGCAAAGGTGTGCTCACCCCTTGTCTGTTTTGCAGATTAGGGTTCCGACGACGAACTAGGGTTCCGATGAAGAACCACATGTGGTTGTTGCATATTGGTGTTGTTCTGAGCATTACTTGTTTTCATCCCCCTACACTGTTCATCGTCATTACTGTTCATTGTGCACTGTTCATCGCCTTTATTATTCATCACTGTTTTGGTACCGTTCTGTCACTCTTATGCACTGATTGTTCTGGTAATTTTGAATTTTTGGTCGATTTACGGTTTTCTTGGATTTGGATTTCGATTCTTTGCATGTGGTAATAATCTACAGTTTATCCTCTCCAATAGATGGTAGTTCGGGTATGTTGAAGTCTGATTTCGATTGGATTGTGTTGAGTTATTTGGTCTATGTTGGCATATGAGCTCTTGGTTGTTGCACGATATTGGGATTATGTTGTTCGGTGATTATTTTGGTTTTGTTGAAGTAGTTGGATGCATGCATTGTCGTACCCTTGGTTGTTAGCCGGTCAATCAGTTCCTTATTTCTTGTTTATTGGCCGTTTGTTGGTGGAGTATTTGGTTGGTTGATCTATCGGTAGTTGACTAGTTGCCTCTCATTGTACGGTGATATGTTTGCAATGAAATCTGGTTTTGATTCTACTTCTGCTATTTTTGGTGATTTTGATTCTTCATTTAGCTATGGCCTTGGTCGCGGCCTTGATTATGGGCTTAGTGGGCGTTTTGACCGTGTTTTTGGTGGTCATGATTCTGGTCATTGTGGATTTAGTCGTACAGGTCGCATGTCAGGGGGAGGTGATCATAGTCGAGGCCATGGTTCTAATCATATAGTGAAGCATTGCTATGACCTACATGGTTTTCCTCAGGCTCATCGGGTTACTTCTTCTGAGGATATTAGACAGGTTACACGCTCCACTGCTATGGTGACTATTTCTGCGAAGGAGTACCAACGTCTTGTGTGACTTCAGACAAGTTCTTCCATTGCTATGATATCTCAGACAGGTTCCTCTGATGCTTGTATTGCGTCTTCTTTTGCTTCTACTCAGTGGGTTATAGATTCTGGTGCATCTGATCATATGACTAGTAATCCTTCTATTCTTTCTGGTCGTCAATCTATCGGTAAACCATCTCGTGTTACCTTAGCCGATAGTTCTACCACTGATATTACTGGTTTAGGGTATATTTCTGTTACTTCCTCGCTTACTTTGGACTCAATACTGTAAGTTCCTCGCTTTCCATTAAATCTTATGTCTGTTAGTAAACTTACCAAGTCTTTGAATTGCTCTGTCACGTTTTCCCCTCATGGTTGTGTGTTTCAGGATCTTAAGATGGGGAGGAAGATTGGCGGCGGTACTCAACGTGGTGGCTTGTGTTATTGTACTAATGATGTTCACCCTAGCTCTATTGCACTTCAATGATCTATGTCCCCATATCAACATCACTGTCGTCTTGGTCATCCATCACTTCAAAACCTTAAAAAGCTAGTGCCTTCATGTAGGCGAGTGGATATTTTGCCTTGTGAAGTTTGTGAGTATAGTAAACATCATAGAGTGTCCTTTCATCCTAGGGTTGAGAGTCTTGTATCCCGTCATTTCTACTTAGTTCACTTTGATATTTGGGGTCCAATGCGTGTTCCTAATGTTTTTGGTTTTCAATATTATATTATTTTTGTCGATGATTACTCTCGTGTCACGTATCTTTATCTCATGAAAGAGAGGTCAGAGTTGTCTTCTATCTTTAAGTCATTTTATACGGAGATGAAAACTCAGTTTGATACTTGCATTCGTATATTTTATTCTGACAATGCAGGTGAATATTTTCATAATTCTCTTTCTAAGTTTTTTGATGATCATGGTATAATTCACCAATCTTCTTGTGCTCGGACTCCACAATAAAATTGAGTTGCCGAACGCAACATTAGGCATTTATCGGAGGTTATGCGTGCTCTGTTATTCCAAATGCAAGTTCCTAAGTCTTACTGGAGTTATGCTGTCCTTACAGCATGTTATTTGATCAATCGTATGCCATCTAGAGTCCTAGGCGGTCAAATACCCCATACGATTTTATTTCTTCGTCAACCTCTCCATTCATTACCCCTACGAGTGTTCGAGGGCACCTGTTATGTTCGTGCTCTTGTTCCTGACCCGGACAACTTGATCCACGGTTAATTCGGTGCATTTTTCTGGGATACTCACGCACTCAGAAAGGGTATAAGTGTTACTCGCCGTCTTTACGTCGTCATTTTGTTTGTGCTGATGTCACGTTTAATGAGTCATTACCCTTTTACTCGGATCACCGTGCTCCAGTTGACCTTTCTGAGACTGAGTCTTTGTTTCCTATTTATGTACCATCTGTGCCAAACTTGCAGGTGAATGTTCATCAGCAGAGAGTATTAACAGCCCCAAGTGCCTTCCGCCGCGCCTCCTCCGTCTCAATATCTAGTTCCACAACCATCGCCACCACCACCTCCACCTCTATCATCACCTGGTCTTCCTATAGCTCTTCGCAAAGGTATTCGGTCTTACACTTCTCACCCTATTGATCGGTTTGTTTCCTACGCTCAATTGTCTCCGTCCCTTCGTGCTTTTACTACTTCTGTTTCGTTTTGTTCCTAACACTGTTCAAGAGGCCTTATCTGTTTCTAAGTGGCGGACAGCTATGGAGGTTGAGATGTCTACTCTCCATGACAATGCCACTTGGAAGTTGGTTCCTCTTCCGCCAGGAAAGTCTACTGTTAGTTGCTCGTACGGCCCCACGAAAACCACCCACTTGTTTTGGCTATTAAACATTTTTTTTTATCGACAAAAATAATATTTTAAAAGGGAAAGGATAGGACTTCCAACCAAAAGTTGGCCTTTAATAAACATTACTAGTGAGTACTCCAAATAAACAACTTATAGTGAGAAAGCACGCATCTGGACTAGTAACTTACTACACGAAAACGAATAAGCATTTAGTCGAAGACATGCCTAATAATGGAACAAAAAGCTTTTCAAATTCAAATAAGGAGACATGTCTAATAATTACATAGAAACATATATGTATCAATCAGGGCCGGCCCTTGGGCAAGGCCCAAGAGGCCCGGGCCTTGGGCCTCCAAAAAAAGGTTGAAAATGGGGACCCCTTTTAGGATTAAGTTTGTATATATAAATGTAGTTAGTGGAATTTGTACAACACAATCTGAATGGTCTGGTGGCAATTCTTTCATCTTTAAGTGTTTGTAGACCTTGAGGTCCATGGTTCGAACCTCCGTATGTGCATTTTTAAACTTCGCCCAAACCTTTTTTTCTTGTGAATGTGAATTGGTTTCTCTCGCGTCATATTAAATTTTTTTTAATTTCAAACCTTAATTATTTTTCCTTCTAACTCTACAAAAGTTTCCCTTAGTCCTACTGTTAACTTGAATTCCGTCAAGAAAATAATTTTTTGAGCTTTCAAAAAATTCTTTTCGTTGGCAAGAACAATTAAATTTTTTTTTTGGAGCTTTCAAACAATAATTTTTGTTGGTAAGTATGTTATTTATTTGAGAGTACAATAGATATTTGATTAGTTTGATTACCCATTTAATCAGTAATTTTAAGTTAATAACAGAGATGACAACCTCTTTGTCAGATATATTTCATGTGATGGGTTTTCATTTTTCCACCATGATAAATTAAATCAAAAAACACGGCAAGCGATCATTGTTTAAAATTGTCCCCTTTCATAAATCGGAAAAAAGATTGTAAAATTATTTTCAAAATTCCTGTACGTAATACCCCTTAAAAAAATTACAAAAAAATTATAAAGGGCCCCAAAATCTGAGCCGGCCTAAGGCCCCAAAAAGTGTAGGGCCGGCCCTGGTATCAATCAATATACGATGATGGATTTAGTGATTAGATAGATTACTTCGTGGTTAATTAAGGTTAGAAAAATATAACCAATTTTGCTATAGTAATAGCATCATGTCATTAGTAGTCAATACATTATAACAGGAGACCAATGTTGCTCTATCAACTCAAATTTGAAGTCATCCACGACTCCTTATACTAGAGCCCTGATTCTAGAAAATATTTTTTTGAATACAGATTTGCCTGGTAAGTATGGGTCTATGAACCTGGAGTGGTGGTTTGGGAGAGGGTATCCTCTCAATCCATACCTCAAAGAAATGTGAACAAATCACAACTGCCTTTTTATAGGAGGATTTTTTTTTTTTTTAGGCGCAACGGAAAATCATATCATTAAACAACTACGAACTCGAGGCCAACTATATATTACTATATTAGGCCGTAGTGATTTTTTATTTTTATTTTTACCAGGTAATAGCGTTAGTATGTAAGTTACTGATCAGTACTTTCAAAAAAACATTTTCTTTATAATGTTTAAACTTGTAAGTTTTCCACAAATAAGACCTAAACTCACAAACGAACAATTAAGACCTCAAACGAAGAACACTTTCTCTCTCATGATTGATGGAATGGAAACACCCATAACTTCTTAGAGATGCTTGATAACCGCGGTCGTGCCAGAGCCGCAGAAAATGAGGGCATCATCGTGTGGGCCGCCTAGGCATCGCTTGACGTATTTGGTGGCTTCGTGCACCGTTTTGGTTGTCTTGTTCCCCACGTAACTGTCACTTGTGTGACTATTTCCTGTGATGAAAATGACCCATTTTTTCATCGATATATTCTGAAGAGTTTTTGTTTACTTGACTTCCCAAATCCAGCATATAATGCTTGAATCTTCTACCGATCATAAAAGTCGTATTGTGCTGCATGTTTCCTGAACAGGTATTAATTTTACATTGTTAGACTTCCCAATTTTGCTACTCTAAGTGGGACCGACGACATTAAGCTTATTATACAATTTTGAATTTTACTATTTTCATTTCAAAAAAATTGTTTGGCCCGCAAAATGATAATCTATAAATAATGTACTTTGGCAAAGAAAATCGAAACTTTTTCAGTAGTTTGCAGATTTGGATGGGAAAATTGAGGGAGTTATCTTGAGTAGTTTGGTACCTTGCCAACTACAGTTTGTGTTTGGTTATTTTTCTATTTCCTTCCTCTTGTAATATTTTGTTATTATTAATAAAATATTACTTTCTTCGTTCGAAAAATAAACTTTCAGGAACGAGTGTAAAAATATTTTGATTGTTTCGGACAAAAATATATATTATTTTTCTGTTCTCGATTTACGGATGGGACAATATTTTTGGGATGGAAATAGATAATTTCAGTAAAGCTCACAATATTTTATTTACATTTAATGAGTTGGACTTCGTGATCAAGACCCGTAAATAATGAACTTAATATGCAAGTTTATACTATATATATAGTTGTATTAATTGAAACCCACAATGTTTAACTTGATGATGTTCTCCTAAATAACGTAAACGATTGGATAAGATAGTAATACAGTATATGAATATCAATCGGCAATAAAGAAGATGGCGACCACCAATATTGATGGGGTGAAATTGACATGGTCAATCAACCAAAAAAACAAATAATATAGTGCACAATTAAAGAGTACGGGCAAGAGACGAATTACCAAAATATTAAAAAAATTGATTGAATCAAAAAGATATATGGTAGTCAAGAATAGTGACGATTTGCGTATATCAACGACGATGTGGACTCATAGACTATTTCATTATCAAAATAATTAGCGAGAATTAAGCTGGTCCATTAGAATATCTTAAATAAAAATTCTATCTCTATCTAGCATAGTTGTCTATAATAGGTGACGTTGTAGATAACATAGGAAATAGGTTATAATGATTTAATGTAAGACTGCGTAACATTCAGTATTGAAGACTTTAATTAGGAGTAAGTGCACGACACTTCTATACGCGTACACGTATAGGAGGAAGGAAGTTAGTTTATTGGTTGCATCTTTGGGAGTTTGTGAAATCGTCAAATGTACTAAAGTCGTTAAATAATATACATCGGGCTGATTCCGGGGACAAAAATTTAAACACAAATTTTTGATACTCCATTTCAACCCTTGAAATGGAGAGTTGAGATTAAAAAACATAAAGAGCCCTTTCCTTTCTCACCCCTCTCAATCTCATGGGATCATGTCTCCCCTCTCCCTCCCACTACCCTCATCAGTCATCACCCACCCAACACTGTCGACTGGCCCCCACCCCACGCCGGCAACCTCATTTCTTGCGGCCCTCATCTCCGGTGATCCAATCTCCGTCCCAAATTAAGCGTCTCCTTTCACTATTTGAGAGGCCTCAAAATATTGTCTATATCTTTTTATCTATATAATATTTTTTACATGCAATATGGATCTTGATCTCAATTAGTTCTATTATACAAAATTTTATAAATTTTGAAAAACATTATATGTTGAAAAATATAAAAAAAAAATTTGTAAATGGCACGACTGCCAAAAAAGGACACTTATTTTGGGACGGGGAGAGTATTTTTCTTAGAAACATTGTTGAAAAAGAAAGGAAGAGAGAATGTTTTTGTGTAATAATGGGTGTACACGATTGAGAAAATGTGGGAACCACTAAATTTGGTTTATTGGCAAAAAGTTGTTAGTTTTGATTACTCACAAAAGCCAAAATTTGATAAGTTATTAAGAGGTTTCTAAAGTTGATTATTCTAATATAAGCATTTTTTTTTAGCAATCGTTGTTAATCTTAGCAACATTTTGGTTTTGATTCTTACTACAGCGGTGCGTTAGAGTTTTTCATACGGTGTTTATTGGATCGTTTCGGACAATTTGAGGTTCCAATTAAGGAGGCCATGGTTGTTTTAGAGTGGATTGACAGAGTATTGTAACGACCCGCTTCCGCCCTGTACAATATTGTCCGCTCTGAATACCAAACCCCATCAGACTTTCTAGTGAGGTCATTCATCCTTAGATTACTTCAAGGCGAGCATACTTAACTGTGATCTTCCAATAGGTTTTGATGCTCTCACGGCTTTAAAAGTCCTTGTACAAGGTAGGATGGCGATCTATTATTTATAGCACGCAACTTACCTTTCACCAAGTGATGTGGGACCACCCCCGGCTGACCCTCTGGTCACCGATCAGACAACCCCTGCACAGGTCCCAACCACCCTTAGGCTGGTCGACCACTACCTGAAACTTCCAGGGGCGGGCCATCACAATATCGTTGAGGTCTGGGAGGCAAGAATTATCTTCACAGTCGGAGAAGACAACTGCAATTGATGCCTGTGAAATTGAGGAGGTCGAAAAAGATGTTGGTAATGGACCGAGGCCAACGGCAAAAGGGGATATATCAGTTCACGGAGTTAGAACACATGCTAATCAGGGGTCTTCTTTCAGGGTTGCGCGTGCTGATACCGCGAGAGTGACGAAAGTTTTGCTGAAAAGGGATGTCCCGGGGAAACACTCCAGTAAACGACGTGAGAATTCATTCCCCATAAAATCACCTGCGATGCGTGTGCCCCCAAGTACAATTTTTAGCAAAACTTGATCAAATAAATAGTAATCAGTGGGGCTAAATCGACTTGCACGCGCATCATGTGTACCATGACCTCTAGTTCAAGAAAAATTATTAAGTTCTTTCATTTGGTAATTTGGAAAACAAAAGTTTGACACAATGACACATTTTCATCCGCACCAAACAAGTGCTCCCCTTTATATATACACCAAAGATTTGCTCCCCTTATAGAGCAATTGAATTTTTATTAAATACATAAAGTATCTGTTGACATCTATTTATTTTTTGGTAATTACAGTATATGTTTTACTAAATATCGTATTTGATGAACTATTTGAGAATTGCGACAATAATACGTGTATACTATAATTGTTCTTTCCATTGTAATTACAACACTATATGTACGCTATATCGTTTTTTCCATGAATATGTTTAGAGAAACATACCTCAATTTGTGAAGATGAATTCCCTATTTTTAGCCAAACATGCCTAAGAGAAAGTACAGATAGATAGATCTAGATAGGAGGAAAAAATATAGGAAAATTTATAGAAATGGTCCTTCTAGTTTCACCTGAGTCTCATTTTCGTCCTCCAAGTATCAATTGCAACTATTTTGACCTTCAAGTTTGATATTCGTACCAAGTTGGTCTAATTGATAATGTCTGACAGCCAAGCTAGCCGAACGAAAAAAATTAATGATGGACTAAAATTTACCATCACACCGTTCCTAAGATTGTCCCCACAAAACAATCAAACTGTTAAAAATCCAATTTCAGTCCCTCTCAAAAAAGGAGAAATGCCCAACCGGTCCTACTTTTGTGATTCATGACTTGGGGGATCCTTCTCATAAAAGTCCATGTGCCCGCTAGGTCCTTCCCAAAAAAAAATTCCACGCGCCGTGTGATTTTTAGTGCGCGGAATCCTTGGCCACATTTAATACCCATTCTCTCTCTCTCTCTCTCTCTCTCTCTCTCTCCCTCTCCCTCTCCCTCTCTCCCCTATCACTTCCTTTCGCAGACACACTGTAACGCCCCTAATTTTAGCTACGTTAAAAGGATAATTTATTACAGAATTTAAAGAGATTCACTGCTCATTATTACAATCATAACTCTCGTAAGAGTATTTTAAACACAAAAATAGGGAACTGGGGTTCCTAACTACTGCTCCTCTTGTTCCTCCATCCTAGCGAGTTCTTCGGCTCCGAACGCCTCCAAAGTGAAGAGTTCGCCCTGTTCATCTATCAGATCTGACACATTATACCGGCGTCGCCACCCATATAATATGTCAGGGTCACCACAAGGTAACACCATGAGCTACAAAGGCTCAATAGAATAATCCTATTCTCAACCCTTATCTTATGAACAAGAGATCATAATAACAACGATTCTACATAGATCAAGCATATTGACAAAACAGTTAATCAAATCCACATTTCTTATTCAAACTAACGTTGGTGTTGACTTTTCTGACTCATTGTGAACCGTGTCTTTATTTCCACTTTTCTTTTTCCAAAAACTCCTTTTTAACTCACCCAACCTCGGTTCCGCCGTTTCGGGTTCCTGAGTATCCTCACAATGGTTCCACCGCATCGGGTTCCCATTGGCACACAATAGCATTGGCTCCTCTCCACGGATAAGCCACACACCCAACCTCGGTTCCGCCGCGCCGGTCTCCCTAGTATCCTTACAATGGTTCCGCTTCCCATTGGCACACACACACATACTTCACATAATGCCACCAACACTGGTCATTACGTAGTTTCAAAAATATTTCCTCTCCCGGAAAACACATTTTTCTTATTGACAACACCCTAGGTGCCATGTTTCTACTTCCTCGCTTTGTGTTTCGTTTTCATGCTAGACTCCGCGGTAGGACTTTCCACACAAACAAGCATTCAACAAAACCTTGAAAATTAATCCAACAAGATCATCCAACTCCATACTATTTAGCATGCTTGAATTACCATAAGGGAATATAATTCATGCATTTCCAACATCGAAAGATAACCTTATCTACTTTAAAAAGAAATGATCAAAGTTACTACTTAAGGACGTTCTATTCTCCACCATACGATTTTATTCAATACATAGAGTTGGTGGACTAGGATTCCTACCTTACTTCTTGGCGGTGGTCGGCTACGGTGAATTGGTCGTCGGTTTTGTGATTCGGAGGCGTAACGGCTCCGGTTTGCTTCGAAAGGAAGAGAGATAATCTTTTCTCTTCCTAAAAACAACTTACTAACTAAACTAAGCTACTTTTAAAGATCTAGAGGTGGTTTTGGAAGTGGTTTGGTGGTTTCTCTCAAGAACTCTCAAGAAACTAAAGAAAACTAGAACTTTTGAACCAAGAACACATAGAATTTCTAGAGAGAAGTGAGAGCAAAGTGTGAAGGTATGAGTTCAAGCTTTGAGTGAGCTCCTATTTATAGGCAAAGCTCTCCCTTTCCCTCCTCATGGCCGGCCCCCTCTCTCTCTCTCCCATATCTCATTTTTTTATTCCATCAAATCAAGTTTTCTGGGAAGATCAAAGTCTAGTTCTAACTAGGCTTTGCAAGGCTAGGTTTAGTCCTTGGATTTGATTCTAGGAAGATTTGTGGAAGAAATGAGGGTTTGTACAAGATTTTGTGTTAAACAATTGATAATTGTACAAAGGAGGACAATGGAGGTTAGATTTTGGCTAGGAAGAATATACAACCAAGGATTTGAAGTACAATGGAAGATCAAGCCCAAGGTAGAATCCAATCTTCCTCCTTTCTCTCTCTCCCTCTCTCTCCTCTCTCTCTCTCTCTCTCTCGACCTTTCTCTCTTGTACTAGTTTATACACACACATATATATATATATATATATATGACAATGTGCAAGACAGACATTAAATAATAAGTACTTTTGGTACTTGTGTCAGAGATTTAAAAGGCTAAGATTTTCTTATTAAACAAATAAATAAGCACGTGTACTAAGTCATTACTTTAGTCATCCAAGTACATATATTATATATATACATAGGTACTTATGTACTCTAGGTAGAACAACTCCCCACTAAATTAATCCAATTGGTACAAAAACCCCATATAAAATAATGTAAGAGTACTTGGGAAATCTTAGGCTTGAAATCCCATAAGTACATACACATATTATAATATAGGTACTACATCACATGGGGATTTTGAAAATGACTAGTTTATTAAACCCTAGTACTTAGTTGAAAGACTAACCTTATTACCCAATGGATAATAAAACCCCTAGTATTTATTGTCCAATGGACAAAAGTAATAAGGAAACTTTTATCTTAAAATAGCCAAAATGTCCTTTTAATCAATTATAAAATTTTATTTTTTATATAGATATTGGTACTTAACCAAATCCATCAATACATACCTTTAATATAAAGAATAGGGTTTCTATTATCCAATGGATAAAAGTTTCCCTAACTTTATCGTCCAATGGATAAAGAAGAAATCCAAAATAATAAAAGAAAATAAATAAGTAATTCCAAGTCTAGGGTTGGAAAAGTTCACAAGGTTCAAGGATGGGCAAAAAGGTCCATCTATGGTAACTAGGTGACTTCCTAGTTCGGTTGCTCCAACAAGTTGGTTAGAAGCTAACTAGACTAGCCAAGTAGGGCTTAAAGTCAAGAACGAATTTTTGAAGGGCTAAAGTGTAATTATGACAAACTACAAGAAAATTAAAGCAATCCAAGCAAATTTAATTAATAACTCGAATAATAAACAAAATTTTATTTATTGAAATTCAGAGTTATTACAACCTATCCCCCTTAAACAATTTCGTCCTCGAAATTAGGCGCACGCTTGGATTCGAACAGGTGAGGATAATTCATCTTCATGGTTTCCTCCCTTTCCCATGTGGTCTCTCCAGCTCCTCGGCGTTTCCACAAAACTCGTACCAATTTGATGGTCTTGTTTCGGATCACCTTCTCACTTTGATCTTGAATCTCTATAGGTTCTTCCTCATAGGTCGCATCTTCCTCGATGGAAATATCTTCCCAGTTGAGAACATGTGTGGGCAATGCGAGCTACTTGCGGAGCATTGAAACGTGAAACACGTTATGTACTCTATCCAGCTGTGGTGGCAGGGCCAGGAGATACGCGACTTTCCCAATCTTCTCTACGATGTCGAAAGGTCCGATGTAGCGTGGGGACAGCTTTCCCTTCTTCCCAAATCTGATGACTCCCTTCTTCGGTCTGATCTTCAGGAACACATGATCTCCCACTTCAAAGGATAAGGATCAGCTCCTTTTATCTACATAACTCTTTTGTCTGCTTTGAGCTGTTTGGATCCTCTGCCTGATGGTCTTGACCTTCTCCGTGGTATCCTGTACGATGTCAGGTCTTAATATTCCAGTCTCTCCAGCATCTGTCCAGCATACTGGTGATCGATAGGGTTGACCGTATAGAGCTTCGTACGGTGCCATCTCGATACTCGCCTGATAGCTATTGTTGTAGGCAAACTCCACCAAGGGTAAATGTTGTTCCCAATTCCCAGAGAAATCCAAAGCACAAGCTCTCAGCATGTCTTCCAATGTCTGAATAGTCCTCTTCGTTTGTCCATCTGTTTGCGGGTGAAACGCCGTACTAAGCCTTACGTCTGTTCCCACCCGGTCAGATACAATCGAGATAGGTACTCCATGTAGTCGTACAATCTCTCGAATGTACAACAGGCTCAGCTGTTCTATGTTCTCTATCATCTTAACAGGCAGAAAATGTGCAGATTTAGTGAGTCGATCCACAATCACCCAAATGGCAGTGTTGGACTTGGCAGATCTTGGTAACCCAGTGACGAAATCCATCGAGATGTGCTCCCACTTCCACGTCGGTATTGGTAAGGTTTGAAGATCTCCTCCAGGTTTCTGGTGCTCAGCCTTGACTTGCTGACACACGAGACAGGTAGATACAAATTGAGCTACGTCCTTCTTCATTCTTTCCCACCAGTACGTTCTTCGCAGATCATGATACATCTTTGTACCTCCAGGGTGAACTGCGAAGTTCGAATGGTGAGCTTCTCGGAGTACTGCTTCTCGAAGGGTTCCGATGTTAGGTACGAATACCTTTCCCTTGAATCTCAAGTTGTTATCCTTCTCGATTGTCCATCTTGGTAGCACCTTTCCTTCTCGGATTCGATACCGGATGAACTCGCAATCTTGCGCGAATGTTTGGGCTAGTAAGATCTCTCGGTGAAGTGTCGGTTCCGCAACTAGAGCGTACAATCGAGCGTTCCCGTTCTCAAACGATGGTCGCAAGTTGAACTCGTTGAGAGTGTCCACCATTTCTCATTCCTTAATGGCAATCTTGACTTTCTGTGCTCTTTCCTTTAGACTCAGAGCGTCAGCTACCATGTTGGCTTTGCGGGGGTGATACTGCAATGTAAACTTGTAGTCCTCCAAGTATTCCATCCATTGACGCTGCCTCAGGTTCAACTCCTTCTGAGTGAAAAGATACTTGAGGCTCTTGTGGTCAGTAAAAACTTTGAATTGTTCTCCCCACAGATAGTAACGCCAAGATTTGAGGGCGAATACTACTGCAGCCAATTCTAAATCGTGAGTAGGGTAGTTCTTCTCATGCGGTCGGAGTTGTCGTGACCGTAGGCTACGACCTTTCCATTCTGCATCAGCACACATCCTAAGTCATCTCTTGACGCGTCGTAATAAACCGTATAATCTACACCACGTTCAGGAATGATGAGTATTGGTGCACTGGTCAATCTCTTTTTCAACTCTTGGAAAGATTTCTCACAGGCTTCATTCCAATCCAGCTTCACTTCTTTTTGAGTTAGCCTGGTCATTGGTTTGGCTAAGATTGAGAAGTCTAGTATGAATCTTCGGTAATACCGAGCCAATCCTAGAAAACTCCTGATTTTGAATACCGAGGTCGGCTGTTTCCAGTTCAGCACTGCTTCGACTTTACTTTCGTCCACAGCGATTCCGTCCTTGGATACTACGTGCCCCAAGAACTTAACCATTTCCAGCCAAAACTCGCATTTGCTGGCCTTGGCATAGAGTTGGTTTTCTCGGAGTACTTGTAGTGCCATATGAAGATGTTCTTCGTGCTCCTCCTTGTTGGCGGAGTAAATCAAGGTGTCATCAATGAACACCACTACAAACTTGTCTAAGTAGGGTTGAAAGATCTTGTTCATGAGACACATGAATACTGCCGGAGCATTGGTCAGTTCAAACGACATTACTACAAACTCGTAGTGTCCGTATCTGGTTCGAAAAGCCGTCTTGGCGATATCCTCACCCCGAATCCTTAACTGATGATAACTTGATTGAAGATCAATTTTGGAAAAGCAATTTGCTCCCCTTAATTGATCAAACAGGTCATCGATCCTAGGCAGCGGATATCAGTTCTTGACTGTGACTTGGTTTAATTTCCTATAGTCAATACACGTCGAAGGGTCCCTTCTTTCTTCTTCACGAACAATGCAGGCACTCCCCAAGGTGATGTGCTAGGCCTGATGAACCCCTTGTCCAGCAATTCCTGCAATTGGGTCTTGAGTTCCTTCAGTTCTGCAGGGGCCATTCGGTATGGAGCAATGGAAATTGGGGCGGTCCTTGATTGAAGTTCTATGGAGAAATCTATCTCCCTTTGAGGTGGTAAGCTAGGAAGTTCTTCTGGGAAAACATCGGCGTACTCGCAAACGATGTGTGGCAATCCCAGTTCCATCCTGTCAATTTCTTCCATTTAGAGACTAGCTAGCCATCCAAATAATTGATTCTCCCATCTTGATCTCCTTGTCGTCGAGCTCGTTGTTTCTCTATCCCCCTTAAAACGGAAACGAGTCCCTTCTGAGGTGTAAGCAGTCACCGTCTTCTGATGACAGTCTACGATTGCTCGATGAGCCGATAGCCAATCCATTCCAAGGATTACGTCAAATTCCGCCATGTCGATCAATCTGAGGTCACAAGTCAGGCGTAGATCGGCTACTTCTATCTCTCACCCTCTACACACTAGACTAATAGCTATACTTCCCCCCATTGGTGATGTTACCCTCGTACTTTTACTTAGAAGTTCTGTTTCTAGTGCTAGAGCAGTTACGCAACCAGTAGATATGAATGAATGCGATGCACCAGAGTCAAACAAGGCTTGTATGCAGGTACTATATAACAGTAGCATACCTTGGATCACAGAGGGATCTAGCTCTTGCTCCTCGGTCTGCAGCGCAAAGATACGGCCTCCAGTGCCTTGCTGTGCTCCCAAGGGCTGCTTTCCTTTATTCTGCCCATTCTGCTGCTGTGCTGGGCCTCCAGAGTTTTGCTTCACAAAGCTGGCTTGCCCAGGCTATTGTGCCTTCTGGTTTCCGAAACTTCCATTCCTTTCCTTCTGGGGCTGGGGGCAGTCACACTTATAGTGACCCATAGCCTAGCAATTGAAGCACTGGACTGATGCTCTGTTCTGGCCATTCCTCTGTGGTTCGCCATGCCCTGGCGTAGTGTTCTTCCAAGTTTGGTTGCTTTGACCCGAAACAAAGGATTTGGTGGGATAGGGTCCACGGTTGTTGTTGGAGGGTTGATTTCTGATAGGTCCACCAGCGTTGCCTGTCGCCTTCCTCCATCGGGTTTTGAAGTCATTCTCTTCACTCTCCAGTCGAAGAGCACATTTCACCATACCAGCATAGGTGGGGAAAGCCTGAGCCACCACAGCTCTTCTAGCTGTTGTCAGTCCCCACTCAAACCTCCTCGCCTTCTTGTCCTCTGTTGCAACGGCATCCTGAGTGTAGCGGAATAGTTCTTCAAACTTGGTCGCGTACTGAGTGACGGTCATTGTTCCTTGTTTCAAGTTTTGGAACTCTTGTTCTTTTGCAAAACGAATTGGCGTGAGAAAGCACTTATCGAGAAACAGGGTCTCGAACTCAGCAAAGGTCATGGTGGCTACGGCATGTGTTGCCTCCATCAGCTCCCACCAGTAGCGGGCTTCTCCTTTCAGCTGGTATGTGGCTAAGGCTACACGATCTCCATTACGGGTGATCTCCAAGGTGTCCATGATCACCTTGATTTCCTTCAGCCATGATTCAGCCATGGTGGCATTGGTATCTCCGTTGAAGGTCGGAGGTCGACGTTTGCAGAACTCATTCATTGCTCGAGTTCGGGTCATAGGTCCATCGTTATGGTTCTGGTTTTTGTGGTTAGCGTTCAGGGCGGTTACGAGTGCTTGCATGACTTGAGCGAGGTCGGGGTTGGGATTAGGGTTAGAGGAGTCACCGGTCTCATATCCTAATCTGTTGCGTCGGTTCACCATCTACGAGCGAAAATTGAAAGGGGAAGGCTTAGTTTTAACTAAACTATTTTCTTTTGCACATGGTAAGAAGCAATCAATCGTGTAATATGCAATAGTACTCATTAAATTAAACAAGCTTTTCATAGACAAGTAGAAAATTACAATCAAAAAGCATAGAGTTCTACTACAAAATAAGTAGACTAGAACAAAATTTCCTACTACAAGCTGAGACAGTGCTTCAAAGGCAACTCGCGCTATCATAACCTTATTCTAATACTACTACCCAACTGACGATGTGGAACGAGTCCATAGAACTCTCCCATCTACTCCATCCATTCCTTTTCTCTGATCTCGAGCCAACGCTCTCCCTCACGGCGAATTTTCTCAACAAGCTCCCTAAGCGATGAGTATTGAGGGTCGACGGTCAGGAACTGGTCCTCACTGGTGAAAGGTGTCATCACGACTAGTTCGTATAACTAGTCGCTGGTCTCGGGGTCACGGATCCCTAGGTGAGGTATCAACGTGAGACTCTCAGGTGCGAGTAGCGCCTTGTAGTATAGGAGGTCAGCTACAGTAGTCATGGGAGCGAAATAGCGGCTATCCATATCTACAATAAGGAAAGTTATATATTATACTTAACGGTGGAAAGAGGGAATTGTACACCAATAAATACAAGTACACATAAATAGTGATCATAACAGATAAAACACAAGTCTTTCATTACTTAAACCAACAAGTACATCATAGGCGGCTGACAAGCCTGAACTTCTTACGGCATTCTAATTACAACAAAAGATCCTACCACTTACTAGGTTTTTCTAACTAGTCTAGAAAATATGAGGGAATTCAACCCTATAAGCTCCTATGTCGGTCTCGTAGGGTGGTGGCGGCACATCTTTAGAGTCAGCGGTTATGTCCAGGAAGTCGGGCATAGCCCATTCGGGTGGTAACTCCCCGTAAATCAACATTTCCTCATCGTCGGACTCCCAACCCATCGGTTCCTCCTCGGGAAACTCTTCAGGGTCTTCTTCCTCGTCGTCAAATGGTAAGTCTGGATTTGGCATTGCCATTAGATGCTGCCAGTCTGCTTCGTTAATTGGTGGGTCATGGAACTCCTCGGGATCCTCTTCCTCGGGGTCCTCTTCATCAGAATCTGCCTCGAGATCCACCTCGGGATCCTCTTCTTCAGGGTCTTCCTCAACTTCCACGTTATTGGGAGGTGCTACGGCCACTGCTTTGGCATTGTTTTCTTCAATTAGGAAATCCACGTTACCGGGGAGTGCGATTTGGACTAGGATAGGTACAGCTTCAACCTCATCTTCCTCCTCCTCATTTATGGGACGGATAAGGGTGCCATGCTCCTGGTAGAAGTCATCAGTGTAGGGAAAAGCATAGGGAAAGTAGGGATCCTCCACTAGTTGGCTTGTCATGGATCTTACGGTGCTTGCGAGTTGGTGAGCTTCAGCTGGAAGGTTAACTTGGTAAGGACTCAAGTGATTCATCTACAATAAAGGGAACTATCTATTAGACTTATTTAACAAGGCATGCATAATAACAAGTCTTTTATTCATAGCGTAACCAAAATACAACTTAGACAGTGGTGATCCTATTCCTCAACATCCTATATCCGAAGGATTATAACGGCCACTGAATTTATTGGGGTGCTTCCAAGTCTTCTTCGATCTTCGAAGTGTTTCCTATTTTGCCGGGTTTCCTTCCTTAGCTACCTTCATGGTGTCTTCGTTGCTATCAGTTTCTCCCTCCTCGTTTCCTATCTCAGAGTTTGGCATTGGGGGTAGGACACCAAAATACTCATAGAAGTTAGATAAAATAGGAAACATTTCTGGAAACCAGGGGTCCTTCTCGACGGGAGTAGGGTTATTCTGTTGAACTCTATTGAAGTCAAGTTTTTCTGCAAGTACTGCGGCAAGGAAGCTGGGATCTTCTAAGTGCTGGATTGTTATTCTTTCTACGGCATTTCTAGGTTGATAGGCTTTGACTAACAGATCGATCGAGGTTTTCATCTACAAGAAAAAGTTTTATTAGTAAAATTTTGAAAGGAGTTTTAATAAGAGTTTAGAGAAAACTCTTCCAAGTTTCTATGTTCCACATTCAATCCTTAATTTAAGTTATCATCCAATTGTTCGGGAATTCCCAGCTCGGCGGTACTGCCAATTCCGTGCCTTGCTTCAATCCGCAGATTGTTTAGACAGAATTCCACCAAATTTGGGATGGTCAACTTAAACTCGAATTCATGTTTGTGCAACGGTTAAACTATCTTGTGGTTCTACCCATTCTACCCATGGCCGAGGTTTTGAACCTAAAGCTTTGATACCAAGTTGTAACGCCCCTAATTTTAGGTACGTTAAAAGGATAATTTATTACAGAATTTAAAGAGAGTCACTGCTCATTATTACAATCACAACTCTCGTAAGAGTATTTTAAACACAAAATAGGGAACTAGGGTTCCTAACTACTGCTCCTCTTGTTCCTCCATCCTAGCGAGTTCTTCAGCTCCAAACGCCTCCAAAGTGAAGAGTTCGCCCTGTTCATCTATCAGATCTGACACATTATACCGGCGTTGCCACCCATATAATATGTCAGGGTCACCACAAGGTAACACCATGAGCTACAAAGGCTCAATAGTATAATCCTATTCTCAACCCTTATCTTATGAACAAGAGATCATAATAACAATTCTAAATAGATCAAGCATATTGACAAAACAGTTAATCAAATCCACATTTTTTATTCAAACTAACGTTGGTGTTGACTTTTCTGACTCATCGTGAACCGTGTCGTTATTTCCACTTTTCTTTTTCCAAAAACTCCTTTTTAACTCACCCAACTTCGGTTCCGCCGTTCCGGGTTCCCGAGTATCCTCACAATGGTTCCGCCGCACTGGGTTCCCATTGGCACACAATAGCATTGGCTCCTCTCCACGGATAACCAAGCCACACACCCAACCTCGGTTCCGCCGCGCCAATCTCCCGAGTATCCTCACAATGGTTCTGCTTCCCATTAGCACACACACACATACTTCACATAATGCCACCAACACTGGTCATTACGTAGTTTCAAAAATATTTCCTCTCCCGGAAAACACATTTTTCTTATTGACAACACCCTAGGTGCCATGTTTCTACTTCCTCGATTTGTGTTTCGTTTTCATGCTAGACTCCGCGGTAGGACTTTCCACACAAACAAGCATTCAACAAAACCTTGAAAATTAATCCAACAAGATCATCCAACTCCATACTATTTAGCATGCTTGAATTACCATAAGCGAATATAAATCATGCATTTCCAACATCGAAAGATAACCTTATCTACTTTAAAAGGAAATGATCAAAGTTACTACTTAAGGACGTTCTATTCTCCACCATACGATTTTATACAATACATAGAGTTGGTGGACTAGGATTCCTACCTTACTTCTTGGCGGTGGTCGGCTACGGTGAATTGGTCGTCGGTTTTGTGATTCGGAGGCGTAACGGCTCCGGTTTGCTTCGAAAGGAAGAGAGATAATCTTTTCTCTTCCTAAAAACAACTTACTAACTAAACTAAGCTATTTTTAAAGATCTAGAGGTGGTTTTGGAAGTGGTTTGGTGGTTTCTTTCAAGAACTCTCAAGAAACTAAAGAAAACTAGAACTTTTGAACCATGAACACTTAGAATTTTTAGAGAGAAGTGAGAGCAAAGTGTGAAGGTATGCGTTCAAGCTTGGAGTGAGCTGTTATTTATAGGCAAAGCTCTCCTTTCCCTCCTCATGGCCGGCCCCCCTCTCTCTCTCTCCCATATCTCATTTTTTTTATTCCATCAAATCAAGCTTTCATGGAAGATCAAAGGCTAGTTCTAGGCTTTGCAAGGCTAGGTTTAGTCCTTGGATTTGATTCTTGGAAGATTTGTGAAACAAAATAGGGTTTGTACAAGATTTTGTGTTAAACAATTGATAATTGTACAAAGGAGGACAATGGAGGTTAGATTTTGGCTAGGAAGAATATACAACCAAGGATTTGAAGTACAATGGAAGATTAAGCCCAAGGTACAATCCAATCTTCCTCCTTTCTCTCTCTCCCTCTCTCTCTCTCGGCCTCTCTCTTTTGTACTAGTTTATACACACACACACACACACACACACATATATATATATATGACAATGTGCAAGACAGACATAAATAATAAGTACTTTTGGTACTTGTGTCAGAGATTTAAAAGGCTAAGATTTTCTTATTAAACAAATAAATAAGCACATGTGTACTAAGTCATTACTTTAGTCATCCAAGTACATATATTATATATACATAGGTACTTATGTACTCTAGGTAGAACAACTCCCCACTAAAGTAATCCAATTGGGTACAAAAACCCCATATAAAATAATATAAGAGTACTTGGGAAATCTTAGGCTTTAAATCCCATAAATACATACACATATTATAATATAGGTACTACATCACATGGGGATTTTGAAAATGACTAGTTTATTAAACCCTAGTACTTAGTTGAAAGACTAACCTTATTACCCAATGGATAATAAAACCCCTAGTATTTATTGTGCAATGGACAAAAGTAATAAGGAAACTTTTATATTAAAATAACCAAAATGTCATTTTAATCAATTATAAAATTCTATTTTTTATATAGATATTGGTACTTAACCAAATCCATCAATACATACCTTTAATATAAAGAATAGGGTTTCTATTACCCAATGGATAAAAGTTCCCCTAACTTTTATCGTCCAATGGATAAAGAAGAAATCCAAAATAATAAAAGAAAATAAATAAGTAATTCCAAGTCTAGGGTTGGAAAGGTTCACAAGGTTCAAGGATGGGCAAAAAAGTCCATCTATGGTAACTAAGTGACTTCTTGGTTCGGTTTCTCCAACAAGTTGGTTAGAAGCTAACTAGACTAGCCAAGTAAGGCTTAAAGTCAAGAAACGAATTTTTGCAAGGCTAAAGTGTAATTATGACAAACTACAAGAAAATTAAAGCAATCCAAGCAAATTTAATTAATAACTCGAATAATAAACAAATTTTTATTTATTGAAATTCAGAGTTATTACACACACCTAAGTTATATACCGAGCGTGCATCCCAATAACTACACAAGAAAGGGAAAGCTTATCATGCTTGGATATAACCAGGGTTCGCCTATCTTGATCACCACTTCACAATCATCACTGAACTCCCGCCAATTTGTCAAATTCAAATCATCACCGGACTACCAGCTAGTTTGGAGACTGGGCCTCCGTTAGCACCCATCTCAATTCACATCTCAAAAACCCGTCTGCAGGCAATCTGTAACATCATAAAACTTTTCATATCCATTACCTAGCACCATCTAGTTGAATACTATTCGCAAACCAACCCATGTCTCTAGGGTCTAATCTAGCATATAAATCAAGAATGGGAGCAATATACTAATAATCAAAATGATAATTGAAACAAATAACAAGCGAGACAATCACATAATTTTTTATGAACAGGCCGTTGCCCTTAGTCTCGTATGGCCAATAAGTCAAAATTTGATACAAGAAATTTTATCTAATAAAAATTTTATTAAAAAAATAAATCTATGCTTGTATTAGTTTATTTTATGAAACTAGATTGATTAATAACTATAATAAATACATTAAATAGGTAAAAATATTAGAATAATTAACATGACCTTAATAGGATTTCTAACGGTACTACGCAACATGTTTGGGTATCAAGAATCAGGTCCAGAGGGTCGCGAGGTTATTTTAAATAAAGATATTGTCAAAAGTAAAATAATTAGGAAATAAATAATTTAATTAATAAAATATGTTGAGGTTAGCAAGATCTTATCTTAGGTGTGTAAAGAGTCTTAAAAACATTATTCGGGCGTTAAATACATGGTTCGTAAGGTCGCAAGGTCATTCCGATTGGAAACTTTCTAAAAAATAAATAAATAGATAATTAAATAAAAAATTTTAATATTAACAAGATATCATCTTTGAGGTTCAAGGAGTCCAGAAAAAATAGTTCGGGTGTCAAAAACATTGTTCAGAAGGTCGCAAAGTAGTTTCAAACTATTTTTAAGTAAACCGTTTGGAGTGTGCGATGGGAGCCTCTGCTGCAAGTTTTGACTCGTCAAACCTTGCGGTCCGCTAGGAATTGACTGGTCCAGGCGGCCACAAGGTTGGTTTGCGAAATTGAATTTTTTTTGGTTTTCCACGGTTTTGACACATGGGACCTTATGGGGCTATGAGTTATGCCTAAAAACACTTAAATATACTTAGAAAGGGGTTGGATAGGATTATAATACCTTGGGTTGGTCAAATTGGATCAAAAATCAAAACTTTGAATTTGGAGAAGATGACTTCGGGTTTGGTTATGGGGGAACCTTGGGACCGAATTGAATGTTGTTTGGTGATGCTTTGGGATGTAGGAGGTGATTGGAAATATTAAATTGGGTTTCGGTTGGGTTTAGGTACAAAATCCACTTTTCTTTCTCTCACTTTCTCTCTCTGGAACTCCATTGATTGGAGCTCAAATTGCCCGCGATTTTCTCTCGTCAATCTCTGACTCGGTGGAGTGTGGAAATTTGGTGTGTGCACTCGTGGGTCAATGGGGAGAGGTTTATATAGGTGAATTTGGGAGAGGTTGGATAAAATTGAATTTAATGGAGGTTGGGTTCTTTGGATTTGGAATGGACGAATTGGGCTCGGTTTAGGATCAGAGAGGGAGTAGGAAATGGATAGAAATGAATTGAATTCGGATTTTCTTGGGTATGAAAGAAATTTTCCGATTTGTGTGAGGGGAGATGAACATGGTTTTCTTGGAGGTTAAGAGAGAGAGAGAGAGAGAGAGGGAGGGAGAGAGAGAGAGAGAGGGAGCTATGGGAGATGGAAGAGAGAGAGAGAGAGAGAGAGAGAGAGAGACAATGTAGGAGAGGAAGAGGGACAGGAGAGTGAGAGATAGGGAGATGCATGCATGCCGTGTGCATGCATGTGTGTGTGTATATATTATGAAAAATAATAATTAAGACCTAATAATATTAATGCTATTATTGTTATTAAAAAAATAGAGTCGAAAATCCGGGTCGTTATATTTAAGTTCTTATTTTTCACTTTATGAAACAGATCATTCTCTCACAATACATCACTTTTAATTTAAAAAATAAGTATTTAGTTATGTTAGTTGAACACTATACCAATTGATTTTCTTAGGGGGTCCTACTCGTCCCTAAATGCTTCGCTATTTTTTAAACAACAAAGGTGATTACAAGTCTTCATAGCGAAGCATGACCGATATCTAAAGGGTGTAATTAACAATATAAATGTTGTACAACACTAAAAAAATTTACTATTAAATTTTTTCAACATAACCTCATCTATTTAAATAATAACAAGATTAGTTATCCAATATTTTTGACAACCCCATTTTCATTCGTATATATCAAATACTCCAGTAAGTATTAAGTATATGTGCTATTATTATACTAGTTGATTTTCTTATGGGGTCCTACTTGTCCCTAATAAGATATTATGCTTCGCTATTTTTTTTTTTTAAAGTTGATTACAAGTTTTTATAGCAAAATGTGACCTAAATTGTGTAATTAACGATATAAATGCTGCACAACACTAAAAATATAATCCTAATTTTTTCAACATAATGCAATCTATTAAAATAATAAACATGATTAGTCATCTGAAATCTTTGACAACCCCATTTTCATTCATATATATCAAATACTCCAGTAAGTATTAAGTTAAGTATGTGCTATATATTATTGTACCAGTTGATTTTCTTATGGGCTACTACTCGTCCCAAATAGGCTATTATGCTTCATTATTTTTTAAACAACAAAGCCGATTAAAAGTTTTTACAGCAAAGTAGGACCTAAATGGTGTAATTATAACGATATAAATGCTGCACAACAATAAAAAATATACTCCTAAAATTTTTCTACATGACCTCATCTATTTAATAAATAAGAGTAGTGTAGACACCACAATCCGGGCCTCGAAAGTGCTTTAAATGTCCCGATGATGAAATAAAGGAAAAGAATACCTCCGAGAGCTTGGAAATGGGACTCTCCCAAAATAAACCCAAAAGCCCAGAGCTAAACCAAAGTTCTAGAGCCAAACCAAAAGCCCAGAGCAACCTCAAGAGCCCAGGACTGGACCCTTAGTACCGTACGGCACACCTCTACACCGCACGGCTTAATGGATTTCATTACACCGCACGAGGTCAAGAGGTCAACCGCGCGGCATTTTGGATAAAGTTCTGACTGGATCAGCTAGCTGTCGGGCACGCCCACTTGAGCCACTGCTACAAGCTAGCCCAGCCTAAAAGGTGCTTTTGGCCCGCCCAGAAAATACCTCCACCATTTGAAATTCAAAATCCTTAGCTTTTGCCTATAAATACAACCCTCCACTCAAGAGAAAAGGGCCCTGAATTCTTTTTCTCTCTCATCATGTTTTCACACCCACTCCTCACTCCAAAGCCTTGAGAAAGTGCTCCCAAAACATTCTCAAGGTTCTTCCTTCTCCAAAGTCCTGCATTTTTTCTCCTCATCATTGAGATGAGCTTTTCATTTCCATAAAAGCTTCAACTACCCATAGTACAATCCATTACCCACACCTAGGACCCGTTCCTTTCAACCGGTCTCATTCGCATTCATCCGAAGCCATCCATCTCCATCCAAGCTCAAAGATCAAAAGGTATAAACTAGTTTTCTTGGGATAGGCCTTGTCCATATCCCTGAGGGAACCTCTCCATGGTCAGGATCGACCCCCTTTGGGTCAGATCCTGACTTAAAAACCATTTTCAAAACAAAAGTAAGCCTCTGTGCTGAGGGGGGGTTTAGACCACACGGCGCTTTGATGCATCGCATGGTGTAACCTGATCAAGCGTACGGCATTTCATTGAGTTACCGTTTCTTCGCTCAAACTGTCTGGATCATATCTATCTCCTGTTGGGCGTCTTTTACGAAAGCATTGGTATTTTCAAAACAAGACCATATCTTCAAGCCATGCTTGGTTTTAAGATAATAAAGCTTCTTTGGTCATTCTGAAGGACCAAGGATTTAAAAGCTGTTTTCTGTTCATGGCCTGGGAGAGTGGTATTTTTCAAAGTCGTCTGGTAGTAAAAACATTGTTTGGGTGTCAACGAAAACCCCGCGTGTTATCCAAGACGTCGGGCGGCATTCTGAAGCTTCCTGAAAACTTGAGAGCAAAGAGGAAACCCCGCACGGCATTATGTAAAACCGTGCACAGTATTACAAAATGTCATGTACAAGGATACTGTGATCCAGACAGTTTCTGCTAAAAGTTCCTTTCATATATTTTGCATCATCTTTATCATCACTGTACAGTTAACACCACGTGCACGCCAACGTGATCTATTACTCATGTCCCTTTCCCTTTTGCTTACTTATTTAAGAATTTTATTTTTCAAAAGATATTCTAAATCCCCTCTTTTGAAAGGTTTAGTAGAGACCGGTTTTACCGGGCGAACGGGGTGCTTTTTCCAACAAAACCTTCCCCGTTCGTAACGTGGCTCCCGAACCCAAAAGTCTCAACGTTTTCGCTAGATCAAGGGCCTTTTCCTTTCCAAAACAAACTCTCGGTTTCTCGGATCATCCATCTCAAAAATCCGGGTGGCGACTCTTCGCCTTCGAGCGCGCGCCGGTACCGGGAGCCCACAAGTAGTCATCTGAAATCTTTGATAATCTCATTTTCATTCGCATCTGTTAAATGTGAATGGTAACTTGCACCTACTTTGTACTATTGTATCAGCCTTATGCTAATTTCAACTTGAAGGATATTTTTATTGTTTTGAATTTTTTGAAGAAAAAAAGTATGGGTCCCCCTTTTGTAATCTCGCCTAGCTCCGATAATCTCAAGGCCGGTCCGGCTTTCGATCAGCTAGTCTGATAAACAAGTTAATCTTGTGAACAACCCATGCTGATCAATTCATTTAGCTCGTTTATTTCCCCTAGTTTAATTGTGCCTTTGGACGCATGCAAGCTAGGTTAATGTTGGAATAATTTCGGACAAATAGAGAAACTCTTGCCAAGAGGCTGGCCTTTGGCCCATCAAGAATGCACTTAGGTGCTAGGAGAAAGGAGGTCAGGAGTTTTAATCCTCCTCCAAGGTTCTAATCTAAGTATTCTAATAATACCGACTTGCGGCGGAAAAAAATTGAATTGAGAAAGTTTTTAATTTTTCCTACTTTTTCTTATTTTGTTTATAAAGAATATGGGGGTAGTGGGCTTCTAATTTTTCCTCTTTTCTTTTTTTTTTTTTTTTTTGCTCTTTTAGATTTGGTTTGTTTGGGTGTTGGGCTTAGCCCATTTGTTTGGGTTGGGTCTCTTCGGGTGTTGTTGGTATCTTACCAACTTTTTTGGGCATTTTTTCTTAAGAAAAAAGAAAAGAAAAGATATGTGAGGTGAGGTGTAATGATAGGTGAAGTATTATGGTTGTGTGCATGATGCTACCTGATGTATTACTGAGAAAGTATTGAGAAAAAGGAGAGATATTGTATTGAATTCGATAATGAAAGTATGCAATGCGACCTCTATTTATATAGGGGAGAGCATTTAACTATGGAAAGAAAATCATCCTAATTACAATACAATCGGAATCAATTATAATCAAAATGAAATCAACTGGATCAAGGAAATCATATCATATAATATCATATTATATCGGGACATGATTATGATATTATATGATTACGATATAATCTAACATCCCCCCTCAAACTCAAGGTGGTAGTGCAAATGCCAGCTTGAGTTTGGACACTAAATCAAGAAAACGTCCAGGAGGATGAACCTTTGTGAAGATGTCCACGATCTGGTCAGCTGATGAAACTAAGAGAAGGCGAACAATACCTGACAACATATTGTTGGATGAAATGACAATCAATCTCAATATGTTTCGTGCGATAATGAAACACATCATTGCGAGCAATTTGGACAGCACTCTGATTATCACAACAAAGTATAGTGGCGGTGGAATGAATAACACTCATATCAGTGAGGAGCCATCGAAGCCATATCAACTCTTGAGGAGTGTCAGCAATAGGACAATACTCCGCCTCAGTTTTTGAGCGAGAAACAAGAGATTGCTTCTTACTTCATCAAGAGATGAGAGAGTCGCTAAGAAAGAAACAATAGCGTATGGTAGATCGACGATCAGTGAGGTCACCAGCCCAATCAGCATGAGAATATGCACATAACTAAAGAGAAGAATGTGCTAAATAGTAGAGGCCATGGAATAGGCTAGGGTGCCTTTGACATAGCGAAGAATCTGAAGGACAGCATCAAAATGAGTCGATCAAGGAGCAGATATGAACTAGCTAAGTATGTGAACAGCATAGGCAATGTCTAATCGAGTAACAGTAAGATACATAAAACTGCCAACCAATTGGCAATAACGAGTGGCATCAGGAAGTGGCAAACCATCCAAAGGAGTAAGCCGAGTGGTCGGCTCAAGTGGGGTGGATGCAATCTTCTTGTTGGTGATACCAGCACGACTAAGAAGATTAGAAGCAAACTTAGCCTGAGTGAGATAGTAGCCATCGGATGTAGATAAGATCTCAAGACCTAAGAAGTAGCTCACAATACCTAGATCATTCATTTAAAATTACTTGTTGAAAAAGGCTTTAAAATTAGAAATACCAACATTATCATTGCCAGTAATAATCATGTCATCAACATAGAGAAGAAGAAAAATAATACCATGTGTAGACTTCTAGATAAAAAGTGCAAAATCATACTGGCTAGAAGAGAATCTAAAATTTTAAATAGTGGAGCTGAATTTGGCAAACTAAGAACGTGGATCTTGCTTGAGACCATAAAGAGCACGATTAAGCATACACACTTTGTTTGGAGGATCATTATACCCAGGTGGAGGCCGCATATTACTTCTTCGGTAAGATCACCATTGAGAAAGGCATTCTTGATGTCCATTTGATTTAGACTCCACTTAAGCACGGCAGCAACCGCAAGTAAACTCCAAACAGAAGTGAGACGAGCAACTAGCGCAAAAGTTTCCTCATAATCAATATACCATACTCTGAGCAAAACCCTTTGCAACGAGATGAGCTTTGTAATGCTCTATAGAGCCATCAGATCGAGTCTTTATCTTGAAAACCCACTTACAACCGATAGGAGTCTTGCCAAGAAGAAAATCAACAATATCCCAAGTGTGTGTTTTATCCAAAGCCTGTAATTCTTCTGCCATTGCTTGCTGCCAAAGAGGGTTAGAACTTGCCTCATGGTAGGAGTGAGGTTCATGCTGAGAAAGGACAGTAGAAAAACAATGATAATCACGAAGATGAACAAGTACTTCCCTTACCCGAGTAGAGTGACGAAGTGGTGAAGAATCAGATAGAGGTGGCGAAGAAAGCTCAATAAGAGGATCATCAGATAGAGGTTATGTAGGAAGCTCAATAGGAGGAAAGCAAGGTGATGTAAGGGGCTCAGGCTCAAAAAGAAAGGAGTCAGAACACTACAACCTGAACAGCCTATTGCAAGGAACATATTTCGTCGCTAAATCATAAATTTCCTCGCTGAATGTATTAGCGAGGTGTCTTTTTGTCGCCAACTTTCCTCGCTAAAACGTTGTCGCAGAAGCTTACTGCGAGGAAAAAATTCCTCGCCAAAAACACAAAATTCCTCGCCCAACCCTAGACAGGACATGAATGAAAATAATAGGCGAGAAAAAAATTCCTCGCCAAGAATGATCTGCAACAAAAAAAAGTCCGCAAAGCGACCTATTGTAGGCTTTCAGAGACAAATTTTTTCCTCGCTAATGTTACGTATACGCACAAAATAATTCCTTGCAAGCAATGAATATTTCTCCTGGCAAATATTTTTTATACATTCCCTGCTCATATTTAGAATTCATCACCACCTCATACAACCATGGACAACCATAACCATAAATAACAAAAATCTGTTAGCTTTCAAGTAAATAAATTGTCATTACTGTGAAACATTAGCTAAATCCCTTCAGCTACATAATAATGGCATCATGGTTTAAACCATCAAAACAAAGTTTAGCCCCAAGAAACAAAATATAAAGTTTACCACTACTTATGCTCTAGGATTCTCAAAACGCATCATGGATCTTTCCAAAATACTACACCGCCTCAGGGCCAACTTTTGCAATGTATCCTTCTTTGAATTCCATCTCCCACAGCCATGAACTCTAAAGAGAACATCGATCTTACACGCTAGCGAGAAAAAAAATAGTAAACATATCAAAGAAAGTGAGAAACCATCAAATATGCAGTTATATATTCATATACACACTTTCACAATATAAACAGCACAAAAGATTCATAATCCACCATTGCATAATCCTAAATAACATCACGAGTAAAGAAATATAGTGAAGAAATTGGCAAGACTCATCCACTGTTTTGCAGTTGCATTCCAAGAATGAGCAAAAAGTGCATAAAAAATACTAAATTGATAGTTATCGAACCACCTTTGTAATATAATCAGCTAGGAAAGGGAAAACAGTGGCATTAAGTCTTTTATCAGAAGCACTTCAATCAAAGCCCTACCGAACATCATCTGATCTTGTCTTTACATTCTAACCAATCCAATTACTACGGTAGAGTGAATTGTCCACAGTCCAAACTGCTAGAAACTCGGTGAGTGACTTCAAACAAAAGATTAAGTTCACTACTACTTAAGCTCTAGCATTATCCAAAAGCATCATTCATCTTTCCAAACTACACCACCACCTGGGTGCCAACTTTCACAACGTATCCTTCAAATTTCATCTCCCGCAGCCACGAACTCTAAAGAGAACATCTTACACATGCACTACCAAGGAAAAAGAAGAAGCATTTAAGTAAGAACTGACTTAAAACAAGTCCAAGGAACTTCTGATGTATGTATGATATCAGCTCAAGCAACACCAACTCAGAAAGTAGTTGAAACTTTGTAGCTCATTCGTCAAAATTCTTCCCCTTCTGAACTATTATTACAAGTACTTAAAAGTTTATAGTTTTTTTTTTTCTTCAGTAGTCCAACCTAACCTTTTCGATCATGAAAAAGTAGATATCTTTAACAAGTTACAAAGTAAGGACATGGACAAAAAATGTCTCCATGCTAATACTTCTTGGAGGTACAACTTAATCTACTAATAATTGCTTGAATGTGTCAAAAAAAATTGCACCAAGATTGATGTAGCCCCTCAGATACATCAATGGAACGCTAGATAAAATCCAAAGAAAGCCTCATTTTTTATACAAAAGGTGCATGGTTCATTGAAGTGGTGTGATTAGTCTAGTAAATTACTGAAGGTAGTTTACTCTAAGATAAGTAAAAGCTGCTCGTCTCCATACCATTAGGTCCATTACATTTTAAGTACACAACCAACAGCAAAAAACTATGTTGAAAATGCTCTATTACACTTAGCATATACTTCACAATAACAATTTGTAAGCCATCTTTGGTGTGAAACTTCTTCAGTCATTGTGAGATTGGATTCAGGCATTGGTAAAGAAGTTTGCAGGTAAGGTTACAAAGAGTTCTAGATCTTCCCACAATATACCGGACCTTGAATCTCTATTACCAATAATTCCCTAACTTCTGTGCTAATATTCTACCACCTATATTCTTAGTTCAAGCCGATAACTAATGGAATTTTTCCGAAGTGATGCTAGAAGACAATAAGCACTCTATTTTATGACCAAAATGACCAACCAAACTTAGTGGTGAAGGGAAACCACCACAGTTAATCGCTTACCAAAACTTTTGAAGGCAGCGCCTTAGAAGGGCCTCTGTTTGCATGTGTGTTCAGAACTATCTCCGCAGCAACATGTTCTGCCAGCCTCAACATAGAGTTTGTCAACTTGCTATCTTCTCTTTCTCCTGATAAGCCAAAAAAACAAAAACAAAAACAAAAACCATGGGTGAAACAAACTCTTTTACTCTACAAAGAGAGATAGAGCAATAAAGGGGAGTATCCTCCATTACGTTACAAGTTGCAACAATTATGGCCCCAACTATACCATTCGAGCAGATTCATTTACACCTTACTACATATAATCAAATTTATCATTTGAGTGGTTCTATAAAAGAAAAACACAAAATGCTATTCGATATGATAATGATCACCTAAAGAATCTTTCAGAATCTCAGTTACATTAACAAGTATAAAAAAGTTCTACGGTTGAATAGGGAATGCAATTCCACAATTTGTATAGGAGAATTCACAAGGTGCTGAAGAAATATATACTCAATCTTGGTTGGCCAGCATATTGTCCAACCAACTCATAGTTGGTCTCAAATTTAAATGAAGATAACTACTTTCCAATTTTTTATTGAGTCATGCATACAGTCCTAACTACATACTTGAGTCTCATTCAGCTTTTGCTAATCTACACCAAGATCTCTAACACAGTACATACACATACAAAAAAAATCCATCAAACACATATATCCATTACTACATAGCCAAATAAAAAATTTGATCAAACAAAAGAAACATAAGAAGCAAATTAGGGCAACACACTTTAGGATCCTCAAATGGTTAACAGACAGGAAGATGCAAATGTGAAGTGTTCCATTTTCTTCTCCTATATCTTTGTTCCTTTAAACCAATTCATGTAACCGGCCTCAATCGGTTGAGACTTAAGGCTCGGTTTGATATCATTGTTTCTTTGCAGGTAAAATAAAAACAGTGCACAGAAAAGAAGAAGAAAATGAGAAACATGTGGTAGAAATTGCAGTTCGATTGCTCGACAAAATGTCACAATGAATAACTCTAGAAATTTCTGATTTGTAGGTTTGTAATTCCGTTTACCCATTACTCCAGAAGTGCCTTTCACCATTTCTTTTCCTTGCCTTGTTTTTCCACCCGAACCCACCGCACAAACCCTAGCCAACAAATGCAGCAATCCTTAATACAAAACCCTAGATGGGAAACGAGAAAATTAGGGCCTATAAATGGGGGATCTGCAAATCGAGTACAAGCATACACATATGCATACAAAGGAGGGGAGAGAGAGGATAATACCTGGTGGGGGAAACAACTATGAGAGAATTGGGCGCGAGTATTTTTTTGGGGAACGCTGTTATAGGAACAAAGTAAATGCATAAATATTATCCTTGCCCCTTTTTTAAGCGTTTACCTCAACCAGTTGTAATCCAAATTGAGTGTCATAGTCACCTTCAAAAACATGTAAGTTAAAAATTACTTAAATAGAGGATATGTATATTATGTTAATGCACAAGCATATTCTTCTCCAAATAAAGTGCAAGTACACGCCCTCCAAACAGGGCCTAAACATTTCTCAGGCAACTCTCAAGGTGCAAAAACTAATCTATGCATAGTTCAAATACGGCCCATCATTGACGACCTAACGTTTATAACATCTATTGATGGGAAAATATTGTTGGTTGGCACTTACAGAAATACATGAATTCAATTACAGAATTTATAGGCAGAAATGAATTCATTGACTTAAGAAGGGTTTGACACACACCATGCGTAAGTTTTTGAGCTCCTCATATTGTGCCTCTGCCGCTTTGATTTCAGGGTGGACCTTATTATTCATCACTTTCTCATAATGAATGTTCTCCTGAGATAAGAGATTTCTTTTATGACCTTAATAAACTTGCCGCCCCTTAATAAAACAAAAGCACAAACCCAAAAAGTTCGGAGAGAGAGAGAGAGAGGAGCCAACCACTTCTTTAGAATGCAGATCTTCTTCAATTAGAATGAGCTCATGCTCTTCTTCCTCAAAGGCATCAAATTCTCTTTTGCTGATTCTACATTTTTTAACAGAGACAAAAAGGCATTGGTAACATCTAATGTGGAAACTGACATCATATATACAAGAAAAGATTACCATACCACATAAGTTCTCAAATGAAGCTTAAGGTCACTTTAGCATTTGCTTCCGTCATTCTCGCACGGATTACTTCTACCAACAGTTTGTTCTCCTGAAGGTCTTCTTGGATTTTCTAGACATCGTATCAAATGAAAGCTATAATGTAAGGGAAATCCACAAACCAACCATGTGAGGAAAGAACTTCGAAGACGTGGTTATAAGACACAAACAGAGATCTCGTGAAGAAGCTCATCAACATTAGAAGCAGGTGCTGAACCAGCTTCTGTGACCTGTGAATTCTTCCCATCTTGAAGTGCTTATTTCTTTTGCGCCACAAGGTGCTCAGTCTCCCAACACCTCCTCTGCATAAATGATAAAGCAAAGATGTTAAGAATCGTATAAATCCACCAAAATATTTATCAAATAAGCTTCTAAAGATAACTATGTCCATTGCTCGACCATCTATAGGTAAATGTAGTAGAGTAGCCTATAAAAGACTACTAACAATTCAATTTCAACTATAGTAGGTGAACATCAACTGGCAAAACTTCAAGAAATTCCAAGTGAATAATAAGTGGAATGGGAACGATGATATTTATACACAATAAGCATTTGTGATATGAGAACATATTCCATTAAGGCAAGTCTCCCGAAATTAGCTCATCCTAGGTACATAGATTGCGTGTTATAAGTGCTAAGTATTTTGGTCAAAATGCCCACCTAGAGTTCTAAATCATCCTGCTAAAGGATATCACATATTCACCCCACTGCACCTTTTGGCTGTTACAGTTGGTTGAAGGAAATTTAGATGAAAAGACATTCACCCCACATAGTCACCCCACTTCACCTATTGGCTGTTACAGAAAACCTAGTTACTTAGCTAGCAATTATGAAGTCTGTCGACATGTTTGAGCTAAAAGTATTCCCGTTCACATAGCAAAATCCAAGATCTATCTACAAACAGTAAATGAGTTAGCAAACAATACACCATGTACAAACCTGAGCAGAGGATGTCACATACGCATTCAGTTCGAATCAATGTAGTAGCAGCTCACATGCAAGTCATCCCCCTGGTTGAAAAAAGAAAACCAGTTCCACTTATACATCAAACATTCAAAAATCTACTCCCGAAAATAACGCTCAATCCAACTATAGAATAATCACCCAATCCTCATTTTCAACCTTAAAAAGGAAAACATTTGCATAAACCAAACTTCATTGCGCTACACCATATAAAATAAGTCGTCAACTTAATTCTTTTGGGTAATCCGGAATCAATCCCATAACCTTGGGTCCTGTGGTCACATCTTAAATTGGAAGCCCCTTCCACATCTATTTCATACAAGCATTCACTATAGAGGGTGGTTCAGAGGATTTTGCTTTCGGTGGGAGTCGAATTAGAGACGACGCACATAGTTACAGTAGGTCATGATGCAAAGATAACAAATGATCTACTAGTAAATCGTACGGAAACGAGAAGGGAAAAAAAGTAGGAGTATGCAAGGAGGGAAGGGCAGCTCTGGCAAGCTTACAATCTCTCCGGGTGAAAGATTTCGCTGAGAGAAACCCCAAGTCCATGGATGAAAACTTGTTATCTTGATTCAAAGAATTTCGAAACTAAATTAGAAAGATTTGGGTACATCAATTGAGCAGGAGAACGAAAAGTTTACGCACCTTGTTCTTTCCGCCTTTGGAACGCTATGGAAGAGAATGGAAAATGCTATAGAAGTTGGGCTTAAATGAAACGCTATTGGAAGTGGAAATCAGAAACGCGGAAGCCATCTTTTATTGCATTCCTGGAAAAATGCTACAGTATTATGCTATAAAAGACCTTATTTCTTGTAGTGAATGCACCAAATTGGACAAAGAGAGTAACCCAACAGGAGGTTGGGCCTGACAATTGTGGTTCCTCCCATCCAACTGTCTAAATACTCTGAAGTCCTGCCAATTTAGCATCTCTGAACACATTATCGATAACTAGTAAAGTTAACAAAGTTAGTAGATTCACCGCATAGTGACCATAAACAACGAAGTAGAGTCAGTAGACCTAATTGCCTATATAACATCAACCCTTATACAGAAAATACAAACACAAAAATTTCAATCCATTAAAGGGATCCAAAACTCGAAAAGAAACGCAATTGACGTTGTTTATGATCCCCAACTAATAGAACTTGAGCATAACCCTAAACCCTCTAATAGGATCGAGAATACTGATTCTTCTTTGTGAAAATCATAAAACACTAATACGCACATGCTGAAATCCGCTCTACATACAAAGTCTCATACATACTAGTGACCAAAAATGATCAAAAAATTTCGAATCTGGAGTAAAAAACTAGGGTTTACGCACTGGGTTTAGTTCCCCGGCAAAATAATTTAGGGTTTACAAATTGGGGATTGTACTCCCGTATGTATATCTATATGTAGCTATACAATACCTATATACATGTATAGAGGTACATACCTGTTCGTCTTATCTTTCGCACCGTGTTGCAAGTCGTGGGATTTGGTGCTCGCCTGCCGTTGAGACCGATGGTGCTTTGATAAGCACCCGGAAATGGAATATAGGGTGCGCTAGTATCTAGGTTTAGTATTAATTTAGTTGCTATTTACTCCCTCCGTCCCATAATATTTGTCCGGTCCGCGAAACGGAGACTACAAAATCATGCATTTCTTTCAAGAAAAAATTTAAATTTTTTTCACAAGTTAAAAGAACTCATCGAGATCTAGTAAGTTGTTAAAATTTTTCCAAATTTTTCTTACAAAAATAGTATTATTTTTACGTCTCCGTTTTGCGGACCGGACAAATATTATGGGACGGAGGGAGTAGTTATTTTTAATGATTTGTGCTCGTAGAATGTGTTGGTGCTGTTTTGTAGGTGAATCGCCTAATAAGAAGCTTTAAAGACCCAAAACGTGTCATGGCTTGAGAATGGCCCGATGGCCAAGGCAGAGCCAAACTAAGAGGAGCAGCTCGGGCAGAATCAGTAAATGCAATCTAAGCTAGATCTAGAAATGTACTAAAAACGTTCTATTCTAATTGTTTTTGGATCTCATTACATCACTCTATTTATTCCGCGCCTGGAATATTCCCCAGATGCTCTTGAAGATGCTCCGCTAATGCCCTCGGTACCGATTGCCAAGCCTTACATTACTGGGTTAAAGGATCGGTACTGATTGAACATATAACCTTCAATCGATCGCGAGCCAGTTAGGAGGGGCCGGTGCTAAGCAGCTCGGTACCGATTGGATAGATTTGCTTCGATCGATCGCGAGCCCTTATCAGTTCTGAACCTTGTCTTCTTTCCGCCTTGGCCACGCCTTGCCTTGCTTTGGCCACAGCTTGGCCACGGCTAACTCCTGCCCGGGCTGCTCTACTTCTGCCTTGGCAATTCATGCCCTAGCCTTGGCTCTGCTTTGGCTTTTGCTCTGGCCATGACTGATTCTGCCCGAGCTGCTCCTCTTAGTTTGGCTCTGCCTTGGCTGCCGCCTTGGCCATGCCTTGCCAATCGGGCCATTCTCAAGCCATGACACGTTTTGGGCCTTTAAAGCTTCTTATTAGGCGATTCACCTACAAAACAGCACCAACACATTCTACGAGCACAAATCATTAAAAATAACTAAATAGCAACTAAATTAATACTAAACCTAGATACTAGCGCACCCTATATTCCATTTCCGGGTGCTTATCACGCCCCCCAGCTTAGGGTTTGCTAGTCCCTAGCGAACAAAATAAAAAGAACTTGAAAACAAGTTACTATGCAATCTTTCCGAATTTCACAACTTAGAACATGCTCCATCATTATCAACTTAGCAAAAGTTCAATCATTCCGGCTTTTTATTTCATTTCTACAACTCACATTTTCAACGTCCAATTAAACAGGCTAAGTAACCAGCAAGTAAAAGAGCAAGCTAAAAAGTTTGTGTCCTCGAACAATGGGAGGATACGGGACACAAAACTTGCAAATTCAGACTAAACCATATCCACCGAAAAAGTGCTTGACAAACAGGCAATAGCGAGCAAGAGATACTATGCCTCAAGAAACTACAGCACTTTATTCAACAGAATTAACAACTAAGCGATGATATTTGGATAACGAAAGGAAAACATGTCATTAACTAATTATGCAACTATCGGACAGTCAATCAAAATGAAATCCAAGCGCACAAAAGATCAACTAAGGTCTTTTTAAGCTTTTAATGACCTTGGTTACAAAGAACAGGTTAGCCAAAATGGGCGACGGTCTATTTCTAGCTTGGTTAACTACCCAATTGACCGCCGCCAACAAATAAAATGAACCAAGTCAAGGCCAAACCGGCCAAACCAATAAACCAACTACTAACTAACAATGTACCAAATTAAACTACGAAATGAAATGACAAGAAACAGAATAAAACAAAGGATAGGATAGTCGGCAAGTCAACCAACCAAGACCCCGACCAAGTAAGGGGAATTTCTAAAGCCACCGACTCTGTATCACATCACCACCACATGTCGCCACCTCATCCTTCCTCCTCATCATCATCCAATTCCTCTTCCTCCCCGAAATCATCACTCACTTCTGGCACAATTTCTTGTTCTGGTACTAACTTCTCCCCATGTTGACGTTCAAGAATCATGGTTTGCCAAGCCACCTCCTTCTTGAGTTGTGCTTGCTCCCTCAGAATTTTTCTCCTTTCCACTTTCCCCTTCCTCAAGCTCTTGATAATAGAAATGTTCTGGCAACAGAGTAGCCTAATCCATGTGCTTTGTTTGGATTTCTTTGGAGGCAAAGTGGTCAAATAGCTGCCAGAACCCAAGATTTTAGCTTCAGCTGCACGAGCTTGCGAAATACTCTTCATATCAAACGTTTCGGTCATTGGTCCCAGCTCAAGATCCTCCAACTTTTCATATTCCTCACCCCTTACCCCTTGTTCCTTGCACAGAGCCGTGATCATACATGGAAATGGCATACGGGCTGTAGATAAGGTATCATTTTTGAAATCCACCAACTGAGTAAAAATAAAGAACGCCCAATCCACTACCACATCTTTTGCAGCAAATGCATACAACAACTCCCCACTCTTCCTAGTTGGCTTATGCTCAGCCCCTCTCGGATAAATATTATAATGGATCAATTTGTTCAAAAATCGGTATGACCCTTTAAACTTCCCGGGCACATGGGGGAGTTCAGCCTCAGACATATCCAGATACAACTCTTTATTTATGACCCCCAAATCAATTTGCATGCCTTTAATCGGATAAGTAACAGATTCGGGAGTTGGGCGAGTGATTTTCAAGTAACGGGCTATGTCATTGGGCGTAATCACAATATCTATGTTCGCAACCCTAGAAGTAATAGCAGCATTGGGATCATTTTCCCACTCACCAACAGGCACTTTCAACTTCTTATAAAATTCAACAACTAAATTTTTATTGTAACTCTCTAATTTCTCAATCCAGAAAGCAAAACCTCTTCGCATGACAATGCGGAGACCGAGATGCTCCTTCCTCAAAGCTTCAGCAGCCACCTACCTCTCATTCTTGAATTTCCTTTTGTCCATGCTTGCTTCCCAACTCCTCTGTTTATCCGCTGCCATTTCCTGTGGAGTTCGTCTCGTTTTCCGAGTTCGAACACCCGACATTCCCCCTGCCTGATTTCCCTCCTCATCATCTGAATCAGCCATGAAATCATCATCCTCCTCCTCAATTTCGGGTTGAGAGGAGGTTGCCCGATGCGCGGTCTTTTTGATTCTCGGCATTGCAAACAAAAGATTGAAAGCTAAAGGGTTTGGGTTTATTATTTTTTTTTTTTTTTTGGTATTTTCGGATTTTTTTTTTAGGGCTAGGGTTTTTGGAAATCTGATTTTTGGTTAGAAAAGGACTGTGGGGTAAACAATATGGTGGGGAATGGATTTTTGGGTAGAAGATAGGAAGAAACAAGGATTTAAAGGGGTAAAATGAGAAAAATTTCGGATTCAAGAGAGGGAAATTGGATTTACCTTGATTTGACTTGGGTACCCGAAATTTATGAAGAAAACTTGAAGATTCTTGAAGATGTTGAAGGATTTGGTGGATTTGTGGAAGAATATGGGGTTTTTGGATGGAGATTGAATGGTTGGGGTTAGGGCTTGGAGGTTTAATGGAGGAAAAGGGGAAGAAGCAGTCGGTTCAGAAGTTGGGATGGGGTTTGGAAATCTCAGTCGTGCCCGATCTGACTCTTCAGTACTGATAAGGGTTCGGTACCGATTGGAAAGAAAAGTTTGAATCGATCGCGAGCCAGCTAGCTGTCCCAGCTGTTAACGATCTCGGTACCGATTGAACCAATTTTTGGCGATCGATAGTGAACAGTTAGCATTCGGACCCCTGATAATCATCTCGGTACCGATTGAAATAAATTACTCCCATCGATGCCGAGGTCGTTAACTCAGAAATTCTGCTTTCCTTCAATTTGATCCCCAGAACTTCCAAATCTTCATCCAATCACCCCCAAAACACCTTTTGAACAATGAACACACAACCCGACATCCCTCCAAACACCGGTTACCTAAGTTAAACAAAGAACGGAGAAATAACAGGCTGCAACATAGGACAAGGTGACTCATTTGTGGTATGATCATGCAAAGAATGCCTTGTATCCTTTCCTAAGTGCGCTTTGGATTCCAAAATAATTGAAAGTCGACATTTAAACACAATTGGTCATGGACATGCGATTATTCACCTAACTACAAGCAATTTATTGGAATGATGGGGATATGGGCCAAAGCTTGCTCAACAACTTGCTCAAAACTTAACCCATTCAATTGTCAACTAAGCATGCAAATCGAGAAGCACAGACTTTCTTAGGATTGCCATGAACTCTTGCCAATTAACAATTATTGGGCATGCAACAAGTCATGAACAAAACTCAAAACCATGACAAATGGAAAGATTTGCAAGTAAAAAAACCTTTATTTATTTTTAAAATTTTTGAATTTTCTCATTTTTTTTGGATTTTTTAATTTTCTATTGTTTTTGGATTTTTAAAATTTAACACAAAACACGAAAATCAAACAAATAGCACATAAGCTAACCCTTCCCCCCAACTTAAAGCGATGCTATACCCTCATAGCATTAGGAACAAGAGCGAAGAAAGGAAGAGTGCGCGAATGTACCGTCCAAGGGGAATGTCAACCCCTAAATACCTCGACCAAGTTGGAGGATTTTATGTCAATGTCTTGCTCCAGCCAGATTAGATGCTTCCAGGGTTCACTCTTTCAGTTCTAGCAACTTGGAACCATAGCTAGTCACACAGGGCCATATCCAAAGCTTTATCGGACTAACAACCGCGGCACTTAGCCGCACCCATGCTCAGGGCTCCTGAACGCCTCACTTACTCCGGCTTTAGACCCAATCCACCAAGGCTGGTGTGGTAGCATATAAACCGTGCAGAAGACTTAAGAGAACGACCTTCCACAAAACAATTGACATTAGAACCACCGGCCCGTGTTATTCGGCTTCAAACAAAATAATAAAAAAAAACGACAGAAAAGAAAGACAAACACAAAGAACATGCAAGGAACAAATCAAAACATGTAAAACATATAAAAACATGCAAAACAGAATGAAATGCACCACCCGATCATCACGCGATCACACGAGTCATACTTTTCTTCCCATTCCCTACCGGTGGGGTAAGAAATGGGTGGCCATACTAGACCGTTGAAAATGTGTTATGCCAGCGCCCGTAATAAAATCTATCACTTGACCTCGCCAAACACTTAAATTCAGCGTCCCCTAGGATCAAAAACAAGCAAGGACAAGATACAACCTAGCGTGCACTCCAGGCCATATCACACCTCACTCACAGACCTAAGTTGCCTCCGATTAGGGGCAATCGCGGAGTGCATGGATCATTAACGATAGACTATTACAAAGAAGAACTAATGAAAGCCCTTGTTACACTAACACATTGGTGAAATCTTTTCATGTGATTTATCTCCAAGATTTTATTCGATGCAAAACACATAACAACACCAAACAAAACACAACAAAACAAAACATGCATCACTAAACAAAAGAGAACAAAGAAAGAAAGAACGAACGACACAGAATATGCATAACTAAACAAAAGCGAACAAGGCAAGAAAGAAAAACAACTATGCGACCGTGTAAACTGGATCACTCAATTCCTCATCCGGTTCGCCCACCTCAACAAGTCCAAGGAATGGTTTAAGCTTTTGCCCATTTACTTTAAAAGATTTATCATTAACAGGATTCAACACATTAACAGCACCATGAGGGTAAACATGCTCAACAACATACGGGCCCGCCCAACGAGAACGTAATTTACCGGGAAACAAATGAAGCTTAGAATTGTATAAGAGTACCTTTTGCCCAACCTCAAAATTTTTCCGGTGAATTTGTTTGTCGTGGAAGGCCTTGACTTTGGCTTTGTATATAGCAGTGTTGTCATAAGCATCCCTCCGAATCTCTTCAAGCTCGTTGAGTTGGAGCCTTCTATGTGCTCCAGCGGCCGGCAACCGATAATTCAAGGCCCGAATTGCCCAATAAGCTTTGTGTTCTAGCTCGACCGGGAGATGACATGCTTTCCCAAAAACCAAACGATACGGCGAAGCTCCCAAAATAGTCTTCTACGCCGTGCGATAAGCCCATAGTGCATCATTCAAACGAAGACTCCAATCTTTACGGTTCGGATTTACAGTCTTCTCCAAGATATGCCTGATCTCTCTATTTGCCAATTCTGCCTGCCCATTCGTTTGCGGATGATAAGCGGTGGAGACCTTGTGAGTGATGCCATACTTCTTCATCAAAGCTTCAAAGATTCGATTGCAAAAATGAGTCCCTTGGTCGCTTATGATTGCCCTCGGCATCCCAAAACGTGAAAGAATGTTGTCCTTGAGGAACTCCACAACTACCTTGGCATCATTGGTACGCGTGGCAATGGCTTCAACCCATTTCGATACATAATCAACTGCCAATAGAATGTACAGATTCCCAAAAGAAACAGGGAACAGTCCCATGAAGTCAATGCCCCAACAATCAAAAATCTCAACCACTAGTATGTTTGTTAGTGGCATTTCGTCCTTCCGAGTCACACTTCCAAGTTTTTGACAACGTTCACAAGCAATGCAAAAGTGATAAGCATCCTTGTGCAAAGTTGGCCAATAAAACCCGCATTGTAGCACCTTGGCAAAAGTCTTCTTAGAAGAGAAATGGCCTCCACACGCTTCTGAATGGCAGAACTCGAGAATTCTCCGTTGATCCGAATCGGGAACACAACGGCGCACTATTTGATCTTGGCAGTACTTGAAGAGACAAGGGTCATCATAAGAGAACATCCGTACTTCATGAAGGAAACGACGACGTTCTTGAGGAGACCAATGCGGTGGTAAGAGACCCGTAGCCAAACAATTCACAATGTCAGCAAACCATGGGGTACTCGAAACAGCTAGCAATTGTTCATCCGGGAACGTGTCCACTATAGGAAGACTCGGAGTAGGATCCTCAAACTGTAGCCTCGACAAGTGGTCGGCTACCACATTTTCAACCCCCTTCTTATCTTTGATGGTCAAATTGAACTCTTGGAGAAGGAGAATCCATCGTATCAATCGAGCTTTGGCATCTTGCTTTGTGAGGAGATACTTGAGAGCGGAATGATCCGTGTACACAATGATAGGAGCACCACCGATTAGATAAGACCGGAATTTATCAAGAGCAAACACCACCGCAAGTAATTCTTTCTCCGTGGTCATATAATTCACTTGAGCATCATTCAAGGTTTTGCTCGCATAATGAATCACATAGGGATGCTTGTCTTTCCTTTGCCCCAGAACAGCTCCCACAGCATAGTCGCTTGCATCACACATAAGCTCGAAAGGTAAGCTCCAATCCGGTGGTTGCACAATAGGTGGAGTGGTAAGACTAGCCTTCAACTTAACAAAAGCTAGCTCGCATGCGGGAGACCACTCAAAAGGTACGTCTTTGGTAAGAAGTTGGCATAGAGGACGAGAAATAGTACTGAAGTTCTTAATGAATCGGCGATAGAATCCGGCATGCCCCAAGAAAGAACGGATGTCCTTCACACATTTCGGAGTAGGGAGGTTCCCAATCAAGTCAATCTTGGCCTTATCCACCTCGATACCCTTAGAAGAAACAATGTGACTGAGAACGATGCCTTGGGTTACCATAAAGTGACATTTCTCCCAATTCAAAACCAACTTCTTTTCTTCACATCGTGTTAACACTTTGTCCAAATTCTCCAAACAAGATTCAAAGGAATCACCAAAGATAGAAAAATCATCCATGAAGACTTCTACGATCTTCTCGATCATGTCACTAAAAATCCCCATCATGCATCTTGAGAAAGTACCCGGAGCATTGCATAAACCAAATCGCATCCGACGATAAGCAAAGGTTCCGAAGGGGCAAGTGAAAGTTGTTTTCTCTTGGTCTTCTAGAGCAACTTCGATCTGATTGTACCCCGAGTATCCATCCAAGAAACAATAAAAGGCATGCCCAGCTATCCTTTCCAAGATCTGATCGATAAATGGCAAGGGGAAATGGTCTTTCCTGGTGCTTGCATTGAGCTTTAGATAATCGATACATACTCTCCATCCCGTCTGAACACGTGTTGGCACAAGCTCATTCTCCTCATTACGCACCACGGTGACCCCAGATTTCTTCGGTACCACTTGAACTGGGCTAACCCATTTACTATCAGCTATGGGATAAATGATGCCCACATCTAGCAACTTTAAGACTTTCGCTCGGACCACATCCTTCATAATCGGATTCAAACGACGTTGAGGTTGGCGAGACGGTTTGACATTATCCTCCAAGGCAATATGATGAGAACAAAGAGTAGCATCAATCCCTTGAATATCCGCAATAGTCCACCCGATAACTTTCTTATGCCCCTTTAACGTCTTGAGCAACTTCTCCTCTCGGAGATTCCCAAGAGAAGAAGATATAACCACCGGATAAGTCCCGTTATTTCCAAGGAAAGCATATTTCAACGTGTCAGGCAAGGGTTTCAATTTCAACTTCGGTGGCTCAACGCTAGATGGTAAAACTTTCTTCTCAAGTGGGGGAAGCTCTTTAAATTTGTCGAACTTTGTAACCCAAGAATTCATAGCACACACTTCATCCTCCTCATTGAGTAGTGACAATAAATAATTCACTTCAGAAGACTCAAGAAATTCGACCTCTTCGGCTGTAAGAGCAACTTCCAAAGGATCGCTATAAAGCAACTCATCCACATGTTCCTCCACAAGAGTATCAATGAGGCTCACTTCATTCACGCTCTCATCATCCCCAATTTGGCTACCCACATTAAAAACATTGACCTCCATCTTCATGTTACCGAAGGTCATGTTGAGAAGTCCGTTGCGACAATTGATAATAGCATCCGCCGTGGCTAAGAAGGGTCTCCCAAGAATAACCGAAGTGGAAGTAGCCAAAGAGTCATTCGGATTCGTGTCGAGAATTACAAAATCCACCGGATAGACAAATTGGCCAACTTGAACTAACACGTCTTCTACTACTCCCCTCAGTGTACGAACACTCCGATCGGCCAATTGTAGCGTAACACGAGTAGGTCTCATCTCCCCCAAACCAAGTTCTTGATAAACAGAAAATGGAAGCAGATTGACACTTGCACCAAGATCGAGTAAAGCTTGCTCGATACGCTTTCCTCCAATGGTGACCGCAATAGTAGGGCATCCCGGATCCTTGTACTTCGGAGCGATATTCGTCTGAATGATAGAACTCACTTGCTCCGTAAGAAATATCTTTTTTTGAACATTAAGCTTGCGCTTCCGAGTGCATAGATCTTTAAAAAACTTGGCATATGACGGAATTTGCTTAATCGCATCCATTAGAGGAATGTTAATCTTCACTTGATTGAACAACTCATGCAACTCCGCATTCAAATTGGGTTTCGCCAAAGCTCTCAAACGGTTGGGAAATGGAGCCAGTGTTGGAATAACTCGAGGATCCGTATCCGGTACACTTTGTGCCTTCGCCTTACCCTTACCATTTTCCTTTGAAACCTCTTCGCTTGCCTCCTTGGGAGATTCCCCAAGAGTTGATGTAGGAATTGAACGATCGATAAAAGGGGGCAAATAAGATGGTTTCGGAGGCATCTCCACTTGGTTGTCCACCACCTTTCCACTTCGAAGAGAAATAATAGCCTTTGCTTGCTCGGGGAAAGTCATCGAAGAGCTAGCAAAGTGAAGACCTTGAGAATTAGGTGGAGTGGACGTTGTTTGCGGATTAGGTTGAGGTTGTGTTAGAAACTTCCCCTTTTCTTGTTGAAGCATACCCACGGTAGTTGTCAACTTTCCCAACTGATTTCTAATATCATTCATCATCTGAGTTTGTTGCTCATTGATTGCAGTTTGACTTTGCAAGAGAGCACTAAATTGATCTTCCCAAGAACGCTTTGGTGGTTGTTGAAACTGAGCAGATGGTTGTTGAAATTGATTAGCATGTGGAAACGAACTGAATTGAGCAAAACCGGGCGGACCTTGAGCTTGAGGGAAACGGAAAGCATTTTGAGGTTGCTTCCAAGGCAATTGAGGAGCAGGAGGAGCTTGAGAAGAACCACCTTCAACAGGTTGATTCCAACGGAAAGCCGGATGTTGACGTGTTCCCGGATTAAAAGATTGAGAATAAGGATCAAAGCGTTGCACGGCTTGAACTTCCTCCGGAGCAATCCCATTAATCACATTCTTCAAAGCCGGAATGTTTGGACAAGCCTCGGTAGAATGGCCCACCATCTCACAAATAACACAAACGTCCTCAACTTGGCGTACCACTTTCACTTCTTGAGATTGAGCACTTTTAAGTTCCAACTTGTCAAGCTTCCAAGCAATTTCCTCCAAGCGAGTTTCAAATGCACTTTGCTCTGAGATAGAAAACTTCCCCGTACCAGTGGGACCTTAATTGAACATAGCTCTCTCCCCCGGATCTGTAAACTGCCACGCTTGAGTTTTCTCGGCCAAAGACTCATAATAATCCAAGCATCCTCCGGTGTCTTTCCCATAAAATCACCTCCACCCAAAGTGTCGAGAAGCTTTTTACTTTCTTGAGAACACCCCATGTAGAAATAATTAACTTGAAGATACAACGGAAAATTATGATGAGGAACCGCCATGAGTAAGTCCTTATACCGTTCCCAATACTTGTGAAAAGTCTCGTCCTCCCTTTGCTTGAAATTCTGAATTTGATCCATAAGCAATTTCGTCCGACTAGCCGGAAAGAACTTTGTAGTGAAAGCATCTTGAACCTCCCTCCAAGTACGCAATGAACGAGGCTTCAAAGAATTAAACCATTGTTTCGCCTTATCCTTCAAAGTGAATGGAAAAGCTTAAGGCGAGCTTGATCAAGTTGATTCTGAGCAGGGACCAAGGAATGCAAAACAGACTCAAACTCCCGAATATGAGAATACGGATCCTCCAACTCTCGACCCCGAAATTCTGGAATCACCCGAAGATACTCAGCTTTGAATTCAAATACATTCTCAGCAGCTGGAGTCGGAATAACGATAGGCGACATTTGAGGACCCCTTTCTGGATTGAGATATTCGCGAAGAGTACGAACAACAGCTTCCTCAGCCATTGGGCCTTTGCGAATAAGTTTACGATTTAATTTGCGAGGCGGAGAATGCGCCGGATAAGCCCGAGTGATACTCCAGATTTTAGGCGGAGAAGAAGAACGATGAAGCCGATTGGAAGTTGGGCTTCGGAACACGGGCATACACAAAAGAAATACTGCTAACTAACTAACTACCAACAAACTACCAGACTGGAGGGGTTATGCCACCACCTCGGCTAAGCAATGCAATCAAATTACGCTAAGTAAACTAACAAATTAAACTAAACTAACTAATTAAGAACACTCGATATTTATCTTGGTTTCGTTACACCTCAAGTTTGACAACAAGGTCAGGTTAGAGGTATCCACCAAACTAAATACTAGCAACTAACACATAAACTACTAAACTACTACTAAGAAATGAAAGCGGGATACTTACAGTGGCTTGTCGAACCTCCAAGAAAGCCATAATAAGAAATCCCCGGCAACGGCGCCAAAAATGCTTCGTTTTCTCCGATATAAGGAATAACGCCCCAAGCGTAGGGCTTAATACGTCATATGAAGCATAATAATCCGGAAGACCAGGATCGTACCCACGGGAATAATTATACGGCTTTGCTCGGATTTGTAGACTAAGCAAGGATTTCGGCTATTAGGTAGCCAACCGAGTTTTACTTTGAAATGGTGGAAAAGAAAGGCTAAATTGAAACGAATAAATTAGGAAAAAGATAGGCTAGGTCTAGGAATCACTAGCCCTCATGACTCGGGCTAAATCAAATTTTCACCAATTCACGCGGTTCAAGATACACAATTAAGGTTTCTAAACCCAAAAATAAAGATGGTTTGAAAATCAAGCTAGCTCTAGAATTCTCTTGGTAAACACCTCATGCGACAGAGCTCTAAGCATCACGTGTAGTGGGTAGGCGATGCTCCCACCTACACATGATCAAAGAGGTTAACACCTCGGCAATTTACCAAACAAATCCGAACCCCACATCAATTTTCAAATCCAAAGATTAAAGCTTTATTGGTGAAAAATGCAATTTTTGCCCAAGCCATGGGATGCTAATCATCCCATGACCTAACCCTTGAAACTACTCACACATATCTATGAAGATATGAGCAAGCAAAAATCTACTTAGCATAATTGAAAAACAACACTAGAAGAAAATTGACTTAAAAGATAGATCGGAAGAAGAGTAACAACTTTAATAAAGCACAAATTACCAAAACTAAGCTAAATAAAGTAGAAAATTAACTATTGAATGCTGGAAATTCAAGAACAGGTAAGAACAATACCAAAAAGTAAATGCAATCTAAGCTAGATCTAGAAATGTACTAAAAACGTTCTATTCTAATTGTTTTTGGATCTCATTACATCACTCTATTTATTCCGCGCCTGGAATATTCCCCAGATGCTCTTGAAGATGCTCCGCTAATGCCCTCGGTACCGATTGCCAAGCCTTACATTACTGGGTTAAAGGATCGGTACCGATTGAACATATAACCTTCAATCGATCGCGAGCCAGTTAGGAGGGGCCGGTGCTAAGCAGCTCGGTACCGATTGGATAGATTTGCTTCGATCTATCACGAGCCCTTATCAGTTCTGAACCTTGTCTTCTTTCCGCCTTGGCCACGCCTTGCCTTGCTTTGGCCACAGCTTGGCCACGGCTAACTCCTGCCCGGGCTGCTCTACTTCTGCCTTGGCAATTCATGCCCTAGCCTTGGCTCTGCTTTGGCTTTTGCTCTGGCCATGACTGATTCTGCCCGAGCTGCTCCTCTTAGTTTGGCTCTGCCTTGGCTGCCGCCTTGGCCATGCCTTGGCCATCGGGCCATTCTCAAGCCATGACACATTTTGGGCCTTTAAAGGTTCTTATTAGGCGATTCACCTACAAAACAGCACCAACACATTCTACGAGCACAAATCATTAAAAATAACTAAATAGCAACTAAATTAATACTAAACCTAGATATCAGCGCACCCTATATTCCATTTCCGGGTGCTTATCATGCTTTGATGCTTGTTTGCCTCTGTCACGAAAAATCGTGGGAGGAGGCAGGGGGAACTGGGGGATGGAGAGCGAGACAGAGGGATGAAGAAGGCGAAAAGGAGTCTCTCCGTCGAGAGAGGAGGGATGGATCGACAGTTGGGGGAAAATGCTAGAGTCGGAGAAGGAAATTTTTTTAACTTGGGCATAATTATTTTAAACAATCATTAGACGAATTTTTTCCTCGCCTTGGCATCCAAAAAAATCTCGCGGGTTTCTTTTGGCGAGGAAAAATGTAAATTTCTCGCCTTAAAGGATTTTTGGGCGACAAAAATTATTTTCCTCGCCTGTTATTATCTCATCAACCGGATTATGTGACGAAATTTGGTTTTCTTTGCAAATTGTTATTCTTTAGCGACAAAATTAAATCTCCTCACTGCTTTTCCTTGCAATAGGTCATTCGTGTTGTAATGGAAGGTGCAGGAGTAGGATCATCAAACATAATGAGCGCCTCGGGATAGGTTGTATAAGGAAGCTCAAAAGAACCTGTATCAACGTCATCAAGGAATATATCTACAGAAGGGTCAGTGAAGAAAAGAGAAGCATGCAAACACAGCTAGTAAGTGAAACTTGGACATAGAAGAAAATATTTTGTGTTCCCAAAATATGACATGCCAAGAAATGCGAAGACGCTGGGAAGAGGGATCCCAACATTTATATCCTTTATGCTCAATCGAACATCCTAAGAAGCAACAAAGACAAGCTCATGGTTCCAACTTTGTACGCTCATGAGGTTGTAAGATAATAAAACAAGTACATCCAAAAACTTTGAGAAGACTATAGTTGGGCAATATACCATGTAATCGTTCATAAGGAGACTGATTCCCAATGGTAGGGGGGACACGATTAATGGTATAGATAGCGATGAGAGCAGCTTCCCCCTAAAGTCGCTCAGGACAAGAGGCATCTATAAGAAGGGCATGGACAATATCTAGAATGTGTCTATACTTACGCTCATCACAATCATTTTGTTAAGATGTGCCAGGACAAGACCTATGTGTCAAGGTTCCATTTTGGCGAAGAAATTTTAAAATTTCTGTTTCTTTATATTCTATGGCAAGGTTCCTCTTTCGTATCATTTTTAATGGTATGGAAACTCTTTCTTTACTGATAAAAAAAAAAGTATATGGGGTAGTGAGAACCTTCTTGGCTTTGAACATAATCAAGTTTGTTCCTTAAAAAAAACACAATAAACAAGTTTAAGGGGCATAATCGAAATTAAAAAAATGGCAAGATTTTGGTAAATGATATCGTTCAACTTATAAACGACCTACGAGCACCGGCGTCAAAACCACAGCTAGAAAATACAGGAATTAATTAATTAGTTAAACAAGTATATTAGTTTCAACAACCCTTCGAGTCTTCCAACTAATTTAATTTGGTGGCTTGAATATTTTTCAAAGGCTATGCAAGTTCGAAGTTTGACCAATTAATAAAACTAATCCACTTTGTTTTTAATTCCAAATTAAGCAAGACGAAATTTAATTTCAAACCGTATGATAAATTAATGCGAGGATAAAAGTGGTTCAAGAAATTGTTGATTGGGACTTGAGAAAACAAGGATAAGTTCAATGAAAGATTATTGTTTTCTCTCCTGCTTTAATTCATTTATATTTCTTATAAGGAAATTAAAAGGACAAGTAGACAACCAATTAAATGCGCGGGCTAATTTAAAAAGGGATATTTAGCTTCAAGTCACGTTTTAAGAAAAACTATGGAGATGAATCCAATACCCTGAGTTGGCCTTATTAATGATTTTGTGTGTAAGAATAAACATGTGAATACATAAGTTTGAATCATATTATCTCAATCCCAAAATATTATTTGTCAAGACCGCAACGAGAACTTAAAAATACTACAATTTTTGCAAGAAAAATTTTAAAAAAAATTCAACAATTTACTAAATTATCAATGAGTTCTTTTCCTTTATGATAAAAGTATGAAATTTCTCTCGAAAAAAATTATTATTTTTTAGTAATTATTTTGTGGACCTGACAAATATTTTGGGAGAGAGAAAGTAAAAAATTGAGCCCACTCAAACATTTCCAAAGTCATGCAGATTCTCGGAAAAATAAATAACATGTTGAATTTCTTTTCTTTTAGATAAAACAAACTGAGTAGCCAAACACTCTGATTTTAGATTAATGATTTATTGATTTTTTTGGTAGGGGTCCATTTTGAAACTTTTTCAGAATTCATAGGGACAAACCAATTAATTTTGGATTAATAATTTATTGACTTTTAAATGAGCCCCACAAAGATGATTCAAATAGGTCACTATCGTTAAAATATTTTTCATAAATTCTTGTAAAAAATTAGATCAATCAGATAGTTATATGCTCTTTTGCCCATTTATTGAGCACCAAACAAGGTCAAGTGGGAGTATTTTCTAGTGCCAAAATGACACTGTTTTGAAGGAACAACACCAATTCCGACCCAGCCTCCCAGCAGGGTCCCTGAATACCCTAACAATGCGTAATTCCACCTCTATTTATATAGTTCGATGGAATATATTCATTCTGTTACACTAATAATGAATAGATTAATAATATCACATCCTACATATTATATATTTCGAATACACTACTTGCACATATTTTTTTCACATATTGTGCACGTATTTTTTATGGGGCCTACTACGAACTTCTATACAAATGATTCACCATTCATTAAATTTAAATTACTTTTTTGAGCAATCCCATAAAAAATCAACTCGATTGGATAACCATAATTGCTTGATTCAATCTTAAAAAATTTCAATCAGAATTTTGGATCCTAATTCTAAATGAAAAGTAGATAATTGGATCAAGAACTTATAGTTATCTAATTGAACCAATTTTTAACTAGGTCTCTAAAAATATTAAAATTGAGAAACGACTTGGATCATTTGTGTGGGACTCCGGAGTGGGCCCCACAAAGGATCCGTGCCCTATTTGTGCCCAAAAAAAAAATCTGTGCAAGTAGAACCATTGTTATATATTCAATAGTGGATTTCTCGTGCCTAAAGGCACTCCAAATAGTAAACTCATATTTTTTTAATATTTGTAAGCATAAAAATATTATATCAATTTTTTTTTAATATTTCAAAATAAAAATTCACATCAACAATAAATTCAAATAAAAGCACACCTTAAAAGGAAAAATAAAAAGAGTCAGCAAACCAACTACACTTAATCTATGCATTGTAGATTTGGAAGGCGTGAGGATTACTTGTGTTGAGGGGTTTTGCGAAAAAGTGTGACATCCCGTTTTTTTTTCCTTTAAAATATTTTTTTTATACAGATAATAAATTCTTTCATTTTTCTTTTCCATACTTTTTTCTAAAAAATGGTTAGTGTTTATTGTGTACTACATTTATTTTGAAATTCTTCCAAACTTTAATAACTTATATTCTATTTTTATATATAAAATTGAGCTACTTTTGAATGTGTACACATAGGCCAACACTTCGCTCCGTACAGTATCACTAGTCGTATAGTAGTTCTATAAAATTTCCCTTTCAGTTTTATAGATATACTTCGATCATGCAATACACTAGAAGGGGCTCTCCATTGAGGCACCCAACTTGGTGTTGGAAATTCACCCATGTGGATGATGCACATGGGCTGCTGGCTGCTGCAGCCTTTGTTGAAGATTTGGGCAGCAATTGTGGACCTCTGGAATTCCAGGCGTGGAAGAGCAATAAATGCTCTCCGATTGTATCTCCCTATCTCTGCTATATATACGTGTGTGTATTGAGAGCAGTGTGTGGGTGAGCTAATGAGAGTCTGAGAAGGTGAGGTCTTGAGAGGGGGAGCCGGTTGTGGCTCTCCCGGAGACGTTTTTTCAAGTTTGTGTATATTGTATGAGTGTATATATAAATGGAGTTTTTCCTCTGAAATCAGTGTGTGTTGTGTACTTGAGTGACCCTGGGGCGCAACAATTGGTATCAAAGCTCAGGAGGAGCGAGAGGGTCACTGGGTTTCATGCTCAAACCTACTGGTTTGAAATCGAAAAAAAAAAAAACAAAAAAAAAAACAAAATTTTTTTTCTAACCCACGGATCTGGAAGTTCTCATCGATAAGAGTCCAACAGCGCGATCGGTACGGAGATTGGAGTACCGAGGTTCACACACGGGTTGCCGGAGCAGAGCCCTGGTGTGCTCTGTTTTTCCTTTTCTGAATCTGTTTTGCGTGGAAGAACAGATTGGTGGGGAGAAAAGGAGAAATGGGAAATTATCCCATGTGGCAGGTGCTCCACGTCATCAAGAGGGGTCAGGTTGACCTGGGTTTGACCTGTTTGACCCCTTGTGGGTCAAAAGGGTCAGAGGGTTCAGGAGGTTCAAAAGGGTCAGATCTGCTTGAGGAAGAATCCATGGTGTTTTTTTGCGATTTCGGAGTCTATACAACTCCGTTTTCTGCGTGTGAGTAGTCAATTTTGACTATCTCGACGTTTCAGATCCAACCCCATGCTCCGTTTTCTGTGTATTGGCTCCTAAGCTGATGCGATTGCTTAGTTGAGCAGGATATGAATGGTTGGAGCATGCTTTGGGTTGTGAGGGAGCTTGATTCAGCAAGGATTTTTCGGTGGTGATCTTTTGCGGAGCTAGTAAGCAAGGAGACACTCATTCGAGCAGTGTATCCTGGTTTGGGGTATTAAGGCAATTGATCGGTGTATCGATGGATGATCCAGGGATGTTGTGGGAAAGCCGAAAATGGAATGAGGATGGACGAATAGCAAGAGGAGACCCAAGAGAGATGACGGAAAGTGGCGAAAGTTGTGGACAGTGTTGGAGGAGCTACCCACTAAGGACGATTGACGGAGCAGACTTGGGGTGATTGGGGCAATCAGTCACGGAAAAATTAGTCGAGCAAGGAGACACTCGGTTCAGGCAGTATATCCCAGTGTGTGGGATGTTGGAATGCCTGGCTTTGGTAGTGACATAGGCACTCACTAGGGTGATGTATTGCGGAGATGATTAATGGTGATCGAGGGCAGTCTGGTTCAATCGGGATTGAAGACCTAACATCCGGACATGCAGTTTTTGATTCGAGCTGTAGGAGGAGCTGATCGGATGGCGATTTTTCGGTCTAACGGATGAGGGGCAACCTATACAGGCTTGTGGGAGTGCAGCGGCAGATGCAGATGATGTCGGGCACGATCAAGTAGTATCGGTGGACATTGACAATGAACGGAAGAAGTAGCAGTTGCAGACGCACATGGAATAGGCACAGGAGTATAAGGAGTCGCGACCTAAGGCGTACTGATGTGTTTGCTTGAGAACGAATCAGGAGGTGTGTGAGCTACTAGCCGGTAATGATGAGTGCAACAGTTTGCTGGGAAGGGTTCATTGGTGCTCCGGACAGAGGAATTGAGATGGAGATGAAGACAATCCTTTGTGGATTATGTGACTGAGATCCTCTCCAGATATGTGGCCACATGATGAGGAGAGATGGTGTCACTGAGATGTGTCCTGTGACTGGGCACTGGCATTCGTGGATTGGTGGACACAGACTACAGCATCCGGAGGAGTGATCCGGGCGCTCAAGTAGCGGAGGAACGTAACATAAATGGACTCTGTTGCAGAATACTTGCAACATTATGAATTCTAGCAAAACAACCTATGGGTTGAAAGAGAATGGTTTTTAAGGAGGCCGAGTCCCCACCATTCTTTCCTGGGAATTCATAATGGTTAATGGCAAGTGGGTCATCCGAGTTCAGATGTGGAGACATACCAGAGAGATAGGCAGAGACATACCAGAGAGATGGGCAGGGATGTTGAGCTCCGTCGGGTTTTGCTGGAGATCGGCCAGGTGCACAGGCCGAATGCAGACACTATTTTGGGGGGATGCAAACATTGTTCTCGTGTATAACAGATTGAGAGCATTCGATTTTGGATGCGGGCACTCCGGTCAAGGGGTGCGGTATATCGGCAGTGAAGCCGATATGAGCCACGAAGATCTAGCAAGAATGAAGACATCTCGGATTCGTGAGTTGTATATCTCGGTTTGGAGGTACGGCGTAGCTCGATGGGGGATGTGATGTGTCAACAGAGACGGAAGTCAGCCTCTTCTCAGATGGTGTGTGAGATCATTTGGAGAATGGAACCTCTAGTGTGAACAGAGGGAAGCTGTGTTGGTGCTCTGGTACACAGGAATTGTTAGAGTGGTGGTATTGCAGCCGGACAGTGCTGTGAGATTAGCGTCAGAAGATCTTGTCAAGCAAGGAAACATTCAGTCAGGCATGGGTACACCGATGTGAGGGTGCTGGAAGCTAGACTTGGAGTGATACAGGCGCTTGATAGAGAGGCTGAACGGAATCAACGACACCCCACATGCGTGAAGGGGGTGATTGTTGGAAATTCACCCATGTGGGTGATACACATGGGCTGCTGGCTGCTGTAGCCTTTGTTGAAGATTTGGGCAGCAATTGTAGATCTCTGGAATCCCAGGCGTGGAAGAGCAATAAATGCTCTTGGATTGTATCTCCTTTTCTCTGCTATATATACGTGTGTGTGTGTGTGTGTGTATTGAGAGCAATGTGTAGGTGAGCTGATGAGAGTCTGAGACGGTGAGGTCCTGAGAGCGGGAGCCGGTTGTGGCTCTCCCGGAGAGGTTTTTTCAAGTTTGTGTATATTGTATGAGTATATATATAAATGGAGTTTTTCCTCTGAAATCAATGTGTGTGTTGTGTACGTGAGTGACCCCTGGGGCGCAACACTTGGATCAAATGGGTTACATCGTCCGTAATCTCTCTATCCTTACTAATAATTAAACTTAGATACGTAAAAATGCTCATTTTTTTGGTATCTACTGATCTCAAATCCTCACTTCTTCTAAGCACTTCTATTGTCACTAAACTTACAGTGCATATACTCACTTTTATTCTTTCTTATCATAAATCCTTTGACCTCTAGTGATTCTCTCTAAATTTCTAATTTAGCATTGACAATTTGTGGTTTCATCCACTAACACAATATCATTAGCAACATACAAGTTTGATGTTTTGACCATAACTCTACAATAATACTCTAATCCGCAGTGGAATAATTAAAAGTTTTCACATCATCTTTTGATTATCAATTTAAGGGATTGTTAAGGTTAGTAATGTAAAGGTCCACAGTGGTACAATCAAAATTGAATAACCAAAACTTGTCATATCACATTTTCAACTTATAAAAATCTAAAAATTGTAACATAGAAAATATTTGTTTTTAAATAGTTTTCAAACTAATAAAAATAGGTTATTAGAAAAAGAGAAACTAGTTTTTTGAAAATTTATATTTTAAAAAAAACAATTTTTGAATAAAAATTTTTTTTTTTAAAATAGTTTTCAAACTAATAAAAATAGGTTATTAGAAAAGGAGAAACTAGTTTTTTGAAAATTTATATTTAAAAAAAAACAATTTTCGAATAAAAAAAGTTTTTTTAAAAAAGTACAGTTTTTGAAAAAAAAAAGTTTTAATAAAAAAGTTGTTTTGAAATAATCTGTTTTTGCAAAAAAAAAATAGTTTTAATAAAAAAATAGTTTTTGCAAAAAATTAAAAAATATTTTTGAAAGCATTTTCTTATAAACTTGTTGAAAATAGAAGAGAGGGAAGGTTTTTTTGTGTAATGATGGTGAACGTGATTGAGAAAATGTAGGGACAATGAAATTTGGTTATTGGCAAAAGGCTACTAGTTTTGACTATCCAATGGCCAAAATTTAATGACTTGCTAAGAGGTTGCTAAGTTTGGTTATTCCAATGTGAGCTCTTTTTTGAGCAAATGTTGCTAACCTTAGCAACCTTTTGGTTTTGCTAAGAGGTTGCTAAACTTGCGGTGTTGTTTGATAAAACTAAAAATTAAAAGTTGAAAGCTGAAAAATTAAGTACTAAAAGATACTCCGTAAATGCTAAAATTTTTAAGTTGAAAAGTTGTTTAATAAATATATTAAGCATTGAATAAAAACAAACGACGAATTAATTTTAGTTCCATTAATTATAGTGATTCTCTTTTAATTTACTAATAGTCACCATGTATTTGTTGTAGTAGTGGAGCAGAGAATATGGTGGCGGCAGTGGTTGTGGCAGAGCAGTGGTGGTGGTGGGGGTGGGGGTGGGGTGGTCGTGGTCATAGTAATGGTTGCAACGGTAGTGGTGGTGGAGTGGTCGTGGTCATGATAATGATAATGATAATGATAGTAGTGGTGGAGTGATAGGGGTGGTGATGGTGCGGGTGGTTTTGGTGGAGTACTGGTTGTGGGGGTGTGGTGGGGGTTGGGCAGGTGGTGGCATGGTGGTGGTGTTGGTAGTGGCTGCAGCAACTTGCGAAGTGTTTGTGGTAGTGGTGATCGTAGTGGCGACGCCAGTGATGGTGGTGATATGTGGTAATGGCGGAATGGTACGTGGTGACATGACGGTATCTATAATAGCAGTGGTGGTAGTGAAGGCCAGAGCAGTGGTGGTGGTGGCTGTGGCTGTGGCAAGGATAGTATTGGCGGTCTGGAGGGTAGTTTAAATTAAATATTTATACACACACATGTGTATATATGTATAGATATAGATCTAACGAATAAATTCTATTATTCTAATTTTTAAAAAAATTAAAATTTTATAGTTAAAAGGTGCATGCGGTACACAACCTTTATAGGTGTTACATCTATTGACTAAAATATAACGCCAATATTAGCCTCTCTTTCATCCGAAGGCATTACCAAGATTCGCCTAAATGAGGCTCACTATGTGTGGTCAATAAACAAGATCATGGATTTGGTTTATATGGCTGATGAAGAGGAAGTTATTAATATATTCATGATTATGGAAAGCCGAAAATGACCAAAGGGCCAAGCTTCACAACATGATGCCACATTTTCAGTTAGATCGGGTGTGGTGGAATTTTGTGATTTTCGTCATGGTTGCGTTTTGGAGAGATATTTCTCTTGGAAATTTTTTGGTGCCATGGTTGACTTCTTACTATCTGTAGATAGGTGTTTTTTTCTTTTTAAGTCTCGGCGGCATTTGATCGCCCCAAGTGTTGGGGTGCCTTCTACAAGGGCTTTTCATGCTATATTGTAATGCCTCATGTTCTAGATTCCTTTATTTTTTGTAATTTATTGTCAAAGAATAGTAAAATTCTTTTTTTGGTGTTCAAAAGAAATATTACGGCTACGTTAAGCTTCTTAGTGACCAGTGCATACGTATCCCGAAAATGGATGTACCCAAAATGAGGTTTTCCGCAAAATTTAACCCAAATTTGTGGAAAATTTTGGGTCAAGCTGGAGACACTGTAAGCATTATTTAACCCCCAAAAAAGAAAAAGAAAAATCTTTACTGTCCAAAACAGATAATAAAAACAAAAACGGGGAGAAAAATAAAAGAGGGAAAACCCAAAATCAGCGGGTGATCGAAGATCGAAAGAAATCTGAAGTAGCTTGAGATCAAGTATGCTCTCTCTCTCTCTCTCTCTCTCTGTGCGCGCGCGCGCGAGAGAGATACATCTGTTTCTGTGCACGTATGTAGGATACAAGCGCGTGTTTTATATGCGTCTATTTCGCGCAAATTGTGCGCGAAGGTTCTGTTTCAGTTATTTCAGCCCAAAATTTAAGGATTTTCAGCCATTAATTTGCATCTGGTTCAATGTTTCAGAAAGTGATGAACTTTTCATGTTTGCAGTTCTTTCAAGCAATGGAAAATTTATGCTTTTTTCTAAACTTTTTGTAGTTTAAGGACTAATATAAGGTTCAAGAACAGAAGAGGATTAATTTTTGAATCTTAGGTTTTGTAATTATGAAGGACCCTGAAATTATTTGCAATAGAGGGATTTCTGGGTGAAACAAGAACAATGTGGAGGAATTTATTGATGGGAAAAGGAATACGGATGTTATTTCCATTCACAACTTGTAGATTTGTTAATGTTTCCTTCACATTTTCTTTTCCACCATGCCTTCCTCTTTCTCTTTAATCACCCAAAATGAATGACTGTTATAGATTCATAACATCCAGCACTAAAACTGAACCCACCACTAAAACGGAATGCAGATTCATACATGCAACTCTATCACCGAACCAAATGCTGTAGATATGTGAAAGAAAGTATAACATCGTTCAACGCATAGAAAATTACATTTTACTAAACAGGAACAGTTGGAGATAAGCATTGCTTTGTGCATCTGTAGCCAATCCTTTGATGCATTTCCAAAAAAGATAGGGCAGTAATTCCCATCCAAATAAGATAACCGAGCTGCAGTTACATATCCTTTGCACTTTCTTAGCATTGATAAGTACCTAAATTGAAAGAATTGACTCATGAAGAGAAAACTAAAGCTTGCTTAATGATACAAAGAGAAAAATCATCACATATCTATTGCTTATTTGGCTAGTCACAAATTAATCACATGACAGATTCATAAACCATTAACGCTGCAAATTCATAACTCAAAAGCATATTTAGTTTCATAAGTTCCAAATTAGATACAAGGTAGTCTGATACAATGCTTAGAGGGGGGGACCACCAATCAATACTAATTTTTGCACATGCAGCTTCTAGAAAATAGTAATCCCGCACACAATTGAAAAAAAAAAACAAGGGGGGGGGGGGGGGGGGGGGGGGGGGGGGGGGGGGGGGGGGGGGGTGGGGTGGGGGGCGGTGTTCTTTTTCTTACAATTAGGATTACGTCCTCCCCTAGCCTCACACAATCATCCATTCCGAAATATCAGTGATATCTCAAACCCTAAGTTAGAATGAAACCCTAAGTTAGGTTACATACTCCAAGGGAGAGAGAGAACTATGGCTATGGGAGATGCATTGAATGGCTCCGGACGTAGTTGTGGTCAAGAGTTGTGTATGTAGACTTTCTCCTTAATAAACCCACACGACTCTCTCTCTCTCTCTCTCTCTCTCTCTCTCTCTCTCTACATATATATATATATAGACACACACACCACGAATCCAATGGAGAATCCCGCATCGTGCTACCGTGCGGGACTCCCCTTTCCCGAGCAAATTTTGATGACCCGAGCCGCTCAAAGTGTGCAGAACGTGATTTTGAGGGTACCCGCGAGAAATCAGCCAAAAAAATGATCAGGAAGGACTTGATCCGAGAAGTTTTTTACTGAACCGTTCAATAAAAAAACTATTCGGATCAAGCCCTTCCCGATCATTTTTTTTGCTGATTTCTCGCGGGTACCCTTAAAATCACGTTCTGATTACTTTAAACAGCTCGGATCATCGAAGTTTGCTCGGAAAATGGGAGTCCCGCACGGTGGCACCATGCGGGATCCCTTATGGAATCTGGACTATATATATGTAATTCTTTTCAGGTCCAGTCGCCCGGATTTTCTTATGGTTTGGATTTCTCATTTTCCAATCGATTTGCGATGATTCGAGCCGCTCAATGTGTTCGGAACGTGATTTTGAGGGTACTCGCGAGAAATCGGCAAAAAAAATATCGGAAAGGGTTTGATTCGAGCATTTTTTTACTGAACCGTTCAATAAAAAACTATTTGGATCAAGCACTTCCCGAATCATTTTTTTTGCTGATTTCCCGCGGGTACCCTTAAAACATGTTCTGATCATATTGAGCGGCTCGGATCATCGAAATTCAATTGGGAAATGGGAGGTCCGGACCTGAAAACAACTATATATATATATATTTATATATAACCCGCACTTAGGTTTTCATTCTCAATCAAAAAATCTAAGTCCAACCATAAGGACATTACCAATTATTTCGGGATATCACTAATATTTTTGGGATGGATGATCGCTTGAGGCTATGGGAGGATGTAATCCGTAACTGTAAGTAAACAATCCCTATGTTTTTCAAATTATGTGTGGGGTTACCGTTTTCTAGAAGCTGCATGAGCAAAAATCATTTGTTAGTATTGGTTAGTGGTTTTTTCCCCTACTTAAGCATTGAATCAGACTACCTTTTGTCTAGTTGGAAATTGATGAAACTAATTGTGCTTCTTAGTTATGAATATGCAACATTACTAGTTTATGAATTTGTTGTGTGATGATTTTGTGACTAGCCAAATAAGCTATAGACATGCGATGATTTTGCTCTTTGTACCATGAAGCAAACTTTGGTATTCTTTTCATTAGTGAATTCTTTCAATTCAGGTACTTAACAATGTTAAGAAGAGTTGCAAAGGATATGTAACTGCAGCTCGGCTACCTTATTCGGATGGGGACTACGGGCGTCCCCTTTCTGGGTTGCATCAAAGGATTGGCTACTTATGGATAAAACAATGCTTATTTCCATTTTGTTCCTGTTTAGTAATACGTAATTTTCTATGTTTTGAATGCTGTTATAATCTCTTTCACATATCTACAACTTATTTGATTCTGTAATAGAGTTCATGTATGAATCTGCATTCAGTTTTAGTGCTACATGTTATTCATCTATGGCAGTCATTCATTTTGGGTGGTTGAAGAGAAAGGGGAAGCCATGGCGGAAGCTGTGGATGGGAAAAAGAGCAGATTTTTGGGTGCTTTGTCTAGTTTACGCAAATGTTCTACGCATACAATGGATTGGCGCCGATTGGTTGTGAGAGGTGGAATAGAGTATTTTCCCTTACAATTTAGTTTCTGGGTGGGGGTGGGGGTGGGGGGCCGTGGCAAAAAATTTGCTCCTGTTACAAAATAGACCAAATAGCTTGTAATTGGAATCATATAGTTGGAGAAAGAAATGGGTGCTTTTCAGAGTTGAAGGCCGAAGTAAGCTCTTATTGCATAGTTTAGGGTGAGAATGAAAAAAAAAGTCTTCTTTGAGGATACTTTTTATTTGGTTGATACTTGTTTTTGAGGATAAATAACCAACATCAAACATAAATGTTCCTCAACAATTAAGTTGTAGAGGGGTATCTCAAATTGTATGTTTAATGCTTCTTTGGCCATTTTGGGATGGATTTTATGTGGTTTTAGAACTTAGTCAGCTTGTCAAGTTTGTATATATAGGTATGTATATTCGGAATTTCTTGTTTGTATTGGTATGTAACTCTCCCGGTTTTGATTGGGGACTCAAGATTCATGGGCTATGGAAATTGACGCTTATGTGTAGTTTTGATTCACAAGCTCATCATGTAGCAATCCTATCAGAGTTAAGGTAACAATGTCCATTTCTACCTGTTAGCTTGATTATAGGGATATTTGTGTGCTTTGACATGCCATTTTAAAGCTGTGGAGCTACCAAAATTTATTTATCATTTTCGTGACAACACAAAATGCTTTAAGGGAGATTAAGTAAATGATAAATCTACATGTAGCAATGGAAGCCCCTGTGAGTTTAAGCAGTCATACAAATTGTTCACTTTAACAGCAAAACTCTTAGGTCTAGGATCTAGAGGAACTTTTTGATCTTTACTGCTGTAATTATTTATGTAGGAAGCTAGGAGCTTAATGATCGGAACCTCTGGTGGACATGATTTTTTTAGAACTGAAAGCGGGTCTGACGATGAAACTTTTGATAACTTTGGTGAACATGAAGCCAAAGAGGATGAGCTGTTACACGGATGTGATTCTTATGGTGCCTCGGATGAAGATCTAATATTCATCAAACCATCACCTAGCGGAGTACATGAGGATAAGTTTGAACCATTTATTGGAATGATTTTTCCATCTTTAGATGCAGCAAGGGATTTCTATTATGAATATGCCAAGCATACAGGTTTCACCATGCGGACAAACCGAATTCGACACTCTCAAAAGAACATGGCTATAATAGGACGGGATTTTGTGTGTTCAAGAGAAGGTTTTCGTGCAGCAAAACATGCACTTAAGAAAGACAGGGTTCTCCCCCCAAGGCCAATTACAAGAGAAGGGTGCAAAGCTATGATTCGGTTGGCGGCAAAGGATGTAGGTTCATGGATTGTCACGAAATTTGTCCGAGATCACAGCCACAAGTTAATGACTAAACGTAACTTTGCTGGGGAATTGCCAACCGTAAATATACTCAGTGAGGTACGTATGAAATTCAATGTCATAATGGTGTTTATGACCTGTCGAACTAACATTTATACAAATGTCGAATATAATACCCTTATACTTGGCAGCGTCGCAAGGTCTTCATTGGAAATTTGAGTGGAAAATTGCTAACTTGTTGAATCGCTTGTTAATTTCTGTATAATTTTGAGGGTTTGGTTTCCTGTTTGTGGAACTTGCTTGATATGCTCCATAACTGCGCCTGCTCTAGAGTTGCATTAAAGCTTGCTGCTTTGGGTATGGTAGTGGCCAAGGATGGCAATATTTCTTTTGGAAATGTGGTATGCTACAAATCACATAGGTAGGAAAATAGGTTCACGTGGCCATTTTTAATGGTTATTGAGGGTCAACTGCTATTGTATTGGTTCCTCACTGTCTTGCCAATAACTTAACCTAGTAGATGGAAGTACGTAAACCAAGATTAACATGTTATTGACAGTTTCATCCCTGAAAGCTGTTGTAGTTCAATTTCACGCAAGAGTCAATCTTTATGTCAAACCATACAGAATAGTGGAGTCAACTGCACAACAGGAATTTCAGTCATCTGATCTCTAATATTTTGCTCAACCAGAGCTACCTCTAGTTTCTCACAATTGTTCTTTTCTCAGTCTCTAATCACTTCTAGTAATGCCCTATGAAGTACCGACACCTCTAGAGGTCGACGTATTGCAGTGTCGGACATAGGGACACGGCAGGGACACGTATGGGACACGCCATGTGACATGTCCCATAATTTAATTTAAATTTTTGAGAGGGACACGGGGCACACCGATGGGGACACAGCAAGGGTCAAAATGTAATTTTTTTTAAAAAATTTTGGGGATCAAACTGTAATTTTTTTAAAATTTTGGGGATCAAACTGTAATTTTAAAAAAATTCAGGGGTCAAACTGTAATTTTTCAATTGGGTTGTATTGAACTTATGTATGTCTTGTTTTGTTTGAATGGTATTGGAACTAAGGATTTTTCGTTTTGTCCACATTTTGCCATTTAAACTTGGAAAAAAAAATTGAAAAGGAAATATAAATAAATATACACGTGCCGTGTCCCCTGCCGTGTCCGTGTCTTCATTTTTTTAGAATTCCCGTGTCCCCGTATCCGTGTCCGTGCATCATGGGTGATGCCACTCCTGCATTTTAGATCTCGATGTCTTCAGTTTTTCTAAATTTGTGTCTTGGAGATTAATTGGGAACTTATAATGAGTAGTGGGCTTATGAGCTAAGCCTTGGAAACGTTAATGTTAGCCACATGTGATTGGCCATAGATGCTAATGTGCTTCAAGCATCGAAGTGGTCTTGGCAAATTTCATTCATAGTCATACAGCAGTAGGGAAGAAGGAAGTTCTAGCATAGGAGATAATAAGCATTTTTTTTTTTTTCCTTTTAGTATTTCTTGTTCTATCATGCACAATGGGGGTGTTGAAAGGCAGGAGTTTTCTTCGTCGGAGTGGAAACAGAAGTGATGGCAAGAGAGATCCTTACTATGATGGTGCTCAAAATGTCTCTGAGGTCTTTTATGAAAGAACCTTATAGTTGTAAGAACTCATTTGGCCTCCTTTGTGACCAATTCCAGAGAGGAGTTGATTGTGCAGAGATGGTGGTGGGGTTGGTGGGAGGTGGTGTTCTATGGAGAGGGGGAAAGTAAATGTTGCAGAGAGAAAAGAACCTTTTAGTTTTGGCTTGTTTTGTTTGTGTTATACGGCACGTTTAAAACAGTGCTTTCTAGTTATGATCTTTAGATTCATCTTTACTTTAGTTCGTATGTAGCAGCTGACCTTGAGTATCTACAATGTTTTTGCAGGAAGAGAAAGACAAGAAAATACTTGAACTTAACAATGAACTGCAGCATGAAAAAGAACGGTCTTCAACGTTCCGGGAACAACTTCATACAATTCTTAAAGATCTTGAGGAACATGCTGAGTTTATGTCTATTAGAGTTGAAGATATAGTTAACACAATGAAAGGTATTGAACTTGATGACGACTAGCCTTTGAACACCAACTAGGTTTCAGTTTTCTAGGTTAGTGTAGCTTCCGTCCGCCCATTTATGACGGCATCTTGTCCTTCCACCCTTAAACGCCATTTCAACGTCATCTGAAATTTTTCGCATTACATAACATCTAGAACATATTTATGATATACTGGGAGGAATGCAAGCATTAGTGTGTCTTTAGTCTTGACTTTGTTTGTTATATTGGGAGAATACCATGTTAATAGTGTAATATATAGAAGCTCAGAGTGAATTTCAGTTTTCATTGTCAACACAGTACTGGTAGTTGTAAGATAATCTTAATATTGACAAATTTCAATGAAGTAGTGAGAGAATGCTTGAGAAGTACCAGGGGCATTCAAAAGAATATTTCTTTTCTGATACATTAGCCTTATCACTGTGAGATTTGTGGCCATATGATAAAGCTAGTAATTTGCAGGGCCATGATTCATTAATTTTAAAATAATTTTTCAAGTCGCTCTGTAAATAATCAGCCCAATCTGATTATGTTAAGTGCATGAGTAATGGTCAATAAACTAAATCTCGCTATGGGATTTTGTCAAGCCCACAAAAGATCATATTACACGAGTTAATTAAGCCACATGTTTACATCTACCAATATACGCACATTCAGCTATGCAAAAGAGAGAAAAATCTCCTACTCTCATACTTTTTGACCAAACCAAGAAAATGCAACAGGTGATCCAAGCAAAATCTCATCTATTCTAACATGTGTCTTTACGAGGTCCACACCGTTGAGGTAGGATTTAAAATGAAAAACACACATTCCAACAGCCGAAAAACCCCTCGACACTGAGGCACGAGGATTTTCGAGACAGAGGAGATTGGATCCTCACACCATTACGATCTATAATATAAGTGTACTTATCATACCAATTAGTTATAAATTACTGTGCGATTTTGTTGAGTTTGCAATAAACATAATCACTATACTTCTTGGTTTTGTACTTTGGGGGATTCTCTTCACTAATGAGCTTGGGATGTGGGCCCAGTTCAATCTCTGATGGGGGTTCCAAGAAAACTGGCCATGACATTCTTGTGTTCTCCTTGTTCACAGTTGATCTATGAAACACACTCTTGTACTTGCCATTGCTCAAAATCTGTCAAATCCAATATTTAACAAGTTAATAATTTGTTAGATGGTAAAAGTCATGATGGGTTCTTTTAGTTAGAACTGCAAATTTATTTACAGTACTTAACTAAGGAAAAGAAACGTGATGGGACAGGAATTTTGAATCTTGTCACATAATTCTTCAAAATGAGATTTGTTCGCGCTCTCAATATTCGTTCTCGCGAATTTTAGTAGTTTAAGAAGTAATTCAAGATGTTTTCACGCTCACGCTCTCGCTTACGCACGTGGTCGCAAATTATTTGACTTAGGTCGTGACCAAGGGAATAATGAATTTTTATTGTTCCTGCATATTTTTCATGTTTTACGATTTTATTGTTCTAAAGTGATACTCCCTCCGTTCCAAAATAACGGTCCCGTTCGGTCTCCAATGCAAATTTTAAATTGTTAATATCTTTCAATCTATAATGAATTTTATGTGCAATATGGATCTTATATGATAGATCTTAATTAGTTCTATTATACAAAAATTTTAAAATATTTAAAAACATCGTAAATTGAAAGATATTAACAATTTAAAATTTGCATTGGAGACCGAACCGGACAGTCATTTTGAAACGGAGGGAGTAGCTAGCTAGGCGCACGCATGAAATTTTTGCCAAACATGAAAGGAAAATGTACATTACCTCAATCTGGTCACCAATGTGGATGATTAGGGCATTAGGGATGTACTTAACATCATACCAGCTGCCATCTAGGAAGGCTTGGAGCCCTTGGACTTCATTTGGCACCAGAATGGTGATGGCACACATGTCAGAGTGAGCCACCACCCCAAGGGCCAAGTCGGGGCGGGGGCACGGTGGGTAGTAGTTGATCTTCATCAGGTACACCAACTCGTTGCCGCCAACGGCCGCCTTCAACTCCTCCCCTTCAAGCCCCAACCCAAGTGACAGGGTCCTTAGCAGCTTTTCTACAACCCCATGCAAGTGCTTAGCATACTCCTCATTTGCCTCTCTACAACAGAATCAAGAGAATTTTAATTAGATGTAACACATCAATGAATGCCTAGTTTGATGATTGCGTTGGTACGTGTTCGTAGGAAATAGGGGAGGATAGAAAAATGGAATCATGGAGAGCGAGCTTGTTGATCGTTGTTAGCATTGTTTTTGGCAGGCCGCATAACGTTAACGGAAGTAGTAGTGGGAGTAACGAATGATACATAGAAGGAATTAGATGTAACAGTAGTTAAATTTTGAAATTATTTCTGGGGCCAGAGCACTTGAAAGCTTCGAGCATTGACCTTAGTGGCTGTGAAGCGGGCCAAAAATTGGACACGAAGTGGTATGCATGACGAATCAGTTGACAAGCACACAAGTTTTTGGTAGCACTGGTATATCGGAGTGTAACGATAGCAGAGGGTTGATAAACCGAGACGTAGAGGCCGATTGCAGCCCTTTTAACTTCTTACAAGTTACAACAAATGAGAAGAAAAAAATGTGTCAAACCTGTAAGAAGGTGGGTTTTTAGGCCAGAACTGGTGGTTAATAGCATGAGGGGGCCATATCTTATGGAACAAATGATCAACCCAACCTTTCTTCCCTTCCACTTCCTTTTGCAGCTTAGTTCCATACCCTTCCACACTCTTTGACCCAACAGGCTTAGCATAAGCCTCCTTCTCTTCCTGTGGCAGCTCAAAAAACTCTTTCCCAACTTCCTGCAATTTCCTTATTGCTTCTCCTGGAATCTCATGGTTCACAATTTGGAACATACCCCATTTGCAACTCGCGTCGACAATGGACCGCACGAGTTTCTCCTCGTGTGGGTCCGAGAAATCGACGATCGGGACTTTGCGGGCTTGCCCGCCATAGGTTGTGAGTCCGGGCTGCTCGTTTTCTGGCCTGATGAACTCTTGCGGTATGGTGCCTGTCGACTCCGAGGCAATGGCCTGCACTCTCTCCATCTGGTCCATCATTTTTCTTTCTTCGATCACTAATCAACCTCTGGTTTTCAAGCAACTCTCATTTCCTGTTTATGGAAATGTGCTTGTGGGCATGCCCAATATATAAGCACATTATGAGAGGATGAGAGGGAAAAGTGGATATCTATAGGCAAGAAACTCTTGAAGTTTTTGTGGTCATCAAAATATTGTGATACTAACAGAATAGCTCCCAAATTAACAAAACATCCACATAGCTTTGTCTCATGCCGTGCGCTCTTAATTAAAGGAAGGGTACATATGTGTGAACCCCAGGTTGAAACCTCATTCCATGTTCCATGTTGGGATGTTCCACATAGCTTTGGAACCCCAGGTTGAAACCTCATTCCATGTTCCATATTCCATTCTTAGGGGAGAGGACCGATGGTAGGTAGACGACTTGACGGGCTATTTAAATCCTCGTATGACGACAGCCATTAACATGAAAAATTTAAGTCAAGCGTGTTAAATAGTTCAAATTTATCAATTTGAGCTATTCGATCATCCAATGCCAGTTACAGATCTCTCGATTGGAGACACTAAGCATCGAGTGAGGATAATCATCTATTTCTCTCCATTGCTGGTACGAGCCATTTATATACGATTTGGTTCGACATTTATGTCAGCCGTATATCTAAGTTGACTTTGGTTCGCAAGTATAATTGACACTAGCACTTGGGGATTTCACTTGGATCGACGGTTGATATCACTCTCTTAACCACTAGCCACTGCTACATTCCCAGCGGGATAATATAAGTTTTAGCAACACTTTTATTAGCGTCTCCCCATTGTTGAACCGCTAACCCGCCTCCGTTACTGTTGACACCAGCCGATGTATTCCTGACGTAAAGTTTATTAGCGACGCCTCCCAAAAACCCCATCTTCTACTGTACCAATTTTCAACACCCTCCTAAAGTGGAGCCACAAGACCAGTTGGGTCTTCTGCGATATATAACCCCATCTTCTACTGTACCAATTTTCAACACACTCCTAAAGTGGAGCCACAAGACCAGTTGGGTTTTCTGCGATATATAACGAAACAGAAAACGGTAAACCAAAATTGAAAGGGAATTGAAATCCCATATAAAGCTGATTTCATCAGAAGAATACATCCAAAATTTCATCCTTCAGGCTTCAGTTCATCCTTACAAAGTGAAATATCCGTCTAATCGTATAGATTAAGATTGAACAATATGAGTAAATCTTAATAAAATGACATAAACTGTACAAATGCAGTACCTGAAAACTTGCACCAAAATCTAAATAGTACTTTGAACATCAAAGCGTGGCTAATTCCATCCAAACAGAAAGCTTGAGACCTAATTACCAAACGATGTATAGCGGACGAGGAAACTCCAGTGGCAGGAATATGCCAGAGCCTATTCGTTAGTAAGCTCTTCAGCTCCAAGTCCAACTTTCAGCCTTGAGTGGGGGCATCCCTATCACACTGACACATACTTTATCTTCTGGCCTTCCATTCCATAAAGCGACTAGCTAGACCGCTGATCTTCTGGAGTGGAAACAGTCTGTAATCGTCACTGCGAATAAGCAGTGTGTGCCGGGTGACATACAACCAAGTTAGTAGCCTACCTCTGCTGAATGTTGGGGACAAGAAAGTGAAAGCAAAACACTGCTTAAGAAGAATCCAGAAAAATCACTCTCTGTTTATTTACAAAATACACTGGACTAGACCAATTCTAATACCATCCAATCTATACCACAGATGATATGATTAATAGCACCAAAGATTTGATAATACGTGGACAATAGACATGGGACATAATTACTGTTGTTTTAATGGAAAGGAGTTCTAAATGCCAGATAAGGAAAGAGCCAAGGACTATGAAAGGAACAAATCACTATTGGTTATTCAACATTGATGAAAATCAAGAGACCCAAAACATCTGAGAAGTGATTATACTAATTCTGACGGTATTACTTGTATGAAATAAAAGAAAAAATTAAATGTTCAGTAACTTAACTAACCAACCACATTTTCCCGTTGAACATTGTCATTTACCATTTCAAGATAATATTAACCACATATTATTTAAGACATGATATTTCATCCTTGACGATCTACAGAGGGAGAGAAGGGGGAGATTTGCAACCAGAAAGGAGTCAAAAGGACAAAAGACTAGACCATGACAAGAAAAAGACAAAAGAAGAGAGACTGATGCGCCATTTATGCCATTATCACATCAGGTGTAAATTAGCAAGTGCCAAGCGGTGCCGTTTGTGCCGTACACGTTAGAATATTGAGCCATCTTTCCAAAGGCCTCCACAGAAGCGCCATTTCATGCTTTTGTTACAGTGCTACATGGTACTTTCTGAAATTTCTTCGTTATTCATTTTTTAAGTCTATTTTCAGAATTTTCAAAAGCGAAAGCAATTAAAGGATGGACATAATATTGTTTTGCAGTCCTGGGAGGGGCACTAAACCGACTGCATCCACCACAAACCTAATTTTTCTGTCTCCTGCAAATAATGAATGTTAAAGCATCCAACTCAAGACCAATTGGCAATGAGTGGAGAGGCCGCCCAGGCTCATATACTAGTTTTAAAGAGGATAATTAACTAATGTGAGACATACTCCAACACTCCCCCGTACATGCGACTCCCGACTCGCACGTGGAAAGGTAAACAAAGGATCCATAACATGTGGATCACAACAAACAACGGTGCACTTATGGCACAAATAAGGGGAAACAAATTCTCCAAAACCCTAGCTCTGATACTATGTTAAAGCATCCAACTCAAGACCGATTGGCAATGAGTGGAGAGGCCACCCAAGCTCACATACTAGTTTTAGAGAAGATAATTAACCAATGTGAGACAAACTCCAACAATGAGAAAAGCATTTTGAACTCCAATTCATTTTTCACATATTTCAACATACTTTCTCAACTTGAACCACCGCCAGTGGGTTGAGGTTAACATTTACCCATGACTTACTGCCCAAAGACTTTTTTAAAAATAACTATAGAACATTTCTGCTTTCATAATTTGCAATTTGAGATAAGAAAACTATAGAACATTTCTGTACAGGACTTGAACAATTAATAAGTGTTGCTGATCAAAAAATAAGTAATAGGAGTCTGTTCATTTTTTAATATAAGGCGCATGCTTCATATCGTCAGATAGGATCTAATAACATTCACGATGTGTAAGTTCTACAATATTGTAAACTGGTTCCAAGCATTCAATACTTTCCCACTTTGAAAGACATACCATCTGGGCTAGGCCTTCAGCAGCAGCAAGAATCACACGCAGGAAGAGTACCAGAAAGAAAATTGAAGTGTGATCTAAATTAGAGAAATGAAACATATAAAACGCAATAAAAGAAAATGAAGACATTCGACTTACTATGGTCAATCTAAATTAGAGAAATGAAACATATAAAACACAATAAAAGAAAATGAAGACATTCGACTTACTATGGTCAATTCCTAGAACGTTGTCCAAGCCACTGAATGGGCCACTTCTATGGACCACTTCCAGGAACTCCTGGACCTCCACCATCTCATTTCTTGCATGAAGCTGAGCCTTTCCTACAAGCATCAGATTCTAGTATGTGAAGGCTTTGAAGGAATAGAGATAAGAAGTTCAAAATGGTAAATATAACCTACAGAAGACGTTGCAAAAAACATGCCATGAATTAACAGCCCAGAAGAAATCGGTGCTTGTTCTCAACCTCCATATTGATCGCTTTGATTTCAAAACACCATTAGTATAGATAATATCACAATTGCAGTTCCCAAGAAAAGCAGAAAAGAAACAATGGTGGGTAGATTTGTGATTCCAATGAGAATAGGTTTTCCTCCTTGAGAGATGTGGGTATTAAGCAACCTACTCCCACCAAGGGAAGGAAAAAGCAGAGAACAAAAAACGAAAAGTGGCAAGAGGAAGAAAGAACAAAAGGTAAGGTTGCATAATAATGCAGATGCAGAAATGGTTGGACATAGTCCAAATGACAAACTAGGTAGTTCTTCACAACTATTTTCAGAACAACAGTGCTGTATTTGGATGAGTTTTTGAGAAATTTTTGAAATTTTTTTGGAGTTATGAGTGGAGAGAGAAATGAGAGTAATGATTGGAAGTAGAAGTAATGAGTGGAGAGAGATAGAGAGAGAAAATTGAGAATAATGATTGGAGATAGGGATAATGAGTGGAGAGTAATGATTGAAAGTAGGGGTACTGAGTATGTTTTGAGTTGGAAAAAAATTTCAAAAAGGGAACCGAGCAAGGCACAGGTGTTTATAAAAGAAACTCATGATGCTTTTCTCACATGCTAAGCAAACGAGGTCTGAGAACGTAGACACCATACAAGGAAATATCATGCTTTTCTCACATTTTCAAGAAAAGCATTGCCCATGTACTCGCTTACAAGCTTTTGCTAATTTGGATAAGGGTCCTGACAAATATAGACAACTATCTATCTAATAAAACACAAGGGTGTTTAGGAATATTCTTTTGAAATATTCCATCTCAATGGTTCAGATTTCTTCCTGACATAGGTTTTATCTACTCATACAAACAAATCTAATAGTCCAAATTTCTTCACCTTTCACATACAAACTAATGGCAGTTTAGTAAATACATGAAAGACTTGAGGGCTGAGATTGAAACAAATCCAAGGTCAGCATTGATTTGGGTTCAAAATTTGAAATAGAAAATTAATTTTGAGCTCTCATCCCCACGTTGCACGTTAATTAAAATGAGTCTCTAACATTCATATTGTTAAAAAACCTATCACATTAATAAATTAGATGGGTTTTGAATTGAAGAGTTGGATTAGGAGGATTTTAATTTAATTTAATTATTCTGGGTGGCAGGGGGAGCCGGGAGGGATCATTGCACCGCCACTTTTCTTCGATATTTTTACACCAAAGAATGCATTGAAGACTGAAGAGGCAGTTTTCCTCTGTGGATTGACCCCACCCTCTTTAATTTGGTGGTATATTCTCTCTTTTTTCTTTTCTGTTTTTATTGTCTTCAGAATTTAATAGCAATACAGATAAATTAAAAAAATATGAGAACTGGCTGGTGACTGGTGTGGTTATATCTTCTCCTACAAATGCAAAGCATTGGCTGGTGTACTTATATCTGCTCTTATGTTTTTAAATGCAGAGTACTGGCTGGTATGCTTAGAATTTTTCTAATTTCGTTGATGCAGAGCACTAACTAATGTGCTATTTGGTTTTAACTTTTTACATGGTATCCATAAACAAATTGATAGTTCTTTGTAGCTAGCTTAAATGTATAGTTGGGGGAGTGCCGTAAGCACGGGTAATTCTTTCGTGCCACTAAGAAGAGAGTGTTTGAGCCACTAGCTAGCAAGTGCCGTAGGCCAATTCCAACCGGAGTGCGTAGTGCCGTAGGCACGGGCAAACACTAGTTTGCAATAATACAAAAAAAGTTTAAAAAGTTAATAATCGAGCTGATGGTCGTCCTCTAAGAAAGGTCAGACCACCTCGAAAGTTCGTGTGGAAATATCATGCTTCTAATTCCAAAGGTCCTGTAATCTATCTCAGGTAGGAGGATCTCCTTCCAAAACTAGTAGCATAGGGAGACGGGAGAGAAGCAGTGATACCACCTTCTGGCTACACCAGAGAGAGAGAATTTCAAGTTTTCAATCTTAATTTCTTAAGCAGTTTACCATTGATCGGAAATAGAAATCCATGTGGCATAAAACCATTAGAGTTTAAAGTTAAGAAAAAATGAAAAATAGAAGTACAAATGCTATCAAACAGACAAAAACTATATTTGTGTAAATGCAATTAGACCACCATACCTCTATCCTCAACTAATGTCAAGAGGGGAAGTCCCCTGTAATTTTTTGAAACAAAAGGGATCTGCCTGCCTGAATCCCAAACCTCAGGAGAGTCCAGTACAATATACCAACACAGCATCATATCTGAAGAACACGAAAATGTCGCCTGAAAACACAGAAACAGTGACCTGCTAAAATAAAGACCTGATCTCAGAACTCCTGCTGCAAGCAGCAGGAGCCTTCATTGTTTTCGTAAGCTTGTTTAAACAGACTGTATCAATCAAATAAAGGCTCCTTGACCAAAAGATTCAATTTCTGGTTAAGAAATTCAAGGACATCTTGTCTTCCTTCCTTAATAAGCAATTGTCTTAGCCTCCCAAATGTTATCCTTGATGGCCGCAATCCCTTCTCTATCATCTCTTCCAATAGAACACAAGCTTTGGAAACATCACCATTGTCACACAATCCATTAATAAGTGCAGAGAATGTGTGCATGCTTGGAACAAACTGTTTTGACTTCATGTAGTTCCACACCTTACGAGCCATCTCAAGTTCATCCCTGGCACAAAACATCTTTATCATCATTGTATAGGTGTCTGCATCTGGATCACAGATCTTAATCATCTTCCGGAAGACCCTAAAAGCCTCGTCGGTCTGCCCTTGACCTATCAAGCTGTTTAGAATAATATTGCACGTCCTGGAATTGGGTCTGACCCCCTTGGATTCCATTTCGTTCAAAACCTTATATGTGTTATGAAACTTGTTTACTTTGCAAAATGCACTAATCAAAGCATTGTACACTGCCACATCAGCCTCGACACCATTCATTTCCATTTCAAGGAACGTTTCAACTGCCCTTTCAATCTGATTCTCTATCCCATAAGTATGAATCAAAACACTATATATGAATGAAGTAGGCTTACAACCTTTCGCATCCATATCAGTAACAATTTCAACAGCTTCTTCAACCCTTCCAGCTTTGCAGAAAATGTCAACCATGATCCCATAGGTCACTATATCGGGGTTGCAACCCATGTCAACCATCTCCCTAAAAATTTCCCTCGCCTTAGGCAGATTAGGATCCCTTCCCCATCCCTCAATCAGTATACTATAAGTTTTTGATTCTGGAGTGAATCGTTCTTTCATGCTATCAAAAATTTCCTGGGCCTTTCTCACATTCTTGGACTTGCACAGAGCACTCAACAAGCCGTTAAATGCCGCTAAATTTGGCAGCACGCCATATGTTTCCATGACGTTGAATGTGTAGATTGCCTCATCTACCTTCTGGGCCCTAGCATACTTTCTCATAATAATGCAAAATGTCTCAATATTCAGCATTCTCTTGCTCCTCATGATATTCACAAGATCCCAAACAATTTTATACTGCCTTATCTTGGCCAGAGACTCAATCATAGTGTGGTAAGCTCTGATGCTGTGCTCGTAATTACGTTGCATACCAGCCCATTCGAAGAATCGGAATGTCAGCATACCAGCATTTTCGAATCTCTTGATAACTTCTTCGACAACATCAGGTGAAACCCTAATTCCACTCTGGTCAAGGGCAATGTCAAGCCCTGATTTTGGGTGAGACATCAAAATTTTGCATATACCTTCTGTGGGGTTCAAAAATTCTTTTATTGTTTCTCTACTGTACATTCTGGCTAACATCATCCATCCCAAAACTAACTTGTTGCAACAACAGAGATTATTGATCATCTTGTCAATAAGCAAACTAAGGGCGCTTCCAAGTTTCCTGGAGCATTGGAAACTAATTAGTAATACTCCTAGACCCACAGAGTCGTGTATTTCACATACATTTTCATGCTCCTAACAATAGAAATGTTGCTGCAGAAATCCTAACATAATTACAGTCTTTGATGCATTAAATGGGATGTTTCAATGACATACAAATGTACTGGAGAATTGCACCTGTAATTCTAGGGCATGGATCGTCATTCTAGGATTTCTACATCTAAATATCTGTAGTTGTTTGGTAATAATTAAAAAAACTTGGTGTAAAGATGACAAAGTCACAGCATTTGCAAACAAGATAGTTTTCGGGTTTTCCAATTTAGATTTCATCCCCACGGCCAATTGAAGATTTGGATAATGCATGCCAACTAGTACGAACTGCATAAAAAGAAACAGCTTCTGTTGCAGCCACATAAAGACACAACTATATTTGACGACGAAAACAAGAGGCTCATTTACTGATGTGGGCCTTTTTACTTCATAAAGTAAAATGTTTTACCTATTTTCCGGTGTTTGGTAGTATAAAAAATGAGGAAAACTTTTACTGCTCCATTTGTTTAGACGTGAAATATTTAACCCATTTTCCGGTGTTTGGTTGTGTAAAAAATGAGCAAAACATTTTACTTGTAAAACATTTTCCATCAATTGGATGAAAATGACTTATCCTTATATTTTCCGTACCTTATTTTCCGAAATAAACCCGATGCCTTTTACTGCAATTCTTACTGCTTAGTTTATTCGATCGTCAGTCCTGACCCACGTTCAATTTCAATAATCTCATATCTCTCCGCCGTTTAAGTCCTCTCCCTCTCTACACTATTTTGTTGATTTTTGAAAATATTTTCAAGTGCCAAAAAAACACCGAAAAATAAATGTTTGAACTTTATTTTCTGAAATAACATTTTACATCATAACAAACGGAGCCTTGTAAAACATTTTCCATTAATTGAATAAAAATGACTTACCCTTAAATTTTCCGTAAGTTATTTTCCGAAATGCTGCGTTCTACTGCAATTCTCATTTCTCATTGCTCAGTTTCAAATCCTCTCAATCGACTAACCCGGAAAACATTGCAAATTTCACCTTCCAAAGAACTCGTTTGACAGTATTCACACGTACCCTAAACCAGCAGAGAACATTCATATACACATACATAAATCTAAATATATGCATATTGTACGTATCCACACACGAACGCACACATACACACATTGAGTGATGCGTACAGAGAACGAGAGAGAGAGAGAGAGTACCTGGCCAGGCTGATCGGAGAAAACGCCGGCGGCGGTTGTGAAGGGAGTGGCCCAGCGAGAGAGGAGAGGTCTAGGTGTGGATTCGAAGCATGTTTTGTGTGGAAAAAGCCCAGGTTGAGTTGTTTGTATTGTTCCTCGCTGTACAAATGTGTATTGGACTGTTAATATTGAAACATTCCCTCCTCTCACTCTCACGGACCCGGGGCTCTGCTGTCCGGGGGCGCAGCAGCCCTTACCCACCCCACAAAAACGGAGCCGTTTGACTTTAAAAAAAAAGTTTAACCCACCAATTTCCAATCCAAAGGAATAGAAATATGATTATGAGAGTTCTAGAGACAAATTTGATTTTGTCTCTGTAGAATAATATGATCAGAATAATAAGATCTTCATACCTATTCAAACGGATTAAAAATTAAAGCACTTAATTTTTTAACTATATTTTTTAATATATAAACAGTATAAAAAATTAACTGCTCGAATTTCCCTCCGTTTGAATCGATGCAAAGATCTTGTTATTCTGATATTTTAATATCAGAATAATAATATATAATATCAGAATAACAAAATCTTAAGTGGGTGTGAAAATCCGTTTGAAACAAAAGTATAGTTAAAAAATTAAGAGCTTCAATTTTTAATCCGTTTGAATGGGTGTGAAGATCTTATTATTCTGATTATATTATTCTAAAAAGACGTAATCAAATTTTGTCTCTAAGACTTTCATAATCATATTTCTGTTCCTTAGGATTGTAAATTAATGATTAGGATTTTTTTTAAGTCAAACGGCGCCATTTTTCGGAGTGGGTAGGGGCTACTGCCCCGGGCAGCAGAGCCCCCGGGTCCCATTCTCACGCTCTCTCTTTTCTTTTGAGCTGTCAAAAAAAGACGTGATTGGATTCAAGTTTGGATTGTGAGAAAGAGAGATAAAAAAAATGAAATTTTTAATGATATTGGACTAAAAAGAGGAAAAGTCAATCAAAATATTATTTTACACTTTTCTCTTTATTTCTCGCCAAAATATTCAATCCAAATGTTTCACAAGAAACCATTCTCTTTCATTTCTTTTCTCATTTCTCATGAAACCCCTCTCATCTAAAGGACTGTAAAAGGTTGACGAAGAAATACCTTTCCCACTCCACTTTTTTTAGTTTTTTATAATACAGTTATGTTACTTGCACATACACTTTTACACATATCTTGCACATACACTTTTATGGGGCCCATCTCGGATCCCACCAATATGATCCGAATCGTTCATTATTTTTAAAATAATTTTTAAGAGTTTTTGTAAAAAATCAACTCAATAGGATATCGGTAAAGACTTTTTCAGAAATCATATGGTGAAACAGTTTGATTCGCACTGAGATTTCTGAAAGAGCTCTTACCGATATCCTATCAAGTTAATTTTTTACAGAAATTCTTAAAATATTATTTTAAAAATAATGAGCGGTTTGGATCATATTGATGGGACCTGAGATGGGCCTCATAAAAATATATGCGCAAAATATGTGCATAAATGTATTTGTCCTTAGCATTGTTGTTATAATAATACACCATCCTTTTTCTATCTTCATGTGAATTTATAATGTTGTTGATGCATGAGCTTAGCCTTGGCAGCCGTGCCGATGATGAATTGTAATCTTAATCAGGTTAAAGTGTTTTTTTTTTTTTGGTTTTTAGTGATGGCTTTAAATTCTAAGCAAAGTATTTTAGAGTCTATTAATTTTTGCACACATATACATGTAGTTTTTTTTTTTTATCCGCCCATATGCAAGTAGTTAGTTACATTAAACACGTATTTCCGACTGACAAAATAAAAAGTTACATTAAATACATGTTCGTAGATTTATATTGTTTAAGTGTTCATGCATGTAGACGAAGGGCTGTCTAGATATTTGAAGCATCTTGTTGGAAAATGTCTAGTGTTTATTATTACTCTTGAAGAATTCATTTTGTAATCCCTATATATAGTTGATATGATGAAATGAGAAGTAGAGTTTATTTGATTATTCAATTATTTGCAAGTGTATCATGCTTGTAGTGAGTGATTCATCTTGCAATTAAGCGAGTGGCTTGATTGCGTCAAGTGGCTTGATCGCGTTAAGTGGCATCCGCGATTAGTAACATTGAGTGGCATTCGCTACCCCCGCTTTAATGCCATCTCGGAACTATCCTAACCTCGTAGGTCTCAACCTGCGTCAGTTGTCCTTCCAAGTGTGAAAGAGTGTATATGTAACGTCTGGGATTTTGGCCCTATTTTTTTTAATATAGAAATTTCTTTTATTCAAAAAAAAAAAATCTAAAGCAACCGAGTGATTATTCAAAATTTACTAATATGATAATTTTAAATTACAACCTTTATCTTACTATATTTTTTTATTAATCTTTCATAATTATATGTAACTTACAATTATATTTACATATAGATACGTGTATGCAAATTATGTCACCCCATAAAATTTTGGAATTTGACTCTCTCTCTCTCTCTCTCTCTCTCTCTCTCTCTCTCTCTCTCTCTCTCTCTCTCTCTCTCTCTCTCTCTCTCTCTCTCTCTCTCTCTCTCTCTCTCTCTCTCTCTCTCTCTCTCTCTCTCCGTATACATATACGTTACCCTACAACAAGTCAATACTAACTGAAAAGATTAGAAAACATCTCCCAAAATAGGTTTATATATAAGGAAACGTTTATTGATCGAACGGCTAGGATCAACATATAAAGATGATTTGAAGGTTGCAGAGGACGCTTGGTTTGTATACTTAGACAAAAACGGCTTTGTTTTATAATATAGATAATAATTTCCAATGTTCAAAAAAAAAAAAAGGTCATTTCATTATTTTTCAAATTATGTGTAGCATCAACTTAGCCAGATTAGTAAAAGCGTCAGGTCATCGGAAAGTGGGAAGCGCCATAAAATGTAACTAAAGTGATACCTTGGATTGTCAGAAATACATACCAGCCGTGCATTGCACGGGTTTGCCGCTAGTATTTATTATTACGGAGTGATTTTTCGTGAGGAGAGCTGTGGGCGGAACAAGTGGTCTAACCTATAATTTATAAATAATTATTTTCCAAACTGTGTGTAGCATCAACTAAGCCAAATTAGTAAAAGCGTCTGGTCATTAAAAAGTGGGAAGCACCATAAAGTATAACTAAAGTGATACCTTGGATTGTCACGAATACAAACCACCCATGCAATGCACGCACGGGTTTGCCCAGTAGTAAGGGTCATCATCGGGCCGGGCCGGCCCAACCCGTCAAGTCGCGGCCCAAGCCTGCCCACGGGCCGGGCCGCCCGGGCTTTTTCTTTTTGGCGGGCCCGGCAGGCCGGGCCTCCTACCATAATTGAAGCCCAAGCCCGGCCCACGGGCTACCCCAATTGACGGGCCGGCGGGCCAAAAGCCGGGCGGGCCAACGAGCGGGCTTAAATTTCCTTGGGCAAAACTAAACCAAGGGAAAAAATAAAGGATTTTTTGGGATTTTGGGCTAATGGGCGGGCCCGTTGGCGGGCTTTTGGACGGGTATGCTGGGCGGGCTCACGGGCGGGCTCACGGGCCGGCCCTACGGACGGGCCGAGTAAAAATTCATAGGCCCGAGCCCGCCCATTACAAACTACGGGCCGGGCTAGCCCGCCCGTTTTACGGGCTCGAGCCGGGTAAAAGCCCGGCGGGCCGGGCGGGCTTTGGACGGGTCGCGGGGCACCGGGCCAAATGATGACCCTTACCCAGTAGTGTTTATTATATTGCTAATTGACTTTTCGTGAGGAGAATCTAACCTATAATTACCAAATAATTATATGTTTTAACTATGTTAAAAATCCAATTGATCCAAACAATAAGGGAACTTAGAATTTGAAAAATCCCTATTAGTTAGGGATCAATCAAATCCATTTACCCAATCTCAATTTGCATATTGAAATCTTATTTATTTCTTCTTTTATTTCAATTGTCGTGCATGGCACAGATTCATGCCAGTAAAAAAAAAGATGATATATCTGATTTTGTTCAACGGGGAGTACGATACAACTTGTTAGGGGATCAAAATCTTAGAACTGTAAAAACACAATATCAGTATATCACTGCTTCTTTGGCTTGGGTTTTGTGGTATGGAATAGTTAGGAGATACTATTATGAAAAGTTAGAAAAAAAAATTTCAAACTTTCTCTCTTCCTAAACTTTTTTATATTCAATGTTAAACCATAAATTGACAAGGAATAAATACTAATAAATAGAATAAAATTTGTCCCTCATGCACTCTCCTTCATAGCACGAATGTTCGTGCTTATAAATGATGACAATGAATAAGTATCATTTAACTTGCTTTTACAGAAATGAAAAGAAAGAAAAAACAAAAACAAAAATGCATATAAGAAGTTGTCTTGTGAAAGCTTTTTTTTTTTTTTTTTGTTTTTTGAACAACAAAAGAATTTTACTTCCTCTGTCTTAAAAAAGAATGACAATTTTTGAAATTCGGGTCATTTTTCATCACTTATATCTTTTAATCTATTCGTAAAAGTGCACGTGCTTTGCACGTAGAGTTCCTTCAACTAAAAAGATTCTTACTTCAGATACAAGATTAGAACTATGCTTTTTTCAATCGTGATTATATATTCTGTGACAAGCATCAATGGACAACATTTATCCTGACGCCATTGGAACCAAGCAAGACGGGCCAGGTACGCTTGTTGACTGGTTGTCCCTAGCCGGGCAGATGCTATGTTAGAGATCTTTGTTTGGAAATTGGCATAATGTTGTGGATTACAAAGTTGTTAAAAAAAAAAAAGTCCTATAGACAGAGTAGTCCAATGACTTGGCAACTTTGGAATGATTCGAAATAAAGATAAACCCTCAAATTATCATTCTCCAAAATCACAGAAATTTTCGTTGCATAATTAGCGAAGTCATTTGCAATTTTAAATTGAAGCTAACAAGGATGCATCTCAACTTGAAGATCTTAGGCCCGGTTTCATACATCCTCCATAAATCGACCAACTAGTGCAAAGTAGGCATTACAATGTATTCTTTCTTAGTAAATTAACATGCACATCGAAAAAAATGTCTGCCAACTAAAAAGCTCCGTAGCTTTGCACACCAAAAAATAACGAAGTTCGAGAAATTGGTTATAACATCACAAATTTTTTTTTTGTTGATCCGCAATATAACATCACAATTCAAATTGCATGTTACGCAAGTAAACTGCTACAAGGAATAATATCAAGACTTTAATATCCAACGAAATGCAATCCCACACCCCAAAGGCTTGGAGCAATATCTTGAATCTACTGCGCAGAAACATCAACAAATTATTTCAATATCTTGGAGAAGCAGAAAATCCAAATAGTGGCTTTCTGGTTTCAAACCTTCCGATATAAGAACCAACCAGACTTAGAAAAGCAAGTTCATGTATGCTCCATGTACTACAACAATCTCGTTAGTTTTTAAACAGCCAACTCACAAACACAAGAAGGTTTACTGTGCCATTATAAAATAACACAGCAGAATATCTCATAAATCTGGAAGGAAAAGTACGGAGTGGTGGGTTGTCCAAGTAATTTTCATTTGGCAATAAGTTGAAGCGGGTGGAGGGGCACACAACGGCGATATTCCTGTACATTATGGTAAGTGTAGAGGTTGGACAGAATACAATAGAAAATGGACACTGACACAGATGATACTATAATAAGTGCAGCACCTAAAAGAAACTTTAAGGTATATGTGACCCCATTAATTTTGTCGACTTCCTCCAGTAATATGCTGGTCTTACACCAAAAAAATAAAATTAAAAATTCCACTTCGGTTGGCAATTGAATTCTGCAAAATTCACGAGTGAAAGCTTGTAGAGGGCTCCATGTTTTGAGAACCATGCCTCAAGATAGCACATAGTGACCCTGGATATAACAATCGTGGGATGAGAACACTACAGGGCATAAAATTAAAACAACACAAATGATTGTCAATCCAAATAACAAGCTATTGCAACTTAACTATATCAGCGAAAAAGGTTCACAGAGATACAAAATAATATAAAAAAGATAAAACTGTCACACAACGATCAGAGGTGATTAATACCCAACAACGTTGAAAATGCAACAGAAGCAAATCATGGTAGATGAACTGGAATATCATTTGTGATATCATTATGGATGATTGGGGAAAAAAAAGGGTGGCCATTTTTTGTCCTCAAGAACAATACCAGATGCAAAGCAAGAGAAAATAACCCAAGTTACACAAACTTCTCGGCAGAATAGCAGGATATTTAGATGCATATGGCCAGAAACATGAGCAACACATCAACAAATGCATTAAACTGGAATGCCTGAACAGTACGATTGCTATTTCTTGTTAAGTATGCCACCATATCCATTTTGGTAGGTTCTTGCTATTTGGAGAAAAAAGAAATTAACTAAGAAACCCAGTGGACACTTACATTCTATTTCTCGAGGATGTGTGAATAACACAAGTATTCGTCCTGAACATATGAAAGTCAAAATGTAGAAAGAAAGAGTGGGAAAAATTAGGCTGCATCTTCTCTCCATTTTACGTCCTGCATAGCTCAATAAATCCATGGTAAGGGTTATTGTATGATAAAGAAGGCACACAACTAATATACAAAACTACCATTTAAAACAAGAATGAAGAAAACTTCATTTTTGTAGATTTGATATTTACTTCTGAATCGAACACTCATGAGACCATAATATTTCCTTGTAGTTATTAGCTACAGCGCCTTAAATACCTCTCAGGCACCCAAACTTCGTGTCAAACTTTGTGAAGGGCGAAAAACGAACAAACCATTTGGAGCAAAAGTGTGGAAGATGGGCAAATAGGCAACGGAACAATTAATGTAGTCAGCTCTGTGCTATTCATTGTCACCTTTCATAATACAACAATTGCTCCCAGGAACTGTTGCTGGAATCCACAAAATAATATTAAGGGAGACTGGTTTAGGTAAATATCTCATGCGCTCCCCAACGGCTTTGTCTTCCTCAGATGCATAGCAGGCATTGCGATTGAATATTCCCACGGCTGACCAGTTGCACAGAAAAAATGCCCAAATAGTTTAAAGGATCTTCTGCACATAATAGAACTTCTACCCAAGTCCCCCGGATGTCCAACTTCAAAGACTTCTCCCTAATAGAAGAAAAACTAACTTCTAAAAGGACATAAAAGTAGAAAGGATTCTACTAATGACATTGAAAAAGGGAAAAAAAAAAAAAAGTATCTGAAACTGCATAGACAACTGAGTGGCACAGTTCCACTTGGGCCTCTTTGAAGAAGATCATCAATACAATACAACACACTTCACCTCCTCCGACCAAGAAATCCCAAGCTTCTTTTCTAGAACACCAGCCAAAACTTCAACCAATCAAACAACGGTTACATAAAAACTTGAAATGAAAGAATGCACAATAGAACAAATAAATCATGTGCTTTGTATCAGATGATCGAATCTTTCCAGAAGTAATTACTCTGGAGTAGATAGATATATAGACATATAGATCATCACACCCAAAGGCCTATTTATAGCAACTCCAAAGTGGTTGGATGCCTCCCCAGTCCCCGTTCATTTAACTTTGTCTCCTAACAAATTATACAATCAAACTTACATATCTCCTATCACTCCCCCTAAACCTTGATTGTCGCATAAAAAGTTATCCCCTGTCCACGTGTTCAGACTTCAATTTCTTAATTTTTTCAGGCTCGACTTGGATTCTCAGATATACCATTTCATATGTATTTTGAAGACAACTCTTTCCATTTTCACAAGTAAAATTCTACCCCATAAAAGTAGCCTATTACAGGGAATTGTCGGCACCACTCGTTTACAACTTTTAGGCAAGATTCAATGAGGAACCGTGGCCCACCAACGGATGCGATGTAGATTATGGCTTACAGTGCACATTGGATATGTCATAGGCAAGGTTCACGATTTTGGCTTGTTTCCTGTTTTCGTCTAAATTGTTACAATAAGCCTGGTATCCCTATAAGCATCACAAACATTAACCGTATATTCCATTTACTATATTAGTTACCTTTTTTCCCAAGTTGTTGGATATCCACTCTGTATATTCCCAGTTTCAAACATCCTCTCTGTATATTCCATGAACTTTTCTCACCAATAGATGGGTGGAATAAATGGAAGGGCAACAGGAGCAATTTATCAAACACCTTAAGTGCAATGAGTATTTATCGAACTCCTAAGCATGATATTGAACATATAAGCAAGAAAAGCTCCAACGTATATTCACCATGAGAGAGAGGGAGAGAGTGAGCAATACACATTTTTTCAGAATCTTACCAGTGGACTCTACCGAAGTCAGCGTGGAAGGACATTCGAGGGACTCTTCAAATGGTCCGGGAGAGTTGTGAGAGATGCAACAGTTCGTATGCTTGAAGGGAAGCGGTAGGGGAATGTGTTTGTTGGGAGATGCAACAGTTGGAATGTGGCGTATCGGGTTTTCCATCGTTTCGGAAAGACGGGTTGCCGAGAGGGTGTAGGAGGTAGCGTGGTATTTTTCCACGCTGGGTTGGGTCAGTTATTTGAGATGGTAGTGAGGATTTTACTGGGAGATTATGGGACGGGGTTGCTGAAAAATGGCCATTTAACCGATTTATGCTATTAGAAACATCTATATTTCACAACGAAACCAGTGCTTAGCAAAACGCTTCCTTACCTTGGGTTGGTTTGGCCGAGTGGTGCTGTAGCCATCTATAGGATGGTGAGGTCTAGGTTTGACTCGCCTACTAAGCAAGCTTTTGGCAATTTTTAAACATTCGAAACAAAAGCGTGCTTAAAAAGCGCTTCTTTAAATCGGTAGGTCAAACATACTTTTTTGTCAAGTTTTAATTAAGTGGGAAAAATTAATAACAAAAGCACATAAGCGAAACCACGTTTCGTATTGTTTCAAAATAACAGTAGAATATGATTGTTCTGTGGTTTTGTTTGCAATCAATCTATTTTTATCTTGTATGGTTCCTATCTTCTTATAGGTATATTATTGTTCTTGAAAGTTTTCCAATGGTAGAATTTACTCTTGATATGTGGATGAAGGGAATTTGATAAGACGGGATTTAAGGTTCTTAACTACTGTCTTTCACTATGAATAGCTCTCTGAAATAAGTTTTGAGACCTTTCCCAAAATCCAGGCCTATAAAATGAACGTCTCAGATCCTTAATGAGACTATGGTGGGCCACACCATTTCACTTGAGAGGATCCACACTCCACCATGTTCCCATTGTTTTAGTGGAAAAGAAGAAGCATACAAGCCCACGCATTCAGTGATATAGTGTGTGGCCCGTGATCCTCAATCGGAGTTCCTCCTCCGTTGGTTTGTGAGCTTCCTAGCCTTCTCGCTCTATCCTGCATAGCGAACGCATGACTAAGACCTGGCTGGGGTTGCCCGGCAAGGCCCTCTGGCGAGGGGATGAGAATGTGCTGAGAGCAAAGCAAGAGACTAGGGTTTTTAGGATTGAGTATTCTCTACCTCTTAGGGCTGTTATCCCTTGGTATTTAATAGAATCTCCTTAACTTGCTCTCTAAGCACGAGCATGCGCCTTGCATGAGCCAAGTTACATCATCGTGACATCACCGAATAGATCTGATAACCATATTTAGCTTGAGCTAGCACCCCCATGTGCGCTCATCATTATCCTTTGGTGTATCCATCTCAGCACGCGGAAAGACACGTGCCGTTATAGTTAGCAGAGCCCCAGGCCTAGCCAAACTTGGCTGGCAACCCATGGGGAGAATCCATTGACGGAGCTACCTTCCTAATGGTAGCCGAGCTTGAAAGAAACTCCCCTGGCGCTGGACGCAAGGTAAGCATGATACCGTTGACTGCGTGGTCTCAGCGCAAGCCGAGCCACCTCTTTTGAAGGTGGCCGAACTCGGAAGATATCTCACCGGATTGGCCATCAGTCAGAGGAAACGTTGTTCAAACCCGAACCTCAGTTGTAGCCGAACTCAGAGTTTCGCACGGCCATCATCCTTGGGCGCGACCTCTGTCCCAGCTTACTTGTCAATGGGCTCGGACCGTTTGGTTTGGTCTACTACAAATAGCATGCTGTCTTCCCTTACGTGTGTACTTCAAGCAAGTTATGTTATCTACCACATCGATTTGAGTCGCTGTTTTCAGCTAGTGAAATGTTTTTCGGTTCTTCTAAAGTTATGACTGTTAAAAGTAGTGTTAAACTAGGATGAACAAGCCAAGCTTTAGCAGCGTGTTGGCATTCTATGCATGTGAACTTACCAAGGAAAGATGCTTGCAGTAGCAAAGAAGATAGAGCCATTGAGCCCTTTGGAATGATGATGCTGCATGAACACCTTCCAATAGTTTCCAATTGACTCTTTGTTCTAGGTAGTCAATTTTTACATGTGGATGTATGTGTGAAAATAATGCTTTAAGACAAGCTTTATACTCACGTAACTAGGTATATGGCTCTGTAAGCCGTTTGGACTTCCTCAAATTCTGGAGCAGATAATTGGGTCTGCAGTTGAAAAATCCAGATTTAGAGCCTGTGTGTTCGGTTTGAACATCCTAAAATCCACTTCTGTAATGACCACTCGATCATTTATAATAGAACCTTTCATCTCCTGCCAACTTAATTTGGCTTTCCTTGTACTCAATATTTCAACCTTAGCTAATGCTGTGTGCTTACAAGTACCTTAACTAGTATCTATCTGTGAAGTGTTTAAAGTTATTCTTATTCTTGACTCTTGACAACTACCCACATTCTTTTTCTGCTTAGAGGTCTTGCATTGATTGAATCTTGTGTAGCTCTTTTACTTGTCCACTGCTCATGCCCCTTGTTAATTTTAACATTATGTGAAGTGTGTGTGAACTTGAACACGCGAATCATGAAAATGGTCAATATACTGCAATCAGATAATTTTGCAAGTAACTTTGTACAAGTAATCGTTCGGATCTTATTCAAGCCGGACATATACACACCACACTCAAACGTCGTAAACTAAGCACAAAGGGAAATCGCACGCCCCTTCTCGATTACTTATTTTATATAAAACCAACCGCCATGTGGTTTTAACTAATGGAGGCTAGCTATTTTGGCGATGTTGGCTTCGGGTGAGAAGACATACCACTATACCAGTGATGGCTCTCTTCACCTTGGCAAGTGAATGCTTGACCTTTGATCCAACACCTGAAAATATATTGTGATGATGAGGTTTCTTATGTGCAATTTTGTCATCCATATCTCTTGATGCTTTTACCATGACTGGAGCGTCGACGTCAGAGCCAGAGTCTTCTCTTTTCAGTTCATCTCCTTCCTCTTCTTCTTCTTTCTTGTCATGTACTGCTTCTCCTTCAGCTTCAGCTGCGACTCTTCCTTGATTCCCATCAATTCTTGCTCTTCAGTCACGTCTTCACCCACTTGCACATTTCGCTTTGTGGATCTCTGCAAGAGGTCAGATAATGACATCTTAGCTGACTCTATCATTTGGGAATCTTCTGTTATTTCTTTGGATTGCTTGAATAAAATATAATTATTCAAGCATTAGGGCTCGTTTCATAAACAGTTATCTATCACCACAAACTGGAACAAGTTATTCGCTCTAGCGGATTGAAACAAGGTTATGAGAGGCAAGAAAAGCTGACCAATCAAATACAGTTTATCTGTTTCATGGTCGCATCAAGTGCGCACTCAAGTTAGGCAAAATCAATGCTCTTAATTAACTGGATTTAGCCAAATCTGGGCCAAGTAAAATATGATCTCCATGGCACCACAAATTCATTCTCATAAGGAAACTATAAGGCCAACATGCATATGTAGCAACGTGTATAGATGTTCTCAAATTAGGAAAATTAAATAAATCTACAACAGCAAAAGTCCAAAGCATTATTACTTTTAATATCTTAAGTACCGTGAATTGCCGTAATCAAAATTGGTAAGGTGGAACAAAACACAGATCATGCTTCACATATGCAGTAGGAAAAGCTTCACTGATCATGCTTTTAGGAAAATCCCGTTCAAGAATATTAAAGCAGGAGTCTACACATTGATGCCTACATGGGTATGCGATCCTACAAAATCATTTATTGGCGAAGAACAATATGTAGCGTACGGTCTCAAGCCAATGTACACAGTAATGGAAAATCACGAAGATCTAAAACCATGCTCTGATACCACATGTAAATTTATTCTTAATGACGTTAGATAATTAACACATGTCAGGATCTAAAATTGTCATGATAATCACAATACAATCATTAAGCAGAAGTTAAATAGTCAAGAACGGCGTACCCGGATCCAGTAATGCCGAACTTAAGCGATCCAGTGATTATTGGACTCTTGCCTTTCTTTCTTAGCAATTTAGTATCACATTAATTTGATAGAACCCTATATGCTCTTTTATAGGCAAAGGGAGGACCAGTTTCTTAATGTACATTATACTTACTTCACATCAAAGTAGAGTATTGTCACACCCCACCCCGGGCCAGCACTCAAATGAGCCCAAACCGACGTGAGCGTGCAACATCAACCACCAACCCACTCCTATGACTCAAGTTCTAGCAATTAAGTTAATCAAAAGTCATTTTATTGATAACGCAAAACATATCGTTCTTACAAACACAGCGGAAGTCTTAAGAAATCGTTAAAACTATACAATGAACCAAATATAAACATAGGCTGCAACTACATCCCTATCTACAATATTTCGCCAAAACTAGTCCAGCCTTCCCGACATGCTACCCTAAGCGAGGGTACAACCACATGACGATCAGCAGTGGATATCTACAACGCCTACAAAACTGGATTCCATAATGGAATCCGAAAGTGTTTATGAGACATGGATGCAATTCCATATTAAAGGTACAGCTAAAAGATAATCTTAACTTGTCAAATAGTAAACCAAGCAATTAAAAGTAACACCGGGCACACACCCAGTAATTTAAGGCATAAAAGTCTTTTGGCATAAAGCCAATCACCGGGCACAAAACCAATAACTTAAGGCATAAAAGCCTTTTGGCATAAAGCCAATCACCGGGCACAAAACCAATAACTTAAGGCATAAAAGCCTTTTGGCATAAAGCCAATCACCGGGCACTAAGCCAACATTCAAGTTCAATTCAATATAGAACAACATCTATGAATCAAACACTCACCTCGTACTCCGAAAGAAAGTACAACTTATGTTTTCGGTGCTCCTTGATTCACCAACTCGTCACCTATCCACAAGTCAAACATTTTAGTATAGAAATACTTGAAGGCTTGGCAAATGTATTAGCAAATATTCTGCCTTAGATCAGCAATACAACATCTAAATTAGTCAAGCACGGTGTCCAACTCTTATTTTCTGCAATTATAAACACAGCAATTCCAGCTACCAATTCTGTGTTGGAAATACCAAAATTCAGCCAGACAGTTTATCGTATTTTGGCCATACTTCTCTATAGGTTCAAAAGAATACTACAAGACCACAACCTCTAGCAAGAACACTTCTAGTACATCAATCTAGATATAAAATTTGCTCAAATTGGACTCCGGAAGACTAAGATATGCTCAATTGAAATTACACAACAAGAAACACGAAATTACGATTTCAACAGGACAGTCTGCGATCGAAAGCTCATTAAAAATCACATACCCAATCTTTTCCAATAATTCCAAATTTCCAACACTATAACATCACCAATTGATCAATGTTTAAGACTCATGAGAACCCATGTCCACCCAGCATGCTTAAACTTGAGGAATTTCATGAAGAACACAAGCCAAAAGCTGTCCAGAATCCCAGAACTCCCCAGAACCTGAACTTTAATTCAAAAACTGCTATAATCTAGAAAGAACCACGACACAAACCATACATATTCAGAAAGAAATACGAGTCTAGTTTCAGAATCAAGTAACGGTGCATAAAACCGATACCCGAGCTAGAAGTTATGCCTGTTTTTCCAACACTTGTCTGTGCTGGCAGCACAGACGCGAACCAGACACCAGTTCAGTTCATGATTTTTATCTTTTTCCACACTTCACAGACAATTCTGAAATTTTTACAGCATAAACTACACTCACAGAGGCATCTACAGTAAAATTATCAAAAAATAACATGATCGGCACGTCGATGAGAAAAATTCGTCAAAACAGGACAGATTATCATTATGCATAGCAGGTTTCAAAATTCCATAGCAAGTCGAGTTCTTGACGGTTTTCAATGATTCCAGCGGCTATAGAACGAGATGAGAGTGTTCTTTAAATATCAAGAAGGAATTAATATCCAATTCACAATCTAGAACGAAAAATCAACCCAGAACAGACCCCTTGCAATCTGTCCCAGAATCTGCTGTGCAAACACAAACATAAGTAGAGAGACTAAAAATTACCTACTGAAACTGAGGTTCCTATCTTCCCCCGTCGCTTTTCATCTTCTTCTTTCCACCGTGTCTCTCTCTCTCTCTCTCTCTCTCTTCTAACGTCGTAGCAACTCCTCCCCGGACGGGTTTCTTTGTTTTTGGCACGGCTATTCGCAACCCTTTATTTTCTTCCATAGCCCACCATATTTCGGTAAGTGGTTGTTGAAAATCTATCTAATAAAACAAAAGGGTGTGGGCTCCACACAAGACAAGTTAATCTAAAGGCTGAGATTGATTTGATCCAAAGGCTATGGTGCATCCTTCCTCTTCCTGATTAAGTGTCCATAATTTTCACCTAAATCACACATTTGCCATCCCCTTTCAAATTCCAAATGCCTGTCTTCTCCGTTTTCTTCTGTTCAGGAAGAGGAGAATAACCCGTCCACCATCGCCATACCGGTCCACGGTTTAAGTTCGAACCACCAAAGAGAGGTTGAAACCCCACTCACTCTCAGCAAAAGACAGACCCAATACTCAAATTTTGAAGTGATTCACGCCGCCGAATTAGAGATCGCAACCACTTCTTCGTCGCCTCCGAAGTGATTCACGCCGCCGAAAAGTCTTGCTCTTGCTCTGGTAGAATTTATTAAAAGTGTTGCATTGGAATTATCTTCTTTTTCTTCTTTTTTTTTTTTATCGTGCAATTTCAACGTTTCTTTTTTTAGCTTTTAGTTTTGGATTGTGGGTTTTTTAGTTATTTTGTCGTTCTTTATTGTTCTGCAAGAGACTGACTACGGGCACCGGAGGGCAGCTACGGATGGTAGAACAACCCCGTGTGGAGCCACCCAGGGTTCCATACAAATAATTTTGTTCAGCTATTCGGAGGTCAATGAATTTGTTCTATGCTACGGATGGTAGAACGACCCCGTGTGGGGCCACCCAGGGTTCCATACAAATAATTTTGTTCAGCTATTCGGAGGTCAATGAATTTGTTCTATTTTTATTTCAAAATCAAAATAAAAAGTTCAAGAAATCGGATGGGCTCAAGGTAGGTTCCACAGGAGGGTTTGGTGCACAATTGGTACGCTATATCCCTTAGTTCATTGTGTGCTCTATTTGCTATGCAGTTAACTATCTGTGACTTTCCCCTCTCACCTCGGAGGAGAGAATAACTTAGGTGGGTCGTTCTATTGGTATCTTTGTTGAAGAAAAGAAGGTTAGGCTCCTGTAATAAAAGCCCTAAAGAAGTGTATGTCGATGAAAACACGTGGCTTCAATTTGGATGCAAACTGGTGTGTATTTGTGAGAAATTGAAATCTTTCTTTTCGTCACCATTTCGCACGATTAAAGGAGAGTGTGCGCACACACACAGCAAGATATACGTGGTTCCCTAAAATCAAGTTGTTTAAGTTGTCCACGAGTTTCCCTATCTATTCTTAAACTTCAATTTTTTTTTTCAGATCCTTAAGAAATTGGTGGAACATTAATAAGGGAAAAAGCAGGTTCCAATGTCCAAATTTCTCATTGTTAAATTTCTCTTTTTGTCTTTTTCTTTTACGTAAGTTTAAGAATAGATAAGCAAATGAAGTTTAGTTGGGAGAGTGCCGTAAACACGGGTAATTATCTTTCGTGCCACTAAAAAGAGGATCACATACTACGCACTAATGAATCGATTTATCGTTTGAGCCACTAGCTAGCAAGTGCTGTAGGCACAGATAATTCCAACCGGGATACGTAGTGCCATAGTTTTTATATGTGCTCATGGAGATTGTTCTCTTTTCTATTTTTAAGGCACTTCGGCAGACTTTTTAGTTTTAGGGGACTTTGGCAGTGTAGGATTCATAGCGGGTTTTTTTTTTTTTTTTTGTCAATTGGCAAATATTATATTCCCATCCCTATGAGTTTTTTTTTTTCCAATTTTTTAGGCTTTGTGTTCCAGTGAAAACTCTTTTGTCCTAACTGTCGCTTTGTGTTCCAGGAGCAATGGAACTTTCTAAGGGGAAAGGGAAGGCCATCTGTGTAGCCAAGGGAAAGAAATCTATGCTGGATGGTGATTTGGAGAAAACTGTAAGATAAACTTTAACTCTTCAATTTTCATTTTCTATTGATCACTATTCTTCATTTTTCATTTTTTATTGATCATTGTTCTTTATTTTCTATTGTATAGGTTAGGTTTCTTCGAGAAAAGAATGTTGGCGTAATGATCCGTGATGAGCGAGAATTGAATCAGATTCGCATGCATGGGGTATGCCTATTAATTACATCTGAATGTTTGTTAGTACTTATATTCTAGAATACTATTAATCTTATTCTATTTTTTAGGAAAACGCAAAGGAAAAGACAATTTGTGTAGGAAAAGAAAATGCTGTCCCTAAAGTGGTATGATTTTGTACACATTCCTGTACATATCCCTTCAAGTTTTCATTCTCTTTTTTGTGGGACCAATATTTTTATTGTCTAAGCTCTATTTAAAAATCTAAAGTTATTTCATCCACCGTGTAGGCACCTAATGATAATGTTAGATCAAAGGCCCAATGCTTACGACGTGAACGAGAGAGAGCGGGAGAATGCATTCAACTGAGGCGGCCCACATCAACAGTTGTGATGCTTCCTAAAATACCAAATTTGATTAAAAAAATTTGAACTTTAAGGGACATCTTACTTGATAAAATGTGACGTTATTTCATCCACCGTGTAGGCACCTAATAATAATGTTAGATCCAAGGCCCAATGCTTACGACATGAACGAGAGCGAGTAAGAGAATGCATTCAACCGAGGTGGCCCACATCCTTTTCATCTTTAACACCAAGTCGTCGCCAACGTGCATGCCTAGAAGGTTGCATGACTTCTACATCTATAGAAATTCCTACAAATTCACCAAAGCGAGCAATGGTTTCACATGCCTTCGAGTCATCAGCAGTTATGGTGCTTCCTAAAACACCAAATTTGAGGAACTATTCTGCTAACACAAGAACTCCAATAACTGTGGATAGTATGCTATGTCATCATGAACCCCATACATGCCAACATTCAATACCTCATATCGAAGAATCTGTAGCTATGCCGAGCATAGCCATGGATGAACCTGAAATGTGTCATACTTCGATACCTCCTCGGAATCTTGAGGAAGAGTTTCTAGCCGTGGCAACTGTTCATGCACCTCATGCACAATTACTTGACAAAGAACTTCTTGCTATGCCAAGCACATCTTTAGCTCCAATTCTTCGGTAAATAATTTCATTTTTCTTTAATATGTTTCAATTTCTATACCTTTTTTGTGTGTTTTTACTTCACATATTGATGATGATTTTTTTGCGTGTTTTTACTTCACACGCAAAAAAACACGTATATGTAGGCTACCTCATGGGAATCAATTTAATGATGCTGAGTTAGAGGATGAATCTACAAACATAGGGGTTGATCCGCAAGCTAATGGATATCTCAATCGTCATTATCTCGGTAGGATGGATGTATCATGTTTTCATTGTAAAGCCTTGCATTGGATGGGTGAAAAATTGACCAATTCATCTTTAATACATCCACTTTTTGGAACATGCTGCCTGCAAGGAAAGATTAAGCTACCATCACTTATTGCACCCCCGTTGGCGCTGCAAGAGTTATATGATGGCAATGATGAGCGATCAAAATCATTTCGTCATCATACTCGAGAGTACAATGCAACTAATGCTTTTACAAGTCTTGGTGCTAAATTAGATACAAGAGTGCTTAATGGAAGAGGGCCGTTATCGTTCACTATCCATGGTGAATTACGTCATCGAACAGGATCTTTGCTGCCACAACCGGGGCATGAAGCGATTTATTCTCAGCTGTACATATACGACCCCGAGTCTGCTCTTAATGCTCGCAATAACAAAAATCCGCACTTGAGAAGAGATGTCCTCAAGACAATTCAAGATTGTTTGTTGACATTTAATCCGTTTCCTGAAAAATTCCTTCGAGCTTTTGAGATTTTAAATCAATCTGAATCGGTGGGACAAAATTTACCTGCTTATCTTCATTACAGTTCATCAACAGATCGTCGGAGGTATAATCTCCCAACAGCAAATGAGATTGCAATAATTCTACCCGGCGATGGAACCGAGAAGAGTGGAATGAGAGATATTGTGTTGCATTTGAGAGGAAATAATGGGTTAATGCGAGTTAATGAATGCCACCCGGCTTATTTACCATTGCATTATGTTCTATTGTTTCCCCGTGGTGAGCTTGGATGGAACCTGAGATGAGACATTGGGATGTACGAAGCAAATAATACACAGATAAAAGGCTCACTCAAATGGAATTTTATAGCTTTCGTTTGTTTCAACGAAACTCAGAGTACTCAACAATTTTACGAGCTGGGAAACTATTCCAAGAGTTTATCGTAGATGCTTGGGCAGCAACTGAACAAAATCGATTGAACTTTCATAGGATGAACCAAGGAAAAATTCGATCCGAACTTTACCAGGATCTCGCGGATATTGGTCCTGATGGGTTGGGGCCTGGTCAAGTTGGTAAACGAATAATTTTGCCATCTTCGTTCCCTGGATGTCCTAGATATATGTTCCAAATATTTCAGGATTCAATGGCTATTACGCAGCACAACCAACATCCAGACATTTTCCTTACAATGACTGCCAATCCCAATTGGCCTGAAATTACTGAGGCTTTGCTACCATATCAGAAAGCTGTTGATCGTCCAGATTTGGTTGCACGTGTTTTTGAGTTGAAGCGAAAATGTTTGATGAGTGAGATAAAAAAGAAGCAAGTGTTTGGCAAAATTGTTGGATATGTCTATACAATTGAGTACCAAAAACGGGGGCTACCGCATATGCATTTACTTTTGTTTCTTGAAGGACCAGACAAAATACATACATGTGCTCAGATCGATAAATTAGTATGTGCTGAATTTCCAGATCCTATAGAAGACCCTTCACTTTTTGATACTGTTAAGGTATGAATATTGTTACGCTTACATTTTTTTTGGTCTTTTCTATGTCCTAACTCCTAACTATATTTTTTATTTTTTTTAAATATTGTTAAGGGTTGCATGGTACATGGACCAAGTGGTGCTCGAAATCCTCAAGCAGCATGTATGGAAAATGGAAAATGCACTAAGAAATACCCCAAAGCTTTTTCGGAAACAACTACAATGGACCAAGATGGATATCCAATCTATCGACGTCGTAATGATGGTCAGGTGTATATTGTTGGGGGTCACCCGGTTGATAACAGGGATGTTGTTCCGTACAACGCTTACCTTTCTAGACTATTCAATTGCCATATCAATGTGGAAGTCTGCGCGGGAATGAGATGTGTCAAATATATCCACAAGTACATCTACAAAGGCAATGATCGTGCAACAATGGTGTTGGGACCGATAGATGAGATCAAGGAATATCTCGATGCAATGTATATTGGTCCAGTAGAAGCAGCTTGGCGGCTATTCGGTTATTCTATGCATGAAGAGATTCCAACAGTTGTACGTTTGGCACTTCATTTACCTGGAAAGCATAATAGCCTATTTAACACTGAAGAATCAATGCATGACATTGTCGCAAGGGCTGAGCAAGAAATTACAACATTAACTGGTTTTTTTGCATATTGTCGAGCAAATGAAGATGCACGTGTATTCACCTATCAAGAATTTTCACAACATTTTGTTTGGATAAAATCACAAAAGATGTGGAAACCAAGAGAAAGGGGTTTTGCAATTGGAAGAATGTACTTTGTTAGCCCTAATGCTGGTGAATTATTTTATTTACGTCTCCTATTAAGTGTTGTCAGAGGACCAGAATCATATGAATGTTTACGCACAGTCAATAATATTTTGCATGACACATTCAAATCAGCATGTATTGCAAGAGGACTCTTGGAAGATGACGAAGAATGGGTGCAATGTCTTGAAGAAGCTGCAATTATGAAAACTGGATACCAGTTGCGTAGGTTGTTCTGTGTTATTCTCACCCAATGTTCTCCATCGCAACCTGCTGTACTATAGGACAAATTTGCAATGCATATTTGTGATGATCTAGCATGCAAAATCATTGCATTATTTTCCATTCCAAATCCTACTGCGGCACAGATTGAAGATTACGGTTTATATCTCTTGGACGAATTACTTCAGGAATCAGGTAAAAATTTAAAAGATTTTCCTCCCATGCCATTGCCTATTGGGAATTGGAGTGTAGTAGTGGGTAATAGATTGATATTGGAGCATCAACAACTCATTTCTGATGCCCAACGTTCAGATGCGAATATCAATGTTGAAAGTCTCAATGAAGAACAACGGGCCGCTTACACTGCAATCACAACCTCGGTGTTTGAGAATAAAGGAACGACTTTCTTTCTAAATGGGGGTGCTGGAACTGGAAAGACTTTTTTGTATAATACTGTTGCCACAAAATGTCGAAGCCTTGGACATGTCGTAGTCAGCGTTGCTTCATCTGGTATTGCTTCACTATTATTGATAGGAGGTCGCACTGCACATTCCACATTTTCTATCCCATTGGATATGTTGGAAGACTCATTTTGTTCATTTAGCAAGCAATCTTCACAGGCAGAGTTGTTTAGAACAACAAGCTTGATTATATGGGATGAAGTCCCCATGCAACATAGATATTGTGTCGAAGCAGTTGATCGTACACTCCAAGACATTTGCGATAATAATAAACCATTTGGGGGTATCACTGTTGTTCTCGGGGGAGACTTTCGACAAATTCTACCAGTCATTCCAAAAGGAGTTCGTGAGCAAATTGTGGGAGCATCGTTGAGACGTTCTGTACTATGGAATGGTATGCACATTTTGACATTGAGTTTGAATATGCGCTTAAATAGCACAGACCTTGCGAATTCAAATTTTGCAGAATTCTTGAATGAGGTACTCCTTTAATTGTTGTTTTAAGAACATCAAAAGTACATTTGATTCTATCATTGCTTCATCGTCTTAACTATTTTATTCTTTATATACTTTTAGATTGGGACCAATCCAGAAGAAGTAGTAGAACTTCCGTCAACAATACAAAACTGCGGTTCTGTTAGTGAGTTGTTATTTACTGTGTATCCGCAACTGAACGTAGTGGGTACTGTGACACCGACCTTCCTTAATGAACGCACAATTCTGTCTGCCCGAAATGATGATGTTAGTGCCATCAATCTTGCAGCATTGAATGTTTTTCCAGGGGATACCGTCACTTATTTTGCGGCTGACAAAATATCCTTTGATGATGCACATGATCGTACTATCACAAACAGGTATCCTAATGAGTACGTGAACTCATTGCATCCTTCTGGTTTGCCTCCTTTTAAATTGGACTTGAAAGTTGGTTGCCCAATAATGTTATTGAGAAATATCGCTCCAAAGGCCGGGTTGTGTAATGGCACTCGATTAATGATTGTCAATTGTGCAAATCGCATAATTGAAGCTCAAATTTTAACTGGAGATAAATTTGGCGATTTGGTCTTTATTCCAAGGATATCCTTGACACCCTCCTCTTCTGAAATGCCTTTTGAGATGACAAGGCGTCAATTTTCAATCAGGTTGGCATATGCGATGACTATTAATAAATCTCAAGGACAATCTGTCAATTTTGTTGGAATTGATTTGCTTACTCCAGTATTTAGTCATGGACAACTATATGTAGCGTTATCTAGATGCACATCTGGTGATCGTACAAGTGTCCTTCTCTCTAATGATGCATCCCGTTCCACAACAAACATTGTGAATCCCGAGGTTTTGCTACAGTAAAAGGTACAACTTTTATTTATCCATGTACAAGTTTAAATATCTTGATTGAATAATCTTTTCATTCGTTTACCTGAAGACTGACGTTTCCTCATACAGCTATCTAATATGGAACTGCTTGGTATTCTTGATCCTCATTTTTCATACTATTAACTCGGAAAACTTTGCAAGAATTGAATTTGGGTCCTTCCACACACTCTTTACTCAAGGATTGTATAAGGAGCTCTAATGGAAGACTTGGTACTAATTATTTTTTACTGTCTATAGGGTATTTGGTCTCATTATGTATGCGAGTAATGTGCTATTTTTTTCCTGTCTAATTGTAATTTAAAACATTCAAGACTTTGTTATGACTAAATTTTTTTGTTGTTGCAGCTAGGCTTAGATAGTGGATGTGAAGATGATCGTGCACTAACTGGGGTGTATGTTTATGTATCTTTTGGCAAAAAGTTTTGAGCCATTGCCATTCGATGCTGTGATTGATGCCATAATAAACTGTTTGACAAAGCAACTTCTATCAAAGAAACTATTTGATAAACTAATTGGGGGCATCTTAGGAGAGATTCTTCAAAGAAGCCTATTTGCATTGTAACTTTTCGTTGATACTATGGAACTGTACATTGTTGTTTGGCTTTCGTGCACTTTTTTTTAATGGTGTTGCTTGGGGACTAAGTTTGATTTGAAACACAAATTCTTAGCAAGAATCATTCTTCCTTGATGGTTTTAACGCTATTACAGTTTTCTTGGCCTGAGTTGGTAAGGAAGATCGGTGAATTCTATTTATTTCGGTGGGTTCCTCATGTGGTGGTTTGTTAGGTTTTTTTTTCTTATAATTTTTTGGTGTTTTGTTTTCAGGTTTTGAGCTCCATGGTAATGTGTGTTTGGAAACCGTAGCTCTACGATGATTCCCTCCTTAAGATGATTTCTATCTGCGTTTGCCAAAGCCTAAGGATATGAACCTATCATTTCTCCAGTTCCACAGCTAAATTTACCATTAGTCAGTCTTTTAAAGGCATAAGTTATGAATTTAGGTTGGCTTCTTTGTGTAACTGATGTGTAAAAATATGCAATTATGCCAGTGTCTTTAATGTGAAATTAACATTTGTTCTTTCTTTTTACAACAAGGCATATGATTTCAATTTATCCGTAGGTAGTTGAATTGTATTAGTCGGGGTTTAAATTGGTAGCAGGGTTGATTTAGTTATATCTCTCAAGTAGTTCTCTTTCGCGCCACTAAGAAGCGGAACCAATACAATACACTAATTTCAATTGCGATGCGTAGTGCCAGAGGCACGGGTAAGCGCTAGTAAGATTATATTTCGGTAACTAAATGTCGAAAATATGTTCAACTTTCGGTAAACAACTGCCAAATATGCATTTTCGGTAAATAGTTGTTGAAAAAAATATCATATTTCGGTAACTGGATACCGAAAATGTATCTCAATTTTGGTAACTACCTGTCGAGTATAATTGAAAATTTTTAATGGGCTATGGAAAAAAATCAAGGGCTGCAAATAGCCGTGCCCCTGTCTTTTTTTTTTCTTTGTTTTAAAAGAAATGCACACACACGGCACACATGCACAATTCTAAAAAAAATTGCACTTTAGTGATTTAAGTTTAAAGTATAACATAAAAGCACCACATATATAAAGGGTGTTACATGTATATTTAGAAAACAGCTTTTCTATTTGACCAATAGAATAAAATAAAGATATGAAGAATCCTATTTAACTCATAATCAATATGTGCCATATAAAATATGTGGGCCGCCACAGTAACTAAATTAAAATTTACTGTTTCACCATAGCTAACAGTGCTCGAAAAAGAAGTTATTTTCCTATTTAGAGAGTCGCTTTCCTCAACTAGTAACTTACTAAACCTCAAACCATAGCCATGTGTTTTCTCTATAATTATGTACGTATTCTTTTCCTCAATTAGCTGATATGCCTTATAGCCTTGGAGATATAAAGCTATATATAGATGTGTATTTCTATTACAATCTTAAATACAAAGAGGATGCATGCACGGGATGTTGGTTGAAATTAAGTTTTCAATAGTCATGTTAGGTAAAATGTTGATCCGATATTAAGTGACTTAGCGGAGTACCCAACAATGATATTGTGCTAGTATATATATACACATAATAAAAGTCAAATCTATGAGAATTTAAGTATATGAACTAGATGAATATAAGAACTTGTTTTTTAGGTTTACAAACCCATTATTATAGTAAAACTAGACAAAACTAGAGATCAACATAAAAGTAGATCTATACTAACAATAACCTCATTGTGAAGATAAATTTAGACATTTAAATTAAATTATTGCACGGCATTATTCGTTTTGGAATCTCAAAATTTAAAATTTCTGGGCACGATCTCTAATAAATTTTCTCTATCTATCTCTCCACTCACTCATTACTCTCAAAATTCTCCCATAAAACCCAAATAAAACAAAGCATTGAATGAAAAAGCATACAAGAGACTGTCATTCACGCCACAACTTTTCTAGAAAGATGGTCCCAATCAACAACATCCCAAAATTTAAAGGTCTAAATTGAAGAAGTAATAAAAACTACATGGATGTTTCTCGTACAGGGATCAAATCATGGGCTTATTTTGCGAGGGGGCGATTATTCGCAGCCCTGTATTTTCTTCCTTAGCCCATTAAAAATTTTCAATTATACTCAACAGTTAGTTATCGAAATTGATATACATTTTCAGCATACAATTACCGAAATATAATATTTTTTTCAACAGCTATTTACTGAAAATATATGTTCGGCAGTTGTTTACTGATGGTTGGACATATTTTCGACATGTAGTTACAGAAATATAATCTTGTTTTCAACAACTATTTACTGAAATGTTATGTATGATTTTCAACAACTATTTACAAAAATGTAGTGGACTAAGGGAGAAAATACTGGGCTGCGAATAGTCCCCCTGCGACTTCACCTTCTCTTTTCTTCCTCATTGTAATAACGAACCAAATTGGCAAGGAAAACCTTTATATATTCTCCCCATTTTCTCTCTCTTCCCATGTGTTTTCCAACCAAAAGCTCGACTTCTGCAACTGATATTTCTCAGGTACTAACATCCAGTTGTATTGTAACTCGAAATTTCCTTCGCTTATTTAATCTGTTTGTTGAATTTCCGTAGAAAAGGGAGTTGTTTGTTGAATTTGTTTCGCAGATTGGTTGTTTTGTAGTTTTGTTCATTAGGGTTTTCAATTGGTTACTATAGTTATTCTTAGTTGGTATTTTCTAAAGCTCAAGTCTTAAACACTCTCTTTTTGTCTCTAGTAGATCAGTAATCCTTTAGAAGGCTTTAGGTACTTGGTTTTACTATAATTTGGATGCTAGTGATTAAAAATTTGTGTTACTTGAAGGTTCTTCAATTTACATGTTGCTTTCCATATGATTTATTTTGAGCTTTTTTCCCTTGGGATATCAGTGACTGTTTAATACTCGTATAATTTTTGTTTCCAATCCAGTACATTCTTTGTGGTTGTTAATATGTGAAGGAAACAATCTGAGTTTAGTTGGACATACCATGGGATCACATCGTCAATTGTGCTTTTTTTTTTTTTTTCTAATTTTATTCAAAAGCATTTTACAACTACCAGGGTTACTCCTCATATCAAATCTATCATTGGATGAACTCTCATAAAAATGGGGGAAAAAAAAAAGACACGAAAGTACTAATGCGCCTCTTAGAGTTGCCTTGACCTGGAAGTGTACTACAAGCATAAACTCAATCTGGGGAAAATAAATGAAGCTAATGTGATTTAGAGTTTTTTATGTTTTTGGTTTTTTTTTTATTGACAATTTTTTTTGTTAGGTTATTCAGAGCTGTATATGTTATTCATTCAAGAGACACTTGCATTATCAATTGTGATCACAATGTCAATCGTGCTTTTTGGCTTAATTTTAGTTAAACGCATTCGACAATTACCAGGTTTCAACGCTCATATCGAGTCTATATATATTTGGATGTAAATCTCATAAAAGGGGGAAAAAAAGATGTGAAACTACAGATGTGCCTCTTGGAGTGTAGAGACCCATAATTTTTTTATTTTACTTTATTTTTTAAAGAAATATTACAGTTGTTGGTAAAAAAAAAAAAAGTACAAGTACAATACGAGAAATGACGCGGTTATTTAATTTGGGGTGAATGTACTGGAAATTAGAAGTTCGGGATGCAAATGTAAAGTGCATTGGTCTGGATGTGTAGGTGTGTGTAGGAAATTATTTTTCCCCCACCTGTTTCTTCTTTCTCAGACACATCCACACGCATCACAATCTCTCTCTCCTGCGTCTCTCGCTGTCTCTCTGCTCTTCCTCTGAAAAACTCCCCCGCACCTTCTCTCCTTGATTTCATCTACTTGGGGCGTGATTCCAGAAAAAGTCCAAGAACTAAAGTTGTTCTACGGAACGAGAGCTACCTATCCATCCAAAAAAAATTACGATCGGGCCACTTGGGAAGTCGGTTGACTTGGTCAAACAGTCGGATTTTGCTCAAAACTTATGAGGTAGGGATTTCTTACTCTTGTTATGTGTTTATACGGTGTTTATGTACTTAGATCGTGCTTTGTTTCGTTGTTTGAGGCTGCTTCTTTAAATCTCAAAAATCTGCAGATTATGGTCTCGGTTTTTGGGGTTTTACGCCTTCTTAAGCTCAGAATTGAATTTTGATTCCTTCGTATGAAATAGAGTAGACTTAAAGTTCGTTCTAATGCCGCTGGAATCACTTGAAACCGTTGAGAATTGAATTAATGGTGGATTTTAGAAAACTGGTCACGAATCTGTCACGTGTTGTTCGACAGATTCGTGCTGCTTCCGTAAATGCCTGTTTAGCCTTATTTTGAGTGAGAATTTGACTAGGGTTCCTTCGCGTTTTTCAAACTTCATTCAATCACGTAACTTTTGGGACTGGAATCACTCAAAAATATTAAGAACTCGATTTATAGTGATTTTCAGAAGATTGAACTGAAATCTGGAAATCTGGGCAGCGTGCGGAGCTGCGTTCTTCATCATTTGCTATGGTTGAACAACCCTATTGGTTATGGGTCCTTATGGGTTTTAGAGATTGGTAAGTTAGAGATATTTTGACGTTGGAATCATTGAAAAATATTAAGTATGCGATTTTTAATGAATATTCGAACACGGACTACTTTGTTGGAAACCATGATTTGCTCATGTGTCGATTTTAGATGATTACGGTACCCGTTTGTTGTCTAGGTATTCAGGGTGATTATGTAGGCATTTGTGGCATGTTGTGATGAATGTTATGAACTTGTTATGTGTTGAGTATGATGTTATTAAGTAATGTGAGAGGTAAAACAAAATTGAGACGATTGAACGAACACGAAGAAAGCCACGGATCTACTGTAAGGTGTAATGCCGGAAATGGGATGCATGGGGTCCCAAATGCCCAGAATTGAATGAAAGGATTTTGGTGGATGCACGGGGTCCCAAATGCCTGGAATTGAATGAAAAGATTTTGGTGGACGCACAGGGTCTCAAATGCCCGGAATTGAATGAAAAAGGAAAATGACTAATACTTGAGAAATACAAGACAAATCGATTATGTCCAAAAAGGAAATCTAATGATATGTTCGTGTTGTTCTGCTGATAGATATACCCATTGTCATTAGCATCTTGGGTCCGTTGTACATATATAATGTTGCTCACATATTACTATTGGTGTGTGATCATCATATATATGTGTAGATCGAGGTAGAATGGAATAATTGCGTAGCGATGGACAAATGACGGTTGAGGACAAGTTGAGGTCTAATTAGATTAATTCAAGTCGGTTTTTGCTTCTAGTTTGACGTTTGAACTATTGGGGTTATCTCTATGAAATCATGATTCCTTGGTTGTAGTATGCTCTTTCGTGGTGGAAGACCCATGTTTCTTTGTGGTATCTGGTCATATTCACTCACTCTAGGTGCATGATTCATCGCATTTTCATAGCTTGTGTATAGATTTCTCTACTGGACTAGTGTAGCTCACCCTATCATTTTAGGCACGATTCAAGGAAGTTGGCATGGCGTACATATCATGCTTGTTGATCATGTTTTTCAAAGGTATAAAAGAGGCGATTGTTTGCATTTGAATCGAAGAAATATTTTGGAAAGACTTTTGTTACAACTGTAATATTATTTTCTTCAGATGTTGGCATTTCGATAACTTGGGGCCATTGAGCTAAAAATGTAATATTTGAATCTTATTTGAGAACAGGGGAAATGAAGATCTTTCGGGGTATTAATTGTATTACTGAGAGGACCTTATTTACCAAAAGAGTATTCATTATTATGTTGAAAATCAAGGACGTGACATGGAGTCACCATAAACCATAACGTTTTATAAGCATAAAGCCATAAACTGAAGCCAGGAAAAGAAATGAAGCTGATGTGGTTCAGAGCTGCATCTATTTTTGTTAGGTTATTGAAAGCTGTATCTGTATTCATTCAAGAGACTTGCAGTTTTATCTGAAAGAATATTCTTGCAGTGTTTTATTTATAATATGGAGCTGATGAGTTGGTCTTGATAGTTGTCTTTTGCTTGGAAAAGGATGTTGTAGAGTTATTTATCATGGCGGGGTTGGAAGAATTGAAGAAGAAGCTCACGCCATTGTTCGATGCTGAAAAGGGTTTCTCCTCTGGGTCAACCTTGGACCCTTGTGATTCTTATACGGTAAGGTTTCTGCCTGATACGTAGTATGACTTGTAATCAATGATTTTAACGCGCAATGAAAGATTTCTTTAATGCGTTGTTGGTTTCTCTGAAGCTATCGGACAGCCGGACTGTTAACTTATTAAGCAGATCATATGGGGTATACAACATTAATGAGCTCGGGTTGCAAAAGTGTACCTCATGGCCAACAGATGACTTAGACCATGGGGAGAAGACATATAAATGTGCATCTCATGAGATGAGGATATTTGGAGCCATAGGTAGTGGTGCAAGCAGTGTTGTCCAGAGAGCTATTCATATACCAACTCATCGAATCCTTGCCTTGAAGAAAATTAATATTTTTGAGAAGGTTTGCTTGATTGTTTTGTTCTGCTACTTGTGCTATTTCTTCTGCTGTTCGATGGATCAGTTTGGACAATATGTTTGTCGATTTACTTTTAGGATTGAAAGGATCCACTAGTTGACGTACTGCATGAAAAGTTGAAAACCCCTTCGCACCATTGAGACAATATATTTTTTTTGTGCGTATAAACTAGTTTTAATTACTCCATTTTTGGAATGAGGAGTCAATGTACCAAAAAATGTTGTGGGATTCTATATGTTATGAAAGTTTCACATTTGTTGCTCTAGGATGTCCGCATCTACCATACAGAGAAGCAGTCTTCTGCTTGTACAGCTTATTTTTGTCAAATTTTATTGTGATACTCAAACATACTACATCATTGTGATACTCACAGATCAGCGATTTTAGTTCTGAGGAGATCAATATTTGCAATTTATGTTGAATAAAAACATACAGGGTGGAGTGTGTAATTTGAGAAATAAATGCATGCTTTAATTTTTTTCTTACATAGATATTTCTATGTTTGGACCAGGAGAAAAGGGAACAGCTACTCACAGAGATCCGCACGTTGTGTGAGGCACCTTGTTATCAAGGTCTAGTAGAATTCCATGGAGCATTTTATACTCCTGACTCGGGGCAAATAAGCATAGCTTTAGAGTACATGGATGGAGGGTCCTTGGCAGATGTAATACGAGTGCAGAAGTGTATACCAGAACCAGTCCTTTCATCAATGTTTCAAAAGCTCTTGCATGTAAGGATGTCTTTTTTAGTTTCGCTTTTCTCTTCTACGCATGGTCAATTATCTTTACAGGTGTGTTGTTTTTCTTAAAGGGATTAAGCTACTTGCATGGAGTTCGACATTTGGTTCACAGAGATATAAAGCCTGCGAATTTGCTTGTAAATCTCAAAGGGGAGCCAAAGATAACAGATTTTGGTATTAGTGCTGGCTTAGAGAATTCGATGGCAATGGTTAGTAACGTATGATGCACTAGATGGATGGTTTTTTATGTAATTTTTGCTCACCATTGTTGATTTCTCTTTCTATTTGGTGTAGAATGATAAATTTACGTCAGTTCAAGATTCTTCACGAACTAATATTCAAATTGGTTTACCAGTGCGCTACTTTTGTTGGAACTGTCACATACATGTCACCTGAGCGAATTCGAAATGAAAGCTATTCTTACCCAGCTGATATTTGGAGCCTTGGGCTTGCTCTCTTTGAGTGTGGGACCGGAGAATTTCCATATACTGCCAACGAAGGACCTGTAAATCTTATGCTGCAGGTATTTCCCTTTGTATTTTTCTTGGTTCATGATTGCTTTCCTTTGCCTTCTGTTCAAATGAAGGTATTGTATAGTTTCAAAATATGAATGATTTAACCTCTGAACTTTCGAAGTTGTACCAGCTTTAAGTGATTAACTATTAATGGATGTTATTTGAATTTTTTTGGTAAATGTATTGACACCCGTAATTCTCCTCAATGCATATCCATGGAAGAATCAACTATCGTAGGACGCCTTTCTTACCATTAGAAACTGAAAGAGGGTGGGAGGGAGGGAAAAGGAGAGCTACCACGTGGTCCCTTTTTCCATCTCTCTAGATGCATAGACTTAAGGTGTATCTTGTTTATTGTAGTCAATTATAAGATCATAATTTATGAATTGACCAAAGCATCAAAAACTGAAAGGATTTGTCCCCGTTTTCTGGTTGTTTTACATAATGACTCTTCATATCCAATCAAATATATTTTGTTTTGGTTCCATTTGACTTCTAGTGAGGTACATGTCCACATATTCCTATGTTTTGTAACGAAGCCAATGTTGTGGTTCTTTGTGTCAGATTTTGGATGATCCATCACCATCGCCCCCAAATCATGTCTTTTCACCTGAGTTCTGCTCATTTATTGATGCTTGCCTGAAGAAGGATGCAGATTCAAGGCCGACGGCTGAGCAGGTGAGCAAAAGGCATATGCTAATCTTACATGTACAAGTTGAAACTTTCAGCATTGGAACATCCCGACAATAGAACTAATATATGAACTTTGGTGAGGAATAAATAGGCATTCCAATTAAATATGACTGTAGCATATTTTGTGGTTATTTTGAGGGGTTCTGAAGTTGTTCTCAGAATTATAACCAAATATATTCTACGAGTTTAATCATGAGATGGGTATATTGTTGCGAAATCAGACATACTTAGCGTAGGCATTTCTGATTCAATACCTTTCATCTAATGTTCTAAGACAAACATAAGGAAATTCTCGGCAAGTATATGTTTTTAGCTGATGGTAAGCAGGTTCTCTCGATTTTGTTAGCAAGGAACACTACAGCTAGGCATCTGATACTGCTACAAAACAGAGTCACAGATTCTTTAAAAGTCTGTGGACATTGCAAAGTAATTGGAGTTGCCTTTTCCTGGAAATTCCCTTTCCATGTGGATAGAGTTTAGAACCTTTTGAGACTCAGGGAGGAAGTACATGTGGCAAGTCGATTCAATAAGGAAAATGGATGTTGTAGTCGGGTTCATTATGTTCCACTGTAGTTGTGAAAATGGCTGCATTGGACATCCCTTGACTGAGAAGAGGCATCTGTTTCAAATCGTATGTAAAAAATCCAAGTTCCCTGTTATCAATAAAAAGCTTGTCCTGGTAATTGGCTTGACCTGTAATTCCCCAGGATGTTTGAATTTGAGGTTTGTATTGTAACATTGATCTTGCCATTTTCCCCTCACCTGTGTTTGGAATGATTAATGCACGTTCTAATTATCACAAAAATTTAGTAGAGAAGGCTTGGATCCATATATTAGAATTGATAATGGGGTCACATTAAAGCTCACTTGGAAATATAGAGTTTGACCAGGGACTTGGTTCTGGAAGAAATTATTCATTGAGAGGGCAAAATTTTGGCTTCCAATTGGACGTCATGAATGACAAATCACCTTGTGATGATGCCACGCTTGTCAACCAGCACTCAGCATGATATTCTCATTTAGGATTGAGAGTCCCAGACACAAGTACAACCAACCCCCCTCCCCCCTTTCCCAACAACACACACACACACACAAAGTCACTCATGTAGTCATGTGTTTCTCTGGTATTTGTAAGCCGTTGTTGCTGATGTAACTATGCAGCGAGAAACACAATGTCAGTGCCGGGTGGTTGGCTCTTAAATGTGTAACATCTAATCAGAAAACTTACTGTAGTTTCTTCACTTCTTCATATTAAAGGGACTTCATCTCAAAAGATGTAATGGTCCAAAGATGGCGTTTCTTGACTTGCTTTTTACTACTGCAGCTGCTTTCACATCCATTTATCACAAAATATGAGGATGCAAGGGTGGATTTAGGAGCATTCGTCCGAAGCGTTTTTGATCCAACTCAGCGTATGAAGGATTTGGCCGATGTGAGTTACCAAGTCTCACGCTCTGTCTTATCAAGTCGTGCTAACTTCACAATCGCAGTTTGAAGCAGCCTTGTTCTTCCTATTTGAAATGTAGCGTTCCAAATCCTTCGCTATTCTTTCTTTCGCTATGCGTATAAACTACCTGGATATGGATTCAGGATGTTAAGTTCTCCTCACTCCGCAATAACTCTAAAATAAACCTGATAACTTATTTCTTACTTTTTCAATATCATTGCTCCTTTTGTTTGCTTGACTAGATGCTGACAATACACTATTACTTGCTCTTTGATGGACCTGATGAACTTTGGCAACACACAAGGACATTTTATAATGAACGCTCAACTTTCAGGTAATCTTTTCAGATATCTGAAGCTTCGTTTTCACATTTTGTATAGAAGTCAAGAAAATATACGGTTGCAAGAGTCCTGAAAAGTTGGATCCTGGCCTCATGAAGTTGAAAACATAACATTTGTTGAATAACGGCCAATTAGAATGATTTACAGTAAGAAGTTTAACGCTTTTTGGCTGCGATTTTAGTTTTCCCTGCTAATACCCACTTTTACATTTCCTAGTTTCTCAGGCAAAGGGTATATTGGTCCAAATGACATATTTGCCTCGTTGTCAAATATTCGGAGTACATTAGCTGGTGAATGGCCCCCAGAAAAGCTTGTGCATGTTGTGGAAAAAGTTCAGTGCCGTGTTCATGGTAGAGACGGCGTTGCCATACGTGTATCCGGTTCCTTTATTGTTGGTAATCAATTCCTTGTATGTGGAGATGGTGTACAAGCAGAGGGATTGCCAAATTTTAAGGATCTTTCGATTGATATGTCGAGGAGGCGAATGGGAACATTCCAGGAACAGTTTATTATGGAACCGGGAAATGTTATTGGTCGGTACTTAATAGCTGGACAAGAGCTTTATATTATGCAGTAGGAATTGACAGTGACTTTTGTCTCACCAAGGTTTGTATGATCTTACACTTGTTCACAAGTTTTTATGACTCATCTAATTACTATTTCTTCCAGCTTGAACTGGATAGTAGTTTCAAGTTTCAACTAGATTACGGGGTTGTTCTAACCATTTGAGTGCGTCTTAGTATATTTTATTCCTTTATTTGCAAAACTTTTCCTTCATGTTTATAAATGACGTGGGTACTGTATTATGTGGTAACAGATTCATTTTGTTATATGTGATAGTACAAATCCTTAATTTTTTTCCCCTTTATGCTAGAATGTGCACGTCAAGTAGTTACTATGACTAACATCTTGGCTTGCTTTTTTAGGGTTTCTTGGCGAAGAAGGTGAAGGCCTCTTGAATTGTGTTGTTGGTTGTGAAGCACTTGATTATGTATTTACATCAACCACCACCACGCCGCCCCCCCCCCCCCCCCCCCCCCCCAACTTGAACTAGTATTAACGATTCAATTGTGATCACACTATCTATTATTTTGTAAATTATGTAACTCACAACCATTGGTATGGTGTCAAATGCTACCGGTGCAACGGTAAGATTGTGACCTAGTACCCATGGGTTAGATGTAGAAATAGCCCCTTTGCTTGCAGGGGTAAAGCTGAATACATCAAACACTTCTCCAGACATTGCAACAGGGAGAGCCTCGTGCACGGGTAGTCGTAGTGTTAAATGCCAATTACACGATAATGTGTGTTGGGAGTGTCACTCAGGGGAGCTAAGAAGCTTTAAGTTCTAGGAAGCACAAGTTGTTCTTGTAGATATTGATGTAACTCAGTTGCTCCTCTTGTAACATGTCTATGGAGGAGTTGAATTCAGAGATGTTCTTTCTACCATTTGTGAGGGCATTAGTTGTTCGTAAGGTCGTATGTATATTTCATACGTAATTTTAATTCACTAACCTCTATTGACATTGAACCCTATCGTGTTAGCACTGAACTACATTGCTTGTGGCTTTTCCAGGGGCTTTTAGCTTTACCTTATAGCATTCTAGAAACGGGGCTCTAGTGGTTTGCTTAACCCTGCTTTTGTAACTATTTTTAAGCAGTTTTTCTTCATTATTAGCTATTAGTGCAAGTTGTACTTTAGTTCTACTATTATACAGAACATGAGGGAGCATATGAGAGTAGTTGCTTCTCAGGCATCATTCCACAACCATTACAAAAATGGCACACTATTGCGATGGGGACTAGCTCTAGCTCTCTCCCACTATGAATTAACAACGTGAGCAAGTAGGCCACACCTACCAGGAACCCAATAACTCCTCGTTACTGCACTGGGCACGAGGATGGATATGTTTTCGTTATTGCAAAATATTATGAAATGTTTAGCAGTCATCTAGTTGAACTAACTAGAAAAGAAGAATGTGAACGGATATCATCAATTGCTGCTTTAACTTGCCTAAGTGTTTAGTTGCAAGCTGCAGTCTTATTTCGTATTGGAAAAGCATGAAAGGAGGAGCTAGCAAAAACTCCTGTGCATAGTCACTATCAACAACAAAGAGAATCTCTTCACTCGTTGCAAGTTTCCAAGTGAACTAATTTGTACACACATAGTGCCCATAGAAGAGTTGAACAAGTGTGGTTGACCAAGTTTGGTTTGAAAATCTAATAAGCTATAAAAAATGTCCAAACTCAATTTGTTCATGAGATTAGCTGATGTAAAACAAGCTTTAATTGAACGGATCTTGAGTAACTTGAAATTTTTTTGTATATTGGAAGATGCCGAATGGTACCTTGTTTGAGCCCAATTTCACTCTTTATAACGAGTTTCAAAGAATGTTCAAGTTCGACTTATTTATCTAATGAGCAAACACGAACTCGAACTCAAGTAGCTCACAACTATATTTCACAAGACAACAAGTACTCCATAAAGCAAAAGGGGGAAATTCAAAATCGACTGTAAACACAAACAAATTCACTAGCATTATTAGTTTTCTTTACATGAGGAGGTTCAAGGACTTGAATATGGAAGCAACAATTATCAGGTTTGCCTAATAACACAACACAAAACAAAACCAAGTCAAACTAATCAAAGCATTACATCCCAATTAACTGGGGACGATAAGCTTTATCCTCACATGCATAGTACACGAGACACACACACACACACATAGAGAGAGAGAGAGAGAGAGAGAGAGAGAGAGAGAGAGAGAGAGAGAGAGAGAGAGAGAGAGAGAGAGAGAGAGAGAGAGATTGATCTCTCCCAATCTACCTCTGCGGGTGAACCTTCCGCCTGCGCCAATTAGCCTTCACTGCTATAGCTACAAATATCCTATCATAGACATCTTCGATCAACTGAAAGTATGCATACCTCCATTTCCTCTTGAAATACAAAGTGCAAAAAACTCCCAAGAGTCCCACCACAAAACCAGGTCCAATACCAGCATAGAACCACATTAGTTCAGCATCATTATCATCCCTATAACCCTTATTGACTAGTACTTGACGATCACCATCATCAGCTGATTCATCGCCAGGGCAGCTCTTCGTTAGTGGTGCTCCGCAAAGCCTGTCATTTCCCACGTAAATAGACTGATCGTCGAGGGTCTGAAGTTGATTTCCGATTGGTATTCGCCCTGATAAATTGTTGAATGACAGGTTTAAGTGACTGAGAGAGGTTAAAGAAGACAGGCTTTGAGGAATTGAGCCAAAGAGTTTGTTTCTAGAAAAGTCAAGTGATTCCAATTGTTTCAGATCACCAATCTTCTCAGAATCCTTCCTGTTAGATAATTTCCAATAAATTCAAGTTCAATAACCCGGAAAGAATCATTAAGCCTTTTGGAATCTCCCCAGCAATGCCATTGCTCGAAACATCTATGGAGGTGACAAATTTGAGCGTCTTGGTGTATTCCAGTTCTCTTCCTTTAATCATATTAAGAATTTTGTCTTCGTAACGTGAATAGGGGTTTACCTGATACTCTGAATTGCCATGTTCCGATACTGCAATAGTAGTGAAGTTGTGAAAACAACTTGGAATATCTCCAGTTACGTTATTATGCGCCAAGTTTAACAATTGCAGAGCAGATAGATGGCAGAGTTGTACGAGAATACCACCATAGAAATTGTTTGATTGAAGACTGAGGATGACCAGATTATGTAACTTATCTCCGATCAAACGCTGGATAACACCAGTGAATGCATTTTCATCGAGATCAAGGGTGACTATACCCGTCAAATTTTGCAAGGACAAAGGAAGCTCCCCATGAAAACTATTGTTACGCAAGTGTAAATATTGAAGTGTCTTTAGGAAACACAAAGAACTTGGAATCTGACCATGTAGATTGTTGCTCGACAAGTCTAGCACATATAAGTTACCCAAGTTCCCCAAGCAACGAGAAATTTTCCCTGATAAATGGTTTTTTGACAAGTCAATAAGCCTAATTCCCCCAGCATTGCACAAAGACATAGCAAGGCCACAGTGACATCCCACTTTTTCGGTTAAAAAAAAAAATTTCTTTTGACCCAAATAATTAAATCTTTCATTTCTCTTTTTCAAACTTCTTAATAAAATACTTCTATTTTAAATTTCGTAATCGGGACTATTTTTCTAATATGTGTTTTTATACTAAATGTCAGTTTATAAGATGTCCATAGTTATGTATCCGTGTGAGAGAGTTTTAAGGGTAGTGGGAGAGTGGGTTCTTTTGGTACGTGCATATATAAGTGTTGAGAGGCCTAGGTTATTTTATTTCCTCTAGAGAGTTGCGATGACAGGAATAGCGCCAGTAGATAGTGAGGCGACGTGCGAAGGATTTCACCGGAGTTGTGGTTCTTGGGTAAGCCTTCCTCTTCTCTTAGATATTATATATTATGTGTAGTTTACCCTTAGGCTTTTCTATTCAATCTACTAAAGTATGGATTTTGTTGCTTGAGAAAGTGAATCGGTGGAGAGAGAGAGGTGTGCGTGCAGGTGGTGCTGTGTGTGCATGCCGTGTGTGAATTAGGAAGGAGAAATTGGTGGTGGACAAATGGTGTGATGCTGTTATGTGGTTAAAAGCTTGAGGTTCTACTGATTTGGTTTAGATCTAGGTTCATGTACATAATAAATGGTATTGCTAGGTTTGTATAGGCAGTGTTATTATATTTCAAATAGGTAGTGACTTTGTACGTTGCGATTTTGTATAGGTTAATCCTTTTTGCGTGTTCGAGTTGCATTATCTTTGAGCCGAGGTGAGTGGTTAAGCATGTGATCCCTTTCTTGGAATTCTCTTGAGCTAATCTATTTTTGACAATTCGTTATTTATTGTGATTTGATGATAATTAATCTTATTCATTGCTCTAATAATTATTGACCATTGACGTACCCTTTGGCATACAAGGTTAATTGAGAACATTTGTGATTGATCGATTGCCCTTAATTTTATTGTCGTCGATTCGTTGACTCTATAATATTATTTTGACTCTATAACGGCATGGGGAATAATTCTGGTGCAAGTGCCTCCGGCTCGCCGTTGTTCTATTTGTGTTTGGAACCATGGACTATGTTTATATTTATTAAAGTCCAAGGAAAAGACCCGTGAGATATCGTGGTGACTTTGGCCGCTAGGGAAAAGACTTGTGAAATACCATGTGACTCTAGTGCTAAACGGATAGGGAAAAGACTTGTGAAATACCCTGTGACCCTATTCCGGATCGGCTTAGGGAAAAAGTCCCAGGCGTCATCCTGTGGTGACTCTAAGTATGGTGTTGGATCCAACGGGCGAAGCCCTGAGAAAATATTTGGCATTTGGTATTTGGTAATTGGAAGATATGGTTCCCACTTTGGTTCGGACTACCTCATTATTGTTGTTCTTGGTTCTGATATCGTTGAGCAGGTTGTTGGTATTAAATGGTTGTTATCATTGTTCGATTGTTGTTGTGATAATTCGTTATTCAGTCATTCATCTTTCGATAGCTATTTGCTGAGCCATTGACTTCATTAGTTAGTTGATATTATTCGTTGAACCCTTGATCCTTATTAATTTGAAATCACTTCTTGAAACCCTCATTATCGTTCATTCAAAAGTATGTCATTCTGTATTATCACCCTTAACATGCTTAACTACTCACTGAGCTCGTCAGCTGACGGATATATTCCACATTTTTTTTCAGGTTAGTTCATGGGCATTGTAGTGGACTCTGCGGCGTTGTCGGGACCTTCTGTTTGGACCTCTAGGATGTCTGCATTTTTATTTCTTTTTCTATTGTCAAAAAGCTTCCGCATTTTTATTAATTGACAGTTCATTGTCGAGTTTGGATATTGAAAAATATGAGATATTGTGTCATTTGCTTAAGAAAAATATTGGTTTAAGTTGCAGATTTTCTTTAATAAAATATCTAATTTTCCTATATTGATTGCGAGTTGTTAAAATATTATTTTTAATTAGGCTTCGTGTCCCATGATTTCTTCATGGTACATAGCCGGTCATGCTCCCGGATTTGGGGCGTGACAGCCACCACTAAAGTGGTTATTTGAGAGAACAAGAACATCAATCTCATCATAATCGCCCGCGGGATAGGTCCTGAAAACAGGTTGTTGGAGAGATCTAGTACAGAAGTAGATGACGGAAGTGCCAATAACGGGCCATCAAACTTGTTAGAACTCAATATCAACTGCCTTCTAACACTACCAGAATCCTGATAAAAAACACTACCAGAGTCATTGCATTGCATTTGAAATTTTGGCAGCTTCCCTCTGATATGGTCGTTGGATATATTCAAGTACTGAATGTAAGAAGATATCAGCTCGAACCAATCGGGCATGATATCCGAGATGTTTGCATTAGACATATCCAACTCTGTAACATGTCTTTGTGTCTGAAACCATGAAGGAAATTGGGGTCCTAGTGTGTAGGACGCTGTTCTTAGGAGCTGGAGTTGAAAAGGAGGAACCCATTGGGAGCTAATATTTATAACCAATGAGTTCGAAGACAAGCGGAGTTCCGTTAGATTCTTAAGAGTGGTGAAGTGTTGTTCGGATAGCATGCCGTCTAATGAGTTGTACGACAAATCTAGCATTTGTAGATTGGAAAGTTGTCCGAGCCCTACTGGAATGCTCCCATTCAATTGATTCGAGCTAGCATCCAACTCTTTCAAATACGATAGCCTTCCAAGTGATGAAGGCAGTGGGCCAGAAAAGTGATTATTATAAATAACAAGCCACTCTAGATTCTTAAACTCACCTACTGGAATGCTCCCATTCAATTGATTCAAGCCAGCATCCAACTCTCTCAAATATGACAGCCTGACGAAGGTAGTGGACCAGAAAAGTTATTATTGACGCTCTAGATTCTTAAACTCACCCACCACAGACGATGAAATCTCTCCACTGAACTTATTGTGGGACAAATCAAGTAGACACAAGCTTCGGAGGTTACTCAAAGAGTTTGGTATTTCACCTTTGAATAGATTCACAGAGAGGTCAAGCACCGTTAGTTGAAACATGTTGCCCATGCAACTTGGAAGTGGAGCTTCAAAACCATTCCCAGTCAATTTGAGGACGGAAAGAGAAGTCTGATTCCCAATGAAACAAGGAACTAAACCTTGAAGACTATTGTGGCTAAGATCCATATAAACAAGACTGCTCAAGTTACATAAAACATATGGCTCCTTGATAGTATCATTGAAGTTGTTCCAAGAAAGGTCAAGGACAGTGAGAGATGTCAAACTTTCAAAAATTTATGCTTTTTTGAAAGTCATGCACGACCGAAGTCTTTCAACTTGCAATGTCATTTTCCAAAGTCAAAAGTCTCTAAAAAAAGTGGACAACACGCGTATTGGCCAAAGTCTTTCAACTTGCAATATACTCCCTCCATTCCATTCTTTTCTCCCTCGTCCTATTCTAATCGGATTAAAAAAATTAATTATGATTTTTAATTTGTAATACTATTTATATGTAATATGAATATTATTTGATAGATCTCAATGAGTTCTTTTTAACAATGTTTTTAAAATTACCTAAAAATTTATAGATTATAAGATATAATCAATTGAAAAGTGGCACGGATTTCCAAAAAGAACTAAAGAATGGAGATGGAGAGAGTAATTTCTGGAGTCTAGGTCTCCCTACCAAAAAGTGGACAAGACCCACCAAAACGTGGACAACACGCATATTCTATGTTCTTTTAAATTTATTTTAAACTTATTTTAAAATAAATTGGTTTGTTATTATTTGATTTTTTTGTATTTGTTAAGTTTGCACCAAATTTTTGTGGATTATTGATTCGTCTCAATGAGAGGAATCGAAAAAATATTTTTTTTTCACTTTTGCCCAAATAGTTAGGAAAATAACCGTTTTTTAGCCAAAAAAAGTGAAATACTTTTTCGATTCCTCACGTCGAGACGAATCAATAATCCACAAAAGTTTGACGCAAAACTAACAAATGCGAAAAAATTCAAATAGTGACAAACCAATTATTTTAGATAAGTTTAAGTGAACTCAGCGGGTGAATATCGATAAAGACATGATGTAATTCTAGAAACCTTATTAAAAAATAAGTACTTATTTGTAATTTTCAAGCTTAAAAATAATGGGCTTACGAAAATAATTTTTAATTTTTTTTTGCATCATTTAAAAGATCTCAATAACAATATTCATATTGCATATTTTTAGATTTCAGTAAGTCCATTATTTTTGAGTTGGAAAATTGCAAATAAGTACGGGCCCTAGTCATGTATCTATGCGAATCTGATCAGGTTGAATTTTCGCAAACATGGTAATTGTTGCATATTCTGCAAAATCAACGTCCGGATCTTGATTGTAGGCCTGGTATGGCTCTACAAAATCATAGTATGGAGGGGTACAGAGATGAGCTTATCACCTCCTCCGCAACCCTGCACACCACCCCAAACATTTCAAAGTTGGATTCACTCAGACAACTTGCTCTTTATTGTACTGAAAAAACACTGTATTGGGTAGTACTTAGGAACCCCTAGAGAATACTGTACTTTTTTCAACACGTGTCTGGACCATGCACACCCTCAACTAATTCTGGACCAAGCCCATCGTCTCCTAGCCTGGAGCCCAATTAATTTCATTGGATACTTGAAATTTGATTTTAAAATGGTAGTGAGGATTTTACGGGGAGATTATGGGACGGGGTTGCTGAAAAATGCCCATTTCACCGATTTATGCTTTTTGAAACATCTATTTCACAACGAAACCATGCTTAGCAAAACGCTTCCTTACCTTGGGTTGGTTTGGCCGAGTGGAGCTGTAGCCATCTATAGGATGGCGAGGCCTAAGTTCGACTTGCCTACTAAACAAGTTTTTTGCAATTTTTAAACATTTGAGATGAAAGTGTGCTTAGAAAGCGCTTCTTTAAATCGGCATCTTTAAACATACTTTTTTGTCAAGTTTTGATTAAGTGGGCAAAATTAATAACAAAAGTGCATAACCGAAACTACGTTTCATATTGTTTCAAAATAACAGCAGAATATGTTTGTTCTGTGCTTTTGTTTGCAATCCATCTATTTTTATCTTGTACAGTTCCTGTCTTCTTTTAGGTATATTATTGTTCTTGAAAGTTTTCCAGTGGTAGAATTTAGTCTTGACTCTTGATATTGGGATGAAGGGAATTTGATATGATGGGATTTAAGGTTCTTAACTGCTGTCTTTCACTATGAATAGCTCTTTGAAACAAGTTTTGAGACCTTTCCCAAAATTCAGGCCTATAAAATGAACGTCTCAGATCCTTAATGAGACTATGGTGGGGCGCCCCATTTCACGTGAGAAGATCCACACTCCACCATGTTCCCATTGTTTTTAGTGGAAAAGAAGAAGCATACAAGCCCACACATTGGGTGAAATAGCATGCTGTCTTCTCTTACATGTGTACTTCAAGCAGGTTATGTTATTTATCACATCGATTTGAGTCGCTGTTTTCAGCTGGTGAAATATTTTTCAGTTCTTCTAAAGTTATGACTGTTAAAAGTAGTATTAAACAAGGATGAACAAGCTAAGTTTTAGTAGCATGTTGGCATTCTATACATGTGAACTTACCAAGGAAAATGCTTGCAGCAGCAAAGAAGATAGAGCCATTTATCCCTTTGGAATGACCATGCTACATGAACACCTTCCAATAGTTTCCAACTGACTCTTTTTTCTGGGTCAATTTTTATGTGTGGATGTATGTGTGAAAATAATGCTTTAAAACAAGCTTTATTCTCAGGTAACTATTCATAATGGCTCTGTAAGCCATTTGGACTTCCTCAAATTCTGGAGCAGATAATTGCCCTCCAATTTCTAGATATTTGGAAGAAGAAGAAAGCCCTCTGAGTGGAAGTGATATTGAAGCCCAAAAAGATGACAAATGGCATACTACCCCATAATGACTCTATGAACTCAACCTTATATTCGGAGCCCTAGCATTCCAAACTTTGGTATAATGCATGAGACTCCTAAATATCTTAACATCCCAGGATGTTTTCGTATACAGATTAGGAAGTTACTGATACTCACAACAAGTCTGAAATGAAGCAGCTAACTTTTCCTCTATAACAAAAGAGTGCCGTTATCTTCTCTTGATAGTTCAACTGTTCTACAAATTAGGTGAGTTCGTTCATTTTGATCTGTGACATTCTTTGTCTATTGCAACTTGAAACTCTATGTTTAACCAAGTATCTTTATTCCTACATGGGCGTGAATGTAAGATGTCTGGAGAAGATTTGGTATTTCTGTTGGATAACTTGCTGTAAATACAATTTTGAATTCATGTGATTTGTCCTTACCGTCATTGCGGGTACATTGCAAGGAAAGAAAGACCAACTAAAAACGGTTGCTGAAATATTTTAGCACTAACAGAATTGATCTTAATAGTAAAATCCCTGTTGTTTTCATTTCACAATAATTCAAACTTCTGCCAGGATTTTTCCTTATGGAACGAGGGTAATGTTTTCTGAGCTCTTCAATTTGAGCTGTTGCCTCTGTTGCTGTGTCTGTAAAGTCTATTTCATCACGGTGACTTTCAAGCTCTGATTGATTAGCTATCTCATCCGACGCTGAAAGTTGGTGAGGGCCCTTATCGTCAGCTCTGACCACTCCTTCCATATTTTTGTTTGCACAATTTTCCTCGGATTCCTTTAACACCTGTATAGTGATCAAAAGCTTCAACGTTAGAAAGAGAGAGGAGTAAGAAAGGAAGACACAAGTTAGGAGTAACATTTAAATTCTGACCATTTCATGTTGAATCTCGTTGATTGAGGCATCAAATATCGTGATTGTTCTTTCTCCTGGATAATCTTCTGCCTCAAATATCATGCTTGTTCTTTCTCCTGGATAATCTTCTGCCCCTAATTCATCTTCTTAGTTGATCTTTGTGGTTGTTTCTTCCTAAAGAGATATTTGATCAAACTGTCTGGAACCTTGCATTCCCTCCGGGATCTGTTCAGGGTTCTTCGTTAATAGCCATCAAATAGTTACCATAGAGCACAAAAAAGAGGATAAACCAAATAAGTAGATGCAAAAAATATAAGTGTCTACCCTTGTTTTCTTTCTCACCTTTTCCGTTGAAGTATATTTCTTGATGGCTTCTTCTTCAGTTGTTTCCTCACAATGATTTTCACCATCCCCCAATTCAGTTGTGCTTTCCTTGGGAGTCTCTTCTATGACTTCTATTCCCTCTGATGTGAGGGGTACTGCAGGACTGTTGATTGCTGACACAGATTCAAGCAGAACCTCTCCATTCTTCTCAAGCTCAAGATTAGAGGCTTCTTCGTACTTTCCACCAATGTCTTCTGTTGAATGCTCTGTGACTGTTGGATACGGGGTAGGTAGATTATCAGCATCCTTGTTTGAGTTCTTTGAATAGACAATGTCCTCATCTGTTGAAGCCTCCTGCAAACTCTGCTGAACAGGTCTTTCCTCATATTGAGATGGAGAATCAGTTGAACATTTTTTGAGACCTATGTTTTCTTCATCTGTGATATATCTTGGCTGTCCTTCTGTAGTTTCAGCCCCAAATTAGAAACTTCAAGCTCCTTCTGCCCTTCATTCTGCAAGCATGGTTTTTTTGTTGTACTCTTTGGTTCATGAAGTTGCTTTACTCCCTGAGGTGTGAGAGTCTGCTTAATGGCAGTCTCCACATCAACAGTTTGAGTACCTTGATAGGTGGGCTCGAATATTGTTTAGGGAACTGCTTTGGTTTCTTCTTGAACTTCATCTGTGTAAGTCTTTTCCACAGGTGGGCTTGACCCAAACTCCTTAAATTCTTCAAAGCCATCACCTTTGGACTTGGATATCGTTTCAGAAGTTTTGGCTTCTTCAACTTGAACTTCATCTGCTTCTGACTCTTCTATGGTTGTGCCCATATGGCGGATCCCGTGTTCAGTTGTTGAAAGTTTAGACAACTTGTCTGTGGCTTCCTCAAGCTCACTCTTGTCGAGTTCTGTTGCATCTTCCTTTGTGCTCTCATATGAAGAGGATGACAACTGAATTTTCTCTTCTAATTTACCAACCGGGAGAGGATGACCAAGGCTCTCACCATCAGTAGCTGCATCAACACTTTTGTATCTGAGATCAGGTATTTTTTCAGTTACTTCTTTGGTTTCATCGTCTACTTTATCTGTCTATGTGTCTTCTGTAGCTGGGATTGTCCGAATCTCATGAATCTCTCAAAAACCTGATCTTTGGACTCAGACACTGCATCCAAAGTCTTGGTTTCGTTTAGTTCAACTTCATCTGCATATGTACGAATCTTTTCCACAGGTGGGCTTGACCCAATCTCCTTAAATTCTTCAAAGCCATCATCTTGGGGCTCGGATATTGCTTCAGAAGTTTTGGCTTCTTCAATTAGAACTTCATTTGCTTCAGACGTTTCTATGGTTGTACGCATGTGTTCGGTTGTTGGAAGTTTAGACGACAAGTCTTTGAATTTCTCAAGCTCACTCTTGTCGAGTTTTGCTGCTTCTTCCTTTGTGCTCTAATAGGAAGAGGAGGACAACTGAATCTGCTTTTCTAATTTACCAACTGGGAGAGGATGATCGAGGTTCTCACCATCAGTAGCTGCGTCAACACCTTTTTATCTGAGATCAGGTATTTTTCAGTTACTTCTTTGATTTCATCCTCTACTTTGTCTGTGTCAGTGTCTTTTGCAACTGGGATTGTCTGAATCTCATGAATCGCTTCAAAACCCCGATCTTTGGAGTCTCCATCCAATGCCTTGGTTTCATTTAGTTCAACTTCATCCGCCTATGATTTTTCTTTTATCTCATCATTTTCCTTTGAGCTGCCTTCTAAATTCTTAGCAGAGTCCTCTTGTTCTAGGATAGCCTTTTCGATGTCCATATATCCACCACACGTTTCAACACCCTCAGAGGTTTCACTGATTGCCGTATCATATTTAGGTTTGTCCTTTTCTGATGATTGCAGTTCTTCTACAGCCTCTGATTTGCTAATCTCATTACGATCAGCTACTTCACTGGTGGTTACCCTTCTCAAAACTTCCGCATCTGATTCAGATGTACTTTCTTCTATGTTCTACTCAGGTGGCGTATAAAACTCTCGATCCTCAACTATAGCATAAGCATTTGCTCTCTCCTTTTCCTTATCTATTGACCCCAAATCGGTGTCTTTCACTGGATTTGATGAGGCATCTTCTATTTCACTAATCTCACCTTCCGTTGTCTCTTCAGCTAAGGAAGTTTCTGCTTTTTCATACAACACCTCATCTTTCTCTGGAGCCTTGCCTGTTGTTTCACCGACTTCAAGTGACACGAGGTCGTGTTCTTTCGATGTCTGTATGGTAGACGCCTGGAGCATTTGTTCTGAAATGTCATCCAAGGATGTCTCAACTGTGGCAACTTCTCTCGCTGTTGGGATCTCCGTTTTATCATTTTCACCCAAGATCGAGGTTTCTACAGTACTATCTATGAGATCTGTGTCATTTGATCCCATCTGGCTTGTTTCGGTTGATACTTGACCCTTCTCTTCAAAAACCAGGTCAGCACTGTCTAACCCCTGTACGTTTTCTCCTTCGACTTGAGTTGAGCTTGTTTCCTCTGCTACCACTGGTACATTTGGGTCTTCTTTCTCTAAAACCTCCTCTTTAATCTCTTTCACGCATATCTAAGGGACTGAGGAGGAGTTTTCCACAAGATCTACATTCCCGTCTTTTTGAGTCGTTTCTTCTGATGATGATTCCGTGATACTCTCAGCATTGAAGTCCTCGTTTGCCTCTGCCTCGTGTTTTAAATCCATGCCTTCTCTTTGCTCTGTGGAATGGACGGCATCAAAAGCCTCTACATGTGAGTTTGAGACCTGTTGAAAAGGGAATTTTTAAGTCAAAACTAAGCGAGGAGAGTTAGTTGGAGAACGTTTGGACCGGAATTCGACCTTTTTTTTTCAAACGAGCATACCTCTATTTCTGCTTTCGTTTCATCCTCTCTGTCTTTTTTCAATCTTTCCTCAACTTTTTCCTCCTCAATTAATGAAGAAGGGAGGTCAGAAATGGAACGCTTCTTTGTGGCCGTACTCACTGAAAGAAGTGTTTAAAGTGGACAACAAGCATTGATGAATACAAGAAAGCAATAAATGATTAAGCTATCTATGACAAATGAGAAAAACTTCTTTACGGTTGTTGTCCTAAAGGAGAAGTTATCGAGCTCAACTTCATTCTTGTATCTGGATACATTAAATTTTTTCGATTACGCAATTGTTGATATCCAATTTTTTGACAATGCTGAATATAGTATGACTTGATATTCTAACAGTTATGATCGATCATTCTAAAAATATACTCCCTAACGACGTTTAGTTATGGTATGGTATTTTGTCGATTATAACTATCGTTAACTGAATATTCTGATTGAATTTTTTTATACAACACATTGTGGGTATGAAAACGTTAATTTATGGTATTGTCATAACAAATTTGGTTATGTTACTGAATTATTTTGTTGATTATAACTATCGTTAATTGAACATTCCGATTGAATTTTTTTCATACGACACGTTATGGGTATGAAAACGTCAATTTATGGTATTGTCATAACAAATTTGGTTGTATTACTGACTTTGTGGTATGGTATTTTGCTAATTATAACTATCATTAATTGAACATTTCGATTGAATTTTTTTATACGACACGTTGTGGGTATGAAAACTTCAATTTATGGTGTTGTTATAACAAATTTGGTTATATTACTGAATTTGTGGTTTGGTATTTTGCTAATTATAAGTTTATAACTATCGATAACTGAACATTCCTATTGAATTTTTTTTATATGACACGTTGTGGGTATGAAAACGTTAATTTATGGTGTTGTCATAACAAATTTGGCTATATTACTGAATTTGTGGTATTTTGGTCTTGTTACAGAATATTTTAATCAATTTCCTTTGCTATGACAGTTGTGGGTATGAAAATGCCAAATTATGGTATTGTCATAACAATTATGGTTTGTTATATAATTTGTAGTATTTAAATACGTTTTCTTTTGATACGACACGTTGTGGTAAGAAAATGACAATTTTAGGTGTTGTCATAACAAATTTGGTAATTTTACTGAATTTTTGGTATTTTAGTATTTTACACATGTATTTTGTTTGGGTATAACAATTGTTGATTCTAGTACGACACATTTTGATTTTGTCACGGAATATCATACATGTCAAAGAATTTTTGGTACGACTCATTGTGGTAAGATAATGCCAATTTATGGTGTTGTCATAACATTTGTGGGTAGCATTATTTAATTTGTGATATTGTACACATATATTTGGTTGGGGTATAAGAATTATGGTTTCTGGTACGAATAATTATGGTTACATAAGAACTATATTTTTAAATTATGGGTAACCTGCTAATGACTTGTTCAACAGGTAAATTTCAAAGTAGAAGTCTTAACTAGCATAAAAAATATGCATTAGAAAATCAAAAATCGTCATAATGAAAATCACAAATTGTCATAATTTAGACATATAATATACCCTGTGTACCATAGCTTTGTCCTTATTTGTTTATTTTGAATCAAGAGTCCGTCTGTTACTATGATATCTAACCCATCGTTACTTTAACGTCTTCCTGTACAATGCTAATTTTGTTAGTATAGTTTGAGAAATAGCTAATAAAGGTTTTTTTGTACAAGTAGTTTTAAAAAAAAAACGTATGTATTCTACGTATTCAAGATAAATCAATTTACTTTTCCACAATTATTTTCTTCAAAAAATACAGGAGGCCAACATAATATTAGGTTGTGACTGTCGTGTAAATCACTCCTAGCAATGTCTGGGTGACACAGCTATGCCCATTTCTTTTGGGGTACATAGCATAGGATTATGCCATTTATTTTCATGCCTAACGTACTTTGTATCTTGTGTCTAGCATGGCCCATTTACTAATTCTTCCATGCCAAGTCGGGCCTTGTAGAACAAAAAAAATAAGAAATCGGGCGGGGCATTGTAGAACCAAAAAAAAACATAAACAACGATTTTCATTTTTTCATAGCTGAAAGAATATAATAATCAATCAGGTACAGTTAAAATAAAACAATAACTTCTAAATAACTTCAGTTATAATATTATAGCTTTTTCTTTTTAATTTTATTAATTTATGTGTATAAATATTGAATCATCTGCGTGAGACGACAAAAGTTCAATACTTATTTATGTTGTTAACTTGTATAAGAATAAAAGTTTTTTGTACATAATTAAATTCACTGAGTTTAATCTCACTTATGCATAAATAAGAAATAGAAAAGCATGCTCGTGTGCATGTGCTTACTGCCAGTTTCCCAAAAGTAAGCCACTTGACTTTTTGGGCTTTTTTGTTTTATCCTTAGTCAAATTTTGTTTGTGTTTGTTAATTGTGCACTAATTTTTTGTGAATTATTAATTTATCTCGATGAGAGGATTCAAACATGTAAAAAATTATGATTGAAACTCTTGTTTAATTATTTTGGAAAAGCCCAAAAAGTCTAGATGAAATAATAATCCACAAGAGTATGATATAAAACTAACAAATGCAATTTTTGTTTGAATAAAGACAACAAAAAGTCAAGTTCTTAATATGCCATGTCCGATTGTTCGTGCTATGCACATGTCGTACCCCGAAACAATAACCCACTCAACCCAACCCACCTATGGTATTTGTGTCATACCGGTTCATATCGTGCCACGTGATGCCGTCCCGGTCTCTAAACGTGTTGTGCTAGTCCAGATTAGTTGTTTTGATTTCCCTAATGATATTTTAGGTTTTGTCAATCTTATTTTCATTTATTTTTTGATCAGGTGTAGCTAGATCAGAAACACCAAAAATTAGAAAACAAATGGTCTAAAATTTAAAAAGGTCCAACAATAACAAAATAGCTAAAGATTTTGAGGGAACAAATATTTTGTGCACTTTTGTCGATGTGAGGGAACAAATATTTTGTACACTTTTGTCCTTCATGTTGACTTCCGTTCAACCAAGTGGTGTTTTTTTTTTTTTTTTTTTCTTATTTTGCTCGGATCTTTTGGATCCTTTGTTGTATTTTATGTCATTGTAATTGTACTCTTTTCATTTTAATATAAATGGAATGATTTTGTTTGTTAAAAAACAGTGGTTGGTTCGATCCTTGATAAACAAAATACTCCGTAGTTAGAGTTCCCGGTTCAACGCTTGGATTAAGTCTCTTTTTCTGAAATTAATTCCAATGGGTCATGGGCTCTTAATTACCTCCGCCACTCCAGTCCCTAGATTGCCTACATGTCTCTTTGCTTTTGCTTAGGTTCTGGTAATACTAATACAGTGCCCACTAAATCTAATATTGTGTTTGGTGGGGAGCAATTTTGTTCACCCTCCTAAAAGTGGGTGAACATTATCTTCCATCTTATTGGTTAAAATGATGTAAGTCCCATCCTTACAATACACTTTTTGGTGGTAAGCATGACATCACTTTGTGATGAAATCCACACCATTTCAACAAATAGAAAAGAGGGTAATGTTCACCCTCTTAAGTAGAGAGTGAACAAAACTCAACTCTTCGATGTAAGGGAATTAGAGAAATAGTGGTGCAAGACCAAGTCACTTTAATCCGTGTGCGTGAACGCGAGCTCATACGCAAACGTGAAAGCGTCTCCCGAAATTCTTCCAAGCTATAAGATTGGCAAGAGAGCAGGAATTGAAAGCAGAAGAAGCAGAGGGTCATACTACAGGATTGAATGTGGATGACCTAGGTGCAAACCCAATACAACCCAAATGTACCATGGCACCATAAGAATGAGAAGCAAAGTGATCGAACAAAAAACAACAAAGACCACCCGGGCACGGAACACCGGAAAGAACCAAAAACACCCCGCCAAAGCTGCTACAACGTTAGCCAGCTCCTACGACCTTTCGAAGCTTGCAGCAAGCATACCAGGCCTAACAAGGCTTTGTCTTCATACCCGTTAAATTAAGGCGGCAGGTTGCTTCCTTCAGCTGCAACTAGGAAAACAGAGTGGTAACATTCAATCAAATGCAAGAAAACATCTATCCGAACGGGCCCGAAGGTGAAAGAATCCAGACCCCAGATGGAGATTGATAAGAAAAACTCCACAGTAAATACTTTCAAAAAGTACAGCACCATTCTTATCTACAATCATCACTTTACGAACAAGCGAGCAATCCAAAGTTCATGTCTACTGTTTGTTATTGGAGAGAGGGAAAGGTTTTTAGGGTGATAATTTACCCTAATACTTATTTTATGATGTGTGTGTACAATAACACCAAACTACCCTCCCTCACTCATTCATAAAACAATCTCTCTCCTAACACTGTTCATATTACTATACGGGCACTACAAACATAAACGGCACGCATTGCCAGAAATACAAACCAGTTCAGATGCTTCTTCAAGTTTTCAGATTCAGCTTTGCATCAGTAACTGGCTTGAAATTTTGTCACTCTGAAGTCGGCAGCTGTTGTGTTCCATTTTCTTCTATATGCTTAGCCTCCTGAATTTTATCACCATTTTCAGTGGGCTCAGTCTCAATCTGGTTTCTTTCTGCACCTACTAGCTGCCCGACTTTGACATATTTCTCCATAAATTTATATTCCCAGTCCTGCAAGACATCAAGCTCAGAAGCAGAGAGACCCTCGATGTTTCCAGTAAGGTCTTTAGGATCAAACGACATCAGAGCTAAAGCTCGGCTCGCATCCCTACCAGCAAACAAGGCATATGGCCCACCAGGACCATAGAACATCCTGCATGAGAAGTCCACCACAGTCAGTAGCTCGTTTGAGATGCCAACTACAGGGGCTAAGGTACAAACAACAAACAAAACACAAAACAAAAACAAACACACAAAAAAGGCTTCACAAATTAGCATTATGATATTAAGTATAATGCTCCATTACAAACCTCGAATGAATGGCAATATGAATATGTAATTAAAGCATTAAAGCTCAATCACTGTGACAAGCTAAAATCATTCTTTATGTCACCTCTATTTAGTACATCACATTGCTATACGGAACAAATAATGCACCTTCTCGCCGTTACATGAATAACTTTGGTTGCTTGTTCCTCTCTTTCCATCTCGCGTAGTTTGGTCCATAAGCCATCAAATCGACTCTCTCATACATCAACTAAAGATCAAAAATTTGAGAAAGGTATTGGGATCTGGCCATGATGTTCCCAAAAAGTGTATAACTACCATGAAACAAGTAAAATTGCACAAAAACTGCTCCTTTTGTGAAACTCCATATACAAGGTGTACACATTTGATTTGGATGATAAAGCACCAATCGAAAGCCTTCTAGATGTAGTATTGTAAACTTACCCTTTTAAAATGGAGGGAGAATTACTGGAAATCAATTTGGAGAGGCCTGTGAATCATGGATTCATGGACAAGAGAATAATAAGGAACATTTGTACTAAATCAAAACACCAATCTTACGAACCCATGGGGCTAACTCACTGCACAAAGTCTAAAACTTCTCTTGAAGAAGCCTCAAGTTCGAATTTCAGGGGTGAACCAATTATTACTTCTAACTTTCACTCCCCTTAGGTTGATAACTACATATGCTGAAACAATTGCTTATATAAACATTTAATGATATAATTTACCGGATTAGTTGAATATATATTCCTTTAAATATTTGCCAGGAATATTCACCTGTTGTCCACTGACTATGCCTTCAGGCCTGAGGGTTCAAGCCCCTCTATCCCCAAAAGCGAGAAATAAATGATTTCCAAAGACCTTGGGCAACAGGTGAGCATCAACTTAGCCTAGGAAAACTTTGATTGGCACAGGTGGCTCCCCCAAAATGTTCAAAGCCATAACCTAAACTTTAATTGGCACAGGTGGCTCCCCCAAAATGTTCAAAGCCATAACCTCATGTACGTAGGCTGTGTTCACCACTAAATTCATGGCCCCTGTTACTAGGAACCATACACTGGAATGAATAAACAGAACAACATTCCCAGCTGTTTTAGAATCCCAAGTTTTCTAGATAGAAAAATGTGAAAATGCTCGGAAAACTTTCCCCATGGAGAAGCTAGTCATAGAACAGTATCCTGTAATATAAGTTGCTAAAACTAACTCATAAACTATTCCAGCAAAAGATAACCTCATAAAAGGAGCAGATATAGAGCAACGAATAGCAAATCAGTGCAACAAACATTTTATGAGTCACGGGGGGCAATTATGGTGTAACATAACAGTCATGTGCATAGTTGATAGTAAATTCAAGTTACCAAATGCGCTTACTATGTAAATGCCAAACTAAATATGTTGGACACAGATCTCATAAACTTATCTGAGGGTCAGAGTATTCGTTTTACAGATTTAGAAGGATCCAAATAACATAGCCTGCGTCAGATGGTTCCAAGCGTGACAGTTGATAATGGCAAAGGCCAAGCCGCCATTAAATATATAGGGATACGACATTCTATTGTCTAACTTGATGATTTCAGCACACGACAATTTACAAAGTTATATTTACAAGGGAAATACGACATTTTATTGTCTAACTCGTTGATTTCAGTAGATAATTTACAATACACAAACAAGTCGTTATGTCACAAAAGGATAACGACTTATAATGGAAGATCTAGACAAGATAAGTGAGTCTACTTAATGTCAAAAGGTATGTGTGGTGTTCGGTTCGAGGTAATCAAAGCATGTGGTCTAATGCATAATATCTTTGACACAAATGATGAATATTGTGACTTCAACATTAAATCTATAAATCCACCATATGGTGCAGATCCACCGCGTTCAGGCACAGGTTGCGATATATAATAATGGAACTTATACATACCCAAGCCCTTCTCGTCAATAAACGAGCTCAGTTAATCTGCTCAAGCAGTCTCATCATCCATTTCCCAATCCCATCCAATTAATCTCTTTATGATTAATTATTCGAGAACATAAAACTCCAAAAGCATTAACCAATTATCCATAACTATCACAACTCAGGGTTCACGACATAATAATTACGGCTAAATTTCTAAATTCTAACCCAACCCATAAAATATGCAAAAGTTGGGAGTTTCCGCTAAGCTAGAAGTTATGGATAACTTCTTCTCACTACTTTGTAGTCAAGCTGGTTCCACAAAACTATATGTAGACAACTTTTTGTGCTGCTTTCGGCCTTGGAGGAAGAAAATGACGAACATACTACATTTCTGATCTCAGGTGCTTTCCTGCTATCAGTATCAATAATGCGGGACCCATATTTTACCAAATTAGTAAACTCATACTCATAGTCAGCAATTGTCATTGCTCCTCTCTGCTTCAATCCCAAAAACTCAGAACATTTCGCATCTCTAACTGCCTAAGGAATATATTTTTCGTTGAACACACAAAACGCTTCCACTCCCTTCCTGGCTTTGTCTTGTCTTCCAAATTCCACAAACGATATGCTTCTCCTTTCAACTTGTGTGTTTCCAAACATGTAATCACCTTAAAGATCTTTTTGGTCTCCGCTAGCCATTCATATGCAGTAGTATGATTTATACCCCCTTTGAAAGTGGTAGGCTTCAATTTCAGGAACTCTTTGAAGCAATTGTATCGGTGGATGGGTATGAAAAAGGAAGTTGTGGATTATGTGAGCAAATGTCTGCAGTGTCAGCAGATCAAGGTAGAAGAACGACAAAGCCCGCTAGGTTATTGCAACCATTACCTATACCTGAAGGAAAATGGGAATACTTGACGATGGATTCTGTGGTAGGGCTGCCTTGTACTCAGAAAGGAAACAATTTGGTGTGGGTAGTTGTGGATAGACTAAGGTTGTGTTTGGTTGGGAGTTTAGTTTAGTTTTGATAGTGGGTGGAGAGAGAAATAGAGTAATGATTGAAAATAGGGGTAATGATTAGAGAGAGATAGAGAGAGATGAGAAAGTAATAATTGAAAAAATAGGGTAATGATTGGGGAAAGAAGTAGGGTAATGATTGGTTTTCAAAACTAAAACTAAACAGAAAAGGCAACCGAACAAAGCCTTAAGACTGCACATTTCCTTCCAGTATAAAATATGCACACGATGAATCAACTTGCTGCCATCTATGCTCAAGAATTAGTACGGTTGCATGTGAAAGAGAGAGATGGTGGAGGAAAGTGGTTGTAGCGATGTATGGATGTGAGTGGGGAAAATGGTCTTCCCGCAATGTGAATTTGCCTTATGGGGTGAGCTTGTGGAGGGGTATCATGTATGGATGGAATGCTTTTGTAAATTTTACTTATTTGCCAGTTGGCTAGGGGAGAAGGGTGAAGTTTTGGGATCATGTGTGGTGTGGGGAAGTGAGTTTGCGGGTGGCTTTCCCTAGTATTTTTTGCTTGGCTTGAGAAAGGGATGCAACAGTCTCAGATTATATTCTTCTCTCTAATGGGGCTACGGTTTGGGATATTCGTTCGTGTAGAGTTGTTCGAGATGGGGAGGAGGAAGCTCTATTGGCCCTATTCTCTAAAGTGTACGATATGCAAAGAATAGGAGAAGGTGAGGACGAGCTGAGTTGGAAGCTTTCTAAATCAGGTCTTTTTCATGTGAAATCTTATTATCAAGCATTATGGGGAACTGGTAATTCTACCCTTCCATGGCAAGCAATTTGGAAAACAAATGCTTTGTTTGGATTGTGATTTGAAAAGTGTTTTTGAAAAATAGTAGGGATAATGAGTGGAGAGAGATAGAGAGAAAAAGGTGGGAAGTAGGGGGAATCTAGGGGGAATTTTTTGAAAAATTCTTTTTGAATCGCGAAGGGAACAAGGCAAAAAGCGCCGTTGAAAGTGGGTTTTTTTACTTGGTGGTGCTCAAGGCAAAATTCTTACTATCGATAACCTGATTCGTAGACGGAGAATTATTGTTAATTGGTGTTGTATGTGTTAAAGGGACCGAGACGGTAGATCACCTTCTCTTCCATTGCTCGGTGGCATGGGAACTTTGGTCCACGGTGTTATCCTAGTTTGGGTTACTTTAGAACTTATGTCGAGAAATGTTATGGAGCTTTTGATCGCTTGGACGGGTGCTAGAGTGGGTAAGAAGAGAAAGGGCGTATGGGCTATGATTCCTCTTTGTTTGATGTGGATTATTTGGCGTGAGAGGAATTTAAGATGCTTCGATGGGGTCAAAATGCCTTTGTATAAAATTAAAAGTTTTGTGATTAGTAATTTGTATAGTTGGAACAAGGGAGATTGTAATCCTTCCCTTGATCATTTTGTAGATTGGTTTGAGTTGTTCTATTCACATGGTGATGTATGGGGCCTTTTTGTCTTGGTGGCCTTTCTTGTATTTGGGTGGCATTCCCTTAATGCATTCTTTTATATAAATATTTACTTTAAAAAAATAAAAATTAATACGGTTGCATGGAGCTCCAGTGGCAACTGTTTCAAATCGAGAATCAAGGTTTGTCTCTACAATATGGCAAAGTTTTTAGAAAGCAACGGGGCCAAATTTAAGACGGGTATCACCCTCAGGATGGTTAGTTCGAGCGACATTAGAAGATATGCTACAGAGCTTGCTTGCTAGACTTTCAGGGTAGTTGGGACTTGGTATGAACACTTACCACTGGCAGAGTTTGCTGATAATAATAGCTATCAAGCAGGCATTGGGATGGCACCTTCAAAGCGTTTAGGTCTCCGTTATATTGGACAGATGTGGGAGAAGATCAAATTATTGGACCAGACATTGTGCATTGTGCATGAAACTACAGATAAAATTCGATTGGTTCAAAAAAGATTGAAAGCTACTCAGAATCAACAAAAGAGCTGCCTAGACGCTAATAGAAGAAAACTAGAATTTCAGGAGGGTGACTGGGATTTTCTTAAAGTTTCTCCAACAAAATGAATTTTACGGTTTCTATTGCGTATTTTAGTTTAGGAGAAACAACTTAACTAAAGGCAATAAGTTGCAGAGAAAAAAGATAGTGGAACAAGTAACCATGAATAAATGCGTACCTATAGGATAGGGCAACTTCTCAAATTTTTATTTAATACAATAAAAAAATTAGAAAGCATAAAAATATTACTATAAATCCATATAACTACTATATACGGGTTTGGTTGGACTTTAAGGGTTATTCTAAAGTCCATTCTATAGTTTGAACAGGCTCAAAAACTCAACCCAACCTAACCTCATGGGTCTAAAGACTAATCCCAAAACCGTACAAACAGGTTCTTATTTGGGCGGGTTGGAAGCCGATGTGCACCCCTAAACTACTCATTCTCATTAAACTTTTTTTGATAAGTACTCATTCTCATTAAGCTCAAACAAAAGCAAACAAAGTCCAAGGGCTACAAAGTCTAGCAACAAACAAGAAGAAACCAGAACAAATACACAGCTATACAAATCTAACCTTCAAACTCCTACTGCCAAGACCTATACAGAAGGCTTAAAAAGCTGAGCAATGCCCCAACTTCTACACAAGTTCACATTCTCTTCGGATGGAGTAGAAGATTCACTTGATTGAGTATTCAATTCTTTTTTCATGAAAAAACTGGTTCAACATAATGAATCAAATAGAGCCGACGTGTCTCAAGGTTCTGAATACCGGCTAGAGTACCGGTTTTCCTACTAGTACAAATACCGATGAGATACTGAGTACCATTTTAGATTTATTGCTACTAGTGTTATTTTCCCACATCAAAGAATTTAGTATAATATTGTCATTTATAAAAAAATAAATAAATTTAAATTAGTCCAAAACCGTCCGGGATTGGACCGGTACCATCCGGTATTTGATAGGCAACGCCGGCATTGACCGGTATTAGAAGAAAAAAATAAATTAAGACGGAGTCCGGTATTCACTGGTACTGACCGGTAATTGAGAAGCAACGAAATTAGGGGAGAACTGGTATGTCCGGCCAGTACGGTACGAGATTTAAATACCTGACGCGCTGTCAATATATCTGATTAAGTTAAGCTTAATCAAACAAAGAGGAAGAGAATTGAATACCTCCTCTGATGAGAGAAGAACGGAAGGTAAGTACAAACCTAGAGCGAGAAACGTCGTAGATCTGTCCTTTGATGGCCATCAACAAGGGTTTTTCAGGATCAGAGCCATCGTAGGCTCTGAGTTGCTCTTCGGTCACGTTTTCTCCCAGTTGAACGGGTTCGCGCAAAGCGTAGGCGTTGGCCTTCTTGACGGCCACGTAGTCTCCGGCCGCCACGAACATGCCGCACACCAGTTTGTACACCACCGCCATCATCGCAAGTATCGTGAAGAAGGCCGCCGGCGATAACCCCGTGTACTCGGTTATGCCGCCCATCACCGTCGTGTACAGACCCATCTTTTGAGTTCTGCTTTGGGTTTTGCGTTTGTTGTTGGGAAGAGGGGCTGCTGATCGGATGACTGTTGAATTGGGTTTTGGTGTGTGGGGTTTAAAGAGATTAGGTCTGGTCCACTATAGTTTGCTTAAGCTCACGTCACTTGTTGAAATTTGGGTCAAACCATATTTGCCGGGTGGCCGGCTATTCGCAGCCACAAATTTTCTTCCATAGCCCACTATATTTCGGTAAGTGGTTGTTGAAAATTATAAATAACATTTCGGTAAATAGTTGTTGAAAATAAGATTATATTTCGGTAACTACATGTCGAAAATATATTCAATATTCGGTAGACAATTGCCAAACATGCATTTTCGGTAAATAGCTGTTGAAAAAAATATCATATTTCGGTAATTGGATGCTGAAAATGTATCTCAATTTCGGTAACTAACTGTCGAGTCTAATTGAAAATTTTTAACGGGGTGTGGGAGAAAATTTGTGGCTGCGAATAGCGCCGCCCTTTGCCGGTCTAGTTTTTACTGCAATAAAGATAGGACAAATTACATTAAACCCCCTCTAACTATACAATTGCCACCTTTATCGTTTGACTTGGACACTTAACCCCTTCATTTGTTATCGCGTGACACTTAACCACCTCCCGTTAGTGAGCCGTTATGAGTTCGAACGGAAGAAGGTCATGTGAGCAACACATGACCTTTTAATGACTGGTGTTGCCCTGTATCATCTTCTACAACGGTACTCAGGTGCCGTTCCGCTTTCTTTTTAAACCTTTTTTTTTTCAAAAAGAATGTAATTTCAAGCTTAAATATAATGAAAATGGAAAATATTTTTAAAATTATTTTTGCACTGTTTAAAAGATCGCAATGAAATCTATCAAACAATATCTATATTGGTAGAAAAATTATTTACGTAAATACATGATTTTTGAGCTTAAAATTACATTCTCTAAATTCTTTTTCAAAGAAACCGAAACGGGGCCTCACACTCTCTACCCATTTATATATATATATATATATATATATATATATATATATCCTGGTAATGGAAGGTAGCACTGGATCTTATGATGGGAATTGAAATGTGTTATGCAACTGTGGCATAAGAGCACCATTTAGCGTGAAGGGGTACTTATACAAGGTACAATACGCGGGAAATGGTGCCAATTTCAAGGTCAAATTGGAGGGAAATAGAGTAGAATTGGAGGAAAGTGGGTTTGGTCTCCCACTAAACTCTAATCGTTATGTTCTTATCCTTTTCCTTCATAAATTCAGATGGGCAAATTGATAATTGCACACATTCTGTTAACGGCATCTTCAATTTCGTGAGATATAATAGATGAAGGGGGTTAAGTGTCCGAGTCAAACGATGAAGGGGGCAACTCGTTACTGAGGTATAGCTGGAGGGGGTTTAATGTAGTTTGCCCATAAAGATATCTACACAATGGGAGAAACTTATTTACTGAGGCTCCGTGAATAATCAGAGCGGTGTAATCTCAGTCATTCATTCTCACAATCAATGGCTGATATTTGTTTTCAATTTTGATCGGTCATCATTAATTTTCAATTCGGACCATCTAAAAATACTTTGGACGTGCGCGATTGGCCTCCTTAAAGCCTTTTTTGTGGAATCATCTGCAAATAAAATTTTCAACTACACGATTTTGTCAATCAAATAGTATGTGTTGTACACAGTCATGTGCAACATAATAAACGATTCTGATTATCTTTGTGACTCAGAGTAAGCCCACAAAAAGGCGAAAAGTACCGGACTATGCGTTAAGCTAACGAGAGGGGAGCTTCATTCCTCCTTCAATGAGATGAGGAGTTTTGAACAAACATTGAGAAGGGACTGCACAGTCCTGTTCAATCATTTGTTTGTGGGGTTTTTTTTAGTTTACTTTGATTGTTAGAATTGTTTATTTTGAAGAGTTCTTTAGAACATCATCCGCGCTTTAGAGTCATGTTTTTTATCAAATAAGATTGCACCCTTGATAGGAATCCACTTGTCTCAAAATATACGTGTTTAGAAAACATATCAAACGACATTTAAACCATATAATCATTAACGTAGCTAACTTTGTTGACGAGTTCTAAAAAGTAATGTTGTGGTTCCACTTCTAGATCACTAAATTAATGTCTATTGGGCTGTAGTCAGTCTGAAAAGCAATCCAATACTTAAGTCAATCTCAATTGAAGGAGAGGAAAGTCCAAAACTCCAAGGTTTAGTTTTGTATAATTTTTATAGAAAGACAAGACTTATGCTATAAGCTCGTGTGACTAGTGTCAAACTTATGTCGTGCATGTAATAACTCTGAATTTCGATAAATAAATATTCATTTAAATATTTGAATTTATTATTTTAATTACTTAGATTGCTTTTAAAATTCATTTTTAATTTTTAATAATCCGTTATAATTAGATATTAGTCCTTAAAAATCATATTTCTTGACTAGAAGCCCTAATTGGCCAATGACGTGGATTCTAACCGATTAGTTGGAGGAACCGGACTACCATTTCTCCTAGTTACACTTCCCTAATCCTAGTTGGACCCTTTTAACCATTTTTTAGCCTTATGAACCCCTCCAAACCCTAATTCTTTTATCCATGGGATAATAAATGTTAGGAGAAATATTATCCATTGGATAATAAAGATTAGGCTTGACTAGTCATTCAAACCCTAATTATTACTAATATTCCTTCGTCCATTGGACATTAAAAGTTAGGGAAAATATTATCCATTCGATAATAGACATTACTTGCCAATATATGGTTGATAAGACAAGTCATACCAAGCCATAATTATCACCAATATTCTTTACCCATTGGTCCATAAATGCTAGGGAAATTTTTGACCATTGGACAATAGATATTAGGTTGCCAATAAAGCCTTGATTAGACTAGTCATACAAAGAATCCCATCATTTTGCTTCCAAAAGAAGCAACCTTAGTCTTGCCATACTTGCAAGCCTAAAACTAATAGGCCTAACCCTAAATTACCCACCAAAGTTGCTTTCATAGATTCTTGAAGTACATATATGTGCTTATATATGGGTATATACACCTCATAGCCTATTATAAGCATACCAACATATAAACACATAACAAGCTTAAGAAATCCCTACCTCAAGGTCATATGAACTTCCCCCAAGCCAATCGAGCCCTAAATTTTGAAATACTCTGAAACCTAGCCGAACCAACTCCCACCGAACTAGACCCACGAAATTATAGCTTGGAGGGGCAAGGATTAAAGGTTTTTGGTGTGGGTTTAGTGGAGGAATTGTGGGAGATGAAGTTTGAAGAAAAGGGGTATAGAGAGAGAGAAGGAGACGTGAGAGAAAGGGAGAGGAGATGCTTTGGTTTTTTTTTTTTTTTTTTTGATTTCCACCCCACCCCACCCCACCCCACCCCTATACATATATACATATTTTCCCTCTCTTACACATTGGCCCCAACCCCAAACTAATTACACATTAACCCTAATGCCCCACGTGATGTTGACGTATTTTCCACGAAATAATTATCTGGGTCGCTACAAATTCTGTCTCACATTATGGGAGATGATTACTAGCACCTAAAAATGCGAAATTTTCGATTTTATAATGTGGGAAAGAATTTCATGGTCTTTAAATTTGAGAATTAAAGATTATGATATGTGCCTAATTAATTCCTCGTGCAATGATTGTAGTCAAATGGCATCCAAGAATATTATTGCTGATCTTAATAAGGGAGAGAAACTCAATGGAACCACCTATGATATCTGGCATAGGAAGGTTCAGTACCTTTTCAATGAGAAAGAGTCGCTCGATCACTTGACCAATGTCATGACCCCGCCATAGGAGGGGACCACTGCACAGCATCGTCGTGACAAGTAGGCCTATGACGTTTGGTGTAAGAAGGACAAAAGTACATGCTTTACCTTGCTGAGTTGCATGCACGATGACCTTCTTGGGGAATTTGAGAATTTCCAAACTGCTAAAGCAATGTGCCATCAATTGTGCCTAAAATATGGTGGCCCGTCAGCAATAAGGCTTCGTGCCTTAACATTGAGGTTCAATCAATACGTGATGGACCCAAAGCATACCATGGCTGAGCACCTTAGGGTGATGTCAGCCATGATTCTTGAAATGCGATCTGCTGGCAATGATCTCACTGATGAGCAACAGATTTTGGCTGTCATCAGATCCCTTCCTGATCCTTTGTGGAAAGACATAAAAATTGTGCTATTTCACAACGAAAGGATAAAGAATTTTGATGATATCTTTCGGCACCTTGAGCTGGAGGCGGAGCGCGTTGATGCGAACCGCAGTGCTGCACTTGTCGCTAAAGCTGGACAGCGCAATGGACATAGGTCCCAGCATAAAGGATAGTAAAAGGGAGCTAGACAAGGAAGGGTTGGAAAGATGGGGCCAAAAGAAGGCAGGGTAACCGAGCATAAAAAAGGCAAGCGTGCTAAGAAGGATAAGTCCAAACTGAAATGTTATAACTATGGACAAAAGGGTCACTTCGCTCTGGAGTGTTATGAGCCGAAGAAGTTAAACCCTAAAACCAGCTCTCTAAAAGTTTTTTTTTGCTCACATGTGTTTGTCGCTCATTCTCTCCTTGGTTGGATTGTAGATACGGGAGCCACAAAACATGTAGCTAGAGATCGAGCTGGGTTTGTAGATTATCATCGGATATCAGTAGGTAGACATTACATAATAATGGGCAATGGAGCGCAAGAAAAGGTTTTGGGAGTCCTATCAGCTCAAGGTGCGTTCTGGGCGTTCTTTACTTCTTCATGATGTGCTTCGTGCACCCACTATCCAATGTAATCTAGTTTCAGTTTTAGCATTATTGCAGTTAGGATTTTCTTTTCAGTTTGAGAATAATAGTTTGTCTATTTATCTTGGTAAAACATTTTATGGACATGGTTATTTGCAGAATGAAATCTTTATGCTGGATTTGGATTCAGATTTTAATAATTCTGTTATTTGTATTACATCTTCTTCTTCTTCTGATATTGTGTCTGATTCAATAAAATGGCATCCGAGACTTGGCCATATAGGCCAAGAAAGATTGGCTAGACTGGCTAGAGAAGGGCTATTGGGCCCTCTCGCCAAAGTAAGCTTGCCTACTTGTGAGCCTTGTTTGGCTGGTAAAGCATGTAGGAAGCCTTTTGGTAAGGCTTCTAGGGCTTCTCATCCGTTAGCTCTAGTCCATTCTAACATATGCGGACCGATGAATGTCAAGGCACATCATGGCGCATCCTACTTTGGAACATTCATAAATGATTTCTCACATTTTTGCTTAGTATTTCTGTTGTCTCACCGTTTTAAGGCTTTGAATTGTTTTAAGTGCTTTGTGGCAGAGGTTGAGAATCAAAAAGAGTGGAACTTGAAAGTTTTTCGTACTGATCGGGGCTGAGAATACTTAGCTGATCAATTCAAAGTATTCTGTGAGGAAAAACGGATACGCATAACGATTCCTGGTACTCCGCAAAAAACTGGAGTTGCAGAGAGAAGGAATCAAACACTTTTTGATATGGTTAGGTCAATGATGGCGCAAGCTGATCTCTCGATAAGTTTCTAGGGAGATGCTTTTTTGACTGCAGCCTACGTCCTTAATCGAGTGCCATCCGAATCAGTTTCTTCCACACCATATGAGTTATAGAATGGTGAAAAGCCTAATTTAGAGGGCTTACGTCCTTGGGGAATTGCTGGGTATGTTCACAATACTTCCCACAAACATGGGAAATTGGGCCCTAAAGCTAATAAATGTGTTTTTATTAGATATTTTGAGCACTCCAAGAAATACATTCTGTATGGTGAACACCCAGATGGGGGAATGACTGAAATTGAGTCGCTTGATGTGGATTTCCTAGAGCAGGATTTTCTAAGCATTGGTGAGGTTAAAAAGGATCTTGAGCTTTTTGCGTTAGAGGAACCATAAGGAGATTTATCTCCATCACATAGGCAAGATGAAGATATGCAACCTCATCCTATAATTGCTGGAGATAGTGGGAGCGATCCTTCACCTAGTGGGAGTGTACCATTGAATGGGAGTGTACCACTAGCAGACTCTCAAGATCCATAGACTTGAAGAAGCCAACGTGGAACAGTTCCTCGTCGCCGCTTCGAGATTGAAGGAGAGTCCTTCATGACTAATTAGGTGGATGTTGATGAGCCAGCTTCTTTTGAAGAAGCTATCAAGTCACCTGCTTCATATAAATGGATAGTTGCTATGCATGAAGAGATGAGTTCAATGGCTGAAAATAAAGTTTGGGAGTTAGTTGATCTTCTGCCTGGGCGCAGGACCATTGGCAATAAATGGGTTCTAAAGATTGAGCGCAAGGCTGACGGATCAATTGACAAGTATAAGGCCCGGCTCGTGGCGAAAGGCTATACCCAACGTGAGGGTATAGATTATGAGGAAATGTTCTCCCTTGTGGTGAGATTTGCTTCCATTCACCTCATTCTTGCTATCGTCGCACATTAGATTTGGAATTGTTCCAAATGGATTTGAAGATAGTATTTCTCAATAGAGAACTAGATGAAGAGATCTATATGATCAACCAGTGGGTATTAAGGTCAAAGGATAAGAGCGCAAGGTGTGCTACTTAAAACGTTCCATTTGCGACCTAAAACAATCATCTAGACAATGGTACATTCGATTTCATCGAGCTATTATTACTATGGTCTTCACGATGATCGAAGAGGACCATTGTGTGTATGTTAAGAGAGTTGAGAATAAGTTTCTCATTCTCTCACTATATGTGGATGATATTTTGTTAGCAGGAAATGATTTGGAGTTAATCAAAGCCACTCAAAAGTGGTCGTCCTCCACATTTGAGATGAAGGACTTGGGTCAAGCAGATTATGTGCTTGGGGTTAAGATCTCAAGAGATCCACGAAACTTCTTAGTATGTTTCAAGAGACTTACATAAAGAGAATTTTGGAACGGTTTCGTATGCACTATTTTAACCCATAGATACCCTAATCGAGAAGGGTCAAATTCTTAGCACTGACCAAAGTCCTAAAACTGAACAAGAGAAGAAACAAATGGCATATGTTTCATATGTAAGTGCATTTGGAAGTCTGATGTATGCTATGATGTGTACTAGACCCGATATATGTTTCGAAGTTGGGATGGTCAGTCGATATCAAAGTAATCTTGGTATTGCCCATTGGAGTGCAGTTAAGAGGATATTCCAATACTTGCGAGAGACTACAAACTTCGCATTATGCTACCAAGGTGGCACTTTTAGATTGGTCGGTTATAGTGATGCAGATGGGTCTGCTGACAGAGATGAGCGTAAGTCTGTTTCTGGCTATGCTTTCATACTTGGAGGAGGAGCCATTACTTGATGCAACAAGAAACAATAGTGTGTTTCTTTATCTACAATCGAATCAGAATACGTAGCATGCACTGTTGCTATTCAAGAAGCGATATAGATTCTTATAAAGCTATAGTGTAACAGGTCATCTGGGTGAGGCTGTGGTGCTTCATTGTGATAGCACATCAACAATAGCTTATGCAAGAGATCCCAAGTACCATGGTCGAACAAAGCACATTGACATCTGTCATCACTTCATTCGTGATATCATTGCGCAAGGATAAATGGTCCTAAATCATGTCTCTACGAGCGACATGATTGTTGATCCTTTAACCAAACCCATTGCTAGAGACATTTTTCATAGACATGTTAGGGGTTTGGGGTTACGTAGGATTTGATATGCTTGAGTTTGATGGACACTTTTGTTTTGGAATTTTATGCATTAATAATGACATTTGTTTTCAATCATTTATATGCAAATTGGAATATTGTATAATTAGTGCACATATCTTGTAATTAAAATTTGTCACTAGGTTTTTTTCGATTGTCCCTCTCACATGGGAGATCACCCCGGTGCTTCGGTAGCACGCGGGATGAGACATAAAATGGTCACAATGTGTGATCTCCTTGGCTCTTGATGAGTGGGCTAGGGTTTATAGTTAAGACTATTTGTCGCCTTAGCGAGGGCTAAGATGAGACTGAAACAAGTCGAACATTGAGTGTATCCACACCTCCATGTAGCCTGTATAAAGCCGGATGTGAGATACTTGAGAAAGGACTTTAGTAGAACTTGTCTCGAAAACTCAGGTTGGCGCCTGAGTAGCATTTGAAACAAGGTCTGTATGGTGTAAGAGTGTGACATAACCTAAGTGGGGGCTCCACCATAGCATACAAATCATACTGTATGTGCTTTAAGTCAACCGTGAAAGGGTGTGACAGAATAGATCCCTTCTTCGTCACTGTGTGAACCCTTGGACTATGTAGTCCCTATACACTTATACCCTTTGGGACTTAGAACTATGTCATGAAGTTGAAGTTTGATGTTGCTACTTTAGCATGTCATCCAAGGATCACGAGTTATACGGTCCAGCGGAGCATGTCTAGGAAAGCAGTCAAGATTAGATGGATTGCCATGAGTGTCTAAGGAAAGATCATTTGTTATCACACTAATGATTTGTGGCTGCTCATAGCCCGGGCGATTGTGTCGACGATGGTTTGATACAATCATTGAGCACAAATGCGTTAAGAGGTCTTGCATGGCTCTATTATATTATATGAGGGATCAGAGGTGCATGATTTGGTGTGGTTAGATGATTTGGGGTATAGACGAGATGTTGAGTGTTGTGTTATGTTAGATGGTGGCTTAATATGACACTTCGTTTTAGTACTTTTTCTCGCTTGGCCGCACGTTTCACTTTCCCGTATGAAGAGGAGAATAGGATTGAGGAATTCATTGAATGAGGGATTCAATATATATATCCACTGTGTACGAGTGGGAGATGTTGCATGGGGCCGTCCACATGGGATAATACTTGGTTGTATTTATCATGTATTCTGAATATGTGATAAGTCCGAAGCGGACTGTACAACTGTAGATGATAAATATTAAGTTGATTCAACCACTTAAGGTGATGAGTCCTACAGGGACTCAAACTACCTAAGTGATAGAGATAAGTAAGTCTTATATCTCTACACTGCTCATCTATATATTCCTATAGCTTACAATAGAAAAATATCAGTTATATTTTCTCTCACATATCAATTAGTAGTCTCTCTTTCCTAGTTCTCTCTAGGGCACCATCTAGCCCCTAGGGATTTGAAATGTGTGAAGTTTGTGGAGGATTCTATAACCTCTCCACTTGAGAGAAGTTTTTCTATTATTTCTTTGTGCAGGGTGTGCGTATTGCTAGGGCTTGTAGGACAAGTCTTTTGATCCGTTATATTTGTGTAATCTGCAGAAGGTTTTTTGTAATACCTGCATTATTTGCTTACATAGGTTACGTCACACTCTTACACCATACAGACCTCGGTTCAAACGCTACTCAGGCGCCAACCTGAGTTTCCGAGACAAGTCTTACTAAAGTCCTTTCTCAAATATCTCACATTCGGCTTTATACAGGCTGTATGGAGGTGTGGATACACTCCATGTTCGACTTGTTTCAGTCTCATCTTAGCCCTCGCTAAGGCGACAAATAGTCTTAACTATAAACCCTAGCCCACTCACCAAGAGCCAAAAAGATCACACATTGTGACCATTTTATGTCTCATCCATCGCGCTACCTAAGCATTGGGGTGATCTCCCGTGTGAGAGGGACAATCAAAAATCCTGGTGACAAATTTTAATTACAAGATATGTGCACTAATTATACAATATTTCAATTTGCATATAAATGATTGAAAACAAATTTCATTATTAATGCAAAATTCCAAAACAAAAGTGTCCATCAAACTCAAGCATATCAAATTCTACGGAACCCCAAACCCCTAACATGTCTATGAAAAATGTCTCTAGCAATGGGTTTGGTTATAGGATCAGTAATCATGTCGCTCGTAAAGACATGCTTCAGGACCACCTGTCCTTGTGCAATGATATCACGAATGAAGTGATGACGGGTGTCAATATTGTGCTTTGTTCGACCATGGTACTTGGGATCTCTTGCATAAGCTATTGCTGATGTGCTATCACAATGAAGCACCACAGCCTCACCCAGATGTCCTGTTACACTCAAGCTTTGTAAGAATCTCCTCAACCATATCGCTTCTTGATTAGCAGTAGTGCATGCCACGTATTCTAATTCCATTGTAGATAAAGAAACACACTGTTGTTTCTTGCTGCACCAAGTAATGGCTCCTCCTCCAAGTATGAAAGCATAGCCAGAAACAGACTTACGCTCATCTCTATCAGCAGACCCATCTGCATCACTATAACTGACCAATCTAAGAGTGCCACATTGGTAGCATAATGCAAAGTTTGCAGTCCCTCGCAAGTATCGGAATATCCTCTTAAATGCACTCCAATGGGCAGTACCAAGATTACTTTGATATCAGCTGACCATCCCAACTGCAAAACATATATCGGGTCTAGTACACATCATAGCATACATCAGACTACCAACTGCACTTGCATATGAAACATTTGCCATTTGTCTCTTCTCTTCTTCAGTTTTACGACTTTGGTTAGTGCTAAGAATTTGACTCTTCTCAATTGGAGTATCTATGGGTTTAGAATAGGGCATACGAAACCGTTCCAAAATTCTCTTTATGTAAGTCTCTTGAGACATACTAAGAAGTCTCTTGGAACGATCTTTTGAGATCTTAACCTCAAGCACATAATCTACTTGACTCAAGTCCTTCATCTCAAATGTGGAGGACAACAACTTTTGAGTGGTTTTGATTAACTCCAAATCATTTCTCGCCAACAATATATCGTCCACATATAGTGAGAGAATGAGAAACTTATTCTCAACTCTCTTAACGTACACACAATGGTCCTCTTTGATCATCGTGAAACCCACAGTAATAATAGCTCAATAAAATCAAATGTACCATTGTCTAGACGATTGTTTTAGGTCGTAAATGGAACGTTTTAAGCAACACACCTTGCGCTCTTGTCCCTTGACCTTAAAACCCACGGTTGATCCATATAGATCTCTTCGTCTAGTTCTCCATTGAGAAATGCTTTCTTCACATCCATTTGGAACAATTCCAAATCTAAATGTGTGACGATAGCGAGAATGAGGCGAATGGAAGCAAATCTCACCACAGGGGAGAATATTTCCTCATAATCTATACCCGCACGTTGGGTATAGCCTTTCGCCACAAGTCTAGCCTTATACCTGTCAATTGACCCATCAGCCTTGCTCTTAATCTTTAGAACCCATTTATTGCCAATGGTCCTATGCCCAGACGGAAGATCAACTCACTCCCAAACTTTATTCTTAGCTATTGAACTCATCTTTTCTTCCATAGCAACTATCCATTTATCTGAAGCAGGTGACTTGATAGCTTCTTCAAAAGAAGCTGGCTCGTCAACATCCACTGAAACAGTCATGAAGGACTCTCCTTCAATCTCGAAGCGACGACGAGGAACTGTTCCATGTTGGCTTCTTCGAATCTGTGGATTTTGAGAGTCTGCTAGTGGTACACTCCCACTAAGTGAAGGATCGCTCCCACTATCTCTAGCAACTATAGGATGAGGTTGCATATCCTCATCTTGCCTATGTGATGGAGATAAATCTCCTTGTGGTTCCTCTAACTCATAAAGCTTAAGATCCTTCTTAACCTCACCAATGCTTGGAAAATCCTGCTCCAGGAAATCCATATCGCGCGACTCAATTTCAGTCATTCCCCCATCTGGGTGTTCACCATACAGAACGTATCCCTTGGAGTGCTCAGAATATCTAATAAAAACACATTTATTTGCTCTAGGGCCCAATTTCCCATGTTTGTGGGAAGTATTGTGAACATGCCCAGCAGTTCCCCAAGGACGTAAGCCCTCTAAATTAGGCTTTTCGCCATTCCATAACTCATATGGTGTGGAAGAAACTGATTTGGAAGGCACCCGATTAAGGACGTAGGCTGCAGTCAAAAGAGCATCTCCCCAGAAACTTTTCGGGAGATCAGCTTGCACCATCATCAACCTAACCATATCAAGATGCCATGCCCTCGATTTTCAACATAAATTAACAACACCATTTGAAATACAAAGTCCTCACAATCATACGAACAATACCCCAAAATACAATACAGTTTTCAATTCCACAAATTGGTCTACAAATACAATCTTCTAAAATAGGAATTTCAGGTGGTTTGTTTTACAAGAATAATAGAGTACTCTCCAAAATAGCTTTGGAGAGCAGGGGTATAGAGAGAGAGAGGGAGACGTGAGTTAGAGGGAGAGGAGATTTTTTTTTTGTTTTGATTTCCACCCCACCCCTTTACATATATACATATTTTCCCACTCTTACACATTGGCCCCAACTCCAAACTTATTGCACCTTACCCCCAATGCCACCCGTGATATTGACGTATTTTCTATGAAACAATTATTCGGGTCGCTACATCCTATCCCCCTTAGGAAATTTCGTCCCCGAAATTTGCGTACCAGTGCTATTCCCATACCAAACTCATATGTTAATTAGCTTACGCCATGCCAAAACATACAAATAATGGTCATGCCAAACCGTCCAACACGACGTATTAATTCAACAACATGTACATACTAAAATCGTAATGTACTCACATCAAGTTGAAGCGAACAAGTCCGGATATTTCTCTTTCATCTTGTCCTCCCTTTCCTAAGTAGACTCTTCTACCCCAAAGTTATTCCACAACACCCGAACTAGCGGTATCTTCTTGCCTCGCAACTCTTGGACACAAGAGTCCATTATACGTATCGGTTTTTCCCAAAGTGACGCATCGGCTTCTAACTCAAGATTGGACCACTCTAGTACATGTGATGGATCCGGCTCATACTTCCGCAACATAGATATGTGAAACACATCGTGTATGCCTGACAACTTTGGCGGTAACGCCAAGTGATACGCCACCTTCCCAATCCTCTCGATGATGTTGAACGGACCAATGTACCTTGGTGATAGCTTCCCTCCTCGTCCAAAACGAGACAAGCCCCGACGCGGTGATACTTTAAGGAATACGTGGTCTCCAACTTCAAATGATAACGGGCGTCAACGACGATCAGCATAACTCTTATTTCGGCTCTGAGCAGTCAATAACCTCTTTCGAATTGTCTTCACTTTCTCGGTAATTGCTTTTTGCGCGGCCTTAAGCCTTTTACGAATGGCCCTCTTGGATTCGGATGTCTCCTTCACAAGTTCCGGTCCCACTAACGTAGCCTCACCCAATTCAGTCCAACAAACGGGTGATCGACACGGCCTACCATATAAGGCTTCAAATGGTGCCATTTCAATGCTTGATTGGTAACTATTGTTATAAGCAAATTCGACCAACGGCAAGTGATCTTCCCAACTACCCCAAAAATCCAAGACACAAGCCCGAAGCATATCCTCCAAGATTTGAATTGTCCTCTCCGATTGACCATCCGTTTGCGGGTGATAAGCGGTGCTAAGTAACAAATCGGTCCCAAGTGCAGATTGCAACCCCCGCCAAAAATGAGCGGTGAAACGCGGATCACGATCGGACACGATCGAAACTGGAATCCCATGAAGACGAATGATCTCCCGTATATACAAACGGCTAAGTGTTTCTATCGAATCGGTTACTTGCATTGGCAAAAAGTGTGCGGACTTAGTCAAACGATCAACAACAACCCAAACGGCGTCGTGTCCCCTTGATGATCTCGGCAAACCCGTCACGAAATCCATGGTCACGTGTTCCCACTTCCACTCAGCTACCGGTAACGGTTGCAATTCCCCTGCCGGTCTTTGGTCTTCTGCTTTAACCTGTTGACATGTGAGACACTTAGATACAAAAGTCGCAACATCCCTTTTCATCCCCGACCACCAATATTGCCTACGTAAGTCGTGATACATTTTCGTCCCTCCCGGGTGAACCGCTAAAGGAGAATGGTGATATTCCCGAAGAATTTCCTCACGACGCGAAACGGGTACAAACAAATTTCCCTTAAAACGCAACCCTTGATCGCTATGGATTACGCACCCCTCCGGTGCCTTTCCACTAAGAAGATCAATACGAAATTTGGTTGCTTCCTCGTCAACTCGTTGAGCATCTATAACCCGAGTCACTAATGTCGATTGAACGGTCAAATTGCATAACGTAACTCCATCACTAACTTCCTCAAAATGTGAAGCGTAGAAACCCAAGTCTCGCATCATTGTCCACTCATGAATCGCCACACTCGCCAAATGCGTCGGTTTTCTACTTAGAGCGTTCGCTACTACGTTTGCCTTACCCGGGTGATATTGCAAATCAAAGTCATAGTCCTCAATGTGTTCCATCCAACGGCGTTGACGTAGATTTAGCTCCTTTTGCGAAAATAGGTATTTTAGACTCTTGTGATCGGAAAAGACCTCGAATCGCTCGCCATATAAATAATGTCGCCAACTCTTCAATGCAAACACCACGGCCGCCAATTCTAAATCGTGAGTGGGATAATTACGCTCATGTGTCTTAAGTTGCCGCGAACCGTACGCTACAACTCGCCCCGACTGCATCAACACGCACCCAAGCCCTTCTTTCGAAGCATCGCAATACACAGAATAACCAACTCCCCGTTCGGGCACAATCAACACCGGAGCACTAGTCAAACGTTGTTTTAACTCCTCAAATGCTTTTTCACATGCATCGTCCCAAACAAATCGTGTCCCCTTACGGGTTAATCTAGTCATTGGTGCCGCAAAACGTGAAAAGTCTTGCACAAATCGACGATAATACCCGGCCAAGCCCAAGAAACTACGAATCTCAAATACATTTTTTGGTCGCTCCCAATTCATAACGGATTCGATCTTCCCCTGATCGACGGACACACCCCCTTGCGATACTACATGGCCCAAGAACTTCACTTCGGACAACCAAAACTCGCACTTACTAAGTTTCGCATACAAACGGTGTTCTCTCAAGAGTTCAAGAACAATGGCGAGATGAGATTGATGTTCTTCTTCTGAAGGTGAGTAGATAAGGATGTCATCAACAAAAACCACAACAAATTGATCAAGATAGTCCCGAAAGATACGATTCATCAAGTCCATGAAAGTAGCGGGAGCATTTGTCAAACCGAATGGCATTACAACAAATTCGTAATGGCCATAACGAGTACGAAAAGCGGTTTTGGGAATATCTTCCTTTCGAACCCTCAACTGATGATAACCAGACCTCAAATCAATTTTGGAGAAACAAGTGGCACCTCGAAGTTGATCAAACAAATCATCGATTCTAGGCATGGGGTATTTGCCCTTGATAGTGGCACGATTGAGTTTTCGATAATCAATGCACAAACGAAGAGAACCATCTTTCTTTTGAGCAAAGAGAGCTGGAGCTCCCCAAGGTGAAGTACTAGGTCGAATGAATCCCAAGTCTTGCAATTCTTGGAGTTGGACTTTCAATTCACGAAGTTCGGCCGGAGCAAAACGATAAGGAGGCATAGAAATGGGGGAAGTACCAGGAGCAAGATCAATAGTAAATTCGACTTCTCTTTCGGGAGGTAAACCGGGCAATTCTTCCGGGAACACATCCGGAAAATCACAAACAATAAGTGGTAACTCTCCATGCGTGGACAAATCCTCATCTAATGTCAAACTGGCCAACAAACAATGCACGTATTCTTGATCACTCGACCCACACATGTATGGTTCTACCAGTTCTCGACGATCCCCATAGAATTCAAAACATTCCCCTTCGGGTGGACAAACTCGCACTCGTCGCTTGAAACAATCTATTGTCGCATAATACGTCGACAACCAATACATACCCAAGATCAAATCAAAACCGGACATTCCCAACACTATGAAGTCAAAGACAAATCGACGGTCAAGGATAACCAACTCATAGTCACGACAAATATGATTCAAGGGTGCTTTGCCTCCTAACGGTGTCTCAACAAACAACGGAGGACTAAGTTCATCAGTTTCCAATTCCAACGTATGAACAAATGATGAAGCAATAAATGAATGAGATGCCCCAGAATCAAATAAAACTTTAACAAAAGAATTGAACAACAAGAATGTACCCCTCACAACGGAAGTCTCTGGGGCCTGAGAAGTAGAAGGCTGTGGAAAAGCAGTAGTGATAGCGAAAGCTCTCCCTTGGGTAGTCTGACTAGCACCACCCCTCCGAGGGGTACACCCCGGTCAACACGAGAACCCGGAGCAGAAGAAGAAACACCCTGGTCAACACGAGAACCCTGACCACCAGAAGGCTAACGCAACTGAGACTGTTGTGACCGCTGCGGACCCCTCTGCCGCTGACTAAAACCTGGTCTAAACCCTGATTGCTGTGCAGAACCCGACTCACTCCGCGCCCTACTACCCTGCGAACAATTCTTAGCAACATGGCCATGTTGGCCGCAAGTGAAACACGCTCCAACCGGACACTGAGCTCGCAAATGACCCGGCTGACCACACTTGTGACAAGTACCAAAAGTTCTCGATGCGTCTCCCCGAAACCTCAAAGCCGAAGGTGCCCTGAAACTCTGACTCGGAACGGGCTGATATGAATCTCTAGACCTCTTCTTTTCGGAGCTCCCTGTAGTACCCAAAGATAATCCCAAACTCAAGGCCGATTGCTTAGGTTCCCATACTTTCGCACCCTTAGGTCCATCTCGATTCCTTTCCACGGCTCTAGCACTCTCCACCAAGTCTTGGTACCGATTGTACCGCGAAGCTGCCACATGTACCCGGATATTCGGATTCAACCCCTTCTCAAAACGCCTACACTTTCGCTCTTCATTCGGGACAAACTCTTGTGCAAAACGAGACAAAGATTGGAATTTGACGGCATACTCAAAAATGGTCATTTGGCCTTGCTTAAGATTCTCAAACTGATCTCGAAGTAGCTCGCGACAAGTCTCGGGAAAGTATTGATTCTCAAACAACTCTTCGAATTCATTCCATGCCATATTATCCACATCCACTGCATATGGAGTGTTAGCCCCCACCCTAGCCGCTCTCCGCGCGTCTCTCCTAGCCCTAAGCGTCGCTTCCCACCACTCACCCGCTTCTTCAGTAAGTTGCATACCTATGATACGGATTCTTGTGTCATCCTCATCGATAGCTAGCGAGGTGAAAGTCCTTCGCATCTCGGTCAACCAATGATTAGCCGCAAGAGGATTGCTATCCCCTCCTGTGAACTTCGGCGGATCCATACGACGAAATTCCCTCATGGCATTCATCACCCAATCGCCCGTGTTAGCCCTATTGGTTTGATTTAAGGATGCGGCAATGGCCGCGGCAAGGTCCAAGGCAAATTGGTTTCGCGCTTCCGGTGTTTCTTCATTCCTATTCTCATTTGCATTGTCCTGCGGGTGGCTCTCCACATGCTCACTCGCTTCATCCCTAGCGCGCGGCCCGCGGCCACGGCCACGGCCCCGACCCCCACCTCGGCCTACATTTCTAGCCCTTCTAATTGATCCTCGTTTCGGCGGCATTTTCACTAATAAGAATACACAAAAGGAAAAAAAAGTCAGCCACAATCTATATATGAGGTCAAAGCCCCCAACGCCTTCCCAACACGGGTTACAACTCAACTCTACAGGCACATCTAGTAAAACATCACGTCAGCTCATGTTATGCACAACATTCACATACAAGCATACATATGCCAAACTTGTTGAGAAATCATGTTGTGTTTTTTTGAAAACCCCGAGGCAAGCCTCCCCATGATCCCTAGGTATTTTAACCTATAGCTCTGATACCAATTTGTCACGCCCTGCTATTTTAACCTATTTTCAAAATAACAATATTACCAAAAGGTCCCTTTGAGTTTAGCATAAATCGGAGAAAGTTCAAGTATCAAAGTTAACGGGCGGAAATAACAAAGTTAGTTACATTCTTCCGATATCAAAAGTAAACGTCAAAATACGGTTACAGAGCCATCTACCCAATTCAAAAAAACTATAAGTGTCGATGTGTAAATAACCGTCCAATACGCTCACAAAAGATGTCTTTTCTTTGCAGGCACACACTCCATGCAACAGGAACTAGTTTCCTTGATTTGTACCTGAAAAATGTCAAGGAAGGGTGAGCTTACTAGCTCGTAGGGAAATCTTGAAATGAAATACATAAAAAAAAAAACATGTTATGTTCAATCACCGAACAAGAGTCTCAATGAGGAAGGATGGCAATCCAAGATACAATTCAAAGTCGAATGACAAGCGAAACATTAGATTGACAACTTTATCTCTTTTTTTTTTTTCCCAAGCAACACGGTCATAAGTCTAGCTCAACCAATCAACAATGTGAGATAAGTGATGCAAGGCAATGCACCGGGCAATGTTGGGCCCCGTAACCCTCGCCAAGGTCCCACCAAGAAGGTGAACCGGGCTCCGTCCATATTGACGTGAAATCCGGGCGGTGTTAGGCCCCGTAACCTTCGCCAAGGTCCCACCAAGAAGGTGAACCGGGCTCCGTCCATATTGACGTGAAATCCGGGCGGTGTTAGGCCCCGTAACCTTCGCCGACATCCTAAATTGGATACGACTCCATCCGTTGTCCATATGCTATGACATGTCACACCACGATACATACAAAGTGCGATATCACACGTAGCCATGACATTCGAATCATAGGTCCATAAACATCCTTCATTATGCACAATCCATCAATGATCAATCTTACACCCATTATGGAGTTAAAACGATTATACAACATCATTAAAATTTGCATACTCAATATTTTCCAATGATTCGAATGCCAAACTATCACCAACTTACAAATCTTTAAAACCCATAAGGACCCATAACCAATAGCGTCGTTTAGCCATGACAAGCGATGAAGAAAAACACAGCTCTATAAGCTGCCCAGATTTTGAAACTTGCAAGACAATCTTCTAAAAATCACTATAAATTGAATTCTTAATATTTTTGAGTGACTCCAGTCCCAATAGTTGCGTAATTGAACGAAGTACAAAAGATACGAAGGAACCCTAGTCAGATTCGCTCTCAAAATCTAGCAAAACAAGCATTTACTGAAGCAATACGAATCTGTCGAACAGAAAACGTGGCAGATTCGCGACCTGATTTCTAAAATCCACTATTAATTCAATTCTCAACGGTTTCAGGCGATTCCAGAGGCATTAGAACGGGCTTTTAGTCTACTCTATTTCATATGAAGGAACCAAAATTCAAATCTGAGCTTAAGAAGGTGTAAAACCCCAAAAACGAAGACCCTGTTCTGCAGATTTTCAGAAATGAAAGGGGTAGCTTCAAAGAACGATTTTAAGCGCGATCTATCGACGTAATCAACATATAAACACATAAAAAGCGTAAGAAATCCCTACCTCAAGGTCGTATGGACTTCCCCCGAGCCAACCGAGCCCTAGATCTTGAAATACTTTGAAACCGAGCCGAACCAACTCCCACCGAACTAGACCCACGAAATTATAGCTTTGAGGGGCAAGGATTGAAGTTCTTTGATGTGGGTTTAGTGGAGAAATTTTGGGAGATAAAGTTTGGAGAGGAGGGGTATAGAGAGGGAGAGAGGGAGACGTGAGTTAGAGGGAGAGGAGATTTTTTTTTGTTTTGATTTCCACCCCACCCCACCCCACCCCACCCCTTTACATATATACATATTTTCCCACTCTTACACATTGGCCCCAACTCCAAACTTATTGCACCTTACCCCCAATGCCACCCGTGATATTGACGTTTTTTCTATGAAACAATTATCTGGGTCGCTACAATTTCTAAATCCAATCATAGCAAAAAAAATCGTAGATGATTTAATCAACAAAGATAACACAATCAACAGTTTTGATCATCATTATTGTGTCTCATTTAATGCATCCCTAAGTTATTGAGAACATCAGGTGTGCTCTCTCTCGCAGTCTCTCGATATGTATCTTGTTTTTTTCCCGCGCTTTGTATGTATCTGGCAACTACAGGTATAATAAAATAGGGCGGTATCTCTAGGAGAATATGCCGATCTAAGGGCTCCTATTGCCAACTTATACTTGAGCCGTTGGATTAAACAATTTTTTTCTTCTCCTAATTGGAGTAAACCTAGCCCCCTCTCTCCACGTTCATACTAAAATTTTGGAAAACACCAGCAGTCCGACGTTCGACATCCTCTCTCTCTCTCTCTCTCTCTCTCTCTCTCTCTCGATAATCTGATAATTGGGTGAAACCTAATATTGCAAAGGTCCGCAACGGCAACATTGGCACCATCGTAAACCACCGCAAACAACTATCGTTGCCACAATCGGTAAGAAGCCGCGTATCAATTCATCTTGGAAATTTTGAGTTTCTATCTGTTGGGATTTTCTACTGCCATTGTGCAAATATTCTTGTTAGGGCTCTTAACCGTGCTTGGCGTAATCATAACAAAATTTAGTGTCATCTGGCCATGAAATCGTTGCTCATAGAAAATGTAATGGTTGTTCTATGTTTGGTTCTATTATTACATTGAATGTGTTTGTAAGAATGCCTCATACAATTGGAATTGAATTATATAGCCCTCTTAGTTCAGTGGGGAAAGTAGAGAACTCAGGAAGTGAACATGGTTGGTGAGAAAAACTACCATAAGCAATATCCATTCTCTAATTAAAAAAACTATAGGAACGACTGTAAGTAAAAAACTGTACCTAATATTAAAACTACTGCTTATTAAAGTAAGCAAAATGTAAGCCATTGCTATGTCTACTACTTTTTGCCATTGTCGAACTAAAGAAACAAGGAACTCTTAATATATTAGAATAGATTTTTTAATCAACACCTTGAGAATATAGTGTTATAACTCATAAACTAGATAACCAACTAAGAAACAAGGAACTATACTACATTTTTATGCATTTTTAAAATTGTGACAAGTTCCATCTTTAATTCTCGAGTTGTCATTTGTGAGCGTTACAGTTTTTTTTTTTGCAGACCTCAATGGTTGCTACAAATCAGCACCTTCAACCGAAACGACACCATACCAACGCCTTTTTTTTTTGTAGGTACCTGTTATGACCTTCCTTCCTTAATTTTTTTTTCCACATTTGCCACATGTTCTCATTATTGAATTGATAATGTTTGTAGTCATGAACAGTTGAAACACAATAAAGATGAAAACCATCGACTAAACAGGGGGGTAAGCGTTTAAACAAGAATTCTTTACTTGTGTCCTATAAGTGATGCTTGTCTCTTAGTTTTGTTATTTTAATCTAATATTTTTAGGTCATGAAGAATATTGGGGATAGTTGGAAGTTGCTTTCACAGGATGAGAAACAGAAGTTCTGGATATGGAACAAATGAGCTCAACACAATATTTTTTAGACAAGGCTGGACTACCAAAAAACGCTCGACAGGTAACCGACTTGATACGTAGTTATCATGGTTCATAACTAACACCATCTTCTCTCATGCACCAAGAAAAGTTTTCCTCTAGATTATGAAGTAAAAATTATGCATAGATATTACAAGTAGATTCCCTTGAACAGCTTGAAAACGTACGCGAGGTATTGAAGCATGCGTACGGGTCGGATTATGTCCAAGATTTGAGCCTATTTAAGGTGGACTGGCTCTCGGAACAACCCTTGCAAATTGATGAAGATAATTATGACTGTGGGTTGTTTGTTATAAAGTGCATGCAGAGCGCACCATTGTTCCCTAGTTTCTAAAAGGTAACTATCGATTATTAATATCTCTTAAACAAAATATAAGTCGATATGATTGTATACACTAATTTATTTACTAATTTATTTTGTACGAAGTTCAATCCAATTGAAAGGCGCAGGTTGCTGGAAGACTTGTTGAAAGATGTGAATAATAGATGTTATTTAGAGTTTAGAATTCAGTTTGACATGTATAACATGAGGTAGGTGCACACATAATATTACATTACAACCCATATTTCGAGTAATTTTGCCTTATTTTATTTTTTAAGCCAACGTTATGGAATCTATTTTCCTCTAGGATAGTATACGTAGAATGCAGGCTATACTTCAGGGTGACAAGGCTAGTATGACTGGCAGTGCAACTAAAAAGTGTGTTCCTTTCCGCAAGAGGGGTAAAAAGTAGGGGTTGAGAATGCTCTTCGTCAAGCGATTTTCATTTTAGTTTTCAATCTGCTAAGAAGTTCTAATGTTTCACTTTTCTTGAGCTACATGGTTATGACTTCGTAGATACGTTGCATGTATGTTTTCCCTCTTTCTTAACTATTTTGTAGGGGTGAGTCAACAATTGTTAAGTGTGGGTGGCCTTTGATTTGGACCTTTATTAGTTGTATTTGGTTATCTATGTTTGTACTGAATTCCGGGTTTAGGAGTGAGGCAGCGACCTTAAGAGAAAAAGAAACTATTTCTCCTACAAATTCCGTCATTGCTAGTACTGAGATAAGTGAGTATGCGGGGTTGGGTTAGGGATGCTACCGCATTCGGAGTGATGCTACTAATTCCTAGTGCTATTGGTTCAATTTCCATCAAAGTGTTGGCTAAAATACTATATGGTATCTAGCTCTCTCTTTTCTTGTTAAAAAAAACCTCTCTTTTGGTCATGGATTTGATGATAATTTACTGTACTAGTATCGCCAGTATTTGGGAGAAAGAGGATGAATGAAGACAACATGTTTGGGTGTCGGTTCGACATACAGTTTTGCAGAACACTTTCTTGTCAGAAATTAATTTGAAGGAGAATCACCCATTTCACAAAATGCCTTGCAAGTGCTATGTATCCGACCTTGGAAAAACTCAGCAATTGGTGTCTTAGAATGTATCACTAATCACCAGAAACTGGTAAAATTGGTCATACATAGCAATTCGATTTATCTGCACAACATAAAAATAATAACAATTTGGTTGTCTGTAGCAGCTCATCAGGCTTTTACAGGAAGTTGTATCCATAACTCTTTATTTTATTACCAACTATCATGGGGACTGATAAAGGAGAAGAGAAGCAAAACCCAGGCCAAAATTCTTTGTAAAAGTCACTCCAACCAAAAATAGGCATAAATTCTTCTACTCATGTATACTTCTATAAAACCATATGTAAAAAAAGAAACTGCAAATTCACATGAACAACCGATATAAACTAGGTCAAGCTGTTAATGGGAGATACAGTAGTCCACACCAATAGAAGATGAAACAAAACACCAACCCAAGACATAGACACCAATCCAAGACACCCGCCGAAGACAACATGCACCCCAAGACATAGACACCAACTCGAGAAAATACCAGATACCAACACAAACGGAGAAAATTTTGACAGGGTTTCATTGCTTTATGGCCTAGCCCGACGCCTTGCGTCTCAAAATGGCAACAACAACAACAAACATCAAAATTATGTATGAGCCCACGCCGGACGTTTTGAACTCCGTATGCAAAGTATGCTTAGAGAATGTATGTCAGCCATTCGAACTCCACTAAATAGTCAAACATAAGAATTGGTGTTATTTTACTTGTAACTAAAACTAAAAAATGAAAAAGGATTTCCCTTTTATATAACTCAAAAACGAGCAAGGATTTCCTTTTTATATAGGCAGGATGTAGTCAAACAAAAATCCAATTCACCAATTATGCCACGCAGTATCAAAAACTTAACAAGCATTGATAAGCTAGTCTACATTCCCAAACTCAATGAGGCAGTTAAAAAAGCTAAAATAACTCATAAGACAGCATAAAGGCAAGATAATGCCACCTATAAGACACTAGAACTTGACTGGATGGCTCCATTTGTTGCAGCTCCTTCTTCATCTTCCTGCGAGAACACAAACAATAAAATTACCCATAGGATAAACATCATTGTACTACTTTTCAAGAAAAATTCCAAAAAAATTTAACTTGTAAAAATGCGATCAAAGGTGTTCTCTCTTTACAATAGTATTGGTGCTTACTTGGGAAAACACAAACATCATGTAGAAAATAATAGTGCAATTAAAATTCCAAAATTTTAGACTACACCAGAGGTAGACATACCTTAGTAGCTTCACTAATTCTGAATGATCCATTTTGGCACACTTGAGCATCATGACTTGTAGTTGCTCTATTGATGTCATGTCCTGACTCTAAAGGAGTTAGATCTGTACGCTCATGGTTAGTGTAAAGTTGCCTTTTCACACGATGGGTCATAGTAGGACTTGATGACTTCCTTTTACATCCTGTTCGTGTAAAAGGGGAAGGAGGAGGAGTTGGATAGCCGTCCTCCGAAGGACAGTGTGTCGCCAATGGTTGGTAGTCATTCTTATCAATAGAGATACTATCCACAGGTCGTTTGTTATCCATGGCCTCCATTAAGGTTTCCAGCACCCATGTGTGTGTTGCAAACGTCTCATCAACCAACAAGGCACAACCAAAAATAGTCGTAAGAAAATGGTTACTCACGCCAGCTAAAATGACAAACGGTTTCTTATATGCATTAGTTCGATAGGTTGTGTTGAATATCAGTACATCACCGAAAGCAGCATAGTCCATCCGAGACTTCAAGTCTGCCCAAAACAATTTACCTAGCCGGTTGTCCTCATCCACGGTATACTTGAAGAAAAAAATGGGTCGGCATTGGCTCTCGCAGATAAGTAACCCAAAGCACCCTCTGCATCCCCGTCTTTGAGTTCTACTCTGCGCTCAACTTCAATTTTGTTCTGCAGATCTTTCAAAGTGAAGCGCACATCCCCGTACCCCCCTAATTCATTGACCTTCAAATCCATGATCTAACTTGTTTTCACACCGACATTGTGCATAGCTTTTGTTTGAGCTTTAACCGCATCACTCACACACCTATGTGAGAGGAGAAAAGGCACACAACGTTTCTCTAAAATGGATGGTTGTGTTCATCGTCAAAGTGAGTCACCACATATTTTTCAACTCCTTTATCATATCGGATGCTGAAAGTAGCTCGACATCCAACTCTAGTTTCATCCCGGGGGGTCTTTTCCGATCCTTACGGTTCAAATGTTTTTGTGCTCTTTGACCTTGCTTTAAACATACCCATTTCCTCTTACGAGGCACATTAGCCTCGTTGACTTTCAACCTATCTTTCCGTATGCTAAACCCCATTTCCTTAGCGTATGCGTTATAGAAGGCATGTGCATCATCCTCTGAATCAAATTTCTGCTCGAGAATGTCATTCTTACTATAACTACTAGAATTAAATTTATCATTGTGGACATTTGCATGACCACCCTGACTACCATCGGACTGATCCATAATATCTACATACCAAGAAAAGTAAAGGGCTATAGTTAAAACAATTAAATAAAAACACATAAAATGGATAACTATACCCGAGTGATGATTGGGTTTAACCATGAGCAATCACAAGAAGCTTTGAGAACTAACGGATTTATGATATTTACCAAATGCTTAACTACAGTTCATCAAGCCTCTAAATTGACAATGTGAGTATTTTTAAAAATTGAAATTATAACAGGACAAGAGACATGCACATCCACTAAAAGTGTAAAAAGTGATGGCCACACGTATTGGATGCATACCTCTCTCTTTCCTCTCTTGACGAATTGACCTAATCCAATTGGTCTCAAATTGAAGTTCCCTTACAAGTTGAGTTACAGGGATCGGTTCCTGCAGATTACCATCATTGGCATCATCAGAGACAAAGTTCTATGGTGTAAAGGAGTAATTCAGCTAGCATAAACAGAAATGCAAGGGCAGGATTGAATTGTGATATCATTAATGACTAGGCAAGAATCAGGAAATGTGGCAAATACAGGAAACAAACAACGAATATATACTGCAGAGGGATAGCTCCAAACACCTATTCGGTAGCAATAAAAGAAAATGGGTGGAGAAACCAATTTCTGTTTCATGGTTCTAAGGACAAAGATGAATTCTAGAATTGTTTCAAAAGGGGTAAAAAGCCATTAAACTATTGTTTCAAAACAGAGAACAAAGATGGGCTTAATTAGGTTACCAGCTGAAGTTCCTAGCATTGAAATCCCAAAGTTTAATAATCATATTTTTATACTCAACATGAAAAAGCCAGCGCTAATTCGTAATGCACTCCGCGTCTCTGTCACAGGTGCTGATTGTTTGCTTCAGTATTTAACTTGAAAAGTACTAAAAAAATATTTAGCTTCAGTATTTATTTATGTGTGTTGATTGTTCGAGCCCGTGCCATGCGATAGTACATCAATAAGCATGATGCAAGCACAATTTTTTCCCTTAAGTTTTCTTCGTTTGTCAATTTGATGGGGAAATCTCGAAAAGTAAAGGATACTTTAACCCATTGAGGGCAAATATACTAAGGGGTATCCAAGCCTAATCTTGCAAGATCATTTCGGCTATTCTGATTTTAGCATCTAGAAACAATAAATTAGTTCAATTTTCTCACAAACTAAGATGATATGTAGTACGTAGAGCTAATACACTGGAGTCATATAATTGAGAGAAGCATTTTATCGAACACGTGGTTCGCAGTGAAACTACGAAATCAAAATTTTCATTCAACTATGAATACCATTGATGTGATGAAGGCATAAAAAAACTACACAATCAAAAGGTTGAACCAATTCCTTATCTATGGAAAAAGCCCTGGTTTTTCCCTAAAGAAAAACCTAATTTCTTAACCCATGAAAGGATTCAATTAAAACGAACAAGATGGAATGAGCCCGCGGTTGCTCCCCTATCGTTACCAGGCCCGAAGAGAAAGGGAGAGAGACTTACTGTCATGCTAGCGAGGACGTCGGAGTGAGTGGTCGCCCGAGTGTGGTCGTCAAACCAGAACAAGCAGTGGGAGGGACAGAGAGACAGAGACGATAGTCCTGTGAAATCACGCGGATTGAGATGTGGGAGGACAGCGGAGGAAATCGTCGGAGTGAGGTCTTCGAAGGGTAGTCAGTGGGAGGGAGAGAGAGCCAGAGAGGAGATATGGAGAGCGAGAGAGAGTCAGGAGGGAGAGCGCCAGAGAGGAGATATGGAGAGCCACCGTTAACCTGTTAAGCCATTTTTTTATTTTGTTAATTGATTTAATAAATGTGTAGTCTGGATTATTCACTCTCAAATTCAAAGGATTAAAATCATGGTGCGTACGGTACACCCCTAATAAGGGGTGTGTACCATAGGACTACCCAGTTAGTTATCATATCATTGGATGAAACTTGGAAAAAAAAATTACTACATGGAAAGTTATTCTTTATGTGTTTCTTTGATAGGGAACGTATACACGATCCATGCAACAAACTATAAAACGATAGAATCAACGGGAAATCTTATGTCCAAATATCCGGACATGGAACTAAAACCCTCTTTACAGCCGAAAACCAAGTCGATTCTAGTGGAGTCGTAGATGAGAGACACAAAGATCCCCAGGGTCGGCATAGTACCTTGGGGAGTTGTAAGGGCAGAGTCCTTTTAAACCACCCAAACAAACATACGAGTTAATCCTCGAGCATAACTTCGGTCAGGCTAGGGACAAAATTTCTTTCTGCATCGATCAACCTCAACCATGTGGGAGAGCCTGCGCCCAATCTGCTTTGATTTCAATCTTGATGTTCTTCTCGAATACATTAACAGTTTCAGACAATTTGACTGAATTACGCCGAAGGTGACAAATGTACGGGTTTGAGTAGGTTAAACCGGGTCACGGGTCAGACCTTTGGGCGTAGCCTAGTTGGTCGTGTAACTTCCTTTGGGAGTGAGAGGTCGTAGGTTCGATTCCTGTGAATATGAGATTAATCCCTTGTGGTAATACTAATTTCTAATACCCCACAAACCCCGCTTAATGTTGACAAAAAAAATTTAAAAAATGGGTCACGGGTCAGATTTTTCCCTTTCCCGGAAACGTGGAATCCTACATTAGCAAATGGAAGTTGTAACGAAATGATTCTAGTACACACCTTCATTACAAATTTGTGTGACTCTTTTACGAATATCTGTGGCTCTTTTTATGAACTTTTGTTGCTTGTTTTCTTTTGGGTGTATGGTACACACCTTACAAAATTTGTAACTTTATGAATTTTTGTGGCTGTTTATTCATGAATTTTGGTGCGTACTTTTAATAATTTTTGTGGTGTTCTTTCTGAATTTTTTGTGGTGTTGTTTCTGAATTTTTGTGGTAAAGACGGCACAAGTTAAAAAAGATGGCTCAAAGCCAAAGGTACGAATTTTTGTGGTCTTTTATGAATTTTTGTGTTCCAATATAGACATTTGTGGGTGTTCAATTATGAACTTAATTTTGTGGTGATTTACGAATGCTCAAAATACAAAGTGAATACTGTACGCCTAAAAATAGGTACTAACGAATAACAATGATCACCGAAGTTTTTGAAATCTGGTTGTATTCATAATAACGAATAAAAAGTACTCCTGAAAACATAAAATATTTTTCTCCGTCTTCATTGAAAGAGTATATATATTTTACATATCACTCCGCATAAAATGTGCGCTAAGAAATCCATGCAACATTCGGGAAAAAATGATTTTAGAAACGTGTTTGGCTTACCGAAAAAAGTTAAAGATTAAATAAGAAATTGACTCCAATGATTTTCATTTACTGATTAGTTGAAGAAAGTTACTAAACTTTTAGATTAGTGTCTTTTGAATTTTACTCTTTCTATGGATTATGTTTCCATAGAGTTGTGTAAATTCATTAACACTTGTTCGGATCAGTGGTTTTGTCTCATCCTTTCGTGAGCTGTTTGGAATTGTCACAAATGCTTTTTATTTTTTTATTTTCGGTTACCAAGATATTCAAATGGGCTACTCCGCATATCAATTAGGAAGTATTGCCCTCAAATTCACAGTCATCTACAAGGGACTCCACAGCATCTATTCATTTAATATATATTTTTTCTTATTTTGCATTGGTTGATAATTAGTAATTGTCAGTGGTATTATATATGCCGCAAAACCCTAATGCGGTATGACAGAATAAAAGCCAAATTGACAGCCTCATGCATCATTAATCGCTTCAAATTTCAACATTTTTTGGCCAACAACAGTGATACAAACTGCAGACATCTTTCAAAGAAAATGATAATTCAGAAGATCAACTTGATCACATAGCTATACATTATACATATATAAACACGTCGTATACAGTGGACAGTTTATATATTCAAAACAATGTGAACCGTCCAATTTATAAAATCCATTAATGTACTTATAGAGGTCTAAATCAAATTACTAATTCTCCTAATAGAAAACTACAATATATATAATTGGAGGGCTTTGTTAGATAAGAGAAGGTAGCAACTTGCTTATTCTAACTACTCCATCTGTCCCTATTTAATTGTTCATTACGGTTTTGCGTGCATTTTCAACGGTTTATATCTTTCAACGTATGTTGCAAAAATATGCAATATAAATATTGTTTAATAGATCTCAATTTTATCTAGAAGACAATGATTTAAAAAACTGCAATATGGATCTTATTTGATAGATCTCAATTTTGTTTATAAGACAATGATTTCAAAAACATAAAACATAATATACGTCGAGAAATATAAGCCGTTGAAAATGCACCTTTAATATACGTCGAGAAACATAAAATTGTAGTGAACAATTTAATAGAGACGAAAGGAGTATTTTTTTTTGTGATTCCAATTTGAAAAAGAAAACATTTTTTTTCCCTAAACACAATCTACTACGTAATGGATAATGCACATATAATTTTAAAAAGTTCGAATATAAATACATTTTTCGCAATACACATTTTATTGATATCAGTATTTTTTTCATGTTAAACATTGTCAACTGAGCTGTGGTTAGTATGTTCGAAAGGGGAAAAAAATTACTCCTATTTTTGTGACAAAGTCAAGGGATAAAAAATACTCTATTCGTCCCTATTTTAGTCCAACCTCGAAATGCGCTCCCTTCCAAAAAATGTTTATATTTTTAATTTATAACATTTTATATAATTTTGAAAAACTATCTTGTAGAACTGCAAAATAGATTCACATAACATGTCAAAAACTTTACTATAAATTGAATTATAAGGTTTTAAGTGGTTTGAAATAGTGAAAGAGTGAAAATGAACAAACAATTTGAGACGGGGGAGTAAATTGAATAATCGTATCAAGCGATAGCGAAAATATAACAACAGAAATGATACTCACTCGGTAGAAATGCACAGATTATGTGCACTAATTGGTGTGTGGGGCCTACTACGAGTCTCATACAAACATCCAAGCCATTCATTAAATATAAAATATTTTTTAAAGGTTCTGTAAAAAATCAGCTTAATCCGATACCTATACTTGCTGACTTATAAGTATCGAATTGAGCTGATTTTTAGTGAGAACCCTTGAAAAAATGTTTTACAGTTAATGAACGGTTCAGATCTGTGCGTTTCTAATGTGTGAGTAGCAGCGTTGACGTGTCCTAATAAATCATACTCAGCACCCAATTCTCACTGTACCTTGGCTACCCAATTGGCCGGGCCACCTATCTTCTGTGGGCTAGAGAACACCAGATGAAATCAAGGCAGAGTCAAAACAGAAAAACTGGGGTTGGAACCCGAAGGGCGCCGCTGGATTTTGCAGCAGTTTCATTTTTCCTGCTTCCAAAAACCAAAAGAAAAAACAGCGGATGGAATCAAGGGAAAGGAGATGGTTTTCAGCGTTTTGCAGGTTGTGTCCCCTCGTATGTATCTCTCATACATCAATATGTATATATACTTTGAGAAGCACAACCATCTCTCTACAAAGAAGAAGAAGAAGAACAGTATTTGTTGGAAAATCTAGAGAGAGAAGAAGAAAGCTATAGAAATAGAAGATGGTTAGCACAGCTGGTCAAGTCATACGATGCAGAGGTATTGCTCTCACAGTCTTTGAATTCGAACGCACAATCCTATTTATTCTTGCCCTCCTTCACTGTTCATGGCATTTGATGTATTTTTTCTCGTTTATTTCCTTTGTTACGTTTTGTGGAAAATTGAGGAATTCCGAATGGCTTTTTCTTGTTCTGCTTTTATTTGGGGTTGAGGCTTTCTCCAATGTGCACTTTTACTTCTTCTTGTGTCGATAATGTAACTAGGGCTGTTTGGATTTGGGGCTACAAGGATTTTGAAACTTTTCATCAATATTTTGCTATATTGAAGGAAAGAATGAAGGGAAACCAATGTAGACCCCAAATGGCATAATATCACCAAAACTATTTGCTACCAGTTGCGAATAATATGGGTTCAACCTTAAGCATTTTATTTTAAAACACCGATATCGACCCCTTAATGGGGTGTAGTTTTGGTTGAATGTACATTCATGACCTTGAATTTCACAGAGTTGCTTGTATTCATCGCTTTGAAACTAATGCGATGCTCATCTATTTTCCATTTTTCTAATGCCGTATCCATAAATGATTTCGGTATGGATGGCTTTGAATTACTGGTATTATCTTCATAGTATCTTTGTCATCGAATTTAGTATTCATTTCCATCAATGGATGATCGATTCGTGGAACATCGAGATTATGTTAAACTTGTGAAATGGGGCTTGGAAAGACTAGTTGAAAAAGAACTTCATAGCCTTTTGATAAATCCCAAAAGGAGATGATAGTTTGAACTTGAAGATACCTACACTAGGAGCAAGTCGCACGGACTCTTCTAAATGTGTGAAGTTCCCGTGTCTGATACTAAACACTGGGATTTTGGGTACACGATGCGCGGCCAATATCTAATATATTGGAAAATTGAAATGCTTGATGAGATTTCGCCAGTTCACCCACGACAATAGAAGTGTACTAGACAATATGTAAATTTTGTCATGATACGGTGTCCTCAAAACATGGCTAATAGACGAAACCAAGTCATTCGATAATCAGACACATTATCCGCACACGATACCCTTATGTTTACTAATATATTAGGTTTCAGAAGATTAGAATGTGAAAAACGTCAACAATCCTTTTGTCAAACTTAAGCAGATGAGCTATTGTAAGCAGTATTTAGTCTCTTTAATATGTCAACAGACTTGATTTCGAAAAATTAAATTAGTTTTTCTTTTGTAAGTACCGTAGTTTTGTAGCATCTCCCATAGAATATGTTATTTGTCTTTTATGATTGTTGGCTAATTCAATGTGTGTATGTTGCAGCTGCCGTGGCATGGGAAGCCGGGAAGCCACTGGTGATAGAAGAAGTGGAGGTGGCGCCTCCACAAGCAATGGAGGTCCGTCTGAAGATCCATTTTACCTCCCTCTGCCACACGGATGTTTACTTTTGGGAAGCCAAGGTAACTGACCACCCTATTAAAATCAATCCATTTTGGCATAAATTATATGATAAATAGTAAACTCAGTTCTACAATTTTTTCGCGTTTGCATAATGAATTTGGATATTAATGTGCAGGGACAAACACCATTGTTTCCTCGCATATTTGGGCATGAAGCTGGCGGGTATGAATTTCCTTTGTTCTTGTTTCCTTTCCCCTTTCTAATGTTGTCGGAAAATAAACAGATTGACAGGTTAAAAACTCACCTTTTTCACTTTCTTGCACAAAAACAGACTTCAAAAATCCAAAAATGTCTTTTTGTTGTTTCCTGAAGGAGAGTTGTTTCAGAAAACTTTCCCGAATTGATATCCTGAAAGGGAAGTTTTCTTGTGTGTTTTCCTGAAATAAAAACAAAAAACAGAAGGTGAAAAGGATACCAAATAGGTCATAAATCTAAATCTAGTTTCACTCTCGCCTAGTTTTCGTTATTGTGAAAAATTTAGATGTCCCTTTCATATCTCCCTCCAACCGGTTTCAATTTGTCTTTCTTAATGTGTTCGGTTTTTTCATGTGGTTAGGATTGTCGAGAGTGTGGGGGAAGGTGTGACAGATCTTAAACCAGGGGATCATGTCCTCCCGGTATTTACTGGTGAATGTAAAGAGTGTCGGCATTGCAAGTCAGAGGAGAGTAACATGTGTGACCTCCTCAGGATAAACACTGACCGAGGAGTCATGCTGAACGATGGCAAGTCAAGGTTCTCAGTCAGTGGAAAACCAGTTTACCATTTTGTTGGAACTTCTACTTTTAGCGAGTTCACTGTGGTGCATGTTGGTTGTCTTGCCAAGATTAACCCTGCAGCTCCACTCGACAAAGTTTGCATTCTTAGTTGTGGAATTTCTACAGGTTAGCAGAGGAATTTTTATTAATCAGCTTAGATGATTCACATTACCATTCCTCCATATCTTAATGATTTCTATCTTTTGCAGGTCTTGGTGCAACATTAAATGTCGCAAAACCGAAGAAGGGGTCTACAGTGGCGATTTTTGGTTTAGGAGCTGTCGGTCTTGCGGTGAGTTACGCATCTTTAGAAATGAGGCTTTGCTTTCTTTCCTTTTTTTCTGCTGATGCCAGGGAAATGGAATACTAAATTGTCTATTTTAAATGACTAGGCTGCTGAAGGGGCTAGAATTGCAGGTGCTTCTAGAATTATTGGAATTGATTTGAACTCAAAGAGATTTGAAGAAGGTGAACAGATGTTTTCGATTAATTACGACCCGACTATAAAGTGCATTATGCAATTACGTATTGTTTGTTAAATTGACATTAAAATTAGGTTAAGCGTTTAGTTCTAAGCTATGCATCAAGGCCATTGATAACATTGGCATTAAAAAGCCCCAAAAACTAGCATTTTCGGTCGTGGACTAGCATCATGGTTTACTTTAGGACCACAACTGGAAGAAAAAGGATCTAAAAGCCTTCGTTTTCTTCGCACTTTGATGTTTATTTCCTTGTACTTGTTAACAGCGAAGAAATTTGGTGTGACGGAATTTGTGAACCCAAAAGAACATGAGAAGCCTGTTCAAGAGGTATTATCCTTGCAGATATAATCTATATGGACGTGAACAAAATACCTTGCACATCTTAAAACATATTTTGATGTCAGTTTCTTACTTAGTTACTTTTTTTAGGTGATTGTTGAGATGACTGATGGAGGAGTTGATCGAAGTGTGGAGTGTACTGGAAGTGTCAATGCCATGATCTCTGCATTTGAATGTGTTCATGATGTAAATGCCTCAATTACAAACGTCTATACTAAAATTAGTCAATTCTGAACTCTAGGATCTGAAATCACTTATTCTGTTTTTGGTAGGGATGGGGTGTTGCAGTACTAGTTGGTGTGCCAAACAAAGACGATGCTTTCAAAACCCATCCGATGAATGTGTTGAATGAAAAAACTCTCAAAGGCACCTTCTTTGGCAACTACAAACCGCGCTCTGACCTCCCTTCTGTGGTGGAAAAATACATGAGCAAGGTAACTTGAATTACCTACACACGTAACTAGTTTAGGTTAATTATCCTCACACTTTTATGTAGAAACTCTAAGAGCATATGGATGTTCTAAAAAATGTCCTTAACAAAGAGTGTATATGTAATCTGGAGGGCTGTCAGTTGGATAGAGCTAATCCTTGGGAACGGAATATTAAAATAAGCAAAGAACTCCCATCAGTGTAGTATCACATTTAACTGAAGAAAAATAGAAGAACTTTATTGGACAGTGACGGGTAAAAATCATAATGTTTGAAGTTAGTTCTATGAGTTGCCAAAGATTTATCTGATTTGTCTAGTGATGAAACTGAATTCAGAATGTAAGCTGAATCAGGAGGTTTTTTGATGTCGAAGGGTCATGATGCGTGCATTTTCTCATTGCTGATGTTTTGTTTCTTATATGGGCAGGAACTTGAACTAGAGAAATTCATAACCCATGAAGTCCCTTTCGCTGAGATTAACAAGGCTTTTGAGTACATGCTAAAAGGAGATGGTCTCCGATGCATCATCCGCATGGATGGTTAGACAGGAATACTGAATGCAAGATTTCCACGCCCCTAGTTGTGAAAATAAGTTTCCAAGCATAAGTGTAATAAAATGAAAGGTTGATTCACGAGGCGGTGGATAAGATCTATTTTCTTTCATTGTATGTATAAGAAACGTGGAGCCGATTTGTCGATATTATGTTGCTGCCTTGCTGGTGTTAATATACATTGCATTTTCCTTCACAAATGAGCCATCAGATCTGCAGTGTGATAGCAAGATTATTAAAGATGAGCCTAACATACAGTTATGCAAACTTGGAACATTTGTGATTCCATACTCCATAGGTCTCAGGTCTCACGTTGCTTGGAAATAAGAATTAGCGGGGTGCTTAAAACACCTTGAAGGTGACGACACTCTTTTACAGGGCTAAGCCGTGGGTACAAACACAAAGTAGGTTAGGATCAAAGAGAGTGAATATGAGACACATGATATATGGGGGAAACACTGATATTATTTTGCTTGAGCTTCACTTGCGATTTACAATAAGAGGAGCCCTCCTTTTATTGGCGTAAGGAGGGAGTACTGACTTCACTCATTATATCACAGCATATAATTTGAACTTACTGTACCTTGCTAATTGATTTACCTGCCGAATTACTAGACTACTAGCCTATTGACTTTCTTTACTCTAAAGTTAACTACTCCCCTGCCATATTAAAGACTTTCCTATTATATACAAAAACAGTAAATACTAATAATTCTCAATAGGTAGGGAAAATGACTGTTTAGGACGTGTTTTGATAATTAATATCCACCAAAGACAAGCTAAGAACATTTGTCAATGCTGAAAATATTTTTGACGGGTATTAATTATCAAAATATGTTCTTAGCCTTCATTTTCCCCAATAGGTTAGGGGGGTATGGTTCCCGAAAATCTGATTAGGCCTTCGGTGTGATGTTGGGCTCCTTGATTCTCCCACATGGTCTGTTTCAGCAAGAGGTATAAGAGCTGATGGCTGAGGATGCGCACTGAAGGTAAACTCCTTGTATTTGGGAAACTCACCTGGTTGTCAAATGCTAGAGGTGACAATTTCAACTCATATTTTTTAGCCTTCTCAAATCCGCCCACTTATAATCCAATTCAATCCGCTTATATTGAATAATGGGTTTAATATGGGTTGGATAATTTTTTAAGGGAACACATGGGTCTTGTCTTGTTTGCAATTGCCCCAGGTATCATCGTGCTGCACCGGTGCCACCGCCATACACTCCTTCGGGAAAATTATTACTGTATATTGTTCTGTTCTTTCAAAAAAATTCTATGGTAAATAAATAATTTTTTGTACGCAATTGTTTCTGTTTAGTCTTTCCCCAAAGTTTGTAAACAGCGAGAAATTTTTCAGTGGCGAGCATATACCGCATGGTGTCCGCTCAGCGTATCCGGCCGTCTATTTCGATTTTGGATGACTCGGATTTGAAGAGAGAAATAAAAGAGAAAGAGGAGAGAGAGTGGTAGGGTGAGAGGAGAGAGTGTTTCATTTTGGGCCGCCCAACACACTAGGTCATAAAACAAGTCATTTTAGTAAAACACATTCGCATTTCCCTCATTATAAAATGGATCGAGGCCCATTTGTATTATTCTAAGAGTTTTCAAAGTAATCAAAGATGATGGAAGCCAATGTCAAAAAGCATAGTGTTTGGTCAATAAAATAGAGTCCAATTTTGTTCACCTTCACCAAACGAGGGTGAACATTATCCTCACCCATATTGATTGTTACTAACTTGAAGGCTCTACCAAGGTAAACCACAGTTAAAATTAAAAACTCACAAATTATGGAAGTGATACTGATTTCGTATTTTGCTATTGGAAAAATTATCCCTTGCGTTTCAAGAGGTAAGTACACATGGGAATGCTTCGGGATCTGTTTCTGAACAGACTTCCCTTGCATGTTCACAAGGATAATTAATCAACTCAGATTGGGACTTTTTTGAAGACCAGATTTATTGAGCGTTAATTGTAAGATGTCAGATGATTTCCTCAAAGACACTAGAATTTTGGCACAAACAAAAATAGTTTGGCATTATCATTTCTTAATTATACAAAGATATTTGTTTTTTGGTCTTTCGTGAAACCTAATCCATAAAATCCTAAAGGACTTGGGGGAGGGGAATAGAGCTTACGGTATGTTGGTATAATGTGCTGTACAAACAACTCTTAATATTTTTGGGTCATGTTGTAAATATTTTTGGGTCATGTTGTATTTTGTGTTTCGGCTAAAATGACTATGTTTGCAAGTGGACCATAAAATGTAAGTGTGTAAATTTGGGTCAGCTTTAAGTTTTTTGGGTAAGGTAAAATTTTATTAGAGAAGAAAACACAATACACCCATCAGGGGCATACCCCAAGCCAACAAACTATACAAATCAAACCAAAAGCAAGCCTGAACTACCACATCATGAAATAGGACAAACAGTACACAACAGAAATTATAGACTGTCAAAAACTCTAAATGGGATATTCCACAAAGAACAGAGAGCTATGTTAGGACTGGACCTCTTAATTCTCCTCCAGGAACTCACACAAGCTCGGATATCGGTTCGCACTTTGATTTCCAATTGCTGTACAGTAATCCCATAACCTTTGAAGATTCTGCTATTCCTTTCTCCCCAAACATGGTACAAAAGAGCTGCAAGAACAACCTTTGAAAACAAACAAGAAAACAGAGAACCCCTGTCAACTTGAATCATCCAGTCCATAATTTGAGGCAAACTAGTAACAGGACATTGAGGCCTTAGGTCCTTTTGCAAGGCTTTCCAAAGTTGAGAAGAGAAAGGACACTGAAAGAAAAGGTGTTCATGGTTTTCTACAGAAGCAGAACACAAGACACACTGATCATTCATAGCCATACCCCATTTAAGGAGTCTATCCTTAGTAGCAAGCCTCCCTAGATTTGCGAGCCACTGAATAATGGACCAGCGAGGAACATGATGCTTATACCAAATAATTGTGGACCAACTAACTTTAGGATGCTGCCTTCTAATAGCATTCCATGCTGACTTGATAGAGAACTTGTGATCAGGGGTGAAATTCCAAACAACTGTGTCCTCTTGAGAAGGATGAGGAGCAAAATGAATAGGGGTGGCCCTCAAGATGTCTCTAGTCATAGAATTCCTACAACGTGGCCATTGCCAAGACTGATCAGCAATAATGATATCAACTTTGGCATGGAGAGTCCTGCCCAAATTGTAGACAACCCTAGAACCAAACCTGGCAAAAAAGGGCCCCAGAGGATGCCAGTTATCCAGCCATAAAAAAGTAGATTTTCCATTACCCACCACATTAGTTATCCAAGGATGAACAAGAGATCTCAGGTTCAACAATTTTCTGACTGTCCATGATGCAGAAGAAGGAATAGGAATGTGCCATAGACAATTATCTTTGATTATGTGAGTGTGAATCCACTTAACCCATAAAGTATCTGCTTTGAAGGCAAGAGCCCATAAGTGCTTGGCCATAGCAACCTTATTCCAGTCTTTAAGGACTCTAAAGCCCAGACCCCCTTCATCTTTTGGAGAACAGACAGCATCCCAAGTCACTTTAGCACCACTAGATTTCATTTGGATTCCAGTCCAGAAAAAAGATCTTAACAAGGCTTCAATTATATTGAGAATCTTCTGAGGAATCATAAAGATAGAGCTCCAATAAATTTGGACACTAAAGAGGACTGACTGAATGAATTGAGCACGACCCCCATAAGATAAAGATTTGTTAGTCCAAGACTGAATTCTAGCCATAATTTGATCCAACAAAACTTGACAATCAGAAGCATGAAGTCTAGAAGTAATGAGAGGGACACCAAGATACTTGGCAGGAAACCTCCCTTCTGGAATAGTTAAAATTGATCTAAGAGCAGCTTTGCCTTCATCAGAGACCCGGAAAAGTTGTCAGTGCTCCGGAATTGGTCACCAGCTACCAGTGCCGGCTATGATGACTGGAGATGCGAAAGAAGATGTTGACCAATGAAAATATTGACTATGTAATAAAAATAAATAAATAAAGTTCAACAGATAAACTTATTTGTTGATGTTATTGGCATAACACAGAGTCTAGGATTCAAAGATAACTATATTTGTCTGTATTGTTAGCAAGATACAAAAAATAAATTTGGACATGTAGCATTATCAATTGATGTTATTATCATAATAAAAAATCCAAATTTTCATAGATAACTATACATGTCTGTATTGTTGGTATGGTATATAGAACAGATTTGGATAAACAGCATTACCTATTGATGCTAGAGAAAAGTACGGATTACCTTCCTGTGGTTTGGTCGTTTTGCAGATGACCTCCTTGTGTTTCCTAATGATCATTTCGCCTCCTTATAGTTTTGGAGTAAAGTGCAACAGTTGGACATTCTGTCTAAACTAACAGAATGTGTCCCTCGCGCCGCTATTGCATTTATGAAATATGACATGAAAATTGAAGTTTCCTCCAAAAGTTATGCAACGAAAAGACAATAATACCCTTCGATTTTTATCAAAGTAATCCTTTTTTTGGAACTATTGCCCGGAATACTCTCATTTTCAAACTATTTTTAAAACTACTCAGTAGAGCCACTCCAAGTGACGCTACCAAAGTAGAGCCACTTCAAGTAGCGCTAGACGAGTAGCTTGCGTGGCAACAGTGTCCACGCAAGTAACGCTATCTCAGATGGCTTTAATGCTTTAGACTAGGGTTTGTATACCGCTAACCAAAAGATGCTTCTTCTGCCAATGTCGGATCTTTGGTCTCCTCCCCTCTGCGATCTCTCTCTCGTGTACCCTTCTGGGATCTCGCCAGCCGGCCATTCAACAGACGCCATCCAAAACACCAGCCAGACTCCGTCATCCGCTCTCTTTTGCGATTGCGATCTCATGGTATGTCTCTCTCTCCCTCTCTTTCTCTCTCATTGATTAGGTAACAATCTGGGAACTGGGAATAGTTAAGGTTCACAAAAGCAAAAAAAACAAGAAATAAAGGAACAATCAATAATCTATGTTGTTGACATTGATTCGTCTTTGATTGCTGCTATATAATTAGTCTTCTAGACTACTTAATTTGTCAGGCTTTTTTTTCAAGATACATAAGTGATTCTTTGGTATTTAATGCTCCAAATTTCATTGATGGGTGAATGACAAGGATTGGCAAAACTCATGAGAGTTTCTTCGAAAAAATCAGTTAATTGTCAAGGTAAGCACGTTCATGCTGCTTTAGCGAGAATTGGATATGGGTCTGATGTGATACTAAAGAATGACCTAGTAGATTTGTATGGGAAATGTGGTAGAATGGACATGGCTTGTGACGTGGTTGATAAAATGCTTGAAACAAATGCTGTTTTGTGGACGGCTATGATGTGTGAGCACTTGCAGCAGGATAATCCCAAATCGGCACTATTACTTTTTTGTTGAATGGGTTATAATGATGTTAAACCCAATGAGTTCACATTTTCGATAAATTTTAAAGCATGCGGGTTAAACCCAATGTGTTTCAAGGTTTCTTTGGAAACTTGAAAAATATATTCAACCATATGCTAGGAAGCATCAACACTCTTAGAGATTGCCATGTTCATGTCGGACACTACGTGGACACGCGAAATTAAACTCTCATAATTAAGATTAAGAGAGATGACATTTATTAAAAAGAGGGGTTATTGGAAGGGAGAAAAAATTACCATCCCTTTGAAGGAAGGAAAACACCCATCAAGGATAAAGTCCTCCTCTTCCGCTGTCGCATTAGGGTGGTGAAAACCCGAGGAGGAGGGAGGGAAGGAAAGGGAGAGAGAAGGCGGCTGCCCTGGTTTTTTTCTTAGAGAGAGAAGCTCTCAAGTGGGTCGAATGAGCATTTGATGTGGTTGAATTTTTACTCACAATACTTAGGTTATGAAATGTTTCTTGGCGCTTGGATCCTTTAACAGATAAACCACACAAATTCTTTCTACCATAGTTCTATGTTTTAAGATATAGGATGCTATATCTCCAACTGTTGAGCACATATTACATCTTGATGTGTGTGTTGTTCCTTTTCTATTTTCATCAATGTACCCTTATTGAGCATGTATTTCAGTTTCCTAATATCTAGGAGAACGTGTGGGATTGACAATTAATCTAACATATAGGTCGTACTATGGACCTCAACCTTAATGAGCTTCGTAGTCCTGACCCGGGGCCTAGAGATGGGTCAATTCTACGTTTACAACAGCAGCACCGCTCTCGAGAAGTTTGGGAAGCTGATGTAAGTGACATTTGGACAAAGTACGTACTTCATAAACTGTTGTGTAAATTTGTCAATCTAACCCATGAATTACCAATATATTTTAGCGCACGCGGCCTTTGAATTCAAAAAAAATCAGAGTTCGTAGTGCCAAAAAATGTATACGAGCATTGCCATGGCCGTCACCCCCTGTTCTAGAGTTGATACGGCGTGCCCGTTTAGAGGGCCTTTGTTCATTGCCATTTGTGTCCGTGGATTGGGGTCTCATTACGGCACTTTTGGAGCGATGGCGGCCTAAGACACACATGTTCCACTTGCGGCCCGGTGAGTCCACAATCACGCTACAAGATGTTGAGGTTTTGTTAGGCATTCCAGTTGAAGGTAAAGCTGTGACTGGAAATACAAACTTGAAGGCCCATGATTTGTGCAAGCATTTATTGGGGGAACAACCTACAGAAGCGTCGAACATAAACGGGATGAAGGTCAAGGTCAGCTGGTTAAGTGATAGGTTCACTGGCCAAGTAGAGGAAGGGGCTGACCCAGAGGTTGTTGCACACCAGGCGCACGGCTACTTGTTGTTGCTTATGGGGGAAACCATATTTGCTAACCACTCAGGTATGTTGCAATCGTTTGTAAAAAATATTTCAAATGTTCAACGTAGGGCTTTTATATTTGCTTCTATCTGTGATTTGAAAGGTAACCAAATGAATTAAAGTGGACAAATTATTTGGATTTTTATGACTTCATGATACTTATATGTTGTTTTTAATTTTTGTACAGTCCGTTAAGAACCTTCCTCATATTTCCTTACGTGGCTTGGTATGATAGGATTACCAAGCATTGTATTAGCCGTGTTGGTTGTGGTGTAGATGGAGTGGTAAGAACAATTAACTTCAACTTTATCCTTTCCATATGTACATCACTACAAAATTCATCAAATAACATGTGTTAATGTTTCATTTGCAGACATGTTGTCTTAAGGCCCTCAATATGCCGAGGGTCCCCGCCCCTTACCTAGATGTTGCTTTGGCAGGGCTTATGCACGTGGGCATGTTCGAAAAGTTTTTGCGCCTTCAACCCCCATAACACGCTGTGTTTAAGGGCAACCAAGAGTTGGGTCAGCAAGGTGAGGGCTTGTTAGAGGAAGAACTCCAACCACAAGATGATGCAGTTGGCCACAGGCATGACCATCCTCACATGGAACACCCCGATGATAATATTCCAATTCCACTACATGCACCACCACCACCACATGAACCTAGTTTTTCTCCTCTCCCACATTTTGCCTTGTTTCTGATGAGTCCATCTATTTTTGACTCTCTAGTAGTTGAACCGATAAGTGGTGGTGGTTCATCATCTCAAACTTGTTCACATTCAGAGGTACCTTGGGAGCAATTAGAAGTGGTTGGATTTGGTGCAAGTACATTCAGTCATGATAGCTTGGTGTAGGCAAAGAGGAGGAGGATTGATGAGAGTAGCTTAGGGGATGCAGGAGGGTTGGTTGGAGATGGAGATATCACTCAGGTAGGTTTGGACATCCAATACTTGCACATTGACCTGCAACACGAGGCAGAGGTAGAGTTGGATTTTGTGTCGAATAATGATGGTCAGGATGATGAGGTTGAGGAAGAGGCAGACTTTCAGGATTCAATTATAGGAGGAGACAGAAAGGGTGGAGGATAGGTCACTCAGTCTACTACTAAGACTCCTGTTGTTGCCCAACGTAGAAGCAAGCGGCAGAGAAAGAAGCCACGTTGTGGTACGGGTGGCACAATGTGCGAGGATAGAGGGGGAAAGACTAAGCGAGCTTGCCAATAAAGGTAGGGTATGTGCATATTATGCTATCGGTTTTTTTGTTTAATATAGATAACGTTAGTACTTTTTGCTGAAGATGAAAATATGACTTTATTGGTAATGTTGGAGGAACTCAATTTAAATTTGTACTCCGATAACACTCCTTTTCTTGGCATGAAAGACATGTAGGTAGGCAAATTAGTTTTTAGAGATTTTTATCTTTTTGCAAATGTGCTATCATGTGGAGCAATGTCTTAATATAATGGATGGGCGTGTCCGTATTCGACATGCCGAAACAAGAAATGGATGGTATTGTTTTATTGTAATGCATGGTGCTTTGTTTGTTTTGGCAAGTAGGTATTATGTTTTGAATGGGTTTGAATGGTTCCAGTAGAGGCGGACTTTTGCTTTTTGAATATTATGGTCCATGGCAAGTAGGCCAATGGAATGGTGCCACTGATTTTGGATTGATTTGTAAGACAATGGGAAGCAGATATATGCATTGAATATTATGTGTTGGAACTGATTTTTTTGTTGAAACTGTGTTGAAGCAGGTATATGCAAATACACCAATGTATAGACTGTTTTTATGTTTTTTATTTTGGCAAAAACGTGAAACTGTTTGTTTGGCCAAGAAATGAGTGTAGGCCGAATGATAGAAAACACATACTGCGACGATCCACATTGTGACAGCCCGACTCATTCTTTTTGTTCTATTGTTTTAGTTTAGTTTTCTGTTTGACTCATTGGCATCTGCTTCAATTGTGGAGCTTGATCAATTTAATAATGATAATGTCATTGGAAAAAACCTTATGGTCCCTTCAGTTGAGATAGAATATGGAAGCTGTCCCCGTGAAGGGGGAAAGCCTTCAAAACATGAATTTGAAGCAATGATAATTAGGATAGCTGAAATGGAGAAGTTAGAGAAAATGGAAACGAAAAAAGTGGAACTAGAGTTGGCTTTAATTGAATGCCAAGATCAACTTAAAGTAAGTATTGCCTATTTTTTTTTTTACTATAGATCCTCAAAAGATGAATTAGTAATAACCACGCCTTCCTGGTAGGTCCTTGGGACTGCTATTAGTATCAAGAGTCCATCCACCATGATGACACAAGACACATGGACCAACCTCGTCGACCCTAGTCCACCAATGCCAACGAGTAGTCACGTTGGGTGGGACGAGAGGTCTGAGATTTTCTAGCGACAGGTATTTTTTAAAGAGAACTCTTCCACTTTATATTTCATCATACATTCCATAGGTAAAATGTGGTATTCATTGAAAACATTGCATTCTCTTACTTGTATTTTTGAGGTTAAAAATACAGCGAAAAAATATAGTATGGACAGGAATTATGTGGCAAAGACAGAACAGTCCACAACCTATTTGTTGGTCTACAAATGCGCAAACCAAAACCCATACTCGTGGTGACTTCGAGCAATAAGGAAGCCGAATCAGGATGTCTGGAAAATTACGCAATACGCAGGACCCCATAGCTGCTTGGCTTTCAATGTCACCACAGATCATCAGATGCTCGACACTTGCTACATTGCAAATATGATTATGTCAACCGTGGAAGCAGACCCAAGTACGAAGGTCAAGGCTTTTCAAGCAATGGTAAAAGATAAGTGCGACGGTTACTGCCCATCGTATGCAAAGACATGGGCTGCAACGCAAATGGCTATAGTAGGCATTTACGGTGACTATGAAGAATCATTTGCGGAACTCCCTCAATACCTAGAAGCTATTAAAGAGAGGAATCCGGGTACTCAAACCCATATCATAACAAAGGAGACAGGCAGGCCGAGACATGTTATATTTGATGCTATGTTTTGGGCTTTTGGACCCGCCATTGAAGGATTCAAGCATTGTCGCTCAGTAATTAGTGTTCATGGTATTTTTTTAACAGGAAAATACAAGAGAACTTTGCTTGTTGCTGTAAGTCAGGATGCTGAGAATCAAATCTTCCTTATTGCATTCACCGTCGTCGAGAAGGAGAACAAGGAAAATTGGGGGTGGTTCTTTGATTGCATAACGTTTTATGTTACTCAACGTCAAGGCTTGTCTCTCATTTCAGGTAGGCATTCAAGCCTTCTTTCATATCTTAAAGGTGCTCCACAATGGAGACCCCCAGCGGCGTACCACAGATACTACACCCACCATTTGGGGGTAAACTACATACGGAGGTACAATAAAACTGTGGGAGACCAAGTAAATTTAGCAACCAGTGAAATACAAGTTCGAAAGTTTGAGATTGAGCTGCAAAAACTTCAAAGGTTTTCCGAAGGTGCAATAAATAAGGATCTTGAGGAGCTACCCCTACGTAAGTGGTCCTATGCACATGATGGGGGTAGGCGATACGGATCACGTACTACAAACCTATCTGAGAGCTTTAATGGAGTCCTTAAGGAAGCCAGACACCCTCCCATAGTGGCCACAATTAGGACGACATTCTATAAGTGTGTTATGTATTTCAACAAATATGCCATCAAAGCAAGGGAGGGGATCGAATCATGTAAAACATTTAGCAAATTCGAAATGGAAAAGTATGATGAATTGAGGATGAGAGCAAGAAGGCATGAAGTGATTGAGTTTGATAGAGAGACGGGAATCTATAAGGTGCGAACTCCAATAAATCCAACTAGCCCATATAAAAGAAATCACAGGCACACAATACACTTCAATGAGCAGACATGTACTTGAAACAAGATGCAATAATGGAGGATGCCGTGCTCGCATGTGATTGCTGTGTAATAGAATGGCCATGGACCCTACACGATTCATAGGCAATGTTTGGAGGCTTGACTCAAACATAGCCATATATAGCTCTGAAACGTTCGTACCGCTTCGTGACAAACCATATTGGCCTTCCTACGATGGGCCCATAATTCATTCTGATGAAGAATGTCTTAGGGGTCAAGGACGTCCACAAGTAAATCGATTTTGAATTGAGATGGATATGATGGACGACTGGCTTAAGGCACAACCATCACACAAATAGTCTTGTACCTTGTGTGGTGGACATGGGTATAACAAGCGAAAATGTTCAAAGAGGGGAGAAGCGTCATCTTCAGTAGCAAATATGTAACTTATAATGTTTAAAACTATACATCTGTTTGACTTTTCGATTGCTAAAATGGATCTGTAACATGTAATGTTCAGTTTTTATTTTCTTTCATGGACATTGGAGGATAAGTATTGTCGTTAGAGCTATGTAATGCGAAATTATGATGGTTATTAGTTTTTGTAGCGCTTGAGTGTTCAATTGTTAAATTGCTGTTTAAAATAACAAAATCAATACCACAAAATTGAAGGACGTTAACATTGTAACGAGGTTTTCGAAATAAATTAGAGAAAGTTAACTATATTTAACAAGTGATAATTAGAATTTTTCAGTAGCAAAACAAATATACACATGAATAAGGCAAAATCATGACAATGTGGAGTGAAAGGTTAATATTTTGAACAACACATTTCAAATGTGACAAAAAGATAATAAACAGTGTAATTGAAATAATGCATTTAAACTATGAAAATAGACCATTGAACAGTGTATTGCAGAAATGTAAAATCAGTCACAGATTTGCATTGACTGGTCAAAAATTAATGTCATTGTGTGGTCTACGTCTTGGCATTTATTGCAGGAGTATTGGATTTCAATAATTTCCCAACGAATATGGACAAATAATTTATTTCAATTTTATGTGTATAAAAAGGAGACACAAGAACTAGTCTTGCAACTTCATCTTTTCATTATATGACATATAGCTAGCTACGAGGTACATAGTGCGTGATATATTTCAAGCAACGGGTCATCATTGGCACATTGATGACGATTTTGAATACCCTTTGAACCCAAACATGCGATACACACCCATAGTCTTTAGAGAAATGCAACGTGAGTATCAATGCCGACTTGAACAATATGAAGTTCTAAAATTCGACTGCCGGACTTTCAACATTCCAATTCCATGTTGCCGAGCAGTTGACATGCCAATTGATACTCATCAGTTGTTGCAAGGAGCTTTGCATCGTTTTCGTGAAGAAGTGAACCGCATGCAAATGCGTTTGCCACGACATCAGTATCGATTCTTAACAAATGAACGAAGAGATGGACTAATGGGTGAAGCTCGTTTTTATATGGAGGCTAGTATGAACGAAGATGTTCAATCCGACATCGAGATGTCAGACGAAGATCAAGAACCATGAATGTGGGATCATTGGAAGATCAACAACCATTGGAACTCTAATCCATTTCGTATTGTATCTTAGTGTCATTGTTGGAGCTTTTATTTTGCTGCAGTATCATCTTGATATAACTATTGCAACTACTTTTCAATTTATGTTTTTTCTTATCAAGGCATTGAGAGTGATTAGTTATAAATTATATTTATTCATGACGATACAAAATAACTAAATTTAAGTGATATTTATTTTTTACATAGATGGAATTACAACAATATTAACATACTAGATATAAATTAATACATCAATAGTTCATACTTAACATAGATGGGACAAATCAATTAACATAGTTAATGCATATTCAATACATAACTTCAAATACCTAACACAGAACCAATAATGGGAGATCTACATATCCTCATCAGACATAGCATAGTCAGATAGATATTTCTCATTATTCAAAGCGTTGCTACGTTCATTTTGTCACACCCCCGATTTTCAACATAATTATAAAGGAGTTTTCATAAATAAAATCTCACTTAATACGCACTATTCCCCAACTGAAAGTTGACATTTCCATTTCTATCAATTACGCTCTAATGCCCAAATTTTCACAAAAGTACGTCTTTGGCTCAATGGCCCCAAATCGTCAAAAGTATTGAATATCAAAGAAATTAAAAGCTTACAATATTCTTTAATCAAAAGATTTACAATTAGAGTTACAAATACATCTTTCAAAAAGAGATTACAAAGATGCCTAAATAACTCTTCAGTGTTAGCTTTCAACATCGTGTCCACAGTCCATGCACTCCCATCATGAAATTACTGCCCAGAGTTAGCACCTGAAAATAAAGTAAGGTTTGAGCTACACTAGCCCAGTAGAAAGCTCTAATCTGGCAATGTATGCATATGAAATGTAGGGACTATAACGAGAAGAATAACAACAACCGAAACCAATGGAATGGAGCAACAACAACAATCCAACTTCAATCTTTCATTTCCATAATCAATCTCATTTTTCAACATATAACCTGTGAAAGCACCATCTATCAAAACGTGTTTCGTACATATGTCATGAGCCGAAGCTCTTACTGGGCCAATTAAAGGACCCCAATGTCCTCTGCCAGGCTCTTTACCCATTCGGGATGTCCTGATAGGAGCATATAGCTCATGCCGGGCCATTTATAGGACCCCGATGTCCTCCGCCAGGCTCTTTACCCTTTCGGGATGTCCTGATATATTTTCGTTGTGTCCGTAAAGTTTCAAAATCCTTTTCCAATCAGTCCGTACCATTTAAATCCAACTTTGGTCTATAAAACAATTTTCGTTAAATCATGTTCAAACGAGTATTAAGGCCATGAATACGTTCAACAAATCATTTGATACGGGTAATCAAGTTACGGGATCGTTCAGGAGGTAGTAGAACAAGTTGGAAGTGATTGGGAACCAAAACGATGAAGTTCGAAACAAAACAGCAAAAACTGGAGATAAGCAACAGGTATCGATACCAATAAAAATGGTATCGATACCATTTGGCCAGAAATGATTCCAGACGCAAGGGTATCGATAACAATGACCAAAGGTATCGATAACGAACGGTTTTCTGGGCTTTGGAACACAAAGGTATCGATGACAAGTCTAAGGTATCGATAACGATGGTTTTCTGGGCTTTGGAACACAAAGGTATCGATGACAAGTCTAAGGTATCGATAACGATGGTTTTCTGGGCTTTGGAACTTAATGTTATCGATAACGATAGAAATGTTATCGATAACAATGGTTTTCGAGCAGATTTTTGACAGAATCACATGGGTTTCTCAGCAACAACAACATCAACAACAACAACGAGGATCACAAATGAGGATCAAGCAACAAGAAACAGGTCATAAACATATATTGAAAGTTAGAACTCCCTACCTCAAGATCAAAGAACGAAACCAAAGGAATCCTCCAAGCCCTAGCCTCAAATCTTGGAACCGGATGAGATACGCTTCCACCGAGCTCAAACCAACGAGAAGCGAACTCCACCACGCGAAGGAATTATAGATTGAAGGGTGTTTTGTGGTGGTTTGGGTGATAGTAGGTGAGAGTGTGAGTGAGAGAGTGAGAGCCGAGAGAGAGAGAGAGGAACGGGAGAGAGGGAGTGAGGGGAAATAAATTCCCTGCCTCTCACCCCACACATATATGCATATACACTTACACACCTCACACATTTACCCCACAAGTATAGCATTTTAACACTTTAACCCCAAATCTCAATGTTCCAAATCAATTTCCTCCCTTTTTCATTTCTCGTAAGACATTTAAATCATTTATATGAATTTACGGGTCTTTACACCCTACCCTCCTTAAAAGAATTTCGTCCTCGAAATTTAGATAACCATGTCAACTAAATCACACACCACATAAATATGCAACAAGTCAAATAGTGTAAACTTCGATATTAAACACTCACATTGATTCATTCCGAAATAGGTGCGGATATTTCTCCCTAATCTCGTCTTCTCGTTCCCACGTTGACTCCTCGCCACCTTGACCCTTCCATAATACTCGCACTAGTGGTATCGTCTTACCCCTCAACACTTGGTCACGCGTATCCAGGATACGTATCGGCTCTTCCCCATATGATGCGTCGGCTTCCAATTCGAGTTCGGACCATTCTAAAACATGTGACGGATCCGGTTCATACTTCCTCAACATAGATACGTGAAACACGTCATGCACATTCGATAATTTTGGTGGTAAAGCCAAGCGGTACGCAACCTCCCCGATTTTCTCGATAATGTCGAACGGACCGATATAACGTGGTGAAAGCTTTCCTTTCTTCCCAAAACGTGACAAGCCTCGACGCGGCGATACTTTGAGAAACACATGATCTCCCACTTCGAATGATAATGGGCGACGACGACGATCAGCATAGCTCTTCTGTCGGCTTTGAGCGGTTAACAACCTTTGGCGGATCACTTTGACTTGTTCGGTTGTTCTCCTTTGAGCCTCTAAAAGCCGTTGGCGAATCAATCTCAAACTCTCGGTAGTTTCTTTGATCATGTCCGGCCCCACTGACGTAGCTTCTCCCAATTCGGTCCAACACACAGGCGATCGACACGGTCTCCCATACAGGGCTTCATACGGTGCCATCTCGATACTCGATTGATAACTATTGTTGTACGCGAATTCGACTAACGGTAGGTGGTCTTCCCAATTACCCCGGAAATCCATAACACAAGCCCGAAGCATATCTTCTAAGATTTGAATTGTCCGCTCGGACTGACCATCGGTTTGTGGGTGATAAGCGGTACTAAACAAAAGGTTCGTGCCTAAAGCGGCCTGCAAACTCTGCCAAAAACGTGCGGTGAATCTCGGATCACGGTCGGACACAATAGATACGGGAATCCCGTGAAGTCGAATGATCTCCCGAATATACAAACGGCTAAGCGTTTCTACAGAATCGGTAACATGGATAGGTAGAAAGTGGGCGGATTTGGTAAAACGGTCCACGATAACCCAAATAGCATCATGCCCCCTCGGCGACTTCGGTAAACCCGTAACAAAATCCATCGTCACATTTTCCCATTTCCACTCGGCCACTGGTAACGGCTGTAATTCTCCCGCAGGTCGTTGGTGTTCAGCCTTTACTTGTTGACACGTAAGGCATTTGGACACAAAGATCACAACGTCCCTCTTCATTCCCGGCCACCAAAATTGCCTACGTAAATCGTGATACATCTTCGTTCCTCCTGGATGAACGGCTAATGGTGAATGATGAAACTCTCGTAGGATTTCTTCCCGACACGCAACGGGTATGAATAACTTCCCTTGATAACGTAAACTTTGATCGGCGTGAATCGTCCACCCATCCCGAGCTTTACCGTTAAGGAAATTGGTACGAAGTTCCTCCGCTTCTTCATCGTGTTGTTGAGCCTCAATTACTCGAGTCGATAAAGCTGATTGCACGGTTAAGTTACATAACGTGACCCCTTCCCGAGTCTCATCGAAATATGAAGCATAGTGGCCTAAATCGTTCACCATCTTCCACTCACGTATAGCTAAGCTCGCTAAGAGTATCGGTTTTCTACTCAACGCGTCCGCCACAACGTTTGCCTTTCCCGGGTGGTAATGCAACTCAAAATCGTAATCTTCTAAGTGTTCCATCCAACGACGTTGTCGCAAGTTAAGTTCCTTTTGAGAAAAGAGATACTTTAAACTCTTGTGGTCAGAAAAGACTTCAAATTTCTCACCATAGAGGTAGTGACGCCAACTCTTTAAAGCAAAAACGACGGCTGCAAGTTCCAAGTCATGAGTAGGATAGTTCCGCTCGTGAGTTTTCAATTGCCTCGAACCATACGCTACCACTCGCTCCGCTTGCATCAATACACACCCTAACCCTTCCTTAGACGCATCACAATATACGGAGTAGCCAACTCCACGTTCGGGTACGATCAAAACCGGTGCGGTAGTCAACCTTTTCTTTAATTCCTCGAAAGCCGTCCCACACGAATCACTCCAAATAAAACGGGTTCCTTTACGCGTGAGCCTAGTCATCGGAGCAGCTAGACGAGAGAAGTCAAGAACAAAACGACGGTAATACCCGGCCAACCCTAAGAAACTTCGAATTTCAAACACGTTCTTCGGTCGCTGCCAATTCATGATGGATTCTATCTTCCCCGGATCGACGGATACTCCTCCTTTCGAAACCACATGACCTAGAAACTTAACCTCGGGTAACCAAAACTCGCACTTACTAAGCTTAGCGTATAAACGATGTTCCCTCAAGAGTTCAAGAACGATGGCAAGATGAGTTTGGTGTTCCTCCTCTGTGGATGAATAGATAAGAATGTCGTCGACGAATACAACTACAAAGTGATCAAGATACGCACGAAAAATACGGTTCATGAGATCCATAAAAGTAGCCGGAGCGTTAGTCAAACCGAATGGCATCACAACAAATTCGTAATGACCATAACGAGTACGGAAGGCGGTTTTAGGAATATCCTCTCTACGAACTCTTAATTGATGATAACCGGACCTCAAGTCAATTTTGGAAAAGCAAGTGGCACCTCGGAGTTGATCAAATAAGTCATCGATTCTCGGCATAGGATACTTATTCTTAACGGTCACACGGTTGAGTTTACGATAATCGATACACAAACGAAGTGAACCATCTTTCTTCTGGGCGAACAAAGCCGGTGCTCCCCACGGTGATGTACTAGGACGTATAAACCCCAAATTTTCTAACTCTTGCAATTGAACTTTCAACTCTCTAAGTTCGGCGGGTGCGAAACGATAAGGAGGAATTGAGCTAGGAGCGGTGCCTGGAAGCAAGTCTATCGTAAACTCTATCTCTCTCTCAGGAGGCAAACCGGGCAACTCTCCTGGAAACACATCAGGAAATTCGCGAACTACTAGAGGTAACTCCCCACGAGACGACAAATCCTCATCTAACGTTAAGCTCGCCAACATAGCATAAACCGACTCTCTTTCTCGAGGCCCACACAAATACGGTTCTAACGGTTCTCGACGCTCTCCATGGAGTTCAAAACAAACACCTTCAGGAGGACATATGCGAACACGACGCTTAAAACAATCAATCGTAGCATGGAACGTAGACAACCAATCCATTCCCAGAATGAGGTCGAACCCCGACATATCCAGCACAATAAAGCTAAAGACGAAGCGATGATCACAAATAACGAGTTCGCAATCCCTACAGATACGACTTAGAGATGACTTTCCCCCTAATGGTGTCTCGACAAACAACGGCGAATCAAGATTCTCGATGTCCAATTCCAATGTACACACAAATGACGCAGCTATGAAAGAATGCGATGCTCCAGAATCAAAGAGTACTCTAGCAAAAGAGTTGAATAGAAGAAAAGTACCCCTTACGACCGATGTCTCCGGAGCCTGAGAAATAGAAGGTGAAGCATTGGTGTTGATGTTGAAAATACGCCCCTGGGTACCCTGACCTTGCACAAAACCTCCTCCTTGACCGGAACCTTGAGAAGGTGCGGATGAACTCGCTCCCCGGTCAACCCCAGAACTCTGAACTGATGAAGTCTGACGGAAATGAGATTGCTGTTGCCTATGAGCACCTCTGAAAGGTTGCTGACCAACACCACGCCCTGCCCCTGATTGTTGTACTGAACCCGACTCACTACGCGCTCCCGCCCCTTGAGGGCAATTCCAAGCAAGATGGTCTGTCTTACCACAATTAAAACATGCCTTTGAAAGCTGAGGACACTGAGTACGGACGTGCCCAGGTTGATTACACTTGTAGCACACGATTGGAGGTCTAGATAAGGCACCCCTAGATCCCGAAGAAGTAGGCATCTTAAAGTTGGATCGATTAGATGGCTGTTGCGACTGTTCTCGTTGTCTTTTTCGTCCTTGACTTCCGAAGCTGCCGGAAGAAGAACTCAAACTTCCCACTGGTTGCCTTGGCTCCCAAGCCCTTGTATTGCGTTGTGCTTCCCTCGGTATCTCAATGCTTCTAGCGCACTCCACCACTTCAGAAAACTTCATCTTATGTTGGGCTATCACCATTCTCCTCACAGTGTTATGTAGCCCCTTCTCAAACCGTCGACATTTTCTTTCCTCCGTCGCCACCAACTCCGGAGCGAAACGAGATAAGGATTGAAATTTCTGTACGTACTCCGAAACGGTCATATTGCCCTGTTCCAATTTCTCAAATTGATCTCTCAAATTCTCACGTGAGGTCTCCGGAAAGTACTGCTCTTCAAAGAGTGCCTCAAACTCAGCCCATGTTAAGTTTTCAAAGTCTGGTTCATTTACTTGAGCTGCGGTCCTTGCCGCCCTCCTTGCATCCTTTCTACTCTCCAAGACAAATTCCCACCATTCACCGGCCTCCCCAACTAGCTGGACGGCCACAATACCCACTCTAATGTTGTCTTCGGTGATGTTGAGAGCCCTGAAGAGTTTGCGAATCTAAGCTAGCCAGTGATCGGCTACCAACGGGTCACTACTAGTCCCATCGAACACCGGAGGGTTCCTACGACTAAACTCCCTCATTGCTACCATAGCGCGATCCTCGACATTATCCCTAGGAGCTTGGTTCAGAAGATTTGCAGCTGTAAGTGCTGCGACGAGATCCCTAGCGAATTGAGTCTGATTAGAAGGTACCCCTGCACCTCGACCGACCCCAGCCCCCGGATTCCCACCAGGATTCTCCCCATGCTGACTAACCTCATCCTCTAGTGGCACCCCACGGCCTCGACCACGGCCTCTACCACCACGAGTTCCAGCCCCACTTCGTCTAACACGCGTCTTCGGAGGCATCTTACTACACGGTATAAGAAATGGAGACTATTAGTCACAACACTATCACTATGAGGTCAAGCCCCAACCTCTCAAAACGAGCTAATAATAACTCTACACCACTCTACTATATTAAGAATGCAATGCCAATTAGCCACGTAGATGTTAGTCACACAAGCATGCACGAATTATGTTAGAAGGCGTGACATTTTGAACCCATGAGACGAAACGTCTCCCCACGGTCTCTAGGTGTTCTAAACCTATGCTCTGATACCAAGTTGTCACACCCCCGATTTTCAACATAATTATAAAGGAGTTTTCATAAATAAAATCTCACTTAATACGCACTATTCCCCAACTGAAAGTTGACATTTCCATTTCTATCAATTACGCTCTAATGCCCAAATTTTCACAAAAGTACGTCTTTGGCTCAATGGCCCCAAATCGTCAAAAGTATTGAATATCAAAGAAATTAAAAGCTTACAATATTCTTTAATCAAAAGATTTACAATTAGAGTTACAAATACATCTTTCAAAAAGAGATTACAAAGATGCCTAAATAACTCTTCAGTGTTAGCTTTCAACATCGTGTCCACAGTCCATGCACTCCCATCATGAAATTACTGCCCAGAGTTAGCACCTGAAAATAAAGTAAGGTTTGAGCTACACTAGCCCAGTAGAAAGCTCTAATCTGGCAATGTATGCATATGAAATGTAGGGACTATAACGAGAAGAATAACAACAACCGAAACCAATGGAATGGAGCAACAACAACAATCCAACTTCAATCTTTCATTTCCATAATCAATCTCATTTTTCAACATATAACCTGTGAAAGCACCATCTATCAAAACGTGTTTCGTACATGTGTCATGAGCCGAAGCTCTTACTGGGCCAATTAAAGGACCCCAATGTCCTCTGCCAGGCTCTTTACCCATTCGGGATGTCCTGATAGGAGCATATAGCTCATGCCGGGCCATTTATAGGACCCCGATGTCCTCCGCCAGGCTCTTTACCCTTTCGGGATGTCCTGATATATTTTCGTTGTGTCCGTAAAGTTTCAAAATCCTTTTCCAATCAGTCCGTACCATTTAAATCCAACTTTGGTCTATAAAACAATTTTCGTTAAATCATGTTCAAACGAGTATTAAGGCCATGAATACGTTCAACAAATCATTTGATACGGGTAATCAAGTTACGGGATCGTTCAGGAGGTAGTAGAACAAGTTGGAAGTGATTGGGAACCAAAACGATGAAGTTCGAAACAAAACAGCAAAAACTGGAGATAAGCAACAGGTATCGATACCAATAAAAATGGTATCGATACCATTTGGCCAGAAATGATTCCAGACGCAAGGGTATCGATAACAATGACCAAAGGTATCGATAACGAACGGTTTTCTGGGCTTTGGAACACAAAGGTATCGATGACAAGTCTAAGGTATCGATAACGATGGTTTTCTGGGCTTTGGAACACAAAGGTATCGATGACAAGTCTAAGGTATCGATAACGATGGTTTTCTGGGCTTTGGAACTTAATGTTATCGATAACGATAGAAATGTTATCGATAACAATGGTTTTCGAGCAGATTTTTGACAGAATCACATGGGTTTCTCAGCAACAACAACATCAACAACAACAACGAGGATCACAAATGAGGATCAAGCAACAAGAAACAGGTCATAAACATATATTGAAAGTTAGAACTCCCTACCTCAAGATCAAAGAACGAAACCAAAGGAATCCTCCAAGCCCTAGCCTCAAATCTTGGAACCGGATGAGATACGCTTCCACCGAGCTCAAACCAACGAGAAGCGAACTCCACCACGCGAAGGAATTATAGATTGAAGGGTGTTTTGTGGTGGTTTGGGTGATAGTAGGTGAGAGTGTGAGTGAGAGAGTGAGAGCCGAGAGAGAGAGAGAGGAACGGGAGAGAGGGAGTGAGGGGAAATAAATTCCCTGCCTCTCACCCCACACATATATGCATATACACTTACACACCTCACACATTTACCCCACAAGTATAGCATTTTAACACTTTAACCCCAAATCTCAATGTTCCAAATCAATTTCCTCCCTTTTTCATTTCTCGTAAGACATTTAAATCATTTATATGAATTTACGGGTCTTTACACATTTTCCGTTAGTTCTCGCTGATTTGCCTTGGCCATTTCTGTTGCTAACTGAAGCATGAAAATCTACTCCTGCGCATTAGCATTTGATTATTCTCCTCTTTGATTCGGGACACGGCTGCTTCATATTCACGCTTATTTGTTGTTGGCATCTCTAGAGATTGACGATGTGGAATTCTGACTCCCATGTTATGCAAATCATTAACCAATCCCTCTTGCTCTTCAACACTAAATTTCCATTCTAGTCGAAGACCAACATAGTAATCTTTTGGGCTGGTTCTTTTTTCTTTCCAATATGGAACCTTGAACTTGGGAAGTATCTAGACCCTGAAACTTGCTTCTCTGTTTGCCATATGATAGAACTATCTCACGACTAAGGATTATTACACAGAAATGTAGAAGTTGAAAGATAATTTATAGACAGATGCTTTGGCTAATACCTAGGTCACACTCTCTATGATATTCAATAAGACAAGAGCCAGTAGGGGACCACAAAAAGCTGTATATTTAATAAGATTGTATAAAAGCTCAATACAGTTTACATGGACAAACCTGTATAAAATGACAAAATAAAAGAAAGATGGTTGAAAAAGTTTGCATGAATTTTGTAAGGCTGAAAAAGGTTGTATGAATTGATGATGGCTGAAAGAGCTGAAAGAATTGAAAAGTCTGCAATTGAAAAAACTAAACCCATTGAATGAGACTGAAAAAAGCTCAACGATTTGAATAAGGCTGAAAAAAACTGTAGGAATTGATTAAGGTTGAATGCATTGAACAGGGCTAAAAAAGCTGAAGAATTTGAATAAGGGTGAAAAAGGCTACATTAATTAAATAAGACTAAATCAAGCTGAAGTAATTGAGTAAAGATAAAAAAGCATGAACGAATTTAGTAAAGCTGAAAATGGTTGTAAGAATTATAAGTACAATTTTTTACAGTGAATTTAATAAAACCCTAAGGCATTCCTAAAGTGCTCCACATTTTTCTATATATATTAGTTATACACTTAAAGACTTATTTGGTCCTTACAAATAAGGTTCGGTTTCAATTTCGTCCTCCTAAAATTTTTCATTTCAATTTTACCCTCATAGTTTTAACATGATTTCAATGTTACCCTTACTGTTAAATTTGGATGGAAAATGCTTGTGTGGCAAACGGTTGGATGATTAAAAAGAAAAAAAAAACCTTAAAAACCCTGTAAAAGAAAAAAAGTTCTGTAAAAGAAACCTCCACCCTTCCCACTCTCGAACTCCTTCACCTCTCGGCACCACCTCCTCCACTGTACGGCCTCACCTCCGACCAAAGACCACCCGCCACCTCCGGCCCGTGCCCACCACCTGAAACACCTCCCTCACTCATCCAAATTCCATCCCGATGGTTTTTAAAAAATAATACTCCCTCCGTCCCATAATATTTGTCCGTTTCGCAAAACGAGGACGTAAAAATAATACAATTTTTGCAAGAAAAATTAAATTTTTTTTCAACAATTCACTAGATATCGATGAGTTCTTTTAATTTATGAAAAAAGCTTGAATTTTTCCTTCAAAGAAATGCATTATTTTTGAGTTCTCGTTTTGCGAAATGGCCAAACATTCAAGGACGGAGGTAGTAATAAATAGCTGTGAGTGTGTGTTTGTCGTGAGTTTCGTGCAACCGCTGCCGCCGCGGGCCCCGTCGGAGTGCCGCCGGACGCCTCCTCGAGATTTCAGAACCACCACAGCGATCTACGGACGCCATACAACACTTACCCGGATTTAGAATCGCGTTTGAGGTAGTTTTCCGGAAACCCGTAACTCAATTTGCATTTTAGTGGAGTTTAGGACTAAAACTTAATTCCTATTGTAGATGATAACCTGTTTTAATTCCAGAAGTTAATTAATTACTGTTTAGTCATGTTTTCGTTTATATTTAGATCTATCTATGATTAAAAAAAATAAATAAAAAGGCTATCTTTTACAAGGTTTTTTCCTTTTTCTTTTACAAGGTATTTTGTCTTTTACAGGGTTTTTAGGGTTTTTTTTTTCTTTCCAATCACCAACCATTTGCCACACAAGCATTTTCCATCCAAATTTAACGGGAAGGGTAACATTGAAATCGTGTTAAAACTAAGAGGGTAAAATTGAAACAAAAAATTTGAGAAGGACGTAATTGAAACCGAGCCTTATTTGTAAGAACCAAATAAGTCTTTAAGCCTTAGTTATATTTTGGTAAATTATTTTTTTTTTCAATTTTAAGCAAAGTTGTTATTGTCAATATATCTTTTCTTTAACATAAAACAATAGTTTCCGCTATTCACGATGTAACAGCCAAATATTTTACACTACAAATGTGGTTTGCAAATTTTTTAAACGATTTTAATTTCGTTGTTTTTAGTCACATTTCATACCCATATTCTTACAAACAAGTGATCAAATTAATGAGATTGTGAGGATGTTATTTTATAAGGTAGAGCTACTTGAGATGGCACTACCTGATTAGATAGAGCTACAGTCAGGTAGCGCTTTTTGAAGTGGCTCTACCGAGTAATTTTAAAAATAGTTTAAAAATGAGAGTATTCTGGCCAATAGTTCTAAAAAAAAGATTACTTTGATAAAAATCTCGCCAAACTCCTATGAAACCCAAAATTCGATGATATCACAACATTCTGCCATCACCAGCATTAATTCCGGCCACTAATTTCATTTCCATCGCAGCGATCACTAGTATTCTAATCTACCTAGCAAACCCACTAATCGAAGACATGCGTTTAATAATTCTCTCTCTCTTTCCCTCTCTCTCTCCCTCCTTACAATGGCAGAGATTAGCAACAAAAAGCAACGCCAAGAATCTAATGTCGAAAGACGGCCAAGGAACATCAAGCGCGAAGGCGATAGTCGATTTCAACGGCCAGAGGCGACGGACGAAGACCATATTCAGAGACCTCAACCCTCGGTGGGACGAGGAGCTCGAGTTCTTGGTCCACGACGACGTTGAATCATTGGCCGCGGAAACCCTCGAGCCCAATGTCTACAATGACAAGAAGACCACCGGTAAGCAGAGAACTTTCCTCGGCAAAGTCAAGATCAACGGAACCTCTTTTTCCACATTTGAATGAACTGATCTCGTTTGGTTGAGGGAGGATCAGATTACTCCATTGCCGCCGCTGCCAGAGGACCAAAAATTGTCTGAAGTGGTGGACGCCGTCTGCCACTGCTGCAGAGGAGGAAAAACAACCAGAGGGGGGTAGATGATTTTCTGACCGGGGTGGAATATTTTTCTGTCAATATAGGAGTATATGTTTTATGCAAGAAGAAGAAAAGTATAACTTATTACCAACAAATAGTACAAGGGTACTACTGCCATTTACCATTTTCTGTTAACAGTTAGAATTGCACTTTACTTCAAAATCATAAGGAGGCAAAGTGGTCATTTGTAAAACACAGGGAGGTTATCTGCAAAATGTTCAAACCACAGGAAAATAATTCGTACTTTGGCTTTGATGTTATTTGTCTAACACAGAGTCAAGATTTTCATTGATAACCATACATGCCTTTGTTATTGGCAAGATACAAAGAACAATATTAGACATATAACATTATACGTTGATGATACTGGCATAACATAGGTCCAGATTTCCATAGATAACCATACATGTTTGTGTTGCTACCATAATTTTTTTTTAATCAAATAGTCACTATCACCGGTCAACATCTTATTCTCAATCGGTCAAATAATTTCTTTCCCACAGGTCATCATCTCCGACTCCGGTACTTCCGGCACGGCCAACTTTCTTTTCCGGCGAACTTCCAGTCGATGATGTGGCGAGAGGGATAAATAATCTTTATTTAATATAAAGGTATTTTTGTCTTAGTGGGTTTCATGACGGAGAAAAATGTGGATTTTGCTGCTCATCTGATGGAAGTCAACATGGTGGATGCAGTGTTGGATTTGTTGGGGAATTTGGCCTTTCCATTGATATTCCTTAGCACTTTGCTTCCGAGGAGTTCTTCTGCAAATACTCCTGGAGGGGCGGGCCTGTCCTGCCTTTTGGACTAGGAAGGCATGCTGAAACTAACATTATCCCCCAATATATTCTTGTCAAATCCAACAGACTAATCAGGGTTGTTGGGGATAGGTTGAAGATGATGTAAGCTTGTTTCACCTGTAAGAATCAACTAATGTGGGTACATTTGCAGCATTGCCCAAGTAAATTGGGATCTGTGGGACTTGTGAGCCACTCTTTAATTTGTGGTATTCTATCTATCCAGTAGCAATCCAACTTGCTTTTATTTTATTTCCCTGGCATCTTCAAAGGATATCAAACCGGCCATTCTACAGCGGGTCGGGAGCCCCTATGGTCCCGCCCAAGGGAGTTGCTACGCCGGTCGCCCCTCCTACCCTTTTAGATTATCAAAAAAATGAATTGCTATAATCAAATCCATCACTGTGATTAAAGTCAACTCACCTGTTTGAATAATCTAACTCAGCTGCACCCATTCTACCCAACCGGCATTCTGTGGGCTAGAGAACATCTGAATTTTCATCAAAACACAGAGTCAAAAGGCCAACTCAATTCACACTGGTATTCAAACTCGAAGGGCGCCGTTGGATTTGCAGCAGTTTTTTTCTAGCTTCCAAAAACCAAAAAAACAATGGTAGGAAAGGAAGTAGTATATGATTTTCAAATCTGATCAGTTTGTGTCTCATGCAATATCTATATGTATATCGAGATGTACATAAACGTTGCGACGCACAAGTATATCTCCACACAACAGTATTTGTGAGAAAATCTCAAGAGAGAGAAAGTGAGAGGGATAGCTAGAAGAAGATGGTAAACACAGCTGGTCAAGTCATACGTTGCAGAGGTACTCTCACATCCCTTCTAACTAACTGATATTCCTCTCGGCTGACTGCTGATTTTCGCAAATTGTTTTCTCTTGCCCTCGCTAATTGTTGGGGATGGCGTGTGTGCTTTCAGGTGCTTTTCAAAAGCAAAAGATGGCGTTGGGTATAATTTTCAGCTGTTTCCTTTGTGCTTAGTAGTAATTTGTTAGCTTCCCAAAAAGTTTTCCTGTTCTAGTTTTAAAAAGGATTTTGGGAGGTTTAATTTTTCCTGGGCTGAGAATGTATCTTGTGCTGTTATGGTTATTAGGATTCCAACGATTGTGCGAATTTTTCGTCAAAATTTTGTTATTGGGTTTAAAGAAGACAAGTAAATAGATACAATCTGCTAATGTACCTTATATTCCTTCCTTAAAAATATAGTCTGTAGCTAGAAGCAATCGTAATCCGTAACCCAGATTGTGAAGTTCTCTTCATAATAATTGAATCATGCATTTTCAATGTATTAGCACAGATGTTTCATCTATCCGTCCAACATAGATATTGCACTTCAAACTTATGACCAAACAAAGCCTTATGAATCCACTATGCCATTAAGAGCATATATTTAGTCAATTCAATCTTTTAATGAGAAACTGCTTCGATGATCTGGTGACATTTTTCGCTTACATGTAGTGATTTTATTCCTCTCTCTGCTCTCTTTTTATGAGGGTTGTATTGTCTCCCTTGATGGAGATTTTGTCAGTTTTAGATTAGTATCGACCAATTCAATTTGTTGCACACTGCAGCTGCCGTGGCATGGGAAGCTGGAAAGCCACCGGTGATAGAAGAAGTGGAGGTAGCGCCTCCACAGGCGATGGAGGTTCGTGTAAAGATCCTGTTTACCTCCCTTTGCCACACTGATGTTTACTTCTGGGAAGCAAAGGTAACTAACTACGTTTTGAGGATAAATCTTTGCTCACATTTTATTAATTAGGAATAATAGACCAAGTTCAATGAATTTTGTTGTTTGCGTACTAATATCTGCATATTTCTTTGAAGGGACAAACTCCATTATTTCCTCGTATATTTGGGCACGAAGCTGGCGGGTATGAGATCTTAAGTCGAATCTACTTCAGCTTTGCTATTTCGATTGCTACGATTTTTAATGATCATGTATATCTTTTATCTTTTGTGCTTCCATATTTTTCACTCTTTCATTGCGTTCAGGATCATTGAGAGCGTAGGCGAAGGTGTGACGGATCTTAAACCAAGGGACCATGTTCTTCCTGTATGTGGTGGCCTCGGTAACCGTCTCGGTAACCGGGCCAGGTGTACTCAGCCTTTGCCCCTTGGGGGACCGGTTGGCGAGCTGATGAAAGCTGAGTCTTGATCTTGTGCTCGGTGTAACTCTCAGTGCTGCACTTCTACCTTGGCGCTCCAGGAGCCGGATAAATAAGGAAGTTACACCTGATGGGTCCCACGTCAATCCCGTGATAGCAGCAATCATTTGGATCAGGCCATATGCTCCGTAACCGCTTTGCTCCCCTCGTCACGTATGACGTCGTCCGAGGCGGTTACCCGAGCGTACGCCCCACGCGTTGGCTTGAAGGGAAAGTAACCCTAGGTCTATAAATACACAAAGGGATGCTCGTGATGAGAGGTATGCTTCTCCACCCTAACTCTAGACCTAACTTCCAACCCTGAGATCTAACTTGATTGTCGGAGGGTCACTGAGCTAATCCAGCCCTAGTGACTTGTTGCAGGTCCGGCCACGAGAGCACGGAGCTGTGGAGGAAGGATCCAAGCCAGGACCACGGTCAAGGTCCCAACAAATCGAACCCCTACATCGTATTTACTGGGGAATGCAAAGAATGTCGGCCTTGTAAATCGAAGGAGAGTAACATGTGTGACCTCCTCAGGATAAACACTGACCGTGGAGTGATGCTCAACGATGGCAAGTCAAGGTTCTCAATTAACGGGAAGCCGATTTACCATTTTGTTGGAACTTTTACATTTACCGAGTACACCGTGACTCATGTGGGTTGTCTTGCCAAGATCAACCCTTCTGCTCCACTCGACAAAGTTTGCGTTCTTAGCTGTGGAATTTCTACAGGTTGGGATCGAAAGTTTACCAATTTCCATGAACTATATTCATTGATATCATGTTTACTTATGTTAATGAGTTTCTTTTCTTCTCCTTTGAAGGTCTTGGTGCCACATTGAATGTTGCAAAACCCCAAAAAGGGTCCACTGTGGCTATTTTTGGATTGGTCGCCTTCGGTCTTGCGGTGAGTTAGTCATCTCTCTTAAGAAATAACCATTTAAATTTTTGTTTGTTCATGAAACTAGATCATCAAAATTATTTGATTCCGATTGAATAGGCGGCCGAAGGAGCTAGAATTGCAGGTGCTTCGAGGATCGTTGGGGTAGATTTGAACTCAAAGAGATTCCAAGAAGGTGCGTCAAATAACTTCAACTAAAAGTTAGTTTCCTCAAAACAATAATTTAAAGTGCAGTATGCAACTATAATTTGTCAATACACTGATCTTAAAATTAGAGAACTTTTCAACAGCTGCCAAGACCCGGTAGGAGATTCCCTACTCTTTATTGTTATCGGTCAGTCGGCTAAAAGCCTAAAACACCATAAACGGCGACTACCCGAGCTAATGATAGAGGCAAGAATACTTTCCAGCCAGGCCTTACTATAACCAACCTCACAAATCCAACTCAAATCTTGTACACCGATGTATCGTACTCATAGGAAAAGATTTAATTACTTCTATGCCATGTTACATAACATGAGTCTTGGTTTCAACACGGAGACAATTTAGACTTTAGTGGCACCCTCCATTGTAGAAATATAGCTGTCAATATCAAGGGGATGGTATGAAGTTTTTGATCTGGACATTGGTAGTTTCTTCTATGGATCGAGCCTGTCGTAAACTTCCCACAAACTCCCTTTCACCCAAAAACCCAGCCAAGAAATTTACTTTCATTTACTTTCCCTCTAATGTCAATTTCCTTCTTGTTGTTCACAGCCAAGAAATTTGGGGTGACCGAATTTGTGAATCCAAAAGAACACGACAAGCCTGTTCAGGAGGTACTATCCTAACACCTATTACCCACAATACTGAGTTGAACAAATCACCTATCAAAGACCTTCAAACACATTGATTTGAGCTTCTTGCTCTTTCTTGCTTTCAGGTGATTGTTGAGATGACTAACGGAGGAGTCGAAGTGTGGAGTGTACCGGCAGTGTCAATGCCATGATATCTGCATTTGAATGTGTTCATGATGTAAATTTCTACTAAACTCTTCCATTCGTCAAGGAAAAAATTTAATTCTTGATTCGAAGTTTAAACGTCTGATTCTCGCTTGCAGGGATGGGGTGTATTGTTAGTAATTTATTTTAATCAACGGGTATCTGTAATCTTAACGTGGGGAGATTAATAAGTATTTAATATCATGGAGCTCGTAATATAATTGAGATAAGGACGGGAGTGCAATTATAATTCTGTAGCGGGGTGAATTATAATTAGTGAAATAAGAAGTAGAATCCTGGTGGGATTAGGTTTTCTTATTTACACTGGGAGCCCAAACTTATTACTCCTTAGGTCCCTATCGTAGCCATATATATATATGTTATGCTCTCTAGGTCAGATTAACGTTTTTCTATTATTCACGAAATAGAGGTAGACTTAGAGAGAGCAAACAGATCGCGAAAGAGTCCACACTCAGTTCGTGTTCTAGACGTGCAGGGAATACGATAGAAGATCGTAAGGTACGATCGAGCAGTATTCGTGGTTTATAGCAAGGAGTGCTATAACAAGTTCAACCAGCGTTCTTATCGCAGGGAGTTGTGGTAAAACCCTAATTCCGCCTTGTAGGGTTTTTATTTTTGTTGTCTAATCTGTACGCGTCATTACTGGGTCTTGGGGATTCGGTTTCCCAACAGTAGTATCAGAGTCGGTTGTAATCGCGCGTATGGATTAAACAGGCCATGTTGTCCGTAGATCGCATAGTATGAAACTGTGGTAACCGGTTTTGCTGGGTTCAGTTTTACTAACGTCTGTTTTGCAGAAAATCTTATCCCACTATTATGGTCATGCATGTATGTTTGTGTGATTGGATCCCACGTTTTTGCATACGTGGTTACTGCTTTTATATTTGGGAGCCACGATTATTTTTTGTGGTTGTAATATTAAAAGTAGTTTGTGAACTCTGGTATGTGGGAGGCTTAAGGTTTTTGTGTAATCTTTGTTTCTCCGGTTGTATCATTATTTGATATGTAGAACTGTTGCAAGATTACAAGTTATGCAGTATGTATTTCTAATCCAGTTTATGTGAACTCTGTAAAGGAGGCATAGGATTGATGTATAAAATCATAGTTTCTGTATGGTGGCCGAAGTTGCTGTTTGGAGGTCGAAATTCAATTTTTTGACAGAGCAGATGCGTTTTTTAACTCGACCCCCTTCGACCCCCTGTGCCTACATCAACCTCTGACTTGGTGGGCAAGACACCGCTGCAATCTTGGCTGTTTTTTGGAAACAAGGATATTGACCATAATAGTTGGGATGCATATCTTATTATGTTTCCTTATTTATGTTTATGCATGTTTCCATGAGTATAGCATATGTGATAGTTTTACCATATTGGACAACATGGTGATAATTGGCTTTGACCTAGATCACTGTTTTTTGCAAACTCGAAAATTTTGATAACCCTCACAAATTTTTTTTAAATAACTAAGTGGGAGAGGGAGTTTATTTTTTATAAATCCCACGGTCTCCATTACTAGCATGTAGATGATGTAATTAATTTTATGAGATGGTTTTAGAACCTTCCCCCCCATCGGGCAAAATTAATTATGGCCTCATCGATACAAACTTCCTTAAAGGATAGGTCTATGATAATTGTTGTGTGAATTACTTCACCATCTGAGGCAATTCATAACAGAACAATGGGTCATGGGGCTAGGTAATGGTATACACTTAGCTGTAAATAATAGTATCCTCACCATCTGAGTCACTATTATTATTTATAGGACTGAAGCTATATTGGCTATTTAATTTTGCTTGGCACGGTATAGTGTCTACATAGTAAAATTAAAAGGTTGTGCCTATCTATACAAATGATAAGGAGTAGAGACTTCCCATCGAAGCATGATTTTTACGGTGTGTAGGTTTGCCAATGTTTTTCTTTTAACATGTGGTAGAGGAAACCAATATTAAAATGAAATTCAAAGTTTTTATTGCCTTTCATAATTGATTGTTATGTTATTTGATTCTCAGATTCAAAAATGGGCTCTTTCAATCCACTTGCAATTATTCTCAAAGAAAATAAACTTACTGGACCAAACTATGTTGACTGGAAAAGAAACTTGAATATTGTGTTAACTGCTGAGGGCCACAAATATGTGCTATCTACGGCCTGCCCTCCTAGACCTGAAGAGAATGCCACAGAACAGGAAGCAAAGCCTTATAAAGATTGGGTTAAGGCTGATGAGATGGCGCGGTGTTATATTTTGGCTTCTATGTCAAATATATTGCAACATCAGCATCAAGCTATGGAAACTGCTTCCGATATGATGCTAAACCTCAAAGAAATGTTTGGGGATCAGAATCGGGCAGCAAGGCTTGTTGCTATGAAAGAATTGGTGAGCATCACCCATGTTGAAGGGATCCCAATTAGGGACCATGTTCTAAAGATGATAGCTCTTCTTAATGAACTAGAGATCCTTGGAGCTGAAATTGATGGGGAAACTCAGATCGATTTCGTTCTTAACTCATTGCAGTCTGAGAGTTTTAAGCAGTTTCGCCTGACTTATTCTATGAACAAAATGCATTTATCTTTGGCGGAACTTCTTAAGGAACTCCAAGCAGCTGAGGGTCTTTTGGTTGTGAAGAAACCACCATCAGTGTTAGTGGCAGAGAAGGCTTCTACTTCTAAGCCGAAAGGCCAGAAGAAGCAGAACAAATCTCAGAAAAAGGTTGTGGAGGTAGTTCATGCGCCTCAAGGTGGAGTGAAAAAGCCTGCGGGTAAGTGTTTTCACTGCAAGCAGAAAGGACACTGGAAGAAGGAATGTCCGATTTTCTCAATAAAGTGAACAAACAAGGTAAATCTTTTTCACTAGTTGTTGAATCATGTTTAGCGGTGTTATCTACCAGTACCTGGTGTGTAGATACAGGAGCCACTAATCATGTTTGCAATTCATTGCAGGGGTTCCAGGAAACCAGAAGACTTAGTGATGGGGAGATTTATCTACATATGGGAAATGCTACGAGAGTGGCAGCAGTTGCAGTAGGAAATGTGTTTTTAAATTTTAATAGTAATAGGATTTTAATTTTGAGAGATTGTCTTTATGTTCCTACTATTAGAAGAAACTTGGTTTCAGTTTCTAAGCTAATAAAGGATGGATATTTGGTTTATTTTAGTGACTCTATAGTTATTAAGTTAAATAAACGTTTTATCTGTTCTGGTTCATTGGTGGATGATCTCTACATTATTAATCCTATATTTCCTACAGTGCAACTGCATGAATTGAATAACACTAATAATTTACCATGTAAGAGAAAAGAGCCTTCCAAATTGAACCAAACGTATCTTTGGCACTTACGTCTTGGTCATATTAATCTGAATAGGATTTCTAGACTAGTTAGAGATGGACCTTTATGTTCATTAGAAGTTGAGGAACTTCCAGTCTGTGAATCCTGTTTGGAAGGTAAGATGACCAAAAGGCCTTTTTCAGCAAAAGGATATAGAGCCAAAGAGCCGTTGGAATTGGTTCACTCTGATTTGTGTGGACCTATGAATATCCAAGCTAAAGGTGGTTTTGAGTACTTTGTCACTTTTATTGACGATTACTCAAGGTATGGATACATTTACTTGATGCGCCGTAAGTCCGAATGCTTTGAGAAATTCAGGGAGTATCGGGCGGAAACGGAAAAACGTTTGGGTAAATGTCTCAAGATATTGCGATCTGATCGTGGTGGTGAATACCTCTTGGGAGAGTTTAGAGACTACTTGTTAGCTGAAGGGATTACATCCCAGTTGTCAGCTCCAGGTATGCCACAACAAAATGGTGTAGCAGAGAGGAGGAATAGGACTCTTATGGATATGGTAAGATCAATGATGAGTTATTCAGATTTACCAATTTCGTTTTGGGGACATGCTCTAGAAACAGCAGCGTATATTCTTAACTTGGTACCATCTAAGTCAGTACCATCTACACCCACAGAACTATGGACTGAGCGCAAACCTAGTCTGCAGCATGTTCGGGTTTGGGGTAGTCTAGCATATGTGCTGAATGGAAACGCAGATAAATTGGAATCAAGGACAGAAGTTTGCTTGTTTGTAGGGTACCCTAGAGGAACGAGAGGTGGACTGTTTTATAGTCCTACGGATAAGAAGGTCATTGTTAGCACTAATGCCCGGTTCTTAGAAGAGGACTATGTGATAGACCACAAGCCCAGAAGTAAAATTGTTCTAGAGGAATTGAGAGGAGAGAGACCGGCACATACTTCTTTACCACCAATAGTGCAGGAGGAAACGCCACAAGAGATATCTGTAGAGGCACCTATTGACACACTGGTACCTCGTCGTAGTGGGAGGGTTATTGTTCCACCCAGTCGGTATACGTTGTTCGGAGAGTCTTTTGAAATGATCCCTGATGATCAACATGCCGAACCCTGTAACTACAATGAGGCACTTCAAGATAAAGATGTGGAACTTTGGCAAAAGGCTATGAAATCAGAGATGGAGTCTATGTACTCTAATAAAGTCTGGGATCTTGTAGAACCACCTGAAGGGATTAAACCCATTGGATGCAAGTGGATCTACAAGAAGAAGAGAAGGGCGGACGGGAAGGTGCATACCTTCAAAGCTAGGCTTGTTGCGAAAGGGTATACTCAGAAAGAAGGGATCGACTATGATGAAACTTTTTCGCCAGTAGCCATGCTTAAGTCCATCCGGATTCTCTTATCCATTGCGGCTCATCTCGATTACGAGATTTGGCAAATGGATGTCAAGACTGCGTTTCTTAATGGAAATCTGGATGAGTGTATCTATATGGTGCAACCAGATGGATTCATAGCAAAAGGTCATGAGCACATGTTGTGCAAGCTCAAAAAGTCCATTTATGGGCTTAAGCAGGCATCTAGATCTTGGAACATCCGTTTTGATCAAGCAATCAAGTCTTTTGGTTTTGATCAATGTCCGGATGAGTCATGTGTGTACAAGAAGCGCAACGGAAAAGTTGTGGTGTTTCTAGTTCTATATGTCGATGATATCCTGCTCATCGGAAACGATGTGGGAGTGTTATCTTCAGTGAAACTGTGGTTATCAGGCCAATTCGAAATGAAGGACTTGGGAGAAGCCGGTTACATCCTAGGGATTAAGCTTATACGAGATCGCAAGAATAGGATGTTGGGTTTATCACAAGCTACTTATATCGATGCAATTCTTGCCCGTTTTAGCATGCAAGATTCCAAGAAAGGGTTCCTCCCTTTTAGACATGGAATCAACCTATCCAAGGATCAGTGTCCTAAAACACCTGAGGAGATGGAGAAAATGAAGGCAGTTCCTTATGCCTCGGCAGTAGGAAGCCTTATGTATGCTATGTTGTGTACTAGACCTGATATTTGTTTTGCCATGGGCATGGTTAGCAGATTTCAGTCTAATCCAGGGCAAGAACATTAGACTGCAGTGAAACATATACTCAAGTATCTAAAAAGGACTAGAGATCATATGTTGGTGTTCCAGTCAGATAGTCTGGTACCTCATGGGTATACAGACTCAGACTTTATGTCAGATAGGGATTCCAGAAAGTCTACCTCTGGATATGTGTTTACCTTGGGAGGTGGAGTCATAAGTTGGAGGAGTATCAAACAATCTTGCATTGCTGATTCTACCATGGAGGCAGAGTATGTGGCAGCTTCTGAAGCTGCCAAGGAGGCTGTTTGGCTTAGAAACTTTTTGTTGGATCTGGAAGTGGTCCCTTCAGTGCAATCAGCCATTACACTCTATTGTGACAATAGCGGTGCAGTTGCTAATTTGAAGGAGCCAAGGACTCACAAGAAAGGCAAACACATTGAGCGTAAGTATCATCTGATTCAAGAGATCGTACAAAGAGGTGATGTTGCTGTGACCAAGATTGCATCGGCGAACAACCTGGCCGATCCTTTTACGAAGAGCTTACCGGCTAAGACTTTTGACAGTCACGTAGAGGGAATGGGAGTGAGATGCATGGCAGTATGGTTTTGAGTCTTAGTGGGAGTTTGTTAGAAAATTATACTAAAAGTTATGCTTTTGTGTAATGGATTAATATTTGATTGCTATTTATTAATCAGTTTTATCCATTTTTGATGAGAATCTTTTATGGGCAATATTTGCATAATATTATTGTATGTTGTGCATGTGTGTATTTTATTTTACAAAGTAGATGATTTGGTGTGTAGAGTTCGGCTTACACACAGAAGATCAGATCATCAGTTCTTGTGAAATATAAGATATGGTTCGCAGTCTTAGATGGAACTAGACACACCATCGGTAGGACTGTAGTACAATGTTTAGTAGGTCTGTCTTGACTACAGGGAACGGTCTAGTTCTAACTCATTGTGCTAGTACACTTTGTGTGTATTGAACAGGGACCGCATTGAGGTAATTGTGTTTATACTAACTTTATAAGACAATTGGAATCTCATGGTTATTATGAATGCTTATGCTCTTAATCCAAAAATAATTATTAGATGTGTATATTTAATGTTGTTGACTTTGATTCATTAAAGAGTGAGATCTTTATACGGTCAATAGTCTCGGTGGATTGGGTCGCAACATTATGTATATGGCAACTATTAATTATTAATGGAATCCACGTCCCCATAGGGATTGATGATACCCCTTGAGTAAGCTTATAAGTTTCGATTATGTTAAACCCTGCAGGTGGATATTTGTATCCGACATATCGAATAAGTTAAGCAGATAGTCTCAAGTTAAGATGTTGATTAAGTGGGAGATTGTTAGTAATTTATTTTAATCAACGGGTATCTGTAATCTTAACGTGGGGAGATTAATAAGTATTTAATATCATGGAGCTCGTAATATAATTGAGATAAGGACGGGAGTGCAATTATAATTCTGTAGTGGGGTGAATTATAATTAGTGAAATAAGAAGTAGAATCCTGGTGGGATTAGGTTTTCTTATTTACACTGGGAGCCCAAACTTATTACTCCTTAGGTCCCTATCGTAGCCCTATATATATACGTTATGCTCTCTAGGTCAGATTAACGTTTTTCTATTATTCACGAAATAGAGGTAGACTTAGAGAGAGCAAACAGATCGCGAAAGAGTCCACACTTAGTTCGTGTTCTAGACGTGCAGGGAATACGATAGAAGATCGTAAGGTACGATCGAGCAGTATTCGTGGTTTATAGCAAGGAGTGCTATAACAAGTTCAACCAGCGTTCGTGTCGCAGGGAGTTGTGGTAAAACCTTAATTCCGCCTTGTAGGGTTTTTATTTTTGTTGTCTAATCTGTACGCGTCATTACTGGGTCTTGGAGATTCGGTTTCCCAACAGTGTTGCTGTACTAGTTGGTGTGCCAAACAAGGATGATGCTTTCAAAACCCACCCGATGAATGTCTTAAATGAAAAAACTCTGACAGGAACCTTCTTTGGTAACTATAAACCACGCTCTGACCTTCCTGCTGTGGTGGAAAAATACATGAACAAGGTAAATTGCATTACCTATTTATAGAAGGGAAAAATTCAAAATACCCCCCAACCTATATATCCAAATTCAATTAGACTCCCAACCTTTTAAAAACTTCAATTTTACTCCCAACGTTATATTCCGTTAATCAAAATGCCCCCTTCCGTCCAAATTACTAACGGATTCCGTTAAAGGCTCCGTTAAATAGTATTCTGATCGAATTTTGATAATCCGAGCCGCTCAATGTGTTTAAAATGTGATTTTAAGGGTACTCGCAAGAAATCAACAAAAAAAATGACCGGGAAGGGCTTCATCTAAACAATTTTTTATTGAACTATTCAATAAAAAATTGTTTAGATGAAGCCCTTCCCGGTCATTTTTTTTGTTGATTTCTTGCAAGTACCCTTAAAATCACGTTTTAAACATATTAAGCGGCTCAGATCATCAAAATTCGATTGGAAAAGGGGAGGTGTGGATCAATCCGGATTTTATTCAAGTACGGACGTCCGGATTTTGCTTCGGTCTGTACCTCCCCTTTTCCGATCGAATTTCGATGATCCGAGCCGCTCAATGTGATTAGAATGTGATTTTAAGGGTACCCGCGAGAAATTAGTAAAAAAAAATGATCGGAAGGGCTTCATCTGAACAGTTTTTTATTGAACCATTCACTAAAAAACTGTTTAGATGAAGCCCTTCCCGATCATTTTTTTTGTTAATTTCTCCCAGGTACCCTTAAAATCACGTTTTGAACACATTGAACGGTTCGGATTATCGAAATTCCATCGGGACACTATTTAACGGAGCCTTTAACGGAATCCGTTAGTAATTCGGACGGAAGGGGGCATTTTGATTAACGGAATATAACGTTGGGAGTAAAATTGAAGTTTTTAAAAGGTTGAGAGTCTAATTGAATTTGGGTGTATAGGTTGGGGGGTATTTTGAATTTTTCCCATTTATAGAACTAGTCCTGTTTTCGGCAACTAGGTCATCCTGTCCGCATCTCTTGAAACTATGGACCATATTCTAAATCTTGGTATTGGGACACTTTGTGGGTGTTGATGATATGGCGAAGTTATGAGCCAATAGCAGTCAACATCATTCTATACATAGATAAATAATAGTATCAAACGTCCGGAATTCTGTTAGGTATAGACCCGTATGTAACAAATTAAAATCCATTTGGAAACCTGCAGCTTCTGACCATGTAAAATCATTTCACCTACACGACGAACGGACTCCTTCAATAAGAAGAGAACTAGCTTTGATTACATGTCATGTCATATCATATCATTATTGATTATACAATACATTTATCCTATTGTTCTTGAGTCTATTTCCTTTGAAATTAATTCGTGTAGGAGCTTGAACTGGAGAAATTCATCACCCATGAAGTCCCGTTCGCAGAGATCAACAAGGCTTTCGAGTATATGCTAAAAGGAGATGGTCTCAGATGCATCATCCGTATGAATGCTTAAGAGCTAGCGATATCCTTAATTAGTTCGAGAGTACTCCTTGTCCTGAATGTGCAAAGGAGTTGATAAAGACCCAAGTATGATGCAATAAAAGGTCTGTAGCTTGTTGGGAATTTTATCTTCTTTTGTCTCTTCTTATGTAAAAGAAACATGATGTGATCATTACGTATGAGAAGTTCAGTTTATCTTTTTACAGTTTTGTGCAAAACTTCTGTGATGCTCCCAAGTGGTATGGGAGCATCATACTCCCAATGAATTACAGCCTTTGGATTGAAAACAGATAAATCACAGCCCTTAGATCAAAACCAAAAATTAAAAATAGGATGGTTTTGTTAAAAACAAGGCTGTTTTGATCTAAAAAACGGAGAATTACTTACCACAGAATAGACAACACTTACCATTCACTAAGGTAATAGTTACCATTGTATAAGGCAGAACTTACCAAACAAGTGTGGTAAGTTCTGCCTTATACAATGGTAAGTATTGCCTTAGTGAATGGTAAGTGTTGTCTATAATTCATTGGGAGTATGATGCTCCCATACCACTTGGGAGCATCATAGCCTGGGCCTTGAGAACAATATTGCTCACTTTACCCATCGAAATTAATAGTTAAAAGTCTTATCCAAACAGTGACTCTAGCGGCTCAAGATTGGCTCAAAACCCCATCCATGAACCTTGGCACTTAATTAATTAACACTTCTGCTTAAATATGACATGTCTACAAATCAAACTGCCATGAATTCCAAGCCTCCAATATGTTTCAGATCCTGTGTATCCTGTCGCTGTTTCAACCCATTGTCCCATCTTCAAGGCGGTACGTGTCGACAATTTTAACTGAAAACCCAAGTCACATAAAGTGCTTATGTGAGCGTGAACATGCAGGTGCAAGAGTGTGGAAAACGTCAATCTCATAAATCATGAATTTTGAGGCATTTTTAAATTAAGTAGATCTGAACTATTTACTTTAAAAGAGGAGTTGTATCAGAAACGAGTTAGTCACCATCCTATTAGCTGGCCACTCTCTAATGATGAATTATGTGACTTAGCTCTAAACAAACTCTTTTACTTTGATATCGATGATTACAAAACTACCCAACAAAACTACGAGAGTTGTGACAAAAAAATGTGAACACAAGAGCCCATAGGGATCCAATAATTGTAAGGTGCAGAATCTCTGTACTAAGGAACAAGCATTCCAGAATCAAATGTGATCAAGATCGAGAGGGTCCCTTGTCCTTGTATCCGTGACCCGTGACCTCAGTTTTGGCAACTTGGCCAGCTACCAAACAAGTCCTTAAAGATTGCATGGTTCCTGCCAAACAAACCCTTCCATTCAATGAACACAAAACAACAATGACCACTCATTTCAGAGCAATAAATCAAACATTAAAATAAAGCAATATTTTTCAAGTAACCATAGAACTCAATTTTACAAGAACCATAAGGTGGGAAAATATCATCTATAGAAAAAAGAAGAGAGAATAATAAGGGAAATGTAGGAAAAATTTTACTCTTCAACCCTCCTTATTTTGTTCTCTCTTCTCGTTCTTCTCAAACCAAACTATACAAAGATAGAACTAGGGGTTGGCTTATAGGAGTAGGGCCACCCGATATTTGTGAAACTCCATAATTATCTTGTATTTTTTTGTTTATTTTTAAATCTTTACATGTTGCCCCCTACTGATTTGTATCCAAAATATGACTTACGAAAGAGTTCATGGCCTTGTTCGTTTAGCATTCTTACTTTGTTTTAACTTTGTTTTTCAATCATTACCCTATATCTTTCTTCAATCATTACCATATTTCTCCAATTATTAATTCCATTTCTCTCTCTATCTCTCTCCACTCATTACCTTTCTCTCCAATCATTACCCTATTTCGCTCTCCACCCACTACCAAAACTAAAATACCCAAATGTGCTAAACGAACAAGGCCCATGTTTTTTTTTTAATCGGCAAAAGTTGTTCATGTTGTAGTCCCTTGTATGTGAAATCCTCAATATTCCATCCCTAAAATGATGGATTTTCTCTTCCCTTCCTTTTTACAAGTTCCAATAAAAGCATAAGCGCTCTTCTAATTCTTCGCTTCATTGCCTTGTGCAAGATTGAAGGCACTACGAAATTTACTCTCTCTCTCTCTCTCCCCCAATTTACTTCGTCTCAACAATGACGACTTCTCCTTTTCTCTTGATTTTCCTTCTCTCCACTGCACTCCTCCACTTTTACCAACCAATTGCTCTTGCAAAGGGAGACACCGATTTGATCCAAAAGACTTGCAAAAGCAGCAAATTTTACTCTTCAACCCTCTTTATTTTGTTGTTCTCTCTTCTCGTTAACCAAACTATGCAAAGATAGAACTAGGGGTTGGCCTATGGGAGCAGGGCCACCCGATATTTGCGAAACTCCATAATTATCTTGTATTTTTTTTGTTTTATTTTTAAATCTTTGCATGTGGCCCCCTACTGATTTGTTTCCAAAATATGACTTACTAAAGAGTTATTCATGTTTTTTTTTTAATCGGCAAAAGTTGTTCATGTTGTAGTCCCTTGTATGTGAAATCCTCAATATTCCATCCCTAAAATGATGGATTTTCTCTTCCCTTCCTTTTCACAAGTTCCAATAAAAGCTTAAGCGCTCTTCTAATTCTTTGCTTCATTGCCTTGTACAAGACTGAAGGCACTACGAAATTTACTCTCTCTCGCTCTCTCCAAATTTACTTCCGACTCAACAATGACGACTTCTTCTTTTCTCTTGCTTTTCCTTCTCTCCACTGCACTCCTCCAGTTTTACCAACCAATTGTTCTTGCAAAGGGAGACACCGATTTGATCCAAAAGACTTGCAAAAGCACCAAATACTACGACTTATGCTTATCTTCTCTCAAATCCGACCCAACGAGCCCTAAAGCAGACACAAAGGGCTTAGCAACAATCATGGTCGGCGTTGGAATCGCTAATGCAACTGCCACCGCCTCTTACTTGTCGTCACAAGTACTTAGCATCGGTACCGATACCTCAATGAGAAAAGTTATGAAGGAGTGTGCTGATAAGTATTCATACGCCGTGAATGCGCTCCAATCTTCGATTCAGGATTTGAACACGGAGACGTACGACTATGCTTACATGCATGTTATGGCGGCCGCGGACTATCCGAATGCTTGTCACAATGGGTTTAAGAGGTATGCGGGGTTGGCTTATCCACCTGAGCTTGTGGGTAGAGAGGACGGGTTGAAGCATATTTGTGATGTGGTTTTGAGTATCATTAATCTTCTTTGAAGGTGATTTTGATCAGCTTAATTAATTTCACTCAAGCGAATGGGACTTCTAATCGCATTCCCTTTTTCGGCTGCACGATATGGTGGTATCTTTTGGTGTAAACTGTAAATTTTGGTTTTCCCTAATTATGTGTATTTTATTGGTATCTCTTAAAATTATGGGCAATTACCTATTGTGTACTTTTTCCAAATTTGATATATATATTTTTTATTTTTTCATCGAGATGAATAGATTAATTTAAAAAACAATTTGACGCAAAACTTGAAGTGTTTTGGCTCAATTTCGGAGCTATTTTGAAGCTGTATGGAGCTGGCTGTCTAGAACTGATTGTCAACTACAAGAAATTACACAATTGTTAACTAAAATTCCCGACTAAAAAAAATTGGTCGCCAATTGTTGAACAATTACTGACCAAATATTATTTTGTTGGTAAATATTAATGTTAAATGCCAACTAAACCAATTTGGTCGCTAATTTTATATATTTGCCGACCAAAAGAAATTTTAGTCAACGAATATCAATTTTTTCCAATTTAAAAAATCAATAATTCGAATGCATTCCCCGACTAAATAATTTGGTTGGTAATGTTGGTCGTTTGCAGAAAAAAAATAAATTTGGTCGGCTAATATCAATTTTTTTCCAATTTAAAAAATCAACAAATCAAATACATTCCCCGACTAAAACATTTGGTTGGGAATATTAGTTTTATTGCAGACTAAAAAAAAATTTGGTTGGCAAATATCAAATTTTCAATTTAAAAAATCAATAAATCAAATACATTCCCTGAGTAAAAAATTTGGTTGGAAATATTAGTTTTTTCGCTAATTAAAAATAAATTTGATCAACAAATATCAATTTTTTTCCAATTTAAAAAGTTTCAAGAAAGGAAATATTTGTTCTAGCCACATTGATCATGATGCAACCTTCCCGATTGAAACCGTTCACATTTTTTTTTCTTTTTAATCATAAGATTATCGTAAAATATTGCCTCGATCGGATTAAGGAAGCCCCTTTATCCACATGCAAATTCAAATCTTAAAAAAAAATTGTTGTCCGATCAAGTTTCCATCCATATGCGGTTAACTTCATTCTTGGTATGAATGATCCAAGTCGTATTACATCAAAGATAGATGATTTTGATTGCCAAAAAAGACCTCAGGCGGGGCTTTGTTAGTGCACTATAGCACTTTAACGTCTCCGAACATATTAAATTCAATCATGTCGCCGATATCGAATGATCTCTGATTTTGGTGACCATGCTATAATCGATAAGAAGTGAAATCCTAACGGTTCAGAGCGAGCAATATTAAAAAGTACTCGGCAGTTACCATTACAATTGTCAATTTATACTTTTGATTTGCTTAATAGTCAACTACGTCTTATGTTGTACTCATTGTTGCAGTAGCCACACGATCGCGAGACAATTATAACGATCAAGAAGGTAATGGGGTCCCAGATCAAAGACAGATATTTGTATATTATGTATGTCAGTTTTTGCATGTATACAAAAACTTGAAACCCTATAAATGTGTTTTTTGCGAGAAGGTAATGGGGTCTCAGATCCGATACAGAACGGACTGGCCAGAGATAGGGACAATAAAAATAAGGGTGGATGTGCCAGGTTTCCTTCTTTTCCATAGCCATGCTCACATGTAGATAAGAACATTACCGGCCAAATAATTTGGACAAAAGAAGTATTATTATTTAACTGAAAATCTTAGCTCTTTAATTAAGTGCACTACTCGATAGTCATCCATAAATAATGTGTTGTATGGAGCTAGTATGTCTCAAAAAATGTCTAGCATCCTTTGTTTATATGTATGGAGTATGTCTACCATCCTTGGTGATATGGACTAGTTAGTATGTCTCAGAAAATCTTAGCTCTTATATGTACTGCTTATGTTCTAGGCTTGGTGATTTTCTTTCCTATGTTTCTTCTCTGTCTCTGTAATTTGTTAATTTGCCTTTAACATCCTTTGCAAATTCTTCTTCTGAAGTAGTTATCTGAAAACTCTACTCCCATGGCTGTCCACTCATTATGTAGTGCTGTACATGGCTGTTTTTTGAATTTTTGCCTTTCAAGTGTTGTATGGCTGTTTTTTTTTTTGTGTGTGTGTCCTTTCAAATGCATATGAGATTTTGAACATGTGGTATGGCATTCGGCAATTGGCATTGATCATAGCCATGTAGTGTACATGGCTGTTTTTTTGGCCTTTCAAGTGTTGTACATGGCTGTTTTTTTTGTGGCCTTTCAAGTGCAGTACATGGCTGCTTTTGTTGGGCCAGGTATGGGCCTTATAGCCATGTCTTTAACTATAGGCTCTAGTCTATGAATATGCATGTTGGATTAGAATGGCAGTTTCTGGTAGCCAATATCTGATGTATCTCACCCAGAATCCTCTCTGTTTGTATCCACTATCCAGTAATCAAAGCACGCAATTCTTCATCACCGCTTTCATTTGTTTTGGTTGTGGTTTTTATAACTAACTCCACTATCCAGCAGTTGAGTTGATTTGCCTTTTTAAAGTTTAGTCTCGGGTTGCTTTTGGCTAGGCAAATAAGTTAGTGTACATTCACAAATCTTTTTGCTTTACATTTCAAACTTAGTGAATACACCCTACATTTTTGGATATGATGTGACTGTTTTTGGCTATATATGGATGAAATTAAGCTAGTGTTCATTCACTATCCTTCTAGTTTTGCTTTTGTTTCAAAAACCTGAATCTGCATTGAATCTGCACTTTTGTTTCAAACTGCATTGAAACTGCTTTAGTTTCAAACTGCTGCATTTTTGTTTCAAACCTGAATCTGCACTCTTTTGTTTCCAACCTGAATCTTCTATATATAAGTTTCAAAGTACTGAGCATGTCCCGTAGTACCTGTATGGGCTGGTATTAAGTGACTAGCCATAGTTTTGGCATCACAAGATTCATAACACCCCCTTCGGTTTTCTATAACCCCAGTGTTAAGCATGCTCGGGTTACTTAGTATGGAATTATAGCTACTTTATCCTCCAAATGCCTGTGTAATAATAGGATGAGCTTGAGAAATATAAAATGTTCCTGGTGTTTCTTGTTTCTAAGGACATGATTTTAGCGTTTGTGTGATTATTATGATAGTTTGTGTTCATTGTTCTTGAAGTGTGTTTTTCTTGTTGTATCATTCATAAATGATGGTAGGGGGTTCTTTTTGCAGATTCACACTTTAGTGGAGTTTCGAGCAGTCGTACTTTTGGTTATGGACTATGAAGAAGTTGGTATTTTGGTTGTTGATTTTGTCGTGCTCAGATTTTTGGTTATCCGTTTGTTGAAGTAGATTATTTTGTTGAAGCATAGTATTGCTATTTTGAGCTATAGGGATTTGGATACATATTGTTTCATGTTATTTGTGCACAATACAATGCTTGAATTCTTAGTAATTTCGCGTTTTGGAAATTTGGATTCAGATTGTTAGTTATGAAAGAATTATTATTGGAATTTCAATATTAAAAACAGTGGGTTGGTTATTAGACTTGCTCATAAATATGTGTGTTCGTCTAATAAATAGCATTCGGCAAATATCAATTTTTTTTCAATTTTAAAAATTAATAAATCAAATACATTCCCTGACTAAAAAATTTGGTCGGTTGGTAATTCACCGACTAAATACATTCGCCGACTAGAAATTTAGTTGGTTAATTGTCCTAATTTGCCAACTAAATGCATTCCCCGACTAAAAAATTTGGTTGGTTAATGTGGTAGTTTACCGACTCAATACATTTCCCGACTAAAAATTTGGTTGACTAATGTAGTAATTTACTGACTAAATACAATCGCTGAATTGTCCTAATTTGCCAACTAAATAGATTCCCCGACTAAAGTAATTGGTCGGTAAAAGATGTTTTTTAGTCGCTAAATATATTTCCCATCTTCAATTCACCGACGAAACTTTCCGACCTAATTTTTAGTTGGCAATTTCTTATGCTGACTAAAATGCAACATTTCCCGACTAAATTCTTGTTCAACAATTTTGCTTTTTCTTGTAGAATTGTCTGTATTTATAAATATGGCCTTGCTCTCTTATTAAGGTTCATTTGTATGTAGTTGCCTCTTCAATGGTGAGTTCTGTAGACCTCCAACCATCTGGAAGATCATCTGTTTCAGAGATTCTTTCTGATTGAAATCGTAGGATTTTGTGAGAATCATCTATTTATGTATGATCATCTGGTCACATCTGTTGTGTCTCTTGGTTAAAAACTCTAGGGGTTTTGTGAGACTTGACGAGAGAGAGTTTGTATTTATTAAGAGATTCCAATTAAGTTTTTTTATTTAGGTGGGAGAACTTGTATTTTAAGGTTGGTGAGAGTTTCATTATGAGGGCTTTATTTGTTTATCATCATTGTAGCTCTTTGGAGAAACCAAAAACACACAAACTAAAATATTATTCATCCACCACCAACACCCACCGCATCTGAGGAGATCGCCCAGAAAAATCAGTAAAAAATAGAAAAAATCCTAACTCCATCACACCATTATTACTCCACGACGGCAACCAAAATGCCGGATCTGAGAAGACAAGGTGGGGTCAGGTCGAGTCAGGCCCACAGAACGCCAGTCGAAGGTCCGTTCATCCAGAGCTTGGTCGCCTGGAGTGCACACACCAACACTAGCCATACCGGCCATTCAAAAAAAAAACACTAGCCATACCAAATCAGTTAGAGTAGATACACGGAAGAGTCGAGAGACAGGAGGAGGGGTAAGGGAGAGGAGGGGAAGCAGGTGGCGGGCCCCCTTTCCCCAGATCTAGAAACAGTAGGGTTTGTTTATAGAGAGAGAAAGTACAGAGAAGGATGATGGCTGTGTTGAAACTTTTTGTAATATACTACTCCCTCCGTCCCATAATATTTGTCCGGTCCGCGAAACGGAGACTATAAAATAATGCATTTCTTTCAAGAAAAATTTCAAATTTTTTTCACAAGTTAAAAGAACTCGTCGAGATCTAGTAAGTTGTTGAATTTTTTTCCAACTTTTCTTACAAAAATAGTATTATTTTTACGTCTCCGTTTTGCGGACCGGACAAATATTATGGGACGGAGGGAGTAATAATTACACAAGTCTACTTTTCCCAAGCGCTAATTAAATGCCGCCAAAGTGGAAAGAGTGCTAATTAGATCTGCTTTCCACTTACGAATTGGCTTTTACCCTACATGCCCATATACTCTTTTTGGCAAATTACAACCTTCAGTTAATATTGAATCCAATAAGACCATTTCGGACACTTCGCAGGATTTCCACTTCTTCTCTGATTTGAAACCTAACTTGCTGAAATCTCACTATTCTTTCCTGGGGTTAGTCAAAGTGATAAACTTGATCTTGCAGTATCCTCGATCTCTATTCCTAAAGGCTCCTCACTGTTCAATACTTGGGGTCCGTCCAATTACTACAAGGCTTAGGAGTGATGATTGCACTCAGCAAATGGATAGAATTTTGCGTAGAATTCAGTTTTGGACCAATACAAATCTCCTATGGTGGTTGAACTCAGTTAGTTAACTCTGTGCTTTTCAGCATCCAACTTGATTGGTCTTCTATTTTTATCCTCCCTCGTATAGTCCTTTAGTGATTGATAAGATGCTTCGGGCCTTTTTACGGCCAGGGTCTGATCTTGGTGGAGCAGGTGCATACCAATATTCTTAAAGGTAGATGTTTGTGGAGTGTCGAAATCTCTAGTGAAACTTCTTGGACTGTTAGAAAGTTGTTCAAACTTAAAGATATTGTCCGGCATTGGATTAGTTCCAAGGATTGGCAAGGGTGAGTCTACATTTTTATGCCTTGATAATTGGCATCCTCTTACTCCATTTAATTTTCAAAAGATTTGGGGAGTCTGTGATGCAGAATAGGGGTCATTCTCTAATGGCAAAGGTCTGTTCATTGTTGGGCCCGGAGTGCCCCCATGGATTTGGTTACACAATGCCACTCCCTGCGACCGCTCTAAAAACAGACTTGCGGGTGCGATGTCGAATGCCATAAAAGACTTAATTGAAACCCTTCCTACCACCAATTGGTTTTAGGAGAGATGGTGAAAAAGCGGTCCGACAAGTGGTATCAAAGCCAGGAAGTCATGGGTTCGAGTCGCGGGAGCGTCATCGTGAGGGAGGGATTGTTGGGCCCGGAGTGCCTCCATGGATTTGGTTACACAATGCCACTCCCTGCGACCGCTCTAAAAACAGACTTGCGGAATAGTAAAAACCTTACCCAAGCCTTTACCTATCCTTGCCAATCTCCGATGCTCCCCGAGCTTCTTTAAGATCCAATAGATGCACCACGGACTTCACGCCCGATCTCCGGATTCAACCGGCTCCGAATCAATCTCCAAAAGATTCGGCCACAGCAGCAAATGACACAAAGAACCACGAACAAAGAATAGATGAATGATATGATGTGAACGTGATTTAGACAAACCAAACGGGTTCAAAGATTAAGAATGAAGAAAAAGAACGTGGGCTGCCAGAAAACTATTAACTCGCCAATAACAAAAACAAAAACCGTGCAACCCTTCTTTTTCTTTTTGTACCAAAAAAATACTCTCGCCTCTGCCGAGAGAAAACACAAAAACGGTGGTGCTCTTTTTTTTTTTTAATCTTTTCTTCGACCACACCTCTTTATATAGAAAAAGACAATCTTTTCCTTTGATATATATTTCCTTTTCTCAAAACATATTTTCTGGAAAGTCAATGATATGTATACACGGAAAATGTGTTTTGTCCGGAGAAACCAAATCACCTAATTAATAAAGGAAACTAAAAGATTAAGGTAGTGTATATATATAAGAATAGGAGTAAGGAAAGTACGTACCCTAACCAGTAAAGGAGAAAAATAATTTTGTGCTCAATCATGCTATGCAAGAGATGCCGTGCAAGACTTTTACCTTTCACGCAATTGGATCAATTTCGTAGCGGTCACTTTGGCGCAAATAATGGGAGGAGCATCGAGCGAGCAACTACCCCTAAGAACCTACCCATTACAATCAAACGGAGTTGATATAGTAAAAGACACCAATGGAGGTTTTGCACAACCCCGGAAAGTGCCAAAATATCTAACAATCTCTCCCTTTGGCATTTCCGGGACAAAACCAACTTCACTAAAACACAACAAAAAAATACAACTTAAAGAGAGAAACAATAGCCTAAACTAGGTCTATCCAATGAAGCTTGAGTTGTACTTCCAATGCCTGCAAAGATAGCTCAACAAAAACTATGCGACAAAATATATGTTTCGAAAAGTAGAATGGGTCAGCATAATTTAATAATAAACGACAAATTAAAGCAACATTATATCCAAAATCATGAAAACTCAACCAGCGATTCATCAATAAAATAAATCTCTCCTTATAAGTATCTCCCCAAATGAACAAAACACTCAAAAATTCCTCTATCACTCTCCATTACTCCCCAACCCATGACCATACCACCATACCAGAACCATAAAAATTCTCCCCCTTTTTGTCACGGAAAAACAAAGGAAATGACTCTACCAGAGTGAGACACATGCAACCAAAAAGCATACGAGAGAATCATACGATATGCATTAACAAGAATCACATAGGCAAGATGACTATAAGAGAAATGCACCGAATGAAAACTTAAGACCATATCAACTCATGAAGCAGAATGATGCAGATCAAAGAATGGACAGAATAACATGCTCAAGCCTATGCATGTGAAGCGTAAACGCCGTGCATGAGGAGCAAGAAAACTTATCAAGGATTAAGTGGCGCTATAATCTTATCTCAAGAAAGGTTTAAACAATACTATCACGAGGAAGTCAAACCAGAAAAGCTCGGACCTAGGAACTTAAGCACAAACCTCATCGGTTGTTTTAGACTCGAGATTAGCGACTTACACCTAGCCTTGTGGGGCAAAGGATCAAGCAGCTATAACCTCTAAGGCGAAGAGACAAATATAAATAAACCCCCCCTTTTGTTTTTTTGATTCGCTGTTTTTTTTTTTTTTTTTTATATATACAGGGGTATTGTACCTTTTTTTCTTTAAACAATAGACAAGAAATAAAACAAAGTCTCAAATTGATTTTTCCAAACCTTAGAGGTGCGTTACACACCAATCCATAGGCGGCCCATCTTATAAGGAGTCAAATGAGGGAAAGCATCCCTAGGTAAACAACGAACATGTGGTCAATCAAAGTTAATAGTCAAGATAAACCCAACTGAGACTCATCAGAGACCACTTAAACAAAGTAAGTTTACGAGCTCCAAGTGAGATTGTGTGCATAGAGACATGAGCATGGGATTCTATTACCAAAGCAGAGAACAGCATCACAATGTAACAGAGAGATATGATAGAAAATTCGATTCGATACATAACTCTCAAAGGCATAAGCATATGTAAAACTGATATCAAGACAGAACATGATTCCCAAGCATGCAAAAAAAAAAAAAATTATTGCAAGCACGCACACGATTAAAAGAAAACTTGAACTCAAAACAATACACCCAAAAAAAATACTACTAAGTTCATAACAACACATGACAACTCGAAATTAAAAACATTCAAAGCAAGCGTATGAGATGACATGTGACCCCACACACAATCTAATATAGAGAACTTAAACCAAGAGATTTACTAAGGTACTCAAACCTAAGAGAATCTAAAGGCTTAGTGAAAATATCCGTTGTAACCATTTGAAACTCATGGAATATTTGTGCCCCAAAGTATTTCTCATGCCATTCATTTGTGGATCCGAACACAAGAACATATATTTGAGGGATCAAAAGGTCGCTCTTAATTTTCTTCAGAAATAAAGTTCGGTCTACTCCCCCTTTCGCAAAGCCGGTATTTAAAAGATGGTCGGTTAAACATTTAGTGCTTGCAACTAAATTTATCTTTTTATGAGAGGTTTTTATTTGTTTGCCCTTCATGTAACCATCACACACAAGCCCTTGCTCATTGGCAAGTTTGGACACTCCCCTCATAATGTCATTCTTGGTTATTCGATGCAATTCCGGAAAATTTACTTGTCCTAAACGTTGGTGCCAAATTTCTACATCGTCAAGTAAGACTCGATGACACACATTAGACCTTGCAGTTTTAACACAATAACAATTATTCGAAGATCGAATACCTTTAACCACACACACACCCGAAGCATCTATAATAGAGCAATTATTTTTAGAGAAATTGACTTCATGCATATTATCACAGAATTGTCCTATGCTTAACAGGTTAGCTTTTAAACCCTTAACATATAACACGTTATCTAACGGAGGGATCCCAGGTGCGTTTATAGTGCCTTGTCCTACAATTTTACCTGTATTACCATCGCCAATAACAAAAACAAAAACCGTGCAACCCTTCTTTTTCTTTTTGTACCAAAAAAATACTCTCGCCTCTGCCGAGAGAAAACACAAAAACGGTGGTGCTCTTTTTTTTTTTTAATCTTTTCTTCGACCACACCTCTTTATATAGAAAAAGACAATCTTTTCCTTTGATATATATTTCCTTTTCTCAAAACATATTTTCTGGAAAGTCAATGATATGTATACACGGAAAATGTGTTTTGTCCGGAGAAACCAAATCACCTAATTAATAAAGGAAACTAAAAGATTAAGGTAGTGTATATATATAAGAATAGGAGTAAGGAAAGTACGTACCCTAATCAGTAAAGGAGAAAAATAATTTTGTGCTCAATCATGCTATGCAAGAGATGCCGTGCAAGACTTTTACCTTTCACGCAATTGGATCAATTTCGTAGCGGTCACTTTGGCGCAAATAATGGGAGGAGCATCGAACGAGCAACTACCCCTAAGAACCTACCCATTACAATCAAACGGAGTTGATATAGTAAAAGACACCAATGGAGGTTTTAAGCAACCCTATTATTAGGAGTATTATTGAGCATACTCCTACTGACTTTCTGCCCAATGTTAATTTATATTTCAGATTATGTGGTTTGGAGTCTTAATGGGGATGGCCAGATTTCCTCTACGTCAGCTTGGCATGCCTTGAGGCTTGTTCTTCTACTATTTCCTCTAACCGTTTGCTTGCTCTTTAGAGAGTGTCTCCCAGGATTTTTGCTCCTTGAGCCTTATTCTACAGTTTTGTTGAGTCCAATGTTTGTAGAGCATTTTGTAGTTATGGACATTTTTTTCCTTGCTTGAATTTGGCCTTTGTATTCTGACTAGAAGCTGGGCACACGTGATGCATGTTCAAGTCAAATTTTGACGAAACATGTCCAATAGGTTCCTGCTTTTCGTTTGATCCAAGTTAGTCAAAATTTGCAAACTTCGACTTGAACACGCATTATGTGTGCCTCGACCTCTAATTAATATTAAAGTAAACTTCTACTCATTCTTTAAAAATCTAAACCTTGAGCAGTACCATGAAGGAAGTTTGGCTTTTATTAAAAAAAAAATTTTTGATTTAAGGGGAAGGCTGAAGGGTACAACAATCTGGTGTAAAAAAAAAAAAAAAGGTTCAAACATAAAGCGAAAAAGATCCGAGGGGCCTGTGGTGACTTGGTATAGTGATCCAAAACGGCATAGTTTTGGGGTTGCAAAGGGTTTTAAAAAAAGGGGCCGAAAGACCCTCTTTTGTGGAAAGTCGAGCAAAAAATTAAGTGCTCTAATTTTCTATCTGTTTGAATATGTGCGGATATCTTATTTTTCTGATCATTTTATCCTAAAGAGTCATAATTAATTTTTGACTATAGGTCTCTCGTTGGTTTGCTCTAAGAGATATTTAATTCTACTATTTTCTTAGAACTAATTAACGAGAGCTTTAGAGTTATTTATTAAGTATGACCCTTTAGAATAAAATGATAATACAAATAAAATCTTTATACGGGGTTCAAACGGATTAAAAATTAAAGCACTTATAATTTTTCAATTATCTGTAGACATTTTATATATATTAAAAAATATGGTTAAAAAAAGTTATGGCTGGAGTGTACAAATGGGAAAAGATGAAACATACCTACCAAACGCTCTCAACCCTTTGGTCTGCAGCCTTAATGAGTGTGCAGTTTAAAGTAAACATCTCTTTGTGACTTTGTGTCTCCCAAACGTGGATTCGCGCGGCAGTTAGTAGTGTGGTTTTACTGTTTCGTTCCCAAATATTTTACCCACGGTTTGATGAGGCATTGTAAAAATCTGTAATATTCCGAAATTTTTAATAAAATAAAAATTCCGTAATATTCGCTTTTCTTTAAACTCTTGTTTTAATTAATTAAATTCCGATTAATTAGTTAAGGACCGCCTAAAATCAAATCGAGCTTTCGGAAATTCACAAAAATATTTCTATGATAATCGAGATTTCTTTTTTTTTCACTAAGAAAGACTGTGGTTAGCGTCGAAATGATTTTGTGACGTTGCGATTAAATTCTTAGAATTTTCCGAAATCGAAAACCGAACGATCGATCACCGCAAGACTTATTTCGGTATAAACCCGTACCAATTCCTACACTCGTCCACACTAGAATATTTTTCCCTCACAAAACCTTCACCAGGTAACTCCTCCTCCTCTCCCGTAACCTCCCTCTCCTCTCCTTCCTTCCTCTCCAATTTTTTCTATAAATACCACCCCTCCCTCTCCAATCCAAACCACAGCTCCCCACCTCTCTCAAACCTCTGTCCAGTTGGGAAATCAGTAGATAGGTAGGAAAAAGAAAAAAAGCTTAAGCTCCTCCCATGGAGAAATAGGAAGAGAAACCATAGAGAGAGAAAAAACGGGTTTGTGACTTATATCACCTCTTAACCCGAATTAACCTTCTCAAACTTCCATAAACACCTCAAGCTTCTTGAAACAGCCATCATCGGCCCAGAACAAATCCCGGACAGCCGTGCTCCGGTCGTTTTCTCCGGCGAACCGAAAAACTCAAAAATTCGTTTAAAGTTTGTTTTGATCAAAACCGAACGTATGTACCTCTTCTCCCACTATTTCTAAGCATAAAAAAGTAGTTTTGATGAGTTAAAAGGGCTGGAAATGAGCCGGAACAAAAAAAAAAAAAAAAAAAACAGTTTGCTCTCTGTTTTCTGCAGATTTTACCATTCTGATATTATTTCTGGGTCCGACTATCTATTTGATATTATTTACATAGAAGACGACCCTTTTGATATTTATTTTACAACCTTAATGGATATTTTTATTATTAAAAACTACTGACTTGATATTATTTTCATACTGTTAATATCAGTTTAGTATAAAACGTAATAGTTATATCATTTTAATTTATATGGTGGATTAAATGGTTAATTGGTAATACTTTTATAAAAAAAATTTAGATTATATGTTTGCTCAGACTTCTCTTACTACTTGATAATTACATATAATATCTTGAGATAAAAAAAAAAGGTATTTAAATTGATAATACTTTTATTGAGTAATTCTAGAAAGGAAGTTAGAGTGTAAAAGATATTTATAATATTACTTAATATTACAAAAAGTAATAACTATCCTTGAGACAATTTTTTTTTCTTAAAAGGAAATTTATTATAAACTATTTAGTATTTAGTAATATGTGGGCTATTTTATAAAATTAAAAAAAAATTCTAATTTGTCATTATAGTTAATAAATTAGTTATATCACCTATAAATAATAGGTAAGCCATTAAAATACTATAACAAAAGGGCGATTTAATGAATTAAATTATGGAAACATATTTCATGAATTTCGATAAGTTGTTATTGTCTTGATTGTTGCTTTGTGAACATAGAAATTGGACAATAGGTATCTCGGGTGGTATTCGTACGTTGAAATAAAATAATTAGACGTTAAATCCTTAGGGAAAGTGAAATTATTATTTAGTCACAGTTGTGACGTTATGGTCAGGAGATAACCAGAGTGGCCGAGGACCGTGGGATTCCTGCAAGAATGGTCGACGGTATCGGTACTTGTGGTTTAAGACCGGTGGATCATGATCTTGCGAACCCTGAACATGGCACTGTTGGATTTATCTTCCGGATTTTCCGGGGGTGTATTATTGGATGAAACCGGAGTATGGGTATCATTTCTCGCGGTTGGTTGGTTATCATTCGCTCCTTGTGATGGTACAGCCGAGTTCGACCCGACATGTAGTTTGGTCTTATTCGTCTGGGACCCCAGGCTGGGCAAGCAAGGGGAGGGTAAATCGGCAGAGTCGCCATAGTTCAGAGGTTGTTTGGGAGGATTATTTCTCATGGTAGAAAAATCTAGAAATCACTTAAAGACAAGATAATTCATAATATGCTCATAATTGCTGTAACTTTATTATTTATGCTCATTCTTATATTATTGTTTTTTTATGTTATGGGTTAATGGGTTTAAGGTATCTACTGGGTGATTTATCACTCACGATACGTTCGTATCCTGGTAAATCGGTTGCTTCGGCGATCAATTTGCCAGAAGCTGCAGGTAATGATGACTTAGGAGATCAGCCTTGCGAGCTGGATCTGTACTATTCAGGAGAGATACCAGGGGCAGAAACTGAGCAAGAATTTGCTTGGAATCCGTATCATAACTAGAGTCGCTCTGAGTCTTTGCTCTGTGACGTCATGTCACCCACAGGCCTCCGTACATGTGGAGTAGAGCATAATAATTCTGACATTTTGCTGTAATAAGGAGATACTGTTCTGCGGTTTGTAATAAAAAGAATATTATTTATGCTACGTATAATATTTTAATGCTTCCGAAATTCCTTAGAAAATCGGGGCGTTACAACTTGGTATCAGAGCATAGGTTCAACCCCTCAGACTTGGGTAGATTGGGTAGAACACTTCCGAGAGCGTAGACTCTATCGTACGTATTACCTATGTATTTCTCTAAATCTATCTCTATTTTACAATCGAGAACGTACGGTGAGAAAACATAGGTCTGACTTCTTGATTATCTATATATCTTTGTCAATAGTTCGAAATTTCAAACTCTAAAAGATAATTTTCACTTCATAAACCCCCTCTTAACCGGAATTCTGAACACTTATAGATGGTGAACACTCGTTCGGGAAATGGAGCCTCTGGCGACAACGGAATCGACCCTCAACGCGCCAGCACGAGTGGCGGAAACAATGGCAACAACCCTAACGGAAACCTCGGGGGACTTGACGTGGCACAGTTGGCACAGGTGATAGCCACTGCTGTGGCGGCAGTTTTGCCACAGGTTAACGGGGCCCGTCAACCGGCACCGCAGCAAGGTCGTCAGGCCAGAAATAGAGACCAGCTGTTGGACGCCTTCTGCAAGCGTCGTCCACCTGTTTGGGATGGCGAAGGTGACCCCACAACCGCTGAGACCTGGCTGAAACAGATTGCCAAATTTCTGGATACGATGAACATCACAAATGCAGAGGACCGCATTGCTTTAGCTGCCTTTCAACTGCAAGGAGAAGCTGACCATTGGTGGGATTTGATCAAGGCCACCAACACTATTGAGACCATGACGTGGCAGCAATTTGAGAATATTTTCAACGAGGAATACTTTCCTGAGCCAATCAGGGATGCCAAGCTACAAGAATTTATTGATCTAAAACAGGGGACGATGACTGTCTCCCAATACATCACGTGCTTCGAAAGTTTAGCGCGTCATGCTACCAGCTTAGTAGCAACCCCAGCAGCGCGGGCAAAAAGGTTTGCGTGGGGCCTTCACCCTAGCATCCGGAAGAGTGTGATATCTCAAAAATTTCGCACCTATGCCGAAGCTATTTAGTGTGCACTCATAATGGAGCGTGAGAATGCCGACTCCAAGGTTGTATGGAACAACCTCAAGAAAGGAGGATCATCGTCGTCTGGAGGGCCGATTCGCAACAACAACAACAACAACAACAACAACAACAAAGGGTATGCCAATCAGAAGCCGTACACTCAGAACAGCAATAACCGGCAACAACAACATCAGGTGCAACCATGGAGGAACCAGGGATCCGGGCAAGGACAGAGTCAATTCCAAAAACCTGGACCAGTCCGCTGTTTTCATTGCTATGAAGAAGGGCATTTCAGGAATCAGTGTCCCAAATTGCATAACGACAACTTCGGGAATCAACTCAAGTATCCACCAAGACCTGCTCAACCCCAAAACAACCAGAATAGGATTGGGTGGAATCAGAATAATCAGAACCCGCCAAGAATTGGGTGGCACCAGAATCAAGCACAGAATCAACAACAGAACCGCACGCACTAGAGCAATACAGCGGGTAAAGCACCAACAGGGAACAACCAAGCAACAAGAGCTGGCAGGATCTTTGCACTACAGGCGGAAGAGGAACAGAATGATCCATCTATGATACAAGGTACACTTGTACTATTCAACACTTGTGTACAAGCTTTAATTGATTCTGGAGCATCGCACTCGTTCATTTCTACTGCATGTATGAAATCACTTGGACTAGACACAGAACCCCTAGGAAAGATGATGCAGGTTACTTCGCCATTAGGGGGTAAGATATCTGTTGGATTAGTCTGTAAAGGGTGCGAAATAGAAGTCTCCGGACTGCGAATAACTTGTGATCTCAGGGTTATAGACATGACGGACTTTGATGTAATTTTGGGAATGGATTAGCTTTCTTCTTATCGAGCTGTCATAGATTGCCATCGCAAGATGGTGACGGCCTATTAGAAGGATGGGACGTGCTTCAAGTTTAAGGGGGATAGGCAAGATCCCATCTCCACTTCATCAGCACACAAATCAAGACGACGCAACCAACTATTGGGATGGTTAGCAAGTCTGTCACTTCAAGAGAATGATCAGATGGACTTGGACCTACCCCAAGTCGTGTGTGAATTCGAAGATGTATTTCCTGAAGAACTACCTGGACTACCTCCAAAGAGGGAGATAGATTTCACTATTGAGCTTCAACCGGGTACTGCACCAATATCCATGGCACCGTACAGAATGGCGCCAGCAGAATTGAAAGAGCTGAAGATTCAATTGCAAGAATTGTTGGACAAGGGTTTTATTCGGCCAAGTACATCACCCTGGGGAGCTCCAGCACTCTTTGTCAAAAAGAAGGAAGGAACGTTGCGATTATGCATCGACTACAAGCAGTTGAACAGCGTGACAATCAAGAATAGATACCCACTACCGAGAATTAATGACTTGTTTGACCAATTGAGAGGGTCAACTTGTTTCTCAAAGATCGATCTGAGGTCCGGATATCACCAATTGCGTATTAGGGATAGCGATATTCCTACAACCGCATTCCGAACTCGATACGGTCACTATGAATTCTTGGTGATGCCGTTTGGGTTGACCAATGCACCAGCAGTATTCATGTGCTTGATGAACAAGATCTTTCAACCGTACTTGGACAAATTTGTGGTGGTTTTCATCGATGATATCTTAGTTTACTCGCCAACAGAGGAAGCACATGAAGAGCATCTGAGAATCGTACTGCAAACCCTTAGAGACAATCAACTGTACGCTAAGGCTAGCAAGTGCGAATTTTGGATGAAAGAGGTGAAATTTCTGGGACATGTTGTGTCAGATAAAGGGATCTCCGTTGACGACAGCAAAGTGGATGCTGTTCTGAATTGGAAGCGACCGACGACCGTGTTTGAGATTCGGAGTTTTCTGGGACTTGCTGGATACTACAGAAGATTTATTCAAGATTTCTCTGTTTTATCTAAGCCCATGTTCCGACTCACCCAGAAAGGAGTTAAGTTCGTATGGGATGAAGCGTGTGAAAAGTCATTCCAGGAGCTGAAAAGGAGATTGACTAGTGCACCGATACTGATCATTCCTGAAAGAAATGTGGGATATTCAGTATACTGTGATGCCTCAAGAGACGGACTTGGATGCGTGCTCATGCAGAATGGGAAAGTTATAGAATACGGCTCTCGTCAATTGAAGCCGCATGAAAGGAACTATCCCACGCACGATTTGGAGTTAGCAACAGTGATATTTGCTCTCAAGTCATGGCGTTATTACTTATACGGAGAAGAATTCGAGGTATTCACTGATCATAAGAGTCTGAAATATTTGTTCACCCAGAAGGAGCTGAATCTACGTCAACGACGATGGATGGAATACATGGAAGACTACAAGTTAACTTTGTCGTATCACCCAGGCAAAGCTAATGTAGTTGCTGATGCGCTTAGCCGCAAGGTCAGAAGTCAAGTGGCAAGCATGGCGGTCAGAGAATGGAAGATGATGGATGAGATCAGTGAGTTCAGACTTCATCTATCACCGGAATCCAGCAGCGCATGCTTTTTCGCCATGATCGCTACACCAGCGTTGCACAGAGAAATCCTGCTCGCTCAGACTTTCGATCGGGAGTGCGACTTTATTCGATATCAGATGGCGAACAACAAAGCAGTTACAGGATGGACAGTTCACCCTGACAAGAGCTTGAGATTCAGAGACAGAATATTCGTACCAGATATAGGGACTCTCAGAGAAGCAGTTCTGAAGGAGTTCCATCATTCCAACTTCGCTGTGCATCCAGGAGGCAACAAGATGTATCATAACCTGCGCCGCCAGTATTGGTGGAGTGGAATGAAGGATGACGTGGCCAAGTACGTCTCCACGTGCCTCACGTGCCAACAAGTGAAGGCCGAGCACAAGAAGCCAGGAGGACAGCTACAGTCCCTTCCTATTCCAGGATGGAAATGGGAGCACATCACCATGGACTTCGTCACAGGATTGCCTAGATCGGTCAATAACCATAATGCTATTTGGGTAATCGTTGATCGTCTGACAAAGTCCGCACACTTCTTACCTGTGCGAGTGACAGACTCCATGGACACTCTCAGCCGATTGTACATCAAGGAGATTATCAGATTGCACAGAGTACCAGTATCAATTGTGTCAGATCGAGAGCCGCGATTCACCTCGGCGTTCTGGCAAGGTTTACAGAAAGCGCTGGGAACAGATCTTAGGATGAGCACCGCCTTTCACCCTCAAACAGATGGACAATCTGAAAGGACGATTCAGACCTTGGAGGATATGCTCCGAGCCTGCGTACTAGATTTCAAAGGAAGCTGGGAGCGACACCTACCCTTGGTGGAGTTCGCTTACAATAATAGTTATCAGGCAAGCATAGAAATGGCTCCATTTGAAGCACTGTATGGACGCCCATGCAGATCACCAGTCTGCTGGACCGAAGTGGGGGAGATGCACCTGCTCGGACCAGATCTTGTCAAAGAGACAAACGAGAAGATCAAAATCATCACTCAGCGAATCAAGACTGCACAGAGCCGCCAAAAGAGTTATGCTGACAGAAGAACGCGACCCTTGGAATTCACCGTTGGTGACCACGTCTTCCTCAAGATCAGACCTAAACGTGGAGTCATCAGGTTCGGAAAGAAAGGGAAGCTATCGCCTCGCTACATTGGACCGTTTGAGATTCTCGAACGAATTGGAGAAGTTGCGTACAGACTAGCACTGCCACCGCAGCTTGACAGAGTGCACAATGTCTTTCATGTCTCCATGCTAAGAAAGTACATGGCCCACCCTTCCCACATCATCAATTGGGAAGACGTCACAGTTGATGAGGACACGACATTCGAGGAGAGACCCGTTGCAATCCAGGACCACGGAGAGAAGGTCATCAGAGGAAAAACAATCAAGCTAGTTAGAGTACTCTGGCGACACCGTGGTATAGAAGAAAGTACCTGGGAAAGAGAAGATGCAATGAGAGAGAACTACAAAGAGCTGTTCCCTGAAGAAAGTGCACCTTAAATTTCGAGGACGAAATTTTGTTAAGGGGGATAGGTTGTAATATTCCGAAATTTTTAATAAAATAAAAATTCCGTAATATTCGCTTTTCTTTAAACTCTTGTTTTAATTAATTAAATTCCGATTAATTAGTTAAGGACCGCCTAAAATCAAATCGAGCTTTCGGAAATTCACAAAAATATTTCTATGATAATCGAGGTTTCTTTTTTTTTCACTAAGAAAGACCGTGGTTAGCGTCGAAATGATTTTGTGATGTTGCGATTAAATTCTTAGAATTTTCCGAAATCGAAAACCGAACGATCGATCACCGCAAGACTTATTTCGGTATAAACCCGTACCAATTCCTACACTCGTCCACACTAGAATATTTTTCCCTCACAAAACCTTCACCAGGTAACTCCTCCTCCTCTCCCGTAACCTCCCTCTCCTCTCCTTCCTTCCTCTCCAATTTTTTCTATAAATACCACCCCTCCCTCTCCAATCCAAACCACAGCTCCCCACCTCTCTCAAACCTCTGTCCAGTTGGGAAATCAGTAGATAGGTAGGAAAAAGAAAAAAAGCTTAAGCTCCTCCCATGGAGAAATAGGAAGAGAAACCATAGAGAGAGAAAAAACGGGTTTGTGACTTATATCACCTCTTAATCCGAATTAACCTTCTCAAACTTCCATAAACACCTCAAGCTTCTTGAAACAGCCATCATCGGCCCAGAACAAATCCCGGACAGCCGTGCTCCGGTCGTTTTCTCCGGCGAACCGAAAAACTCAAAAATTCGTTTAAAGTTTGTTTTGATCAAAACCGAACGTATGTACCTCTTCTCCCACTATTTCTAAGCATAAAAAAGTAGTTTTGATGAGTTAAAAGGGCTGGAAATGAGCCGGAACCAAAAAAAAAAAAACAGTTTGCTCTCTGTTTTCTGCAGATTTTACCATTCTGATATTATTTCTGGGTCCGACTATCTATTTGATATTATTTACATAGAAGACGACCCTTTTGATATTTATTTTACAACCTTAATGATATTTTTATTATTAAAAACTACTGACTTGATATTATTTTCATACTGTTAATATCAGTTTAGTATAAAACGTAATAGTTATATCATTTTAATTTATATGGTGGATTAAATGGTTAATTGGTAATACTTTTATAAAAAAAATTTAGATTATATGTTTGCTCAGACTTCTCTTACTACTTGATAATTACATATAATATCTTGAGATAAAAAAAAAGGTATTTAAATTGATAATACTTTTATTTAGTAATTCTAGAAAGGAAGTTAGAGTATAAAAGATATTTATAATATTACTTAATATTACAAAAAGTAATAACTATCCTTGAGACAATTTTTTTTTCTTAAAAGGAAATTTATTATAAACTATTTAGTATTTAGTAATATGTGGGCTATTTTATAAAATTAAAAAAAAATTCTAATTTGTCATTATAGTTAATAAATTAGTTATATCACCTATAAATAATAGGTAAGCCATTAAAATACTATAACAAAAGGGCGATTTAATGAATTAAATTATGGAAACATATTTCATGAATTTCGATAAGTTGTTATTGTCTTGATTGTTGCTTTGTGAACATAGAAATTGGACAATAGGTATCTCGGGTGGTATTCGTACGTTGAAATAAAATAATTAGACGTTAAATCCTTAGGGAAAGTGAAATTATTATTTAGTCACAGTTGTGACGTTATGGTCAGGAGATAACCAGAGTGGCCGAGGACCGTGGGATTCCTGCAAGAATGGTCGACGGTATCGGTACTTGTGGTTTAAGACCGATGGATCATGATCTTGCGAACCCTGAACATGGCACTGTTGGATTTATCTTCCGGATTTTCCGGGGGTGTATTATTGGATGAAACCGGAGTATGGGTATCATTTCTCGCGGTTGGTTGGTTATCATTCGCTCCTTGTGATGGTACAGCCGAGTTCGACCCGACATGTAGTTTGGTCTTATTCGTCTGGGACCCCAGGCTGGGCAAGCAAGGGGAGGGTAAATCGGCAGAGTCGCCATAGTTCAGAGGTTGTTTGGGAGGATTATTTCTCATGGTAGAAAAATCTAGAAATCACTTAAAGACAAGATAATTCATAATATGCTCATAATTGCTGTAACTTTATTATTTATGCTCATTCTTATATTATTGTTTTTTTATGTTATGGGTTAATGGGTTTAAGGTATCTACTGGGTGATTTATCACTCACGATACGTTCGTATCCTGGTAAATCGGTTGCTTCGGCGATTAATTTGCCAGAAGCTGCAGGTAATGATGACTTAGGAGATCAGCCTTGCGAGCTGGATCTGTACTATTCAGGAGAGATACCAGGGGCAGAAACTGAGCAAGAATTTGCTTGGAATCCGTATCATAACTAGAGTCGCTCTGAGTCTTTGCTCTGTGACGTCATGTCACCCACAGGCCTCCGTACATGTGGAGTAGAGCATAATAATTCTGACCTTTTGCTGTAATAAGGAGATACTGTTCTGCGGTTTGTAATAAAAAGAATATTATTTATGCTACGTATAATATTTTAATGCTTCCGAAATTCCTTAGAAAATCGGGGCGTTACAAAATCAGTTATCCAATAAGGCATTTTGGGTATTTAAGCTCAGTTTGGATTAAATTTATGCAACACTACAGCTGGTGTCGCTCGATATAAATATTGGGAATCCTAAGGGGACCGACGGGCATGCGGGGCTCACTCTGGGTCCCGTACGGATGATCCGAGCCGTTCATTAATTTTAGAAAAAAATAAAATGCTGAGTGGTGATAAGCACCCGGAAATGTAATGAGAGGGTGCGCTAGTGTCTAGGTTTAGTTTAATTTACTCATTAATTAGTTGTTTTTAACTCAATTGTCTCGTAGAGTGTGTTTGTGTTGTTTTGTAGGTAAATCGCCTAATAAAAGCCTTTAAAGGCCAAGGCGCAGCTCAGGCAGAGCTCAGGCAAAAGTTACCCGACGTCAAGGCTGAGCAGAGCCAAAGCCAAGCCGTGGCCAAGCTGTGGCCCGGGCAGAATCAAGCGTAGCCAAGCTATGGCCAAGGAGTGGCCAAGCCGTGGCCAAGGGCTGAACTTCTTTCAAGCTTCAGAACTGATAAGACGGGGCGATCGATCGAACACCATAGCTTCAATCGGTACCGAATCGTTTAGCCCCGGCCCCCTCTTAACCCCTTCGCGATCGATTGGACAAGAAAGCTTCAATCGGTACCGACGCTCTATCTTAGTAATGTAAGGCCTGGCCATCGGTACCGAGGACATTAATGAAGCATCTTGGAAGCATCTTTAGAGCATATTCCGAGCGGGGAATAAAAAGGCATGATGTAATGATAATGGGAGAACGGTTTTTGCACAATTTTCTAGATCTAGCTTAGATTCAATTTGCTTTTTGGGGGGTATTGTTCTTACTTGTTCTTCATTTTCAGCTTTTGAATACATTAATTTCTGCCTTATTTAGTTAGTTTTTGATATCGTCGTGTTAATTAAAGTTGTAGCTTTGTTCCCGATCTATCTTTTAAGTTAATTTTCTTCTAGTCTTGCATTTCAATTATGTTTAGTAGATTTTTGCTTGCTCTTATCTCTCTAGATATGTGTGAGTAGTTTCAAGGGTTAGGTCATGGGATGATTAGTATCCCATGGCTTGGGCAAAAATTGGATTTTTCACCAAAAAAAAGCTTTAATTTTTAGATTTGAAAATTAACGTGGGGCTCGGATTTGTTTGGTATACCGCCGAGGTGTTAACCTCTTTGATCATGTGTAGGTGAGAGCCTCGCCTACTCACCACACATGATGCTTAGAGCTCTGACGCTCGAGGTGGTTATCGAATGAATTCTAGAGCTAGCTTAATAATCGAATCTCTTTTTCCCGGTTTAGATACCTACAATTGTGTATTTTAAATCGCGTAAATTGGTGAAAAGTGCAATTTAGCCCGAGTCGTGAATGCTAGGATTCCTAGACCTAGCCTATCTTTTTCCTAGTTTATTCGTTTTCAATTTAGCCCTTTTTTTAAATTTCCACCGTTCAAAGTAAAACTCGGTTGGCTACCTAATAGCCGAAATCCATGCTTACTTCTACAAATCCGAGCAAAGCCGTATAATTATTCCCGTGGGTACGATCCCGGTCTTCCGGATTATTATGCTTCAAATGACGTATTAAGCCCTACGCTTGTGGGGGCGTTATCTCTCTATATTGGGAAGATTCGAAGCAAGTGGGCTTATGAAAAATCAGCTCAATATCATATGTGTAGGTGCTCGATCCAATCTACTGAGTGGGCCTATGAAAAAATAAAAGATTGGATCGAATACTTACACATATTAGATTGAGCTGATTTTTCATGGGTCCACTTGCAGCGTTCATCGTCTATCTGCAACAACGCTGAAGAAGAAGAAGCAATCATAGCAAACACAAACCCCACTATTCTCCGCCGCCCTAGCCGTCACTAAACTAGATATTGTAGCATTCGTCGTCAATCTACAACAGTGCTAGAGTAGAAGAAGAAAGAAAAAGAAAAAGAAGAAGAAACGGTCATAATTAACAAAAATGGTTGTGTACCATTACGTAGGTGTATCTGTTTTTATTTGTGTATGTACACCAATGTTGAAATCACATTGAATTTGAAATCAAAATTGGATTTGACCAAAGACAATACCCGTTGTTGGGTTTCTGATTAGTTAGAAGAGCAAGAAGGGGTATCGAAATTGTGTCATTTTTTACTGGTTTGTAGAGCTCCAACTTTTATGGTAATTTTGGAAAACAAAATTTATGATAAGTATGGTCAATTTGATTGGAATGCGTGATTTGACTGGTTTTGTGCCAAAATGTGTCATTTTAAAACATGGTAAAGTTGTAGAATTTTATTATGAAATGGTTGTCTCAGTGGATCCTCATTGTCATGGTAATTTTGCAAAAATAAATCATGAAAATATGGTTGATTCAAATATCCACCATGTTTCAAAAAATATGTTTCATGGTAATTTTGCAAAACTAATCCATTAAAAATATAGATTATTTTGATAATGTTCATCAAAATTGGTTTGTAAGATAATAAACGGAGAGAGAGAGAGAGAGAGAGATATATATATATATATATATATATATATATATATATATATATATATATATATATATGCAATTCATTAAATGATAGAGTTATAAATTTTGGAGAGAGAGTGAGACAGAATTAATAATTAGGGCATCATAGGAAAACTATACAAATTTAAAGATGAGAACTTAATGATTCAAACCACATAGGATGAGAACTTAAGTAGGGGCTCTAGACAAAATACTCCCTCCGTCCTCCTTTTTTGTACCCTTATTCCTTTTTGGAATGTCCTAAATAATGTGCTTGTTTCAAAACTTTCCAATTTTTTATCTTTATTGCTTAGCCAATAACTTTGTCTTCAAATAAGGCTGAATATCCCAAGCGCAAGACTAGGTCGTCAATAGCATGATATCCGGTAAGACCGAGATCGTACCCGTAGGGAAATCCGATAGAAGCTTGTTTAATTGGATTGTAGTTGTAAGGGTTTTCGGTGTTTAGATGGCCAACTTTGTTTTACTTTTGAAAGGTGGAAACTAAAAACAAGTTTTAAACTAAATTAACGAGCTGCAAGGTCTCGGGAATCAACCGACCCACGACTTAGCCGGCTAATAGTTCTCTTTGATAACTCAAGTGAAAGTCACTGCCGTGTGCTCTCACTCGAAGGGTTTAACTTGAAACTCATATGTAAAGATGAGTCCGAAAATAGACTAAAACTCATTTAGACATTTAATCAAACACTTGAAGTGCCAGGGTTCCAAGCATCGTGTGTGGCAAGTTAAGCGTGCCAACGCACAATCAAAGAAGTTAACAACTACATGCTTTGAACGAAAATAAGAGATTTAATCCATTTTACAAACCGATTTAAAGCTTTAAGGCAAGAGAAACCATTTTACCAACCAATTCGCGGGGTAGGAATCACCCATTGACCAAGCCTAAAAAATACTACTCACTCATAACTAAAGAACGAAGCGTAATGATAAAAAGTAACTTGAGATTTAACTGATGAAAATGAAAATAAACTTGTTATTAAGTAGAATCTAATCCGTAGCTACAACTTAAATAAATGAAAAAACAACAAATGATAATTAACTAAGGATGTTCTTGAAGAAATTACACTAAGAAAGCTTGAGAGCAATAATTGAAGAAACTTAGACAAGAAGAAAACTAAAGGATAAAATCTAGATCTAGATATTTGTGAGGTAATGGGCAATTTATATACATGTCCTTCTCTCAACAAATATCCCCCAAAGCTTGCCAAAAGTGGCAAGTCTTTTAAAAGAGGAAAGTACAAAAAGTAACAATAAGTGGCCCGTAAGCTCTCGATATCGATACAGAGGGAATGATACGATATCGATACAGAGGGAATGATGTATTGATGCTGAGCAGTTAAGCCAAAAATTGCTTCTGACGAAACGCCCCTGTATCGATACAACCATTCTATTGTATCGATATCCTGTTCTTTGGACTGACTTTAAGTTTATGGTATCGATACAACCAAAATGGTTGTATCGATACCGAGTTGCATGCTTAAAGTCAGATCACCTTCAGCTCTATTCCCCGTCTTGGCATCCAATGGTCCTGGTCACCTTCGTTTCTTCGTTCTTGAGCCTCGGTGGCTACGTTCCATGTGACCTCGGGTACTTGGACACCCTTGAGGGTTATTCATGGGGTAAAAAACATGCCTTATTCCACGGTTTGCCTGAAACACTAAATAAATTACCTTACGTGCAATATTGCATAGAACCGACGATTTATTCAAGGAAAAGCAACATACTAGAAGACTTTAAGCGCCAAGAATCTCCATTATTTGGTGTTTCTCATTCATATTACCATTTTATGCCTCATTTCTCTCTCCCAAATTCAAATTTCGAACTTGACTTGAAAGAAAAGTAGAGCAAATTAATGACATGACAAAAAGTCAAAAGTAACAAAGGGGTAAAATGGTAAAGTTGACACAATATGATCTTTCCTTAAATTATGTGAAAGTCAAAATAGGCATAACAAATTGGGACGGAGGGAGTATCTATTTTTATTTCTTTTATATTGATTAGTTAGGTAATTGCTGTCTCTCATGCATTGATAATAATGTTGCTTTATTGTTGTTCTTATGTTTTAGGTGAATGTAACTCTTCCACCACTTTCATCAAAAACAATCCTTTTGACTATTTGACAAAAGAGCCCTAACGGATTATATTGGTTATTTAGACTTGGACTTTGGAGTTTGCTCCCTCCTAATTAAGGTCTCAAGTTAGATACTTCCTTGAATGTTATCAACACTTATGGGCAGTGACAAATCTAGAAAATTGACATGAAACAAGAACTTAGATAGTAATGATCTCGGTCTATGTTGCATAAACTTTAAAGATAATTTGTCCTGCAAAATGATAACTCCGAAATTAGACATTCAATCTACACATGAATTAATTACATAATCTAATAAACATCCGTAACAATGAATTTATAACTCAAAATCCGTAGTTTTCAAGAACATAACATAATTTGTACAATAAAAATTGAAAATCAAGCAGAGAAAATTCAAATTGTAGAATTATCATGTCAGAAAATATAAAGTTCGTTCAATAATTATAAGTGAAAAAAGAGAGACGATAGGTGATCTTAAAGAGAGAAAATGGTGAAGCAAATTTATTTAGGGGCTACTCTTAACACTTTTGGGACTAACAAGAGTGAAAATTATCAAATTTTCCTCTAGTGAGAGCGCCAGTGTATTCTTTGGAAAAATAAATAAATAAATTATGAATTCCTAGGGATCCAAGTGTATTAATTAATCAAAAACCCAAGGGGCACGTGACCTCCCTGGTTCTCATGTGGATTCTGAAGTTCTTACTATTGAGTTCACACGAAATTTTGTTCCAATCTTAAATGGGTATCTTGCTAGCGAAAGGTGGGATGAATTTTTCGGGGATTAGTTAGCGTAAGCTTAAGCTGGCTTGAATACCTTGAGCGTCAAAAAATTGTGAAAGAAGAAGAAATCCCTCACGATTTCTCTCTTTTGTCTCCTTATTGGAACTAGTAATAATAGGAATTTTTGTTTGTTTCTTCTTTGCTTCCCAAATCAACGTTCTCGTTCTTTTTCAAAAATAATGAGTGAGATTACTTTTCCTCTCCTCTTAAATAAGAAACACTTTCGCTTGCCAATTTTTTGCCAATTTTACCCCCTGACTTCTCCTAACTCTCTTTAAGAAGAATCAGGGTAATTTCGTCTTTTTAACTATATGACTTTGTTTGGTCCGCCTCCCCTATTTCTTTTCTTCCGCCTCCCACTCTTCTTTTCTTCCTTGGGTTTAGAGAAAAACAGAGAGAGAGAGAGAGGAGAGAGAGAGAGTGTGTGAGGACGATGACGATGACGAAGCAGGCGAAGAGGATGGCAATGGAAAGGCAAAGGACAGGTCATTTTGTTTAACTATACTAAGTTTCCGCAAACGTAATTACGTGTTCAGTTTGCACTGATGGGTTATTTTGGGTTTAATAGACTGATTTTGTAATCTACCCTGTGGTTTTCTCCTCTCCGGTCCCTTTTGGGGTTCCATCGGTTCCTGCAGAGCAGGTCTTTCCGTCCAACGCTCAAATCTATGGCTCGTGCTCCTCCTGAAAAGGTTTGGCTCCGTTCTTGCTTGGCTTTTTCCAATTTATGTTCTTCGTTGTGGCTTGCATGTTGTTTGGTTTGGCTATTATGGCTGCAATTTTTTTTTAGGATTTGTTGGTTGTTGATCGAAGGTTCTGCTGGTTTTTTGTATTTATTTCTCTAAAGAACAACTTTTTGGGCCTCTTTTTGTTATTGAGGAGTCTCACGGCATGCGATCTGATCCAAGCAGCGACGACAATGAAGAAATATTATTTTTCCCAATTACTTTCCCCTCTTTTCTTTTACTGTTTGTGGTTCTTCTATTGTGCTAACTTTATAGATCCAACGAATACGAATAATATAAGTAAAAGAAATCAAATGACACATAACAAGGGAGAGACAAAGCATCTGATATGTTTCTTTGATCTTTATTAATTATTTCGTACTTTTGGATTTTTCCAGGTGTGGGTTATTAGAAACATGAAGGTTTTGAAGTTTTTAGTACCAATCAATACCTGATTGCTCCTACATCAGAGGATATTAATCGGTATGTGTTGCTCTCCATGGTTTTCTCCATCCTAATTTCTCCTAGGGTTTTCCCTGTTTCGGATGAGAAGGTTTGGGTAAAAAAGCCGTGGGGTTACTGCATATGGAAAAGGGCAAAGAAGAAGATTTTGCATTTAGACCTTTGTAAGGTCGGATTGATTTATTTGTTCTTTCCTTTTTAATACCATTATTTTCGTTTAGTGTTTTGTTATGCTCGGTAACGATAGAATTCTGCCATGTTTTGCTCCATTTTATTGCAGTTAGTATTTTAACTGTTGCTTCTGTCTAATCTGTAGCAAGAATCAAAACTCAAAGCCCTGCTCCTTCCCAAGTGTCTCCAAAAACCTTAGCAAGACCAGCTAATTTATTACTCACCCCAAACTTCTGCACTATCAACTGCTAAATTACTTCTTCTACTATTGTGATGGTTCCCCGTTCTTAAGCACCTAATACCAGATAGTGTATCTTTCAATCATAAGTCATAGTGAAACAAAATGACTCTTCCGTAGGATTATGTGAAACAATGACACTTCCCTTAATTTGTAGGGCTCTCAACTTTAACCTGGAGGATTATAAGCAGACGAATAACAAAAAAAGCTCTCAATCTTGTGCCCGTACCTAAAGGCCCAGCGTGACGTTTCACATTGACTGACCTTCACCTCATATATACCTGCCACAATCTTGTGTTTTTCTTTCCTCTGATACATGTTTTATGTAGTAGGAAATTGGCCTAGGTCAGTGACTAGCCAAGTTGTATACCACCTCCAAGACGTATCTCCTGATAGTGGTCTAAAAAAGTTTTCATTTTTCATTGCAATAGCCTCTTTCTTCGATGTATTGGACATGAGTACACTTACATGTGCCTTATTTGACTTGTTTGTGTACATATTTGGCTTAAATCTCATCTATGTCTGGATCTTATTATGTCCTGTATATTTTTCTTCTTCTAGAGCTGTACTCAAGAGCGCTTGCCTCACACAACTCATCAGGTTTCATCTTCAACCCACCTATACTAGAAGCAGCTACACTGCCGGCATGGTAACTGCTCTGTTACCTATAGAAGAAACTACTTAGCTTACCATCTTTATCTCACTTAGAACTATTGCAGGTGTGTAGTCAATGCAGGCAAAATGAAACTCAAAAAATTGCCAATCTCCCTACATTAGAGGCTGGAATGTTATGTTATCGTGTATTGAAGTACGATGTCGAGATCGACCACTCTGTAAGGAAGCTTCTCTATTCCTTTGGCTGTTTTATTTTATTTAAATTATCTCTGGCAAAACATGTTGTGAATCTGTATGCAGTTTTTTCACTGAGCTATGTCACCTTTGCATTTTAAAAAACGTCAATATATTTTAAGGGGTTGTGTTTGTGTTGCAGCCAGAAAAGTATGGCATGAATGCTTGCAGCATTACGTTTTGAAATTGCAAATTTCTGTCGGTTGATACTTTTCTTTCGATTCTAGCATTTTTTGATCGATAAAAGTGCTAACAGTACTTTTTCCAGTATACTTGAGTTGATAGTTCACTTGGCCCACTGTCATAGGATATTCATCAAGCACTCCGACACCTTCTCGCACACAGTACACACAAAACCTGTAGCAATGAAAATCTTTGTTTTAAGTTTTATCTTTGTTGCTTAATGCTTTTTCAGTGCTGCCCTTGGAACATGCATATATGCATGTGGGATGTAAATTGACCACGCTATTTAGTGACTTGTGAAATCATCAATAGAGTTGATTGTGATTTCTTCCTTGGTATATTTGGATGATGAATAACAGAAGATTAGAGTCAGTGGATATGAGTCAGTGGATATGATTCAACTTTTGGAGAACATAAACCTAGCAATTAATAAGTAAAAGATTGTTCAGAACAAAGTGCAAGTCAATATGTTGAGTTTCTGCTTAACAATTGACTACCTGTTGTCCTTGCCCATGGCCATTATCACTCTTCTATTTACCTTTTCCAACGTGGTGGGTATTCTGATGATATATTTATATGGATATTCTGATTCTTTTGTTAGAATGCTGCTTTGTTAGAATGCTGCAGCGATCGGCTATTTTATAATTTGTAGCTGTATTGACATGTTCGCTTTGTTCTATTTGCAGGAGCTAGCCCTTCCTAGGAGTAAGTATGAGAAATGACAATGAACCCCGTATAGTTTCTATGTTCGTTTCATCGATACCTCAAATTGGCAATCGTCTGTCCAAACACATGATGGAATGAGGTATAGTGAATTACATATAAAAATTCCCCCTTTCCAACCTCACTTATTTTGAGTCAAGTAGACTTATTTTTACCAATTGGAAAAGTTGATTTGATAAAAACAAATTTTAAAATTTTATTTGACAGACAGTTTTTGTTTTTTTTCAACACACCGGCAGCCAGCAGGCCAACAAATCACACTTGGGCAACTGAAGAAACTTCCAACAACCCCAACAAGGACAAATAGTCAGCTTCCATAACCTCCAGAGCTTTGCAAGCTTCTGGCATGAAGAATTGCCAATCAAAAGACTTCCTCTTTGTCTAATTTGCACGAACTTGACTTTAATGCTATGCCTTTTGCCAAAGTCGTGTAATTAGTTACCAAAGACAGGAATATATCTAAACCATGACTTCTACATGTAACTTTTGCTATGATCAAACACTTGGTCAAACTAATGCATATAACTTCTGCTATGATGACTACATACATAATATTTGGAAGACCCAGAAAAAGATCTCCACAACGGGCATGATGAACGTGCTTTGCACGTAGCCATGCATCTAGTTTATAAATAAAAAACAGTACAGTATATCATTGCTTCCAAGCAACGCAAGAAACGTTAATTCTATTTTTTTATTTATTTCTACCTTCCCCCACAAACTCTATTAGGTCCACATGCATCACTACTTTGAGAGTGCCGTCATTATTTTATTTCGGAGAAATGATAGTATAAAAATTGATGTACAAGCAATGTCATGCATTACATTATTATTTTTAGGGAAAAAAATCGAAATGGTCTCTGTAGTTAAATGTTTGTGTCAACTTGATCCCTGCAGTTACACTTGGCTCGATTTATACTTTGTACTTTCTATTTTGTTCCAATTTGGTTCAATTGCTAACTGTCGTTAGTCCTTTCAAATAAAGACATAAATAAGCTAATAAAGACAAAACTAAACCAATAAGTCAATTTTTTTGTCTTTATTCAAAGAGATTGGATTTTGATGGTAATTTTTTACTTTTTAGGTTCCTCTCATCATGACGAAGTATCCTGAAAAAATTGACATAAAAACTAACAAATGCAAAAAAAAAATTGAATAAGGACAAAAAAATAAGCCACTTGGCTTATTTAACCTAACAACCCCTGAGTTTATGTAATATTCTGACTTTTGGACATGGTTTTTTATAATATTGTGACTTTTGGATCTATATCATGTTGTGACTTTTAGATATGGTTCTATATGCATTTTTATGAGTACTATGCAGAAAAATAAGGCATCTCATTATTTGTCCACAAGTTAAACAGGTAGACAATACCGGCGGTTATGTTGCTTCATGTCTGATCATGAAAATACTGAATTAGAGGGCAACTTTTTGCAGAACACTATAGCCAAATTTCTTATCAGGTACTTCCTTATTAATGGAGAATGAAAGAATGAGCTGTGTTTCGGTTCAGAGGTATATTAGGTCGGACTGTGCAAAAAATCCATCCACCCGATGACCCGACCCGAAGGGTTTCGGGCGGGGTCGAATATGTGCTTCAGACGGGTACGGGAATTAGATTTTGGTTTGGGGTCTGGGTTGGTGCGTTTCTTACTCGACCTGACCAATTCATAAAGATTAATTCAGTTTTTAGTCGGACCCAACCCGATGTAAAGAATCGAGATCGTGGACGGCTCTTACCCCTTTTCGGTTCGGTTTGCGGGCCTAAAACATTTGTTACCTGCCATGTCGGGTCGGGTCGGGTTTGGGTTCGGGGGTCAAACCAGACCGCCCGACCCGTGCACACCCCTAATATTAGGGCAAGAGGGGAATGAGAGAATTACTATTTTAACCCCCAAAAAAGGGGCCATTTGATTTTGCTATTAAAAGGACTAACGGCGATTAGTAATTGGACCAAGTTGGAACAAAATGGAAAGTACAGCGTATAAATCGAGCCAATTACAACTACATGTACCAAGTTGACACAAACACATAACTATAGGGACCATTTCAGTTTTTTCCCCTTATTTTTATTATTGTTGTTCCAGCATTTGATTTATCTTCCCAAACTGCATTTCTATTTCATACATAGAAATAGAAATAGAAACAGAAATCTAGGTAGTGTGAATTTCAAGAAATCTAGATATTTGTACAACCGGTGTGCAAAAAGCTTTATGTCCTGTGCTTGAAAAACCAATTCAAAATCCTCACCAAAATCTAGATAGTGCGAATTTCAAAAAACCTATTCAAAATTTCTTTTCAGTGTTCAATTCCTTTTATGCAATCATAACAAGATTTTTTTTTGCCTATACAGATTCTTTAGATTGATTACTTTTTTCATGTTTATTTCATAGAAAAGGTTATGAATAACCTGAGAAGCTTGGGGCTTGGAATGGGAAAGCTTGGGTAAGTCCTTTTTAAAACACATGATGCGAAGGAGTGTGGTGCTCTTCTTTCTCTCTCACATACTAGCAGAAAGGATATCTTTGTCGGGGTGGGTTTAGCTTTTATCTACCTAAGAGCTGGCTTGGAGAGAAAGCAAAAATTATATTAAAATCTGTGGAGAGCTATCGTGGTTACCTTTGGGGTAACTTCATGCTTTGGGGAAAAAATCTGTGAAGAGCTTACTTTGGATTCTTACCATTCGGCATTCGCAGGTAATCAGTTAGTGCTGAATTGTTTGATTCTTAAAAAAAGCTTCAAGATAACTATCGATAATGCACGTTACATCAGTTAGGGCTGAGTTTTATGCAATTATTCACTATGAACAAAGTAACAGAGTTGGCTATTGTGTTTGTTATGTTGAAGTGCCTTTGATTCTTATGAAATTATCAATTAATTAGGGGTTTTGCATTGGCTCCCCTCAAGCAATAGTTGTTGATTATATTGTAGGAAAATAGTGCGGAAAAACAATAAACGATATTACTAATTTCTGGAAATTACAACACGAGCATGAATCGCTAGATTACAGAATATGAAATGTAGACATAAACTGTAAAAGAGAATAGCAATTCCAAACCGAGACCCGTTTTGATCAACGGTGCCCTTAAGACAAATTCGCCGCCTCACCGGTGCTGGAGGTTGTGTCGGTGTTTGTCTCCCAGGGTTGACTTGGTTTCCACTCAGCCGCCGGAGCACCGCCGTAGACTGCCCGTCGAACGAACTTGTGTCTGTACTCTCTCTCTCGAAAAGAACGATTGTATTGCAGAAGATACTTTGGATTGTTTTCGGTGTGTTGAAACCAAAGGAAGAGGCCTCCTTTTATAGATGAAGGAGGAGCCTCGGCCATGAATGCGTCATTATGGAGGAGCCTCACAATCAATAGGGGAATTGATTTCGCTATTCAATTCCGGAATAAAACTGATACAGTTATTATTCCCGAAATTAAATACACAATCATGGGTAATAACTCTGGGTAATCGACCCAGCTTTGACCATCCAACCGTGCACTGTTGTTGGTCCGAAACCCACTTTGAGAGACAATTTCTCATTCATCACTCAATGGAATTTGTTCATTCTTTCACCAGTTTAAACTCCTTAGCAAGGAATATTTAAAACCTGTTTGGGCCCACCTCGCGCGGTGTGGGTCCCACCAAATTCTCTTTGGTTAGAATTCCATTTTTTCCAACATATATCACTTCTTTGATTATTTTATATGTTTTATGCCACCTGTACACTATAGCTGCCATAAATTGTGTGCTTATTTATTGGATTCAATCTAGGTTGCAAATGTATTGCTTACGTGGGACTACTCTAGTCAAACTGGTGTGTATTCAATATACTGCTGTAACGGTCCCAATATGTTTGTTCCATTCAGCTCATTTATGAGTCTTCTAAGTGTGAATTCATTTTGTAGCGGTAAGACTTTGAAAATTGCAAGAGAGTCGGATCAAATCTTTCTCCCAGCCCCAAAACGCCATGTGTTCTTACTCTTGCACTGAAAAAAACTGAATGACTAGATATATATTTTTGGTCCAAAGGTTTGTTAGAGAGTATGTGGATGTGGGATTATCCCTAAGAGGACTGTGGTGATGTAGCCTTCTATTTGTTCAATCTGAATTGAATTTTTTATTTAAACCAAAAGGATTATGAATTAGTTTGATATCAATCGCATGCTTCTTTGCTAAATAATTGCCATTTGCAAAAGGGCGTCTCCTCGATGGAGGTACTCCATTCCCATTGATGCATGGAAATTTAAAGGGGGTAAAGAATGGTGGTGGTATTGAACAAATTAAGACATTGGAAGCCATTGTAAGCATTGGCTTGGTTTGTATAGCATCTTAACTAAATATGAATAGGTTTAGTGACATGTCCATTTGATGTAGGAAAGTTCATATCAATGATGATGCAAGGCAAATGAACAGCTTGCTGGGAAATGGCCTGAACCCTTTACTGTTAGAGATATTCTTGATGATGTGGTATACAGGGTTCACTGGTATGAGCACTCCTTAGGAACTTTTGGTTTAACATGAACGATGCCATCTAACGGTTATTTGCAACGTTCCTCTCACATGGGTGAGACCTATACATACACAAGACTTGCTCCTATCTAATTGCAGACTTTCTAATGGAAAAAATAGTTTTTTTTTTTTTTTTATGGTTTTGTTGTAAGTAGTTCGCTTTCTTTGCTGCTTTTGTTGAAATGCCCATCGACCAGTACAAACAAAGAGGCTAAGTTGTGGTTGTGTCACTAGCAAGTTATCCTACCCATCTACCAGTACAAATAGGGAGGCTAAGTTTTGGATCAAGGGAAGAAGCCCATAAATGTCAGTTTTGTTTGCTCTGCTTAATCAGTCACAAAAAGATAAGCATTCAAGTCTTATGACTCATGAGCCTCTTTAGATGTGTAAGTTCCTCAGCAAGGGTACACGATACGATACTACACATGATTGAATGCAAAATTAGGTACTCCTTTTGATGTTGTGATCTAGATAAGTAATTCGTTTGTTGACATTCTATTGGTTCTAGATGAAATATAATTTGTTCGTATAGTTAGTCTTGCAAGTTTATCAAATGCACCAACTTCACGTCCTTACATATCTTTGAACAAAGTTTTTTTTTCCAGGTGTGAGCAATTTGGAGCACAAATTAGAGCCGTATTTACTCTATCTCACTATTTCAACTCTTTGCTATCTTGCTTATTTGTTTTTAAATGGTTATGGTCGAAAGAGCGAGAATTCTTAATTTAGATATGAGCAAGTTATGTTAATCAAATTACGTTTCCTATTTTCTCTTTTGTTTGTTTGACAACTATTTATAAGTCTTTGATGATTTGTTGTCTTTGCCAATGAATGAAATCTAATAGAAAGTTGTTGGCTTACATATTCATATTTTTTTCGTTAGTTGCTCCAATTATATTTGTTTCATGAATAGTTTATCAAATCTACTAGGATTTTATAGGAGCGATGTGTAGTTCATCAAGATTTATGTTGTGTTACGCCGCACTGTGCCTTCAGCCACTGGCACAATCCCTAGTTGATGTACAAGCAATATCATGCCTTACATTATTATTTTTATTATTGTTGTTCCAGCATTTGATTTATCTTGCCAAACTGTATTTCTATTTCATACATAATTATCAAGAAATATTTTACCTCGGCTAAGGATTGTTTCACTAACTAAAATAAGTACTTATTTGAATGTGTTTCACTAACTAAAATAAGTACTTATTTGAATTCAAATAAGTAATTATTTTTTAAATTAAAAATGATGTATTATGAGAGAATGACATATCCCGTAAAATAGAAAATAAATACTTAAAAAATACTCCATCCGTCCCAATTTTAGTGTCCTCTATGGGAAATTAAACTTTTTTAAAGTCAAATTGTTTGCACTAAATTTCCAAAAATAACCTTCAAAACTATGAGTTAATTATCTTAATTGAAATCGCTTATATCTTTTAATATGGATCTCAAAAAAATATAAAATGGATCTTGTTTGATAGATCTCAATTAATTTTACTATACAAAATTTTGAAATTCATGAAAAATATTATAAATTCAAAGATATTATTAATCTAAAAATGGCAAGAATATAAACAACCGTCAAATCAGTTAGAAATGAAATTATATTTTTTAGGGGTAAAATTAAAATTTTGGCATGTTTTGATGGTTATTTTAATTTAGAAAGTGGACACTCCTTTTGGGACATACCAAAATAAAAGTATGGACACTTAAATTGGAACGGAAGCCATAAGAACCTTAGGAACATGACCATTAGTTTAGACGTATTAAACATCACAAAAAGGTGATAAAAGTTACTCCTACAAAAAATGACAAAACTGTTGTAGGAAAATAAAACAGTAATAGTATAGGAAAATAAAAAGTATTGGTTGTGTTTGGTTGGGAGTTTAGTTTAGTTTTGATAGTGGGTGGAGAGAGAAATAGAGTAATGATTGAAAATAGGGGTAATGATTGGAGAGAGATAGAGAGAGATGAGAAAATAATAATTAAAAAAATAGGGTAATGATTGGGGAAAGGAGAAGGGTAATGATTGATTTTCAAAACTAAAACTAAAGGCAACCAAACAAAGCCGGTACCGTACTTTTCTTTTTTGGGTAAATAAAGTTAAACACTTTATACTACGGACATCGGAGTACTTGGTTTGGGGATGCCTTTAATAAGGAGTACTAATTTTAGTGAATTCGCTAGTTTTCGAAGTTGGCCAGCTGTGGGGCGGGACTACCGCTTTGCTCATTCTAACGTACTCCCTTCTCTCCTCTCTCTCTCTCTTCACTGCCTTTACCGGTCAGAGGATCTTCAGGTGCGTCTCTCTCTCTCTCTCTCTCTCTCTCTCTCTCTCTCTCTCTCATATCTGTGTTTCGTTCAGAAACCCTACCCCTATCGAAACCCTAGACCCAAACACCCAAACAGACTCGAGCGACTCGATTTTTGCTGCTCGTTTGACTAACTCCCTTCATTGAACCCTAGTAACTGTAACCGTTGGTGTTCTTCAAATTTGTTGGCTCCGCTGCTGCCTTTATCATCATCTATTTAATCGTAATCGCTCAGTTTTCTACTTTTTACAGATTGTATGTCTACTCCGATTTTGACAGTTAGGTGAAAATTGCATTGGAAATTACGAAAAATGTTCTCAAAGTATGTGAAAGTGCATGTTAATCCGGATTGCGATTGTTTTAGCTTTATTCCTCCTCTAACTGAACTTATGGTGGTCTTCAGCATGCCCTTATTTCTCCTGGTTTCTGGTTTTAGTTGTGTTTCAATGGCAATCACACCTGCTTTTGGTAGATTGTACTCCCTCCATCTCCATTTGTTGGTCTTCTATCCTAACCGGCTCTTTAATTGGTTATGTTTTTCAATTGGTATTATATTTTAAATAAATATGGTTGTTTGATAGATCTCAATTAATTTTGTTATACAAAGTTTTTAAAATCACATAAAACATCATAAATTACGAGATATAATCAATTGAAAAGTGGCACAGACTCCGAAAAAGGACTAACAAATGGGGATGGAGGGAGTAGCGTTTAATGTTGGTTTGTTCTCATGTAGTTGATTTATGAGTAAGGCAGTGTAATAGTCACCCGAGACTTGTAGCTTCCAACTCCGTTATTCTACTTTTCATAAGAGCATTATTTGTAATTGAGACAGTTTTGAACTAGAGTCAGAAAATAGCGTACTTGTTATGTGCTTCCAGTCTTATAACCATAGACATCATCAACTCTGGTACTCTACAACTCCCATTCCTCCCAGAAAGGGCCGTTGATGCTTTGAATTGATGTGGTTCTTATGTAGTAAATCATGATCATGAGTTGAACCGCTCCTCACTGTACAACAACAGTAAAGATGAAAAACCTTGGAACTTGCAAAATCAAGCCAGACCAAATTGGTTCACAATTCTAGGTTATCCTGTCATATCAACTAATTTCGAGACGATGTAAAAAAATTGGTGAAATTTTTTTATTTTTATAAGTTTCCATCTTCAACGAGTCACCCACTCACTGAATAATAATATGCGCCATAGTTTGAATAGTAGTGGAATTGTAACTGTTGGATCAAAAAACTTACCATACAAACTCTCGTAATCTCTCTAAGCGTCGGGTAAACATAGCATTTATGGTTAACCCAGATGAATTCCAGGCAAGAGAGGCCTACTTTTTGGTGGTAATTTAATTCTTATAGAACGAAACAACCAAAAAGATAATTACCGGAAAAAAAAACCCCAAAAGAGAGGGACCCAGGGCTTACCTTGTGAAAATGCAGACAGCAAGATCAGGATCAACTGCAAAACAACACTCTGTGGGAGAACCCCAGCGGCATAAACCCCACAAGACGAAGTTTTACTGAGGCCAAGAAGAACTGGACTGAAGAAGAGAGTAGAGCACAGGTTTCCATTAGATAATCTTTCTCTACAAACAAAACATAGCTACATTCCTGATAAGTAGTACTATTTTCTATTCACTAAACCTTAAACCAAGTGTCTATGTCTCTTTGGCTAACCAGACCACACTGTATGGATCGGTTCCAATTTTCATTCCGTGCAATACATGTGATATGCCAATTTTCATCTTCCTTGACCGTGCAAGCAGGGTTTTGGAGATCATGAGAGTCCGTGCTGATTAATTTAGGGAGCAGAGGTGAGAATTAAATGCCTTCCTAAGGAAGTTTGTCCAATCCTGCCACTCTTCAAGGATTATGAAGGGCTCTTAATGAATATCATCTATTTAGATGGAGTAAAGTGGAGGCCTTGTCACCTGCTGTTTTGTACTCTGCCATCTTGTTAGGAAATAGCCCATGTTAGTGACTGAAGTAAGCTGTCTCTTTAGAATACTCTGCCACTCTTCAGAGCACTTTTGGTATGCTCCTTCTTAAGTTGACTCGACACTTTTTCTCTCCCCTTATGTCTGGCGTTTATAACCTAGTCAAATGCTATAGCTCTGTGCTATAGTTTTTTATGCAGGCTGCATGGTCACCCCCACCCACCCACCCACCCACACACACACACACACACACACACACACACACACACAAAAGTTCTAAAAGTCGCTAGGCACCGGTCGGGTGGTCAGCCACCTTCGAGCTTCGAGGCCTAGTAATCGGTGATTAATCGGCACATAGCAATTAGTTGGATAGGCCCCGCCATAGTTTTGTGTGAAATTGGTTTTAGATGTAAATTTTTTTAATCTATTGTGTCATGTATTTCTTCTTCTTTTTTTCACTATTTTTAATTGCAGTTTATTTGTTTTAAGCTTTCTGTATCTTTCAGAAGTTTGCCAGCTAACCAATTGTAAGTCAAAGGGGAATGAAAATCCTTGAAGTCGTGAAGGAAGCTTGATATGTGAAAGTAAGTCATATTCTCATCAGATCAAATTTCCTGAACTTTTTTGGCATTTTTCCAAACTGCCATCCACCATGCTTGTTTCACATCAGATCTCACTTCCTAAACTGCTGTTACCTATTTTATACTTTTGCTTTAAATTATCACTGGGGAGTCTTACCCCGAACCACTAACATTTACCATAAAAGGGAAAAGCCACCCTCTTGGAACGTAATGTAAATATCATGAGTCTACTGGCTGATTAATGTTTTGGAATATCCATCGCCATCGGAACAGCTGAATCCTAGAAAGGAAATTTCAGTCTGACCTGGACATCTCATGAGTTTGACCCTGGATTACTAACATTAACCTAGGCTACCTGAGCTGTTTCTATCATTTTACATTGCAATCTTGATTCCTAGAAAGGAAACTCCTTCGTACTATAGTTCGGGTGCTACAAGCTGTGTTTTTTACATCAATCAGTGCTAGAGACACACCCAACTTGTACATTAGTGTGCGTGGGACTTCCAAACCACGCAATTGTGTGTTTAAATGTTTGTGTAAGTTTTGGTTTGTAGCTAGACTTTTCCTTTCGATATATTGGTTTGCTTTTTCCCGATTTGCCTGTACATTTTTGTAGCTTTTGCCTTGTGTATCTAGTTTTGAGTACTTCACAAAATTGTGATTTGGGTTAGTATTGTTATGCTTCTGGACATGATTAAGTTAAGCTTAAAGGGAATGTAATCTGTTATTGACATCAAAAACAGTAAATACTGGCTAATATGATGAAGAGTGAACTACATCAGTTAATTTCATATGGCAAGAATGGCATGAAGCTTTTGTAGCAAGTATATCTCTACCCATGTTTTAGTAGACACATAGACCCAAGCCTGGATCCTATTTGTATAACTGAAGTTTAAGCTTCCTATGTCTCTCTGTTTCCTTTTTCGTCTGTCTTTTTCAGGAGTATAACTGCTTTTGATGCATCTCTATATAAATCAAATATGTTGTCTTGGGATTTGAAGTTATAAAAGCAAAAGGGTATGTTCTGTTGAATGTATAGATCAACATTCATATGACATCAATTGTTGTAACCTTCTTGTTCTTGTGTCTTTCAATCTATACTATGATTAACAACTGAGTTCTCTGATACAGTCACATTGGTTACAACCTGTTTTATGTTTTAGGGATGCTCTTTGCTCCTTTCGTATATCGAATGAACCAATATTTGGAAGCTTCTGTTGGTCCTTGCTATGGGCTACTTTGAAAGTTTTAATCTTTGAAAATGCTCTCTAAGCAAGGTCTCTCTTAGTTGAAGTTCTTATTTTTATTTTCTGATTCTTGTTCTTTGCTCACAGTTGCAGACAATCAATTGTTGGAGCTTATGTTGAAGTGACTCTTGTATTGTGAATCCATTGGTCATTTTGTTGTAGTTGGTACATTATTTTTGCCATGAGTTAGTGGAGCAGTAACACTTTAAATTGTGCAGATTGCTTTTAGTAAGTAAATAATTTCATTCCAAGGTAAGAGGCCGTATTTATTAAACAAATTATGTAGTGTGCATACTGCATACCCCTTTACAAAGAACTGGAACTTAGTTACTTAAAAGCTCAACTAAAGGAACACCAAAGGGCCAAGGTTATACCTCTAAACTAAAGGACGCTAAGCATGTTGAGAGCAACGTGTAACTGTGTAAGATCATGAAGACTCGAACTGTTCATGACAGCCAACCTTTCCAACCGCCCACTTGATCAAACGTTCTTCCAATTCAATCCACTTCCTCTAAAAGACAATGGAATGATGGATCACGAGGTATCCGTATTTCAAGGAAACAAACTTACTAGGTCTTTAATATGACAGCACCATCAACACCATAGAACAAATCTGCACAATAACCAAAAAGGTACATAATACAAGACAAGATTTTGTATCTTCCATTTGGTATTGTCCTCAAAACCAGCCACATACAATGTATAGATCAATTAGCCTGGATTTATCCACCATGACATGTATTCATGAGGCTCCTCCTTGAACAGTAATAGGCGATTCCATCTTACCCGTTTGTTAGAGTAGTATTGTGCATCTGCTTAGGCTTTCTATTACAACAAAAAGTGCAGCAGTGATTTGGAATTTCCAAACCAACAAAATTTATGTGGCCTATTATTTATGTGCAGCAGTGTATTTGTTCCTATTATTCAGGTCATCCAGTCGGAATAAGTGTTGTCTTCCAAGTAGAAAGTGATTCCTGCATCCTACTAAATTGCTTGGATAGTTACAGCAGAATTCTTTCTACTCCCTCCTCAAATAACCTGATATGTTAAACCTGCAAGTCTTTCTTGAAAGTGTTCTAAAACAAGGAATTAATCGCCGATTAATCGCTGGCGGGGCCTATCCGATTAGGTCCGACTAACAATTAATCACCAATTACTGATTAACATGCACCGATTAATCGGATTAATCGCTCGTAGGTGGCCGATCGCCTGACTAGCGCCTAGCGACTTTTAGAACATTACTTTCTTCTACAGTACCAGAGTGCCCATACTAGCTCCCAGTCACAATCCTCTGAGAACCTGTATGAATTTTTTCTTATTTATCATTTCCCCCCCAAACGTAGGTAGATATGAAAATGTCAAAACAAGAGTTGCTGATGAGATTCTACAACTTCGTTCTACAATGGGATGGTCTAATCGATTTTTAGTCCCCAGGCTAGTAATCTATCATCTTCGTAGCCGACTTGCCACTGCATCCAAAGAAGTAAAAGGCACATTTAGGAGTAATTTGCTTAAACAACACCAAACTGTGCAAGGGGTCTTGAAGTGGAACATGACCCTTTCCGGACTTTATTCCATGCAGATTGGGTTGTATTGCTACCTGTTTTGTTTGATAACCAGATGACACCATTGGTGTTAAGATTTGCAAGTTGGAGGCATGGTCTATGATCTCTTGAATTTCTCTTGTTCTTGGTGTTGGCCATCTCCAAGAACGTTGACGACTTGTTAAGACTTACCGATATTGCATGCGATTGCCCCACCTTTTGAGCAAGGGGCAAATTCGATGTCAGTTTTCTGATTTTAAGACTTACCGATATTGCATGCGATTGCCCCACCTTTTGAGCAAGGGGCAAATTCGATGTCAGTTTTCTGATTTCAATCCTCAAGAAGACAGATCTGACATCACCCAATCGTATTGAACAAGAGGCTGCCCAATTCTGTCAATTTGATGATTTCTCATGTCCCTGAAGAATCAGTGGTTTTGCATGTCCAATCTCTGGTTTTGGAATACCACTAACAGAGTGTTGTTAGTTTAGTTCGTTATAATCGCGATTGTTATATGATGCTTTTCATAGGTTTAGTTCCGGAATTCCTATGACAATTTCGCTTTACCAGTTACCACCACATCCTGCAATATTTCACAGGTTTAGAGAATTGTTTGATTAGCAATTTTTAAGTTGTATCCTCAAGGCTCCTCATATTTTTCACTTGTATAACGTGGAACAGAACTTTAGATCTCTTTGTACGTCATAGAATCTCTTAGACGATAATGAATCTTTGCGCTTTACTTCTTATAGCCTATTTAACTGGGCTGCCTTTTAGTTGTCTGCAGACTGCCACTTTTAAGTGAGTTTGTGAAGAAAATGTGTCGCAATTTACTTTGGAACTGGCAGAATCCTGCCATTCTCCACGGCAATACCTTTTCTGTTTGGTTCACCTTTTTAATTTTTAGCAAATCCGATTGTCCATTTCATGTAACAGTTGCCATTATCAGCTTGAATTTTTCAGAACTATATGTATATCTATGCACGTATATATCGTATCATGGCACTTTTCCCCAAGTATGTGCTTCCAAAATAATCTTGTTGGCTTGTTTGCAGTGCTTTGGTTTATTTCGTCACTGATATGAACAGTCATGGTGCATTTACAATGTAGGTCATATTTTGATATCCATCTGAGAGTTCAATGGCTTCTAAAATGAAACCAAGAACCAATGGGGTGCCTAGAGCCCAGAGTTCCAAAGGTTTCCAGGGGGAGGGGCCAAATTGGATGCTTATAGCTGGTGGTGCCCTGTTAAGTACGTTGTCAATGCGATTGGGTTACAAGCTGAAACAGGTGCTTGATGCAAAGCAACCAGAGAATACTTGCGGTGGTTTGAAAGGTTTCAAAGAGTTGAATATTATCTGGTTGTCTTCTTTACATTGTACCTCCTCTTAACTTTCACGGTTGGTGACAATGCAGGGAATGGGAGATTTACAGAGAGAAAAAAGTCAGGGGATTGCCACTCGCATTCAAATGTATATTGCTGTACCCAAGATGAGAGTGGCTGCTTCAATTACATTTCAGGTGGGAAACTTCTTAGGTCCTTTCTTCAAATTTTCAGAGAGTTTAGTTGGGTTCTGGATTCAACTTGTCCTTGCTTTTTTTGGCTGCCCCACTCACTTCTTGCTGACTATTATACTGAACATGACTTACCTGTTGCTGGATTCTTTTTAAGTTAAAATGAAGTGAAGTGAAGAAGTGCCAAAGGATGGCAGATTAGAATACTTGCCTGCACAGGAAATAGTGGAAAAAGAGAGTACCCGCGTGTCAAACTGTCAAGTTATAAACCTCTTACGGTCTTGAGACTTTGTAAGAGAAGTGGAATATATGTCTCTCTTCCTCTAGCACGCGCTCACACACTTGTGTGCATCAGTGTGCTGTACTGGATTGTGATATTTTGCATGACGTGGTATATTCTTGATTGATGAGTTTAGTTTCCAGTCTTTGATCCCATGATTCTTAAGTGAGTCATGCATTTGAAGCCAACATGCTCAAATTGCTTTAATTGTCATGTATGCCATCCTTTTGGGGTTATCACAGTCATGGAATGATTCTTTGACGTAATACTTGGCTCTATCTATTTATGTTGTGTCCGTTGTATAAAGAGGAACATATTTTTTGTGAAGGATAAGTTACTAGGCTTTGCAAACAGGTACTCAAGGTGTGGAGATTAAGCAGCACCCCAATGAGAATTTGTCAACCGAACCTGACATGGCACTTCCTCTGGTGACAGTTCCCCCAAGGGAATTCAACAAAGAAAACGGCGTAATCTGGGCATCTTCTCCCGATCGTCTTGAGATGCCCCAGAAACCATTTCACCATTCAAACAGCTCAGGCTCCCCATGTGTCTCAGAATCTGGTTCCGACATCTTCAGCAAGAGAGAAGTCATACAGAAACTGAGGCAACAACTCAAGAGAAGGGATGATATGATACTGGAAATGCAGGACCAGATTGTAGAACTGCAGAATTCGATCAACACTCAGTTTTCTCATTCGTCCCATTTGCAATCACTTTTAGATGCTGCAAATAGGGATTTGCTCGACTCTGAGAGAGAAATCCAGAGGTTGAGGAAAGCAATTGCCGATCATTGTGTGGGGCAAGTGAGTTCTAATGACAATCCCTCAACTGTCCCCACGTGGCCAACTGAAGGAAGAAACGGCCATGCGAATGGGTATCTTGACGGTGAGAGCAATTTTGAATATTCAGAGAAAGGGAGAGGAGATGGGGAGAGGATTGAGATGCTGAGGAGGGAAGTAGGTGAGTTGAAGGAGGTGATAGAAGGAAAGGAATACCTGCTGCAGAGTTACAAGGAGCAGAAGACGGAGCTATCAGTGAAGGTCAAGGAGTTGCAGCAGAGATTGGATAGTCAGCTTCCAAATATCTTGTAGGCAGGGGTCATCATTCTTGTGCATTCTTCTCTTTTCTTGTTTTCCCTTTAACTTATTGATTTGTGGTTCTAAATTTTGGAAAAGCTTCTTTTTTGCTTCAGTGCTGTCGTTACACTGCTCGTGTTGTTTCTGGCCGCTAATGGGGAGAGAGATCAGGCTTGGATGGTTATCTGATAAGTAGGCTAGGACAGGTTTTTTCCCCCTTCCTTTCCCCAACCCTCTTGAATTGTATGCAAGCTCTGATTTGAAATTGTTTTTAACCTCACACCCAACAGATTTTCTTTTACAGTTCCTGCTTTAGGATCTTTATGTTGCCAGGTTGGTGCTAGTTTTCAAGTTCCAATGATCATGGTTTCCAAATGAAGCTATTTACTAGGATACTTTTAAGTTTTTGGCTGCTAAGATTTGTGCTTTCAGTTTGTCGGATGATGTTGTACTCATGTTTGCATTTTTGCATTGGCAATATCATTGTATCTTTTGTAGTGTTAATATGATGCTCTTTTTATTCCAAGAAATAACAGGGGAATTTTTATTTAAAAAAACACTGGAGGGAAAATCAGGGCACGCAGTGATAAAAGTTGCCAAAGTTCTCTATAGATGCTTGAAATTACAAAGTACAGTTCACTGAGATATACAGGGTAAAAGGTTGATGATGATTATCAATCGATAGCCATTGGAGTAATGCGCCGCTTAGCAGGCTTATTTTGCAAGGGAGTAACTACCAGAGTCGCTGATGGTTGCTTTCCTTCGTCTTTTTCAATTTCTGTTTTTCCACTGTCAGAACTGAGAATGCCTTTGTTCTGAGATCCTTCCATCTCATTATCGTCTGGTTTCTGAACAGCAGCCTTGCTCTCATCACCCACTAATTTCTTTCCTTCTGAGCAGATTAGGAGTGTAAAATTTTCAAGAACTCGGTCAAAAGAAAAAAGAAGATAGGTAAACAAACTGAGAAGTCATCAAAATGGATTGGTATAGCTTGGTTTTCTTCTAATTTTCTGAAAGTGCAGAAAATAGGTTTGATCTGGTAGGATAATAACTCAAAATGAAAACACTTCAAAAATACATTCCAAAATTCAAAAAAAACATTTCAATAAAATGAATAAGAGATTTAAAAACTGATAAGAGTTTTTGTTGATCAAAAATAGGTTCTAAATATGATCAACACAAATGATTTTGAAAGTAACAACCAAACAAGGAGTTTACCTGACAAGGAGATCGGTGATCCTAGTTCATCATTTTCAAATTCCACAAGAGTACAATAACCATCTTGAGAGGACAATGCCAAGTATTTTCCTGAAGGTGACCTTTGAAGAAAAACATTGTTACCGATCAAAAGTTAGAACACATGCTGAAAACTGGAAATATACGTGGATTCCAAATATCCTACCAAGCAATATCAGTAATGGCTGCATAGTGGAGTCCAGCCAAAATTGCAATTGGTTGAATGCCTTCTGTGTCATAGATATATAAAGAGTTCAAAGTAGCCACTGCGAAAACAAGGCGATGCGGAAGCCTGAAGGAAGTAGCTGCGAAAAAGTAGGAACAATAAAATTTAGACTACCGTAATCGGATATAACAAGTCATCATGTATATATGATAGGTGTGTGTGCGAACGTGTGTATTCTTGTCAACAGAATAACATAGCTTTTAAATACCTGAGTTTGAAGCTCTAAGCCTAAAAGCCAAAGGGCAGAATCGCGCTGCAACGACAGGTTTGCTGGCACCAGGGAGCAGTAGAGCAGGCCTACGTTTCACGAAGAATGTGAAGATAAATGGGAGACATATCTAATAGGCACAATAACCTCTCCCCAAACCACAAATCATCAAGCAACAAGGCAGAAAATTCGAAAAGAAAATAAACTGATAATGGTGAATCTCGTGCCTGAGCATATGGTAACTTGAAATGCTACCTTGTAAGATCATTCCTAGAGAAAACGTAACTGGTGTTAACTGGTTCAGATGCTGGAGAGATTCTGCAAGAACCTGAAATTGGATTTTGGTGTCATTGAAATACATATAAGAATTACCATAACTGCCTGGCAAAACACATCACAAATACAGGTTACACGAAAAAGAAACATATGTAATTTATAGGTCAAATAGAGAAATAAAAACTTTCCAATAGACGAGAAAGCTAAATGTCACCCCATTAACTTGGGAATGGCCAAAAGAGTAGGCTGCATTTGGCTCCTACAAATGAAATAAAGGCAGAAGAAACCCAACGCAAAATGTCATGTTTGCATATCTTACTTGGCACATGAAAATAATCGAACTATGATCGATGACCATGCATTTCTTGGCTACTTACCCTCTCAAAGCTTAGTTCTCAGTTGAGATAATGTTCATCACAACCGCAAAGTGGTGTGATATTGCATCTTTACAATCACATTCAGATTGCTGTATATGAGGTGGTGACTCAACAAACAAAAGGTCATAGATGCAGTGCTTATGACTCAGATCACAAATCTTGACACCCTAAAGACCCTTGTCCCTGGCACCCCGACCACTGTGATACCAAACACAAACATCTTCGCCGTAATTATTAAGCAATAAAAGCAAAAGAAACAGGAAAACATAGAACATGAAAAGAATCTAACTTTATAATGCCTCGTTTGGTAATCCATCTTATTTGCTTATTTAGAGGACTCTTTTTCCCTCAGACCAAAATCCACAATTACGCATTATACCATTGCTACTTGTTTAACTAATGTTTCCCTACTTTTCCTACAATGTCAGAAAAGAGGATTGTGTGCTTTAATGTATTCATGATCGTAGGTCGTAGTACGTGTATGCTTTAATGATTCCATTTTGTAATGGTAATATGTTACAAATGCTTGGATATGGTCGTGAATGATGTATACATAAAAATTTTAATCTCACCTTGTGTTGTGCACAACAGGTCTATAGAAGATCAACAATGATAATGTAGATAGAAGGGATGTCATAAACTTAGCTAGCTACAAGGCATTTAGTAGAAGGGCAACAAGGCTAATTGTATTTTAGAGTTGGAAAGTACAAATAAGTAAATAAGCTAGAGATAACCAAACAAAAACAAACTTCTTTCGTATTTCGTTTATTTGCTCAACCAAATAAGATGGATTACCAAACGAAGCATAAAGATACCATTTCACAGCTGAGATTATATGCTGATGACCACAAATAAATGACATCAAACAACAGAGGCAAAACATGTAACAAGACCATGGCCAATGGCATCAAGAAAACTCCATGAAAGTTATCAAACTTTCAAAGTATCAAACAGAAGGAGAGAAAGTGTTAGACCAAATAACGACATACAGTATCTATCTATGTAGGTACATACCTGCAGGCACAAGTAAAAATGATCCATCAGGAGACCAGGCTAACCTTCGGAAGAAAGATGGAAGTGTCTCATCATGAAAAAGATGGTGCTTAACTGACTGCATAACATCCACATCTGAATCATCTTATCATATCTACAAGATGGCATTCCAACATGGTATATATTGAAGATAGGCCCATTTCTAACCTTGGATTCATCTACAATCTGAGGTTCCGCCTTTGCAATGACATGCTGACAAACATAATTCATCTTCTCATTTCCTTTTGCTTTACTTTGAGGCTTGTTCACATAAATCCGGCAAGTTCTATCAGAACTCAATGAAGCAATGTACTTTGCCAACGGGTCCCATGCCACACCTTGAACATAATGTTGATGAGCATCTAAGATCTGATGCACAGAACCTGAATAAAGATACACAGAGAATTAAAGTACAACATAATATCGAATTGGTACTGATAAATGCTAGTCATCCATTGCCTCCCTTACCTCTGATAACATCCCATATAATGCACGAATTGTCAACCGATCCAGAAACAAGAAATTCACCATCAGTAGACCACTGCAGGTCCAACACATCCTTACGGTGAAACCTGCAAACAAGAAATGCACTTAGTATCCTTTCCCAGGCCAAAAATGTATTTTTCTAGGGAATCTGACGAAAAAATCCCATTAACAGGTACAGGAGTAGACGATGGTAACATACCAACATGTCTCCATACATGTTGTAGTGTAATGCCTGGCACTTTGATAGCTCTCCTAATCAGACCATGCTATAGAGCTAGGAAGAATTTAGACAAGAATTGAGGGGGTTGAATCTAGCAAAAAACAACCTATCTAGCTTCTTCTTTTGCTTCAAGCCAAATGAATCTTTGTTTTGAACTTGTGGAAGGGAAAGATAAACACAAAAAGAAAAGAAAGTGGTAAGATAGAAAATGATCTTTTGTTAGATTTTAAAGAAGAAAAGGAATGAAAATAATAAGGAACCTAGCTAATAAAGAAGAGTAGGAAAACAAACTTCAATCCAATTCCCTAGCAATTTTTCTTTCCCTCCCATATTAGGAACCAAAAAGAAAAGGAAATAACAATTCCCTTTCTTTCCTCAAGTTCCAGACATACCCTAATCAGCATGTGGATAACCAAGTTCTCCCCTTTGGATGGATAGGATAATAGACTATTATCTTTTATAAAAAGTTTTAGCTCAAGTGGGAATGTAGGCCAAGAGTCAAAGAATGATATTAACCCCAAGCATCTGAACTAAAGACTCTCAATTATAGATTCCCAAGCCTTCCTAACAGATAAATAGGTGGTTGGCTCCAGGTTAGCCAGTTTCCGGCCTAACTTGGATTCTATTGGACCTGAAGCTGCACATCCTCGACAATTGAGTGCTTGATGAAACTAATTTCCATTCAAAATGGACGCAATTTAAATTATGGCCTTACGATAATGTCTTGAGAACTTTCCATGCTTGACCTACATCAGTAGTGTGTAACTTCCATATGACCAGCTCACCTCCTACATTCAGAAGAACTCAACGTGAGAACATGCTGCTAAACATAAAGCCTGGTTAGTTTCAATCACTACGTTGCATAACATAAAGCATTGGGAAGTTTTTCAATCATTATGTTGCATAACATAAAGCACAAAATTGGCGAATAACAGCGAATGAGTACATACCATCAGCACCAGAGGCAAGGTGTTCCCCTGCATAAGTGAAGGTGATATTATTTCCATTTGCAAATGATAGCGTCATAAACAGAAGAAAAGAAATACTGACAACACAATCTAACATCAGAAGTATTGAAGAGCATGATCTTACATACAACTGTAATAAATTCAAAGTCGTGACATGTTGCTTTAACTTCAATAAATTATCCCCACTTTCATGTTCCACAAAAACACCATCTTAACTACAGAAATGTACCCCTTATCAGCAAGAGATGCAAATATTTAGCTGTACCCCTAAGTCCAAGAACTCTGGCTGATACGGTGTTAGATGATTAGACACATACACCACTACAAAGACGTAACTGCATCCATGTAAAAAATTTAAAAACTAGTGATACATGTGATTGGCAGGTATTTGCTTTCCCCAACTTATTGGTACTGCAGGCTTCTTGCAGGTGTGGGGCAAAGTTTGGGAAGAAATTTTCCAACAAATGAGAAAGGGACCCAATTATATAGAGCTAGTTGAGTATTGAGCAAAAACTGTACTCGGCCATTTAAATGTGATATTTCTTGTATGATTTCCTAGTAGATATGCTGCCCAATTTTTTGATAAGTAACTTGTTTAATTCTGCAAGACGGAGAAGAAAAAAAAATGAATGTCAAGGTTTGAATCCTTGACCTCGTAATGAGGTGCAAATATTCTGGGTAACTAGAGTAGCCCCAATTGGTTTCTACAGTTATCTGATTGCTCACGGCTAATTGTTCCAGCCTTGCGTTTCTAGCTTTCTACTCTATTACTTTTGCAGATGTTCATATTGTTAGGCACAAGAATAAAAGAGAATAGGCCAGTTGAACCTGGAGTTTATGTACTGATAGCATTTTATCTAAGTTAGCTATGTCAACAAGTTTCTCCTCTCATCTTCTGCTAAAGCTTACTGTTCACAAACTTTATTTCCAGCCTATAGTTCTTATAGGTAACTCGGCCTTCTAAGGCACAAAACTGCCTCGGTGGCCTAACCTCATTCACTTGGCCAACTCACTCGCCTCGATCACTCACCTCACCAACGTTCTGCTTGAATTCACACTTACAACCGAGCGTTATAGCGCCTTCCCAGGAGGCCTAGGGACCCCAGGGTTGTTGCCACTGTCATATCATACCTGAGAGACTAAGGACGCCGCACTGGACCACGAGGGACCTGTGGATTGGCAACTAGAGCTAAGGGCATCATTAGAATTGCTTGGCCAGCCTTTGAGGTAATCCCACTCTAACGAATCAGACATCAGATAGGTCTTGCAAGAGAACCAAGTTGACAAAGACATGTGACATCTTGACATCCATGCGCAGTCTACCCCCCTACCATCTACCCAGAACCAGCAAAGCCGTAACGGATTTATTGACCAAGCCCTTCAAAATTAAACGACCTGCACTTCGTGACATTAAGCATTAATTTAGCTTACAGCTTTTCAAGACATTGGAGATAGGTAGGTCTACGTTCGGGATTAAATACAAGAAGCCAGATAAAATGATTGAACTATTTTTGGAAAAATGGGTATTTCATCCTTTCTACATCAACTGGAGTTTTATGAAAAAAAAGGTCCAAAGCCCCATAATATATATGCTCATATGTCTTTCTGTTAAATATAGCGAGCACCTCACGAACTACTTCCTGGGGCAGTACCAGCTTTTGTTTCCATTGCTAAGCGATGTGGGAATGTGGTCTTCACCGTTCTGAGCATTCTTTCACTCTCTCTTGCTTTTTCAAAGAGCAGTCATTACACTTGCAATTATAGCACTCTTTACATATTAACCTACTTACATATTAACTTATATATTAGTAAAATTTAATTACGAATTGCAAATCTCTACAAAGAAAAAATTGCAAAAGGAAAACAAAACTACCTGTTGTATTCCTTAGAGAAGATAAACTACGTCTACAGTATTCCATATAAATACAAATTAAAAAAATACCATGTGTTCGTTCATGAAAAAACAACTATGAGAAAAATAGATTATAATGATGTGTAATTTGTGGTGTATTTGATAATTTTATGTATGAATAAACATATATATATATGCATTAGGGAAGTGATTTTCACACTCCCTTTTTTGTCTTTATCCACATGAATTTATCATGTTGCCCTTGGAGGTGTGAAAAAGTGTATTGAATAAAGGGCAAGATAGTAAATTCATGTGGATAAATGATTGTAAAAATGGAGTGTGAAAATTAAAGGTGTCAAATGGGTCATGCTTGCTGGCCCAGCACATTTAGTTCCGTGTCAAACGTGCCTCATGTCATGCCTAGCCTGGCCCGTTTATTAGTCGTGCCATGCTGACCCATTTTGGAATATGCTCAAGTTGCTCAACCCGATCCAGCCCACGGGCATGCCTAAATCCGTGTTGTGCCGTGCCGTGCCGTGCCGTCCCAAGGCCCATGCCTCCAATTGGACTTTTTTTTATCAGTGTGAACTGTAAAGATGATTTTTTTTTTTTAAATAATTGATGAAAATTTTCTTTATAATTGACAGAAAAAACTATCAAAAAGTACTAAAATAAAACAATAAATTTCAGAAATTCAACATTTTATTGAGAATTGCAATTTCGTAGTACAATCAATGTAGGTAAGAGTTTTTTTTTTTTTTTGTAAATGTAAATAGGTAAGAGTTGCATCACTATAGTTTGAGTACATCTTAATTCTTAACTAGGTTAGCACCTACCCAACTATTCAATCATTTACAATTCTTAAACCTTATAAGCACAAAATAATTTTAGAAAACAAATGTAATACTTCTCTATCCGTAATCATGAAACATTGTGACTCATCAATTATGGGACAAAGAGTGTATAAAGTGTACATTAGAGTGTATAAAGTGTACATTAGAGTGTATAAAGTGTACATTTACTTTTGTGATTAATTCTTATATATCTTCGAATCGTGTCGTGCTTGTGTTTTTCCGTGCTTGTGTCATGCCCGTGCCACATGCCCCAAAACAATGGCCCAGCCTGGCCCACTGTAGGGATTGTGTCGTACTCACTCCGGCCCGGCCCATTTGACACCTCTAGTGAAATCACTTCCCTATGCATTGGAGTATTTCATATACAGGACCTGACAGTTCAAATAAGGTTCACCCGCGGTTGAACCAATGACCTGTCGGCCCAGTCTCTTTTCTGGTTCGTTCACTGGTCCCGTTTTTAAAACATTACCACTTACCGCCGTGTAATCAATAGGTATTTAAGTACATACAACTAAGGGTACTATAGACTTTAATCAGACTAAAGATATAGGCAGGGGGAAATTCAGCATCGCAAATAGTACCAAATACATATTAGTGACGTAGAGAACATATATGCCATAACATTGGTAACTAAACGAGAATACTTTGTTCTTTTAATTGTCATGTTCTCCATAAGTACCGTAAAATAGTTTCTTGGTTCATTTGCCTTCAACAGAATAAGCACCATTAGGGAAGGGGGGGAATGTGCTTACCAGAAGGTGAGAAGCGAAGAGCATTTACAGCTGAACCATGGTAAGCAAGGCTATTCTGATAAGAAGCTGTAGGGGTTTTCTTTTGAACTTCACCTGAAGTAACCAGCCATAGCTGCATGTTGCAGTTTAAGACAATCAAAATTACTCATTGCATAGGTTGCTATTTGCTAGAGGGAAAACCTTTTTTCCTCCAAAACATAATTCTGTAATGCAACTGGTGATTAAAAAAGATGGTGTAAAGGACAAAATGAAGAAACGTCAAACAATAAGCGAACACCAGAACTCAATAGCATTACTTCATGTTGTACTCTCTCTTTGGTTGCTAAGTTGTTAGGTTAGTTTTGGAGTTTTTCCGCTTATAACAAAAAAAAGGTTTTGGGTTCCTTTTTTTTTTTTACCATTTGTCTAGTGGAACAAATGAAGAACTACTTAAAGAACATGTAACTGGAGCAAGAGAAGAACTTGAGTAAAAAACATACCCTGTCATAGACGACAACCAAAAGAGTTTGTTCCAAACAATAGACACTACCTCATGGAATTTACATATACAAGTCATACAGAACAAGCCTTCTGTTACTTTTTACCCAGCAAAATAAATATGCAGTTGCCCCAGAACTTAAATCAGATAAAAGGTTTAAACAAGTGCAGTTCCTTCAAAATCCTCAAAACAATTAGAACCTAAATTCTGAAAGGCTCTTTGAAATTAAAAAGAAAAAAGAAGAGAAAGGATACAAAATTTTTATTTATCTGGGAAAACTTCAAAATTACGATTCTTTATTTCCACACAGACGAATCTAACCATTGATTTGTGCAAAACCCAGAAACGAAATCAAGCCCAAAGGGCATTTTCGACATTGATGCCAGAAACCAGCGAACAACTTACTGAGGACGCAAAATCAACTGAAAATATACATACGAAAAGGAAAATGCTACCTTGATGTCGAAATCGGCGCCGCCGGTGGCGAGAATTCCGGAGGGAGGGTGGAAATCTAGGGTGAGGACGGGCTTCGTGTCGTGCCAATTGATCTGAACAGTTCCACCCCTCATTACACACTTGTTAGGGTTTCTCTTCTTTTTATAAAAGGGAAATAATTTGGGAGTTTGAAAGCTGAAGAAGGGGTTAGGGTTCGCGTGGGAAAGACTAGAAAGAGAGTGTAGTTGAGAGGGAGGGATTGATGTTGGTTTTGGCGCCAACAGTCGGTGCCTAATGCCTTGTTTGGAAGAACGTAAGAAGCCCTTTTTCTTAGTTTTTTTTGCCCTCAATTTTTGTAGTTAGCAAATGCATCCTCGTCTCTGTTTTGGACTCTTGCCCCCGGTCCTGGTTGGTATGATTCATACTTTTAAACTCTAACCGGTCCATGTTTTGGACTCCTGCTCTGGTCGGACAACGGGAGGACAATTCATTTGCTGCAATCAATTCTTAATCTCATTGATTATATCAACGGACGGTTCCGATGTAGACTGTCTCGTCTAGTCTAAATTATTGGACTGGAGAGGTCCGGACCCTTTGAAATTGTCTCTAAAGTTAATAGCTGATTTTAATTTAGGTCACAAAACAACGAATATAAACCCTGTTGACAATTGGCCTACTTTTGGACATTTTGCCTCCACTTCAATAGTATGAGTAGTAGTTTTTATCCAAAAAATATTCGAAATGTTTTTTTTTGTTTCCGCTCACTATTAAATACGTACTTCCCTTCATTTCAAAAACATTGTCTGGTCCACAAAATGAGAACTTAAAAAATTGCACTTGTATCAAGAAAATTCACTTTTTGATAAATTTAAATAATCATTGATGGAGTATCTATTAATTAGAGGGAAGATTTTGAATTTTATTTGACAAAAATGTATTATTTTTAAGTTTTCGTTTTGCCAACCGAACAATAATTTTGGAAAGAGAGAGTAGTTATGAATGAATATTATGTTCAAGTTTAAGAGCATAACTAACATATTTCACATAGAAAATGTAAATGTTACTGTATATCACGTAAAGATAGGATGCACTAATAAAAGCTTCCATTTCGATTTGGATTTTCAATTGTACAACATTTTGTGTCCGCTGATAAGAAAATTTTACAAGATGTGCTATATGTTCTGTATCATTTTCCAGAGTAATTATCCATGCTCCTGGGGCCCCACGTGACGGTGCCCCTAATCGTTCTCTACCACACATTTGTGTGGACTTCACACAAATATGTGGCGGAAAAAGAGTTTGGGGCAATACCAAGTGACGATGCCCAAGAGCATTGAATAACTTTCCCATTTTCAAGGACAATCTGAAGCACACTGTCTTAAGTAATTGTCTTTGACTCTTTCATTTTAGTTGTCGCTTATGAGTTAGGGAAAAAAAAATATTCATCAGTTCACTTTAATATTATCCATTTCGTAATTGACTCATCCAATTGAGCAAAACTCACTGAAAATAGCAGACCCTGCTGTAATAGAATTTGAAAAAGGCCATGTGGGTAATGTTTAGCCAATTAATATTTAGGATCCAAGGCCTCAAACTTATGTCTAATAGATAATATTATCAGATCTACATTACATGCCAATGTTCACCCAACAATATGTTTGATAATTTCTCTTTAGCTCTTAGTAATACAACCTTCTTTATTCAATATATATTAAGTCTCCAACGTTTGTTACACTTGTACCACTTTATTCTTCTTGAACATGCATGGGAAAGAATTAAGAAATTTTCAATCAGCTTTTGTGATCAAGATGGCGATGATCACCGGATTCAGAAGTGGATGTTGCCATAACCAAAGCTTGAGGATGATCTTTTGTAGGTCCAATCACATGTGATATTCCTTTCCCCACCATTTCATTCCTCTTAATATCTTCCTCTACATGCACATCCTCTTCTATGGATAGTATAACAGCTTGTGCACCATGTGGACCCTGAATGATGGCTTCCTGAACTCTCACATGTTCATCAATTCTCATTACATCCGTTTCTTGAATCACTCTCTTCTTTCTCTTCTTGAGTAAGTAGCACAGAGCAACAGCGAGGAATGCCAAAAAGAACAGGCCGCCAAGCGAGATAAAGACGACCACTATAATGGTTGAGTGGTGGCCAGGTGGGGGTGGAGGGGGAAGAACATGAGGTGGTGGTGGTGGACGAATATGGTGGGGTGGCGGTGGGGGTGGAGTTGAATGACTAGGCGGTTTTGCAGGAGGAGGCGGTGGAGTGGAAGGGTGATGAGGAGGTGGTGGAAATTGTGGTGGTGGTGGTGGTGGTGGCACTTTTGGTGGGGATGGAGAGTAGTGAGGTGGTGGTTGGGGGAAATATGGGAAGTTGTAATCATAGTTTTGGATAGGAGCCATTTGGTAAATGAAGTTATAGTGGAGGAGAATAGGATTTTGATTTCATGCCTATTTGTAGTAGTCCATTTAAAGGGGCTTGGATTTGTATATGCTTGTGCAAGCTTCTAAGCTTCTAGTGACTTGATCCTCATGCAAAGATTTCGAAGTCTGGCTGTTTTTGATTGCATTAGAAAGCACCCTTCATGATTCCTAAGTCCCACTACTTGTGCGGTTCTTTATCTACACCTCTAAATACTGAATTGGTGTACTAAAGGAGAAGTGAAGTCAATAAGCCTGACGTCAATATGACCAATGTCTATTTCTCACATTTACCAAAAAAGTGTCTAATAATACAAGTAATTTGCCTCTGCATTCATGCACTTTGATTAGGAGGTCTTAGACACCGGCCGTCACAAGTTGTCCCAACCCAACATCCTTTTCGACCACAAATACATGTGGGGTAGTCCTACGTGGATATGTGTGAATAACGATGTTGTGGCATCAAATAATTTTTCGTTTATTGAGGCGTCCTCAAATTATTGCAGTCGAATTGTTGAAGCCAAATTTTTTTCCCCCTGAAATGCTCGTCTTCTGGGCCTTTTATTTCTTTCGGTGTATCAAGTCATGAACGAAATATCAGAAGCAAATCCAAATCGGAAATAAACCTTAGTACGATAAAAGGATTTTCTCAAATTTACCAAGGGATCCCATTCTGCATTAAAGCAATTTTATATCGTGGTGTTTCGCTCTTCGTTTTGGAAACAATTTTAAGAAAATGAAAAAACGATGGAGAAAATCACTTCTAGAGGAGTTTTTTGAATCCTCGTAGATTTAATGCGAGTAGAATTCAAAAACTTATAATCAGAGGAAAAAACTTAATAGAATTTAGGCCTTCTTTGTTTCGACTTAAAATATTTTTGGGTAAAATGTTGTACTCATTTTTCGTTGTTTGGCTACAAAAAGAAGGGGGGAAATATTTTCAAGGTAAAATATTTTACACTAACCGGGTGAAAATGTTTTCCTCTAATTTTGACTGTAAGTCATTTTTGCATTTCACTCCCGATGGTCCGACATTTTCCAAAACCGCATATTCCATTCCATTTTTCTCCCAAATCATATTAGATCCAAAATGAGAGAGAGAGAGAGAGAGAGAGAGAGAGAGAGAGAGAGAGAGCGCGCTTACTTGATTAAAATATTTTAGAACATACAATCTGTCATTATTTTGAAAAATATTTTTCATGTGCTAACCAAACACCGGAAAATAAAAGTTCGTTTTCCGAGAAAACATTTTACATAAAAAACAAACCGAGCCTTAAGAAAAAAAATTGGCTCCCAAACATGTTTATCTCAAATTTAGTTTTTCCCTCGTACTCCATATGTGATTGAACCAAAACAAAATGACGGTTGCCATGTGATATATTAATAAAAGTAGGGGGAAGAAAACACAATGACCCATTTTCACTTCAGATATGATCACTTTCATTTATATGCTTCTCCACCCGTAAATAATGGAGGAGAAAAAGAATGTACAATTTTATAACAGCATCCGGCCGGAGCTTTCATTATCTTCATTGTCTTAATGTTATAACTTCAACATTCATCAACAGACAATCGCGAACGACAAAATCATTATGAATTTCAATCCCCCTCACCTTGTACAAAAGAATGGAACGAAAGAATGAAGGACAAACAATCGGTTTCTGTAACAAAACTTCCATCTCAATGGATCTGTACATGATCTATTCCCGTAAATTCGATGCTATCTGCAAGATTGCAGAATATTTTGGCAGCTACGCGTGTTAAAAAGAATTTATATGATCTAGGAAGCACAATGCAGGTATTTTGTCTCCCAATTTGTCCAATCTGCAGAAAATATAACAAACTCATTAAACAAGAAATTCCAAATAATAGTTTCTAATGCCAAACAAGTATAATTGAGGGCTATTTGTCAGACGTGTTTCCTATTAATACTAGCATACTAAACGTATCAATGATAATAGTTACTATGGCAGCATTACTTCTGGATGCCATGGGAATGAACCGGGGTTTATAGATAGGACACACTAAGGATGGCATATATCAAGCTTAGTACGGGCACGGGGGCACATGACCTGACACGAAAATGACAAGGACATGCCAACACCGCGATTTACGAAAAACAGACATGACACGCGGAGGACGGGTGTGCATAAGCATATATGAAAATGGACACATATATAACCAAACTAAATTACGATTTGTGTCGCAATCAATTGCGGTTAGCTACATCTACGTGGTTCCTTTTTCAAAACTTTGCTATAATGGATGATAGGTCCAATAGGAGTCAAGAGCAATACACTTGGTAGAGTTCAAAAAAGCACCACGGGACAAAAAAATAGAGATTGAGCCAAGAAAGACCAATTAACTGGACAAATATGCAACAATGCTAAAAGAAATGCATGCAACAAGTAAAACAATGAACATCAAACAAGCTCGTAAGTTACTCAACAAGCGAGAGTGCTAACACATCCCAGAAAATGTGGAACCAAAGAGTCAGTGTGAGCCTTTGTTAACAAAATGTACAAGAGTACAAACCCTTGATCCAACTTCAGTTTGAGGACAATGACTGTAGGTATATATATCATATTAGTGTTTTCATGGGTAATGGGTCATTTTACTAGTCAGATAATCATAGCCAAACTAGAACTAGTTGAGCATTCAAAATGAGATTTTGTTACACCTCAAACTGAGACCATAAGTTATATCAGTGAATTGGCAAATGAAACTTACTTCATGCTTGGCTCAAGGGAGTGGACTTCTGTGGTTAGCTAGCAGGTATGAGAGGAAGATTTCATTCCATGCATCAGGTACGCCGGGTAGACACCAGTGGCTGCAATCAGACAGCGAAGCATTATCACTCCATGTACCGACGTGTGCATCAGTCCGGAATGCTGACATGGAGGTTATATGCAGAACGTTAACAGGAACGTTCCTATTCTTCACAACCTCCATTACCGTGTCAGAAAATCGGCTTCGCTCCTTCCCTCTGGTTTCTAACGATGGTTGTTGGGTTACATTACAATATCTTAGGGTTGGATCACTGATGCAGAAAGACAATAAAAATTATCAACATTATTAATAGGGTAGTACGCAATAAGATAGATGCCAGCAAAATGCATGTCATACATTATGTGGTAAAATAATGGCATCCAACATATATCTTACTAGCAATTTTATCATAATATTTCTAGTATAATAATACAAAGACTAGGAGTTCTCAAGTGCATGATATAATTTATTTAGCTACATTTTTGTTTGGGAGGCGATTGAAGAGATCAATTGAAACCAAAAGCCCACTCAGCAATAAAATAGAAGTATTCAGAATACTTTAACAAAGAAAAGTTATAGGCATCACTAGTGCGTTAACTTATTTGATAAGAGCCTAAGAGATCAAAAGAAAGTCCTACTTAGAAAAAGACAAAAAAAGAAACATGGTTCAACTCTATGCTTGAAGACCGGGGAGCAGTTTCTAATTCGATTATCTACAGCAAGACAATAAGACAATTCTCACAGCACATACATCATGGCACCACCAAGAGTCCAAGACATCAAATACATCTGTTAAAGAAACACAAGCAAAACTGATTGGGAACTGAGAGGAGGGGGAACATACGCAATATGAGAATTATTAAACAAAAGTTACCTCCAATGCGATGGCTCAAAAGTTCGAAAGAAAACATGTGTTCTATTCGTGTCAATCTTGGTCTCAACCCAAGATGCCCAAGTGTCTATTGCTGTTCTGAAGGCAGTTGAAATTGGCATTCCAAGCTTCAGTGACTTACCAACCTGAAAGTAGCATCCCCTGTCCAAGGTAGGGTAGGAAGGGTAAGAATATAAAGATGGACGGAACATTGTTTTCGCTCGTAGAAAAGGGCAGGCAAAAGATAATACTCAATCTGATGAAACAAAAATTTAGAAGGAAAATTTCTATTTTAAGTCTTCTCATAGCTCAAATGAACTACGATTCAGTAAAAAAGATTTGCTAAAAACAAGGGATAAGGTTTCAACATAATTCCAATGGCATTTATCAAAACTTGTCTGTAGACTACCAACCCATAACAATATAGCAAAGAGAGCTTTGCTCGTGAAAAGCAGTGTCAACAATGACCAAACAACCATCTAGTATGCACACAAATGGTGTCAATCTCAATTCAATGAAATGACATTACGCTATCTCAACTGACCAGAAATATTTGGGTCTCCAGTCACCTCATATCGTCGTCATCTCTCCTGCTCATTTTAGCAGAGAAGAAAGTAAAAAGTGATACATGATTTTTGGATTGGCAAGACAAATACTACTTCACAGTGAAGTTGCTTAAAGCGATTTTACCAAACTATGAAATGTGGCCCACTAGACTTTTTGAAGATTTGCCAATTGGTCACCTTCTTGCATTTGAAGTACAAGTTTCTTCTTAAATTAACGGCAGAGATTTAGGCAACAATGCAAGGAGAAGGATCCTAATAGTTTTGTGTTCCAATTGAAGAGCAACTTGTGGGAATTTATACATCTCATCTGAAGCCTATGCAAACTAAGTAAAGACCATTCTACAGATCCTCTTGGTGTTTTCTTTAGCTTCCTGTATTTTTGTTTCAAACCTAAGAAGCTTGTCCATTTTTATTTATCTTCCTCAAAGAATGAAGAACGTTTAAAACAAAATATCAAAGAGAAAATCACACTCACAGACAAGGAGAATGGGAATTAGGATTGCAGACACAGTTGCTACATGCTTGTCTTCCATCTTGCCTCACCAATCAAAAATATTTATCTTATAAAGTCCTTGACTCACCAAATAACTATGTGACTCAAGTGTTAAGTGAAGCATCAACATATCTTGCACACACACACACACATATACGCGTTAACAAATTGTATAAGCCAGTAAGGAAAATGAACAGCCTCGTGAAAAGCAAATTATAGTGGGTTCTGAAGCCCAAAATCCTGAAAAATAAAAGCAAGAAAAAGGATCTTGGAAAAACTAAAGATTAAATTGCAGATTTTCATCCTGTAAAACGCTTCCTAAAATATTAGAGTCTGGCATCGAGTGCACATATTCAAAAAATCCAACAAAAACTAGCATCAATATTGTAAGAGAATGAAGGAAAACTATTTGAAATGTGTTGCACTACAATCTTGTCCCAAGTACAATAACTTGAAAGGGAGGGGATATAGTTATCAGGACATGCATTTCACTAGAAGTTTGTATCCGATACGCCCTAGTGGTAAATCTATATAAACATCAAGGAGAAAAACAAGCATAATGGAGGTGCCGAACAAGTATATCATCCATTTGCACTTGTTTTCCAAGGTAAGTTGCCATTATGATGGCACTTTGGTTTCACTATATTCAGCAGGACTGATAATAACCTTGTGAAATACCACATCCATAGTATTGGAAAAGGTAAACAGAGGATAGAGCCACAAGAGCAGCTGCATCAGATACTTATATCCTATTAACCATTTTTCTCACGAGAATCCTTACTACGACTAGAGCAAGGAACTGAAATCAAATTAATAATGGCAATGTCGATACCCAACTTGTATATTAAACAAAATCTGGAAAACTGAATTGGTTTTCCTCCCAATACCATATTTAAGTCAAATTTTCAGGGGAAAATGATAGCAGATTCATGTACAGACACAAGCAAACTTACGTTCCAAAAAGCTTCCCTGTCACCCACCAGTGTCCAGAGTTGAATATAAGAACATCTGAGTTAACCAACTGATTGGCAATATCATCCAACTTGTCCAGTCTGAGTGTTGACCTAACCCTCTTTGGTGCATGTTTAGGAGCCCAATTGTGCTGCACAAGGAAAACTGAGCGGAAGAACTCGACAGTGAAGTTAAATGAACTGAATCTCACACCCAAATATCTAATTCTCTTAGTTATGTCATTCCCGTTGACTTCATAAACGCTCCTCTTGTCCTCCACCCCAGTCATAAGCAAACATATCAACGACTCCCATTGAGTCCTACTCATTGAATCACCAACAAAAACAATTCTTTTGCCTCGAAGCATTTCCAAAACAGTCTGCACATCAAATTTAGGAATATCACAATTCTTGGGCTTCCACCTCAATTTAACATAATCTTTGTCGATTCTTCCATTCCTCAAACAATCAAATCCTCGTTCAGCAAAAGGGCATTCAGAAGCATTGTACAAAGGGTAACTATCATCGATCACCCAACTTCCATCAAAAGCATCACAATCATCAGAGGAACCATTGACAACCGAAACACCAAATCCCTGAAAAGCCTGGCTGAGACTGGGTAGAACATGTATATATCCACTACCAACTGCCAAGAAGAAGGAAATCACAAAAACCCCAGACACAATCACAATAAGCGCACGCAACAATCGTGAAAACAAGAGCGCCCGGTGAGCCCTCGGGCTATTGAAACCCAAAGCCCTTCTATTGAAAGATTGACTTCTACTGGTGATATTCATCATGTAAGTCATTCATAAACCTACAATCCATCAAAAATACCCCCCATTAGGATGAAAATTACCAGTCAAGATCCCAAATGATGCACTAAAAACATGAAAGATACACACCATCAAATGCCAAAACTAGCAACCAATCTTCCCCACATCAAAATCAGTATATATTAATACCCACATAGAACTCAACGAATCGCGAGAATTCAAGAACATCAGAACAACAATCTCGTACGAATTTTTCATGCATTATCTATCAATAACATCCCTAAACCACAATTACAAGCTCAGAATGGTATTTTCACAACCCATTTCATCAAAATCAGTAATCATTAATGCCCAAATAGTACTCAACGAATCGTGAGAATTCAAGGACATCAGAACATCAATCTGATACAGAATTTTCACGCATTATCAATCACAAGAACATCCATAGCCCACAATTACAAGCTCAGAACCGTAGAATAATCACAACCCATTTCAGAAACGGTCAAAAAAAGAAAAGGGTACGCGACAAATCTCAAGAAAAACAAACCCAAAAAAGAATCCAACAGCTTCTGTTAGATTTCTCGGAATAATGGGGGAATAAATGCTTGAAGAAACAGTTACCAAATGAAGAAGTTGAGACAGTGATCCACCATTGATTGTTGGGCACTTGCAGATGGGTCCAGCAAGCTCAATAAAAGCTTCAAGAAAAGTCTCAAGACTAGTGGGATAGGCACAAAATGCAGGAGATCGGAGTTATTAGTTGATTCCTGCACCGGAAAGTGTAGACGGAGAGAAGCCTTGCGGAGTAGATGAGTATTTATTTTGGGTATAATTTTGTGGGTATATTTCGTTTGGTGTGTAGTATTATGTGAAGTGGTTAGAGATTTGTTTATATAGATCTTGTTATTTAAAGATGGAACTTATGTAGTGTAATTTGCAGGTAATGAATGGGTTTTGATTATGGAGGAAGCATATGTTCTTTCCACCAGACTAGGTAACCGACATTCGACGCGCGCGCCGGGGGCTGACCTGGTGGGATATGGAGGTTGTGGTGATTTTGGTTTTCTTTTCTCCCTGTTTTTTTTCCCCACTCGGTGCGTCTCAAAATGATTGTTCGGTTTGCTAAACAAACACTTAAAAGTAATATATCATATTAAAGAAGAAAATCAAATTTTTTCAAAAGTTTACTAGATATTTATGAGTTCACTTAATTTATGAAAAAAATTTACTCCCTCCGTCCCTTTTTAAATGTCCTGTTTCGTAATTTTAACTTATTAAAAAGACATCATCATTATACCTTTCACATCAACTTTTTCCTCCACTTTTCCTACTTACCCATCATCATTACACTTTTACTCACTTACTTTTCAAAATGGAATCTACTTTTAGGGACAAAATAGACAATTCACCAACTTTTACCCACTAACTTTACAAAATGGACATTTATTAAGAGACAGCTCAAAATGGAATACCGGACTATAAAAAAGGGACGGAGGGAGTAATTTTTTTCTTAAAAAAAACGTACACATAACTAACATTTTAGGACGGAGGTAGTATTATATGGGGATTTGGTTCGAGTCTTACTGGTAATCTGGTATTTGTAGTTTGTACTATACCAGCAATATCAAAGGCTCGGGATACATAATTCACAGGGTCTATTCAGTAGCGACTCAAAAAATTTAGAAGCATAAAGTCATCCATAAACATTAATACTCCTACCAATTATATAAATCAAAGAAAAACCTCAATGGAGATGACAAATGAAATTTTAGTTCTAACAAACACCTTTAGGGTATGTTTGGTTCGTTGAAACACCCCTTAAGGTATGTTTGGTTCGATAGAATTAACGTTGGAATGAAATGGTCATTCCATGCAATACTTATTCTCACGTTTGATTCACCATTAAATGGTAGAATGATCATTCCAATTGAAATCAGTATTCACCTTAGTAATTAACAAAATATATTAAAAGACATATATAAGTAATATTGTCAATTTCATTCCATCCAACTAAGCATACCTTAATTAAAAAAAGATATTAAAAACATATATAAGTAATATTGTTTCTTTTCAGTTTTCACCACATAAAAAAAACTACACGAACTTCTATAATTACATTCGATGAGGTTCATATTTTCGATTTGCATATTTCTCTCGGTCAATAACATGCGATACATTATTTTCAATATATATATGACCAAAGCGCGTGAGTTTTGTTTTAGCCATCATTTTTTTCTTAGTGTCGGTTTAACTCTATTTTTTTGAAACGGCAAAAATATTATTAGAATAACTTGATAATGGGTACATCAAGGGAGTAAGAGGAGGATAGAGAAAGGGGAAAGAGGGGGAAAAAAACTTCCAACAAGAAGTTGAAAAAACAAAAACACAACATAAAAAGGTCCTATATAAATCCGGGAACCTATCAGCTCCAACACGGATCTTATCTCAGTAATGAACGGCTCTCGATTATTAGTTGCCGAGATGAGATTTGAGCAGTCGGATGCACAATCTGATAGCTCAAATGTGCATAACACAGTGTTGCGCACACCACTATACAGCACCATCCCCTCTGGCTCCAACACACTTCCAATAAGAATGGACCGCTTCAAATCACAGTCAAACTACTTTTAACGGATGTAAGATTGGAAAATTATCTAGTGCGGTCTCCAACAGCAAATGGGTTTTAGCCCTTTCGTGTTGTATTCTTGGAAACTTGTGGAGGGTTTCAGGCTTAATGGAAAATTATCTAATGTGTGTCAATTTTTAACGGATCTCGAGTGTAGCGTCTCGTCTCAGTCTAGCTACTACTCCCGTCCTAAAATGTTGTGTTTGTTTTCTTTTTGGGATGTCTCAAAAATTGTCTATATCTTTTAATTTATTATATTTAATATGAATCTTGTTTGCTACTGTATATCTCAATTAATTTTTTTAGACAGAGATTTCGAAGTCATAAAAAAAACATCATTGTATTTCTTATTTCAAAATCCCTCTTCCTATGTGGAATAATAATAATAAATAAATAAAGTAGATATGTTCCATCTAAAATAGAAACGGTCATTTTAAAATGATCATTTAATAATCTAATGATCAAGTCAAGTCAATTCTATGATTATAAGTTCATTTTAAAAAGTATTGCACTGGAACAAGGATATTACATTCTCATAATCTATGCAAAGTGATGAGTTGGCTATAGTTCTATGGTTATTACTTACTCCCTCCGCCCCTATATTTAAATTTCCACTACAGTTTTATTTGTATTTTCAACAGTTTATATCTCTCGACGTATATTGCTAAAAAATACTATGCAATATGAATCTTTGTTTGATAGATCTCAATTTTTTTTATAAGACAATGATTTCAAAAATATAAAACATAATATACGTCAAGAGATATAAACTGTTAAAAATGAACTCAAAATCGTAATGGACATTTAAATAGGGACGGAGGAAGTATTAGTTCATGCCATGGGATGTTGCTTTTTTCTAAGTAAAAATACAAGGACAAGAGAAGAAACAAAGGAACCAAATAAAAGAGCAGACTACAATCTGAGAAGAAAACCAAAAATACTCAACCGGGCATATCTAAAAGGGCGGCTCGAGCTGGTGTGCACGTGGATGATAAAAGAAGTGCTAGTGTGCATGTGGTTATGTATAGGAAAGGAGAGAGACAAAAAGCAAAAAAAAAAAAAAAAAAACTCCTTATGCAAGCAGTTGAAAGAAAAAGCCATGAAGTGGAAAAGGGAAAAAGATAACAAAGGGGTTCCAAATTGCAATAGGTAATCTAAATTTCTCTGGTGGCCTATTTAATTTGATTCAATTTAGACCTAATGGTGTCGAAGGGTTTAGATTTTGGTTTACGGGATGTGATAATTTATACATGGGTGTACGTCACCGCTGAACTCCAGTTTGACAAAAGAAACGAATTTCTTTTTTAGTTAACTGCTATTGTTGTTTGAACGAGAATGGAATCTTAACCACAAATTCGAGTTTGAAACTAGGTACTGAGGATAGACTTGAACACCCAATTTGGTTGTGTATAAGAACTTGGTTTAACGGCTTGGAATGTGGATTTTTGAAACTGGAACTATATTCCTTTTCTTAATTTGTTGAGAACTGATGTTTTATGCTAGAAACTATTACCTAGGCGTAGGAATTAAATGCCAGATATTTGGAATTGATTGTATACGGTGAAAATCTGAATCTAAGTGTTGAAATATTCATTTATGGTTGTCAGAGCTGGAAATCATATGCTCACTTGATTTTGGAAATGAGTATTTGAGTTATTGTTTGTTATTTCAATTCCTTTCGATTTGAACTCCATATTCACATGTGTGGATTTATGTGTTACACGCTAGGTTCGGAAGCAGCGACGAGCACTGACTCCACGTAGGGAGTGAACTTGTGTTGGTACCTTTTTGTTGGGCCTTGAGGAGAGTGTACTTATCTGTTTTTACGGAAGATTATGGTAATGTTTATAGCTTGTAAAAAATGGTACATAGTGATAATCATGCTTAGCTTAAAGTTAATTGCTATTAAGCCTTAGTGGCATTATGATATGCCTTAATGGCGTTGCAAGTAATATAGCCTTATTGGCATTATGATATGGCCTTAGTGGCGTTGCGAGTAGTATAGCCTTAGTGGCGCGAACGATATTGCCTTAGTGGCATGATTATGAATATTGCCTTAGTAGCATTATGGGTACTATGTTGGTGCTTAGAAGCCATGGCCAAGGGCCTATATATTTGTATGTACGTGTTCATAAAAGAAGTGGAAAGTTATATGCTGAGCTGAATATTGTCGCTTAATTCACTCTTAAGCACTTATCATATTGCTTCTCTTATTATAGATAAGTGCATTCACTGAGCATGTTGATAGCTCACACTCCCACAGTGTTTTCTTTTCAAGTGTGTGACGGCACGCGGGGTTCACTGCAGAGTCTAGACAGGAGTTGTTGATATAGTAGTCTAGCGCTTTTGACTCTTTTGGTTATGCGCCTATTTTTGGAGCTTGTATATTTTGTAAATACCTGTGAGCACGTCTTATATGACAGTTATTTTCCGTATATATGCAAATTAAGCTTTCATGAGTTGGTCACTTGGCTAGTGTTTTTATTTACTGTTTGAATAGGGTCAGGATGTGGGTCCATCTCATTTGGAAAATAATTAATTGTGGTGTTTTTCCGAGATGGGGTGTGATATCATCATTCTCCATAGACCCAGAAAATTTTGAGCGCATAGCCCAAGAACTCGTGGGTGACCTGATTACCTTGTCCCTAGCTTTTGGTTTAATAGAGGCCGGCTAAGTTCTGCTAAGATTTTTGAATTTTTTCTTATTTTATTTTTATTAAAAAAAATCACAATAGTTAGTTTTGTGTCTAATTTTTGTGGATTATTGATTCGTCTAGAAGAAATGAATCGAAAAAGTAGTAAAAAATTAGGATTTTTACCCAAATATTTTCCAAAATATCCATTAAAAGCCAAAAAAAACTTTTATTTTTTTATTTTTTCTGCCAATATTGTATACATCAACGAAGGTTAGCGTGCGGTAAGTTAGTAAGTTAGTCCACGGTGAGTTTCAGAGGCTATCCATAGCCTTGAATCCCAAAGCCCCATGACAGGGCTCGAACCCTGGCCTTCCAAATGAGAAAAACCAGGAAATGTAAGAGTTCTAACCAACTGAGTTAATCCCAATTGGTTACCATTACAAGTGATTAATAAAATTTTTTTCGTTGTTCAAAAAAAATTCAATTTAGCAGACTAAGGCGCCCTACACCCCCATAATGCACTAGTGCGCTACACAGACCCCTTGTTTTGGGAACTAGATCACCTCCGTCCATTTACAGAACAAGACCTTCTTATTTGGACCCATTTGTAATCCTTCCTGGGCTTACTTTGATGATCAAGTCCGTTCACGTAATTTTTAAAATTCATCGAGAACATTAGCCATGTCAAATTCATGTTCATTGGATATCATGAAAAATAAAAGAAATGAAGTTCAAAACATTGAACCAAAACCCATTTTTCGCAACAGTTTTTTTCCTTTTGTGAAATCATATTGAGTGATATCCGATCAACATGATTTTTGGTGTGGCTTATGTTCTCGATGAGGTCAAAAAAGTAAACGGCGCAGATGATCAAACTGGATCCTCAAGGAGCCCATCAAGGAACAGGACAATCTTTTTTTTTTTGGTAACTTAACCATTTTATTGCACGCAAACAAACCCAAACATAAGGCATAGCCTTTACAAGCAGTCAGGCCTCAAAGGCCAAAGCAAAACAAAGCAAAGTAAGAAAGCAAATAATGCTACAAGAAGCAACAATGCACAACTCCTATGCAAGACTAACTTGAAGCCAGAATACTGGAATGCACATTCCAGCTCCTAACTAACAGTCTATTCTCAACGTTGGGCTTTATCTTCCTCCAAGAACACATACAAGCTCTGACTTCATTTGCAATCTTGGACCACAAACTTTCAGCAGAAGTGCTTATTCCTTGGAACACCCTAGCATTCCTCTCCCTCCATATCCAATAGATGGATGCAGCTAAGGACAGTTTATAAGTCCTCTTGGTATAAGAGTCCGTCCTCATATAAGTGCATAACAAATCAATTTCCCTAGCCAGCCCATAACAAGGCCTAACAATGTTGTTTTTGCCAAGCATACGAGTCCACACATACTTAGAGTAATCGCAATTAAAAAATAAGTGCTCATGAGACTCATCTTCCAGGCAACAGAGAACACATGTTGCATTCACCCCTAGACCCCAGCGTTGAAGTCTGTCCTTAGTGGACAATCTGCCTAGGAAAGTTAGCCATTCAATAAAGGCCCATCGAGGGACATTGTGAGAGAACCACACACCTTTAGCCCACGGGATACACAGTACGCAAGGCATTCCATGCAGATTTAATTGTAAATTTTCCACTACCGTGCAGAGACCAACACACAAAATCAGAAACATCAGTATTTGGGATTAAGCCAGGGGAAGTACCAGCCATGATCTCTTTGGTGATTGCATTTCTAGGTCGAGGCCATTTCCACATGCCATTCTGAATGATAGAATCCACTTTAGCTTGGAGGGATCTTCCCAAATTGAAAACAACAGATTCGCAAAATCTCTGGTATAAAGGCCCAAGAGAGTGCCAATTATCAAACCACAAGAAAGTAGTCCTGCCATCCCCAATTACACACTTTATCCAAGGCTGGACATCAACTCGTAACTTGAAAATTTTCCGGATGGTCCATGAAGCTTCATGTGGTATCTTAACCTGCGCTTTTCTCAAAGCTAAGCTCGAAACGAAAGCAGGTCAAGCGGTAAGTCAAGCAAGAAAACTTTGACTAAAAGTTCATGGATTTCAATTGAGAAAGCGGTTCACGGTTCGGTTTTCACTCGTGGATTTGATTCTAGAGTCTTGTGCTAGAAGCAAGCACTGATATAATTGCAGTAAAGCATGTTGAAAGCCTAGCCAGCAACGTAATGAGAAGTAATGAGAAATAAAGCGGCAGGCAAGAGCAAGAAAGCAAGCCCTTTCGGAGTAAGCAAGCACGCAAGCGCGCCTATCGGCGAGAACTGGGCTTGGCTTGGTTAGTAGTGCCCGCTCATTCTGTCTCGCCCATCTGCCGGCCCATGAATTCTTCAGAGCTGGCCGAAAGGCCCTCTATAGAAATGGAGAGGATTTGCAAATATTGACCAAAATACTCCTCCACCTCCAAGATATATATATATATATATATATATATATATATATATATTATATCTAAAAAGGCTGTCCAAACCTGTAATTAGATGGGAAAAAATTAAGGGAAATTTTTTAGATCATCTTTAGAATATAAAAAAAAAAAAAAAAAGTAAAGATGTCCTACCGGGAGGGAGCAAGAAATGTCGGGGGTGGTTTGTTTCAAAAGCTTACCTAAAACTCATTCTTGGCAATTTTACTTTAATAATACTCCTTCCGTCTCTATTTGATTAAATGTGCATTTTCAACGGCTTATATCTCTCAATGTATTTTACTAAAAATATTCAATATGGATATTGTTTGATATATCTCAATTTTTTCTATAAAACAATGATTTTAAAAATATAAAACATAATATACGTCGAGAGATATAAACTGTTAAAAATACACGCAAAATCGTAATGAACAAGAGCTACTATTTTAAAAATCATATATCGACAATCTAACGTACTAAATAAATGTAGTATTTTACAAGAGCTACCATTTTAAAAATATGCACGATACAATCATTTGATACCCTATTAGAGATGGCCTTTTCGTTGCGTACAATTATGTACGGAAATGCTACTAACAGCCCAAAGAACGTTGAATATTTATCATTTAATATCAAAAATAAATTACCCCTCTGGCGTCACCACCGACTATCCAGTTGATCTGAGCTGTCCTCCTTTCTCTTTCATCCTTTCTTTACCTTTGCTTCTCTCATCTTCCATACAACTACAGGATTAAGCACGTACCATTTCAAAAAGAAAAAAAGAAAAAAAAAAAACAGGAATTATGACACCATGGGAAAAAAACAAAAATAAGAACTAGATCTCCAAAAATTAGTTTGTTGAACTCTTCCAGAAGGACCACCTTTTATAGGTAACTGATCGTCGTCAACATTATTACACACCCATGATTCTAATTTCGAAAAATAATTCAACTTCAACGCGAAAAAACCATAAAATATTTCTTGAATCTACAAGACTTCCTTAATTCAAATGCTGTATGAAGCATAGATACTTTAAGATGGGAGTCATATCCGTATTGGATATATACTGATACTCTTCTGATACTCACAAAGACGTATTCCACGAGAATCAACAGTAGAATTTTTTTTTTTTTTTTTTTTTTTTTTCAGCATTGGGTACTTTAAGACATGCATTGGGTACTTTAAGACATGTATACGAACATTTATGAAAGTTAAGATTGTGACCATTTTTTTTGATCTGCGAAGTTTTTGTTTTATAAATCTTTGAAAAAAATTAAAAAGATTCAAAAGATCTCGGACACACTGGTGTACGCCACCCAAGAACCAAACCCAAAAAAAAACAAGAAACCGACCAAAACACTACTACAAAAACGAAATCCGCTAAAAACAACCCAAACAAACTACAACCTAAAGCCAAAAGAACAAATCGAAACTCAAAAACAAACCGAAGACCTACAGAACAAACCAAAACCAAACCATGGATTTAAAATTTCAGAGAAAGAGAGGCACCACATTCGAAAGCATCATCTTCCTCCAAGTCAAACATCTTCCTCCAAGTCATAAATTAAGAGCATTGATCCTGAATGCATGGGCCAACTTTATAACTTTTGTAAACTTATTGAGGCAATATCGTAATTTAAGTGAGGTCAAATTTGTAAGTTAAATTGGAAACCTATAAGAGCATCTCCAATGGGGGATGGAAACTAGGTTGTATATTTATAATACAACCCAAATGTGAAAAAACTTGCTCCAATGGGGATGTAAAATAGCACAAATATATTTCCATCCCCTTTTGGTTGGATCTATAAATTGATAAGTCATCACCCAACTGATTCTACCAAATTTTTAGACAGCTGAAGTTATCTGATTTCATCGGAATTTGCAAGAACACGCTAGAATTGCAAGAACATGCTGGAAATTCACCGAAAACTGATTTCATGTCCAGAGACCGTCTCCGATCCCGATTCTTGACGATCCGTGAACGGCGCAGGTCTGGAGATCACCATCTCTGCCGGCTGTGCTCCTTCCGGAGTTCCAGCCAAGATTTCTCCAATCTTCGGGGGAGAGAAAGAGAGAGAGAGGGGTCTACTTCAGAAAGAGAGAGAGGTCGTCTGGTTTGAGAAGGGAGGGGGCGTAGAGAGAGAGAGAAAGAGGGAGAGAGAGTAAAGTTGGATTTGGTTGTAATCTCAGCCAATCCGACTGTTGGCTCTTTTTTTTTTTTATTAGGATCCGACCGTTGGCTGACCCAACGGTTGTTTTGGTGATTAAAAAAATTTGCAATGGTCATTTTTTTTCCCTACCTATAAATGTGTGTGTTTTTAATAGATTTTACACAACAAAAATTTTCTCCATTCTCATTCCACAAACACCCTCCAAAAAAAATAGTGTATCCAAAAAAACAGTGGATATGAGAAGTAAAAAAAAATATTGGGACGGAAGTTTTTTTTTTTTAAGTCCTCGATTATCGGATACCAAAATTATTTTTCAATGGAAGTAGTACTTGAATTAGGGTTAAGAAAGTTGGGAAAAATTAAGAAGGAGGGAAAGTTAGTAAATTATCCATCCCTTTTTTACATCTCACCATTGGAGAGGGGTGGGTTTTATTTTACATCCAACTAACTTTTTTTATTTTATTTATTTTTTTTTGAAAATGTCAATATCATTTCATAACAGCCCGAAGGCAAAGATTACATCGCAAAATACAGGAGTGTACTACACTACCTAATCCGGGGTTAAAAGACACCCTACGAAAGCAAATCAACACTATGTGCCGATATGAGAATCCCATCCGGGACTAGGCAGAGAGAAATCGAAACGAAATCCCAGTACAAACCATAGCACAAAAATAACAGATGTAATCAGAACAACAACAAAATCACAAGCGAAAAAAGAATCTAATCCCGAGGTTCGCCGACTGAAAGAGTACCAATCCAGATGATCTAAGCTGGTACGCGAAGCTCGACGGTCGGAGACCAAACCCTTCTTCACCATAACCTGCAGTTGTCTCCGCCGGCGCAAGGCCGACCCATGACAGAAATCAAACAAAATAGGCAGGCTACCGATCCCATGGACTGCTGTCCTTTTAGCATGCCGGCCGGTCAGAGAAACTCCACAGCAAGCCTCCACTGCCACGGCAAGCTCCAACCACGCAAACCGAAGCAAACCAAACAAGGTCCGGCCGGCTAAGCGAAGTCACGGCGTCCGGTGAACGATAGAAAGACTATCCGCTGAAACCCATCCACAACCCATACCAGAACAAGAAAGAAGAAATTATTTGCCCACCACCACAACCTCACTAGATCCGGGGGAGACCTGAAACGGTACACAACCGGACTGAGAAACCAGCCGGTAGAGGCGACGAAAAAACTGTCGAAAAAAGAATGAAAAAACCTAACTCCAAAAAACACCTCACCTTATTGAGCCCAACCACCGACCACCAGCTACCAGATCTGAGTCACCACCGCGAGGACCGAACGGAAAAACCCACAAGCCAAGGCCGGAGTCCAATCGCCGAGCTCAACAATGGATGAAACGGGAACGGAGAGGTGAGAACAGTAGGAAAGGAGGGGAGGGAGGAGGGAGAATAGGGGAAAAGGGGGGAGGAGAAGAGGGGGAGGAGGGGGGCGGCAGCCCCTCCTCCCAACGGAACAAACCTAGCTGCTGGAAAGTTTAGTTTTTCATCTAAAATAACTATCCATCCGGTTCTAAAATACATCTCCATTGGAGATGCTCTAAGAGCAACTCCAATGGAGATGTAAAATACATTTGGATGGATAGTTATTGTTTACACCAAATTTTGGCCAAATTCTAAAAAAAGAATTTGTTAATGGATTAATGCCCCAAAATGTCACGCCCTCGATTTCAACATAATAAATAATCTATTTCAATAAATAATCTTCGCATAATCTAGATATTATCCAAAAGATAGTTCCCAAATGATCACTTACAAACCAAGTCCCCAAGTTTAGAAATTTACAATATTGGCGCACTCCGGCCCAAATTCCATAGTTAAACAAATAATAGTAAAATTTAGACATTTACGTAATATCTGAAATTAAAAGATTTCAAATGAATTACAATTTCATCTTTCCAAGAGATCATACAAAAGACGATGAAATCACTTCTCAGGCGGCTTTCAAAAGACATGAGATCAAGCATACACACCTTGCACTTCGTGTCAAGGTCCCTGAGATATACTTGAAAATGATAGGTTGAGTTACACTAGCCCAATAAAGAATTCTATACCCAAGCTATATGTAAATGTGCAATGAGAATAGATGATTTTCCAATAAATGAGTAAAAGATACAAAAGGGCACCATAATGAACCGATGGACTACGATTATAGAATTCAATACGTCTTAAAGATATCCCTAATCATTTATACATCAACTAGGAGCCGCATTAAGCACATATCAGTCTAAATAACCCACGATAGTTTCTCAAACCATTTTAAGACCTCACAAGTGAATGCCACCATTAATCTCCTGGTTTCTTATCATTTAACATCAAGCCTCTTTTCATAAAAAGAAAACATTCCCCTTTGGTTGCCCAAATAATTTGTGAAATTCTCGACCTTTACAGGTCAAGCTCCGTTGATTCGCTTGAATACCGGAATCCATTGATTTGTGCCCAAATACCAGAACCGTTGATTCGCTTAGGAATACGGGAGGATTTTTCATAAAAATCCTCTTTCCAAAACCAAATTCCTTTCTTTTCTAAAATTTGATAAATCGATCATTTATTCCTTTGTTCGACAGTTACCATCTCAAGCAACAAACAACTCAAACAACAACACGAACTTCTATAACCAATCATAACTTCCTTCATCATGCAAGACATTTAACCGCATTACCACCCCTTGCGTTACAGTGAATTCTTTCCACCTGGGTTTCCGCATTACTACACCTTGCGTTGCGGGTCCTCTAGAGTCTCCGCACTACCACACCTTGCGTTGCAGGACCCTCAATTCAAAGTTCACAAGTCACGCAAATACATATGGATTAAAAACCCAAATACCATAAAACAATACTTCCCAAGGTCACAGTCTTTCATTCATCATCATTCAATGTATTACACGCTCACAAATATGTCCTTTTGTACAGTATTAAATACCTTAGGTTCACATTATCTCTCAAAGTCTATCACGACTCTCTACATCACGTACCAATCCCACAACAACTCTTTGACACATCACCCGCTAGATTCTAAACGAGAATCTATAGAACGAATACCAAATAAACCTAGGATGATCAATCAAAACGAAGCACGAAGATACGAGTTACCATATTCTCTTCCGAACCACTAGGCAAACCCCTATCGACCAACCAAGCGCCCACATCATACCTTTTAACTTACAATATTTAATAACAAAGCCATGGTACGCCCATCAATCCACCAATCACTACGTCACGTCATAGCGCTTAATAAGTCTATATCGTTCATTGAGACATGTTACAATATATATCTACTTCAATCAACCCGATGCATAAATAATGTACGAACACCCTAATCATTTAATTCTACACTTTTCTATGTTACAACGAGAGCCTAAGGAAATCGATTGGTCAATGAATCTCTCGAGGTACGAAAAATCACATTTAGAAGTGATTCAAAGGTGTTTAGAGAGTGCTAGAAATGATCGGGGTTCAAACAAGCATGAAAAGAGCAAAACGTGTCAAAACTGTCCAGAAAACAAGGGGGTATCAATACCTGGACGATTGCTGTCCAGAAAAGGCTAGGGTATCAATACCCCGGAAATTTTTAGCGAATTTTTAGACTTCGAACAACAAAACCCAACAACAACAACGAATCATGGCACGATCTAAGCACACATTCAACTCATAAACACATAGAGAGAGTAAGAAATCCCTACCTCGAAGTCGGAGAGCAAACACGCAAAGAGATCGGGCCACGCAAACCTCTAAAACTCAAATCTCGAAATATGCCAAGCACACTCCTTGCCGAGCCGAACCCAATGAACAACGAGCTTGAGAACACGTGAGGAAGGTAGATTGATGGCTGTTTTTCATGGGTTTTGAGTCTTGGGTGAAGTTTTTAAGAGAGAGAGTGAGAGAAAGGAGAGAACCGAGAGAGAGAGGGAGGCATCGGGAGGGAGAGAGAGAGATAGGAGATTCGAGATTTATCTCTTACAACACACACACACACACACACACCCCTTATATACTAGCATATATGTAAATTGTACAAACACTCCTTCAAGTAACAATCCTAACACATTAAACCCAATTCAAATATTTCAATAAATCCCTCATTTATTCCATATTTCAATGTTAATCAAACTTTTAAACAAATTCCGAAATACGGGTCTCTACACAAAATGTTATTTTGGGGTTTGGTAGAATTAGACCTTGATTGAATTGGGTTTTTGGAAGAATTTAAAGTGGCCACAATTAGGCCGAATTGAGTTTGGAAGGGCTGGAAAGAGTTTGAAAATTGATTATGCCGCATTAATATTTGGAGCATGGCCTAATTAGTCAAGGCCCAAATTGATTTTCAGATCTAGGCCCATTTTCAGGCCTGAAACTAACCAAGTCAAGAAGGCCATAAGCTACTTAGTCATGCTTGGGAAGCAAGCTGCTCACAAGCAGCTTAGGCTTGCACAAGTAGCTCAAAGGCCTAGAAGGTTCTCTCTAGCAAGCTGCTTACAAGCAACTCAGGCCTGCACAAGCTGCTCACAAGCAGCTCAAAGACCTAGAAGGTTCTCTTTAGCAGATCTAAGCAAGCTGCTCACAAGCAGCTGAAGGCCTGGATAGCCATCATCCTTCAGCATAAAGCAAGGCTTGGGACATGTGGCAATCACTCATTGGAGGAGGTAGAAGCAGCTCAAGTCTAGGTCTTTACCAGGAGGACACTTAGCAACCATGCATAAGAGCAGGAAGAAGCAGCTCAAGACCTGGAAAGTTTTGCCTATAAATACCAGAATTGAAGGCATTGACAAAGATCCCAGCACCATCAAACCCACGGCTTATCCAATTTACATTTTAATTATCTTTACATTTTTAGCAAATGTCTTTATCTTTCATCACACTAGCCATGGCTAGTTGATATTTTATTTCCTTGTACCAACTTCGTTAAATCGTTAATGAAATTCTTTTAATTTCATCATACCTTGTTTCTTTTTCTTTTTTTTCTATTTTCTAACAACGGTTAGGAAATTCTAAGTCCTTATCGCAACAAGGCAAACCACGAACCACATATGGCTTCACCCCTTAGGTCGTACGCAATTGCTCTAGACGAAGTCAGATCTGAGGCATTCACACGAAATTGAACGGCAATCCAATTCTTGCAAGCCCGCATCAGGCCTAGAACTGTACTACTCACTGTTCGTAGGCCAATTTTTACATTTGGGACGAAACAGTTATTTTTTATGGAAAAAATTAGTTAGATGTAAAATAGAACTCACTCCTCTCCAATGGTGAGATATAAAATAGGGATGGATAATTAACTAATTTTCCCCTCCACCTTATTTCCCCCCAACTTTCTCGACCCTAATTCAATTACTACTTCGGTTAAAAAATAATTCTGGTATCCGCAATTTTTTTTTTTTACTTCCGTCCAAAAATAGGAGCAACCGACTCTCATCCACTTCAACTACACCATATATTTCATCCATTTACTCCCATCAACTCTCAACCACATCATTTAGTTTAGCCATTTACTCCCAACCCTCATCCACTCTCAACTACACCATTTACGTCAGTCATGTACTCTCATCCTCTCTCAACTACACCACATGACTTCAGTCATTTACTCTCATCCACTCTCAACTACACTATTTACTTAAGCCATCTATATATAGACCTATCCTCCCTATTATCCATTCTCACACTGAAATCTATATACAGTCTCTTCTTTTAAAAAATTTAATTACAAGCAATTTAACCCAAAGAATTTTACAGGGAGAATTTGACGGATCTTCCTTCAATGACGAGGAGATTGCAATGGCGCAACTGATCATGGCTAAACAATACAAAAAAATGCGAAGAAGACGCCAACAATGATATCCCTTCATTTACAGTGATTTACATTTACCCACCTTCCCCATTGGTCCCATCTAAAGGTTCACCGACAACAAAATGATCAGCAGCATTGACCATTGAACTTCTCTATACAAAGGGAGAGATGCGCATTTGCATTTCATCAGTTATTGATCTCTCATCACTGTAATCCTCTTGATCCAGTAGAAGTGAGGCTGTTGTTAATCATCTACTATTAAATATGTTTTAAATAGAGGCACTAAGTTCTTCAAGTGGTAATTTTGTGTAAAATCATAATTCTAAAAGAAGTGTTTTGTTTCTTGGTGAATTGAGAAAGGTCAAAAAAACTCTACTGTAAAAAAAAAAATATCGTGTGAATGTTGGGCACGTAACGTCATTTTATTCAAGTAATCGCTAGTAACATTTCAACTGCAGAGCCTGGCATCTCCAGTGAGAAGGCGGGTAAATGAAGGGACCTAGCTCAGAGTTAAGATAGGTAAGTCAAAAAAAAAAAAATGAAAAGACTTTTTTGTTTTTATGAAGTTGTAATCTTTTTTTTTTTCCTAATTTGGCAAACTATTCCAATATTTTCGTATTTTGTAATATAAACTCCGTCAATAAATTAGAGAGTGTTACTCCAAAGGAAACTATAGCACTAGAATAGGGTACACACTAGATGGCCTAGGCCCTCCCCTGGGTGGTCCATAACTATTTATTCATAAAATGATCGATGCATGGTCGCGAAAAAAATTAAAAATAATAATTATCGGGCATTTATTTTCACCACTTTATCATTGAACTTTAAAAATACTCATCACTTATTTTCACTTTCCAAAGACCATCATTTAATTATTTGCATTAGACCAAAAAATACTATCATTAATTTGCACCAAGTTTTTTTTTTTTTTTTTTGTGGGTAAGTAATTTGCACTAATACGTTAGAAAATAGAAAACCCTCTTTCATGAGGAATGCTACGGACCCATATTCACAGAAAAGACCATAATCTATTTGCGTTATACCAAAAAAAAAAAATCACCATTAATATGCACTGAGTTAAAAAAATAAAACCTCCTTTTTTTTGGGTGACATGCCTATTGATGCATTTAAAGTCAACGTGAAGGAAGGAAATAAAGTCAACATATTTTAAGCTCGTTAAATTTTCAAAACGAGTTTGGACAATGATTGTTCGAGCATTCCGTTCATTAATGAACCCTATTGGTTGGGGAAATCTCCTCTTGTGAAATAGTCTTGCAAGAATATTAGGTTCATCGAATATAAACCCACTTTCACTGACCTTTAGACGTACAAAAAAGCTAAAGGGACCAATCTATGGATGCCGCATGAAAAATCTGAGCCGTGCAATAATTTATAAAAAAAAAAAAAAACAAACTGGGCATCGCAGAAAATCAGATCAATCCGATATGTGTGGGTGCCCGACATTTTTTAAAAATCGGCAAAAATGGGAAAGATTGGATGAAAAATGGGAAGATTTGATCAAGCATTTATACATATTGGATTGAGCTAATTTTTCACAATGACCACTCGCTTTTTTTAAAAAAAAAATTATTAAACGGCTCAAATTTTTTGTGTGAAACCCATAATAAATCCCGCGTGACCGTCAGTACGCTATCAGTATGGTACCCATCGGTACCTGTAGCAGCGTTCTTTAGAAATATACAACCCAATTTATAGTGTTACTCCAAAGAAAACTTTTGCACCAGAAAAGCGTAAAGACTATATACGGCCCCCCGGGTGGTCCATGACTATGATTTTGTAGAATGATTACGCAAAGAAATTTAAAAAAAAATTAATTAAAACTCAGGGCATTCATTTTCACCATTTATGATTGAACTTTAAAGAAGAAAGAAAGAAAGAAGAATCGTCACTTAGTATTTCTTATACGGACAGACCATCATGTATTTGTATTAAACCAAAAATATCATTCATTAATTTGCACCTAGTTAAATCCCCTCTTTTATGAGAAATGCCACAAACGCAGATGGATATGCACATAACAATTTTAGTCCGGAACCGTCCGATGCACATGTGTCCCGCACAATAGATGTCAAGCTGACAAGCATCAAACTGTTCCGGACAATGTATGTGCACATACATCTGCGTCCATTACATCTTTGCTCTTTCATCAACATTGAACGTTTACCGTCAAGGATCCATACACCCAATCTCATGTTGTATAACAATATAACTACAGATCTTCCTAAGCAAGCCCAACTCCACTACTTCAATTTACAATCCCACAGTTAGAGAACACTTCAGCTGCATCTTTTCAAAGCCGGTTTTCACTTCTATTTTTCTGAACCACTACTTTTACCCATACAAGGAACGCATGAAACATGATAGTACAACAATAAGGATAATGATTTTCGAACTACAAAATTACCATCGATCTGCACCACAAAAGTGGAGTGCAAAATCAATTCTATAGGCAATTGATTTTTGCAATCTACTATTGGAGTGCAGAGAGAGCGGAGTGCAAAAATGAATTCCCAACAATAATGGTAAGGTAATTGATTTTCACTCTTTTTTTTTTATTTTTTATAATCACACTCCCTTTTGGTCAGCTTGTGATCTGAATTTACAAAATTAACCTTTCATTTGTATGCTCTCACTTGAAAGGATAGCATAGTAAATTTATATCACAAGAAGACAAAAAGAAAATGTGGTTATAAAAAATTAAAAAAAAGAGTGAAAATCACTACCCTAATTGTCAATCTTAACCAATTCCGACAACCAGAAAATGTAAAACACAACCAAACTCTGACAAACTTCAGGCAAAACCTGTAATTCATGAATCACAAGTCACTTATACTTTAGCTTGCCAAAATTTCGCATAGACATTTTCTGCTAGTCCACAAGTCACTTCTCTTTCACACTCTCACAATACAGAGCGAACACTCAGAACAGTTGCACCAAAAACAAATTACCAACATCTTGAAGAGAAGCTATGAATGAACACTAATGTACGCGTTCGCAGGGGTCCAAAGACTGGCTGAACTGTTTCCAAACCAATACATTACACACGAGAGAGAGAGAGAGAGAGAGAGAGAGAGATTTAGGCTAAAAAAATTTGAATATGCACGAAATAGCTTTATCCGTTTGCCGTATATTATAGTTTAAAATAGAGAAGAAAAATAAATAAAGAAAAGGCAGTGTGTGTGTGTGTGTGTGTGGGGGGGGGGGGGTTTGGGGGGATGGTGTGGGGTGGGAAAGGCAGTGTGAAAGCTTTATGTTTTTATCTTCTGCTGTTTCTCCACATATGCCTGCAAAAGAAAGGGATACAAGCGTTGTAAGCAAAACATATTTTCATCTAGTCCATTAAGAATGGGAATTTTCAAGAAAGCTTGAAATATATCTTTTAACTAAACACAATGTCATCACTGAATAAGGGAGACATGAGCCAATAATTCAACTGTTTTGTTCATGGCTCATAACTTTCCAAGAAAAAGTTTGGAGCAAAGTTTCATAGAATAGGTCCCTCAATCAAAATCTTCTTGCAACTCTAAAATAAAAGGTCAAAAAACAAGTTCTCAACAACCTTCCCCAACACAGGGCCATACATAGATTTATGAGCTCAAAAGATTCAAGAAAGAATATGAGGATATTTATTTCAATTTACAAAATTCACTCAAATTAGATGGAAAATATAACGGTGCGAATGAGTCCACAAACTGCAGGGATTTATGTGCTGAATCTGCTGATAACTGAAGGTGAGAGGTGTATCCGCTCATCGAGCAAACCACAAGGGGTGTTCGCCCAATTTCATATCTTAAACCATTCAATTCCAAGAACCATGTTTAGGGAACGGAGATTATCGAACCCTAGAACAAGATCTTTTTCAGGGAGAGCAGAACCATAACCTAGATGTTTTATGGTATATCTAGGAAAGAGTTGAACGAAGATCGGTTTGCTGATCAAGGTTACAATAGAACTTTCTCCATTTGTAGCGTTGAAGGGCTGGGGCAAGATACAATTGAGGGTTTAAAGGTTGAAGAGGCAGCAACAGCGCCAAAAAAGGCTATGACTGAATGGGTACAATGTAGAGTCAGAATGCCAAAAAAAGGCAATGACCGAAATGGGTACAATGTAGATTTTGATACTGGCTAGGAGGTATGGTTGAATAGGATACATGGAATCAACCGTGTTAATCTCCATGGATGGTTCAATGCCACCGCGATGGTTCACCACCTTGCATAGAATAGATAGATTTGATATCTATATCACCTGTATCCCCACCTGGATTAGGATTGCCAAAGATTGTTTCAACTTTCAGTGTTCATGTGAAACAAGAGAAAAATCTGAAACGTGTCCTTCAGGGTCAACGGGTTTGCAAAATCACAGATACATGGACTTCCTTGCAAATTTTGAATTGACATGTGTCTTACTGCACACTTCATGATAGTGATAACAGTACAACAGAATTCTAACCTTCTATTTAGTTTGAAAACCACAAAGGTGAGGCACTTGGAAGAAAATTGAATTGTGTTTTCTAGATTGGCGCATCGATAAGATACTTACAGGCACGACTGATAATGCCAGCTCTACCAATTGTTTGAATCAATTAATGAAAAAGACGACTAAGCAACGAAAGGTACTCGATTTTTTGCATGTGAGGTGGTGTTCTCATAGATTAAATCGTCTTGTGCTAGTTAGTATGACACGGGTAGGTAAATGAATAGTAAAAGTTCAATGTCGTGAGATACATAAAATCCTCTCCATCTAGGGTTGCAACATTTAAGCTACGCGCCCGAAAAGAGGGGATTGAAAGCAAGAGTTGTTAGTTTTAGATGTACCTGCATGATGTCTAAAAGGGCTGACGAATTTCAAAATGTCTTTGAACGGCTAGACGTGAAGACTTCAATTGTCTCCAGTTTCACAAAGAATCAAGGTAAGGAGGATGGGGTCAGGGTTGATGGAATTGGACAAAGGCTGGCTTGAGGGCTTCAGTATAAGAAGATTGGACAAGGTTAAATTTTTTTTGTGAAATTCCTTTAACTTTTTAATGACGCACCCTTAGCGTTTTCGAAATCTTTGCAAGTTACTTCTAATTCTATTTTGTGGAGTTCATTTGATGGCTTTATAGATCAGTTATGGGAAATGGGGGCTTTTCTTCTAAAGTTCATTGCGGAGGAGATGAAAAATAAAATTTAACAAATATTAGGAAATGTTTGCAAGATGAATGAATATGTTGTTTGTACCTGTTGTTTTAGATCCCTCCTACAAGTTGACATGTGAAATGTTGGTTTGAGAGTATCAGGCTTTGTTTCGATGTAAGAGTTTAATTTCATGAGAAATTTCATTCTGGTTTCTGTTTCTTACAGTGCAGAATTTCCTAGAGCGCTGATCAAACTCAAAAGTTTCCATCCCCATCCTGAACCCTCTTCTTCATTAATTCATGGGCGTACCTTCTGCATTTCTCAAGAAATTATAAGTGAACTTCTAATAACACAGTCTTGGCACTTGTATGTTCCAGCTCGTAAGATAGCAACTTGGGAAACTCCATCCTCTTTTCCTCTCTCTCTAGATTTTTCTCTCCTCTCTCTCTAGAATACAAAAAGACTAAGGGTTTCAGCTTCCTCTTTCTTCTTCCCTTCTCCTCTTTCCCTTTCTTCTTCTCTCCTTTCTCTCCTCCCTTTCTCCTCTGTTCTTCTCTTCTTGCAGCCTCTCTCTCTCTCTCTCTCTCTCTCTCTCTCTCTCTCTAGAATGCTTTTGCTTCTCTCTCCGCAGCCTGCGATGCCATTTTCTCCCTGTTGCATCTCATCTTGGGCCGCAGTTCGCCAGCCGGTTACCTCTTAACCAGTTGTCCTAATGGCAGGGTGCTGTGGTGGCTGGTGGTGGCGTAGCAGCAAGGTCTCCTGCCATTCTTTGCTCTTGGGCGTTTTCAGTTCCGGCCTAATGGCTAAGTGGAGGCTTTGCGGCCGGTGGTGGTGGTCGTGGAGTTCGGGTGATGTGGCAGCGTGCGGTGGCTTAGCGACGGCATTTGGAAGCTCAGGTGCCGGTTCAACAGGTCATTTGTGAGGACCGAATCGACGGTTCTTGGCAGTCATTATTGGGGACCGGCATCTAGTGGGACTCGAGGCGGAGCGGGTCACCGGATTGTCGTCGTCTGGTGGTGGTGGCTGTTATGGTGGTTTGTGGCAGTGGCAGCGGCGGTGGCGGATCTGAATGGTGGTGGTGGTGGTGATTGAAGTGGCTCAGATTAAGGTTAGGTTTGGGTTCTTGGGCTGGGTTTGGTCCATTTGTGTATGGGTTGAGCCCTTTTAGTTGTTTTGGGCTTAGCCATGGGGTGTTGTGGCTTTTGTCCCAAGTCCCAACTGTGTTTGTTTGTTTTTTTTCATCCAATATTTGGTTGGATTCCCCTCCCCTTCCCCCAACTTGATGTACCCTCTATCAAGTTTCTTAATAAAATGTTACTTTTGCCAATAAAAAAAAGATAGCAATTTGGGAAATTCCACAATTATGAATGTTGATTGTTAGCAAAGTGTCTAAGAAGTGTCATCACACGTATTGATGTTCTAGTCATGGAAACCGAAGAAGTGTTGGATAGATTACAAAAAGTGTCAGACACGTGTATGAACTAAGATTTTTATTCCTTACCAGTAGACAAGAAAAACAAAAAAAGAGAGTACGAGAAACATGTCCATGAGTATCCTAGAAGTGTTCAACACATGTCTGACACGACACGTCGCCCATGCTTCTTACGCCAAAATTGTATATATGCAGTTATTATATCACTATGAAGGCAAAGCAATTTCTTTTCCGATACACCTGCCGCTGAAATTTCTATGTCACAGCCAAGGCAAAAGTCATTTGCACTAACCTCTACAAGTTTGGTGACCTTCAGCTTTGAAGATAAGAGATAATTGTCAATTTTCTCTTGGGACCGAGGAATATGAGCCCCTTGGACGCTTCCAGTCACTTTATCAACCACTTTCTTCACAATAGCCTTGTATGTTTCTCTGTTAATTTCACCTTCCTTCCACTTTGGTTTCAGAATCTCCTTAACGAACTCCGCAAGTGCAAACTTAAATGCCCGGATGGCCTTCCCATTACTCTTTTTCTCGCCTTCATCAACCGTACAATCTCCATTCACATTCTCCAATGACCCATTCTCCTGTGCTTTTTTGCTTTCCTCCACTGTCGTTCCATTGTTTCCCTCAACAGCAGGAGAAGACAATAAATCTTTTGATGGTACTTCTTGTTGATCACCAACAATGACTTTTCCTTCTGAAGGACTTGGCAATAATCCTCCAAGGGTTAGGTTATTATGGCATTGAACTGGCTCAATGCTATCAATTAGAGGATCATACTGCCTATCAAAACCAGTAACGGAACTGGGCAACACAACTGTAATTGACTTTGGGGCATTGGGGACAGAACCTAAATGAGGCAGTTGGTGAACATTTCCATGTAACTGAGACAAAGCTGAAAGGTTGGCAAATTGCGAAAGTTGCTCCCTGCTTAAAATGTTTTGAGTTGGTAAATTTCAGTACGGAGTCCAGATTTGTTACCACTTACAGCATCAGGTTTGCCAAGTGATTTTCCATCCTCGAAAAGTGGTCGACTTTCTGCACTGATAGTACTGTTGCCTCTAGGACCATAAAGAGGTAATGTATGCTGATTTTGTCCTCCTGGAAAGGTGCTTGGAACAGGACAATCACTTGAAATAGAACCTAGGTCTTCCTTTGAACTTGGTTTCAATTGAAAATAAGATTTTCCAGATACCATTGGTGGCATAGTTGCAACAACTTGATGCATCTGACCAAACATTTCCCCAGTTATGACTTGTAGATCCGTTTGTAAAGACGGCAGAGTAGGAAATACAGATTGTGTTGTCTGGGCAATTTGACCACTCTCTTGTTTAAGAACGCAGCTTGAAGATTGCCCAGGATTCCATGGGGAAGAAACTTCCATATCAGCAAACCAATCTTGAGCACCCTTTAATTCACAGAAACTTGCAATAGTTTCATCGTTTGGCTCAAGACACTCCCTTGAACAATGGTCATTCTGATCCATTGCAGAATATTTTGGATCAACGTTTGACAAAGGACAATCACTACTTGCAAAAGAAGAACCTGCATCTTCTCTCAAAACTTTTGTTGAATGGAAATAAACATTGTCGGATATGATTGATGGCGTAGCTGAAATAGCTTGATGTTTCTGGCCTAACATTTCCCCTGTTATGTTTTGTTCATACATTTGAAACGATTTAAATGTTGTCTGGCCTATTTGACCGCCCTCTTCTTTAACAAGAAGGCCTGAAGATTGCCTAGAATTCCATGGGGACGAAACTTCCATATCAGCAAACCAACTTTCAGCACCATTTAACTCAAAGCCACCTGAACCAGCAGTGGTTCTGTTGTTTGGCTGGAGATACTCCGTATGATTGCAATCTACTGCTCCACTGTTATTTGGTGGGTGACCTAATGATCTGTTCCCAATGTTAAAACTACCCACCAATCTACCATCCGTAGGATATGTAGCATCCCTTTGCTCACGAGCACCAACCTTTCCATATATGTCTTCATCCCACTCAAGCAACTTTGCATGGTCCGACAGAATTGCGCCTCTCTGCCTTAGATGTTCTCCTGTTTGTTCCACAACATCTGAATCGCTGCTTGGCCTCCTCCAATCATCCTGTGACTTGTCATTGGGATTTTCAGTCTTGCTATGATGAGAAAATCTGCAAAATTTCCCTTTGCGGCAATTTCCCACAGCAAAATATATGCAAGGGATATCACCTCTCTTATCGGGTTCCTGCAACCTACTGTGGTCAAAACATGCATGTCTACTTCCGACATTTTCCCTTCCTTGAAACACTTCTTTCCCGGAATCTTTACCTGAAGCAACATTATGAGA